>OY776680.1:65221195-66421195 GCA_963675555.1 Leptura quadrifasciata
GAGGAAAAGAAGCATTAGATGCCAAAACCGAGGAAGAATTAGCTGTGACTTTGACTCAAATACAGGACCGGGGATATGGGATGTCTAGAGAAGAAGTGTTAGATTTAGTTCAGATCTACGTCAAGGAAAACAAGGTGAAAACAAGATTTAGAGATGACCGACCTGGAGAGCAATGGTTCCTGAACTTTTGCAAACGCAAAAAATTGTCACTTAAAAAACCGCAAGGTGTAGAGATGGCAAGGAAGAAACAAGAAAATCCTTGGACCATTTATGGCTTTTGTGATTTGTTTGAAAAAATGATGGAGGATCTACAAATAAAAAATAAGCCTGAACATATATTCAATTGTGATGAGACGTCATTCTCGAGCGACCCTTCAAAAACCAAAATTTTAGGCAAGGTCGGCTCCAAATGTACTAGAACCATATCTTCTTGTGGCAGAGATAATACCACTGTTTTGGTTTGTTGTTCAGCTTCGGGCCAAAAATTACCTCTCTTAACAATATTCGAGAGAAAGAATATTATAGAATCTGATTCCCAAAAAAACTTGATCCTTTAGACAAAACTGCTTTTGCAACTTCTCAAAGAGGTTGGATGACCACAACAATTTTCTCAAGAAGGTTTGACAAATGCTTTTTACCAAACATCCCAAGAGAACGTCCAATCCTTTTAATAGTAGATGGGCATATCTCTTGTGATTTAATAAGGAAAGCAATTGAGAAAAGGATTGTCATTCTTAAACTACCCCCTCATTCTACACATTTGTTACAACCTTTAGATGTTGGCGTTTTCAGAGGAATGAAAAGCCAATGATATAAACCTTTATATTTGGAATGCGATATTCTATTTTCTTTTAAAATTGATGCGATGTTGACTAACTACTTTGACATAATAAAATATTTATATGGATTTTCTGAATTTGTAGACCATCATTGGACAGTCGTTGTCGTCGTCAGGGAAGAACTGAGGGAAAATGGCTGCACAGAGTCGCCCGCTTCGCTGCCGCCGCCTAAGATACAAGAGGAAATTACCGAATCGAGGGAAAGTGGCAGCTTTTCCTCCACAGCACACTCAGCAATAACTGAAGATAATTCTAAGTCTAATACGAATACGATCGATGATGTAAATGTCGATCAAACAAATGCAAGCATTTGTTTGATCGACATTTGATCGACGTATGTAACACATTAAATTTATCTGTTTACTGCTCAGTTGCGCAGATGTGTGATTCCATGCACTCATTTGTATATAATATATATTATACTTAGATATTTAAAGTTTATATTCGTACATTTTATAATTATGGGGTGCTTATTTATTACTGATGAAATCATGATTTCAGAGTGATGCTTGTCCGCCGCGCACTGGCTTGGCTCATGACACTCCTATTTGAAAGTATTACGCTCAGTATTGAGCGGATTCATATGTGGATTTATATGAGGCAGATTAATACGTAGTAAAAAGAGTATCATAAATAAAATGAACTTTTTAACTTTTTAATTTTGCAATTAATTAACCGCAAAATTTTACTTGATAACTATAGAAATATATAAAAATTTAAATATAACTTTATAACTACGGCTTATGTAATTGGGTGGGCACTGCCTACCCTGCGATCCCTGGCGGGCCACCACTGGTTACTGAGTTGGTAGCAGTGGCACCTGAAAAAATAAGTACAGCAATGAGAACACTGTGTTGTGTGTATCTATGTGTTTAATGAAAATAAACGCTATAATAATAATTATTATTATTAACATACTATATATGAAAACATGTTCTTGTATGAACCACTTTTTCCTATCTGCGATGGTGATGGTTACCCATGATAATTGTGTCAATGTTTATAAAAAAAAGTAGATGTAACAAAAAAAGGTACCAGGTTAAATTTGTATTCGTCTTCTACCAATGTACCAAATCGCCATTGCTGTTACGTTTGGGTATTGTCTATTGTTCACAAAAAGTATGTAGTCTAGTGGCTGAAAAGTGTATAAAATATTAATAGTTATGGAAAAAATCGAGGTTTGCAGCCAAAAATAACAAATCGATTATCTGTAACATGCAACGTGTCTTACCGCGTGGAATAAGTACGTTTATATTCCCAGTATGTGAGCGGCGTGCATATATTAATGAACGACAAAGAAAGTAGTAAGGTTATTATCTGAGAAATAGTGAAATTAAAGGCAGATGTTTATATTCCCAGTATGTGAGCGGCGTGCGTGTATTAATGAACGACAAAGAAAGTAGTAAAATTATTATCTGAGAAATAGTGAAATTAAAGGTAGATGGATTATTTGTAAAATTTAGGTACATTTTTTAATGTTTTGTAAACTATTATTATTTACATGGTAAATAGTATTATTAACATACTATATATGAAAACATGTTCTTGTATGAACCACTTTTTCCTATCTGCGATGGTGATGGTTACCCATGATTATTGTGTCAATTTTTATAAAAAAAAGTAGATGTAACAAAAAAAGGTGCAAAAGGTACAAGGTTAAATTTGTGTTAGTCTTCTACCAATGTAACAAATTCGCCATTGCTGTTAAGTTTGGGTATTGTCTATTGTTCATAAAAAGTATGTAGTGTAGTGTTTGAAAAGTGTATAAAATATTAATAGTTATGGAAAAAGTCGAGGTTTGCAGCCAGAAATAACAAATCGATTATCTGTAACATGCAACGTGTCTTACTGCGTGGAATAAGTACGTTTATATTCCCAGTATGTGAGCGGCGTGCGTGTATTAATGAACGACAAAGAAAGTAGTAAAGTTATTATCTGAGAAATAGTGAAATTAAAGGCAGATGGATTATTTGTAAATTTTAGGTACATTTTTTAATGTTTTGTATACTATTATTATTTACATGGTAAATATTATTATTAACATACTATATATGAAAACATGTTCTTGTATGAACCACTTTTTCCTATCTGCGATGGTGATGGTTACCCATGATTATTGTGTCAATTTTTATAAAAAAAAGTAGATGTAACAAAAAAAGGTGCAAAAGGTACAAGGTTAAATTTGTGTTCGTCTTCTACCAATGTAACAAATTCGCCATTGCTGTTAAGTTTGGGTATTGTCTATTGTTCATAAAAAGTATGTAGTGTAGTGGCTGAAAAGTGTATAAAATATTAATAGTTATGGAAAAAGTCGAGGTTTGCAGCCAGAAATAACAAATCGATTATCTGTAACATGCAACGTGTCTTACTGCGTGGAATAAGTACGTTTATATTCCCAGTATGTGAGCGGCGTGCGTGTATTAATGAACGGCAGATGGATTATTTGTAAATTTTAGGTACATTTTTAATGTTCTGTAAACTATTATTATTTACATGGTAAATATTATTATTAACATACTATATATGAAAACATGTTCTTGTATGAACCACTTTTCCCTATCTGCGATGGTGATGGTTACCCATGATTATTATTGTGTCAATTTTTATAAAAAAAAGTAGATGTAACAAAAAAACGGTACAAAAGGTACAAGGTTAAATTTGTGTTCGACTTCTACCAATGTACCAAATTCGCCATTGCTGTTAAGTTTGGGTATTGTCTATTGTTCATAAAAAGTATGTAGTGTAGTGGCTGAAAAGTGTATAAAATATTAATAGTTATGGAAAAAGTCGAGGTTTGCAGCCAGAAATAACAAATCGATTATCTGTAACATGCAACGTGTCTTACTGCGTGGAATAAGTACGTTTATATTCCCAGTATGTGAGCGGCGTGCGTGTATTAATGAACGACAAAGAAAGTAGTAAAGTTATTATCTGAGAAATAGTGAAATTAAAGGCAGATGGATTATTTGTAAATTTTAGGTACATTTTTAATGTTCTGTAAACTATTATTATTTACATGGTAAATATTATTATTAACATACTATATATGAAAACATGTTCTTGTATGAACCACTTTTTCCTATCTGCGATGGTGATGGTTACCCATGATAATTGTGTCAATTTTTATGAAAAAAATGTAGATGTAACAAAAAAAGGTACAAGGTTAAATTTGTGTTCGTCTTCTACCAATGTACCAAATTCGCCATTGCTGTTAAGTTTGGGTATTGTCTATTGTTCATAAAAAGTATGTAGTATAGTGGCCGAAAAGTGTATAAAATATTAATAGTTATGGAAAAAGTCGAGGTTTGCAGCCAGAAATAACAAATCGATTATCTGTAAAATGCAACGGTCTTACCGCGTGGAATAAGTACGTTTATATTCCCAGTATGTAAGCGGTGTGCGTGTTTTAATGAACGACAAAGAAAGTAGTAAAGTTATTATCTGAGAAATAGTGAAATTAAAGGCAGATGGATTATCTGTAAATTTTAGGTACATTTTTTAATGTTTTGTAAACTATTATTATTTACATGGTTGTAATTCATATCTTTAAAAGATCGTTATAATACAAATGATATGGAACGCTATCGCTTTAAAACAAAAAGTCAAAAAAACATTTGAGGGGATTGTGAACATGATATAATTAAAGAAAAATCATTTGTTGCAAATGGTACTGCGAATTTAAACACTAATACTATCACTAATAACAATAAAAAATAAAAAATACTTACAAAGTTTTGAAAACGTATCTGTGCCTGAAAATAATATTAATTCACTTTCGAGTTCATTCGAGAGCTCACCTGATTGGTAACGTAGCCAAATTTCAATATAACTGTGCCATGTGGGGAGATTTATGAGGATACTGTGGATCCTGCAACTTCAACTGCTGCTGTTTCAAATTTTGTATTAAATATTAAGAATTGGACTATTAATTTTTGTAATTAATTAACACAGCAGTCAATAAATGAACTTTTAAATATTGGCAGAATGGTAGATTATGATTTTCCAATGGATTGTCGAACTGTTATAAAAACTCCTAAAAAAAAGTGACAGTATAGTAACAGATATAAATTACGGACAATATGCCAACTTCAGTGCTGAATCTAGGTTAAAAAATGCTTTAGAAAATTATGAGTTGATTTCAAACGAAGTTGTCGACATTAGCCTAAACATAGACGGTTTGAATTTAACAAAGAGTTCCAATAGTCAGATGCGGCCTATACTTTTATTTGTGTACTGTAGTGATAAAGACGTAAGTAAACCATTTATAGATAGTATTTCTCATGGTTACAGCAAACCAGAGAACATAGAGGACCGACCTCACGAGTAACCTTGTTGACGAGTTTAAATTTTGAAATCTAATGGTTTAACTGTAACAGCCACTTTCCCAATAGTTGGTTATCTTTTTGGCTAGATAACCTGAACCTGAAAGTTCACTATTAGTATATATATATATATATATATATATATATATATATATATATATATATATATATATATATATATATATATATATATATATATATATATATATATATGTGTGTGTGTGTGTGTGTTTCACAACGTTTATCGAATGCACAGTAATGTAACCAACGGTTAAGTTTAAGTTTTGTATGATTGGTATGAGTTTATTAAAATTTCCACATATTTATTTTAGAAAAAGAGGAGGAATTAACCTATAAATCAACTAAATCTTATTATCTGTGTAATTTGTGTTGAGATTGAGATGTAGTAGTAATTTTTTTTAGTTTGTATCTAAAATTTAAAAAAAGTAAGTTCTTTTTATTCAACATCAATGTATTTTTTAACAATGTATTATTACTTATTTTCAGAAATAGAAAATAAAACAAACAAAAGTTGTGTTAATTTTACTTATGAACAGGAACCATTATTAGTATCTCTTGTGCAGAATTACATGAAAATCGTGGAGTAGAAAAAACTGGAACCATAATCTGGGTAGAGAAAGAAAAGACATGGAAAAAATCGAAAATGAATTTAACTCTTTAAGCGGTCGAAATGCATTCCGCAACATAAGAAACTTAAAAGAAAAATACAATAATCTAAAAACAAAACAAACAAGGTTTCAACAAATAAATTAAACTAAAACTGGTGGTGGGTCATTTACATCATTAATTATCAATCTTCAGCTGCGGATACCGACGACATGGATGACAATCGGATACTTTCCCATGACTTTAAATGTTATTTTAAGAAAAAGACGACTCAAAAAGAGACAAAAGAAGCTGCAGGTATAAACGGGATACAGTACTGGTATCAAAAATTCACCACCACACATGAAAATATAACAAAACATCTAAATCACATAATTATGGAACCTGAAAGTACACCATCTCTAACACAGGGAATGACCATACTATTACCAAAAGCAACACCAACGGAAGACCCAGCAAAATACAGACCAATCACGCTATTGCCCATACTCTACACAATACTCACATCTATACTAACTGAAAAAATTTATGCGCATATAGAAACAAAGAACTTAATGACAGAACAATAGAATAAGGTATCCTGAAGCCATGCGCTCGAATGGAATTAATGGATGCCAATGTCAGCAGTTTGTTGTTTATGGCAGTTTAATCTTTACTTTTAATACATTTGTTCCTTCGGTGTTGGTAGTTTTACTTGAAAATATGGATGCAAAGAAGATAAGTAGATCAAAAAATTTTACTGAACGCGAGAACATCAATCACAGCATCAAAACACGCCAGCGGCCTTCCACAACAGTTCCGCCCGAAGAATTTATAATTGATGAGATTGAAAATGAAACTCCAATCTTGTTCACTTTGGAGCCGGTTAACGTTACAGTCAACTATTAAATGTTTTGTTTTATTTAACGTTTTTATAATCGATTTAGTAGTAATTACATTAATTCCCTGATATTTTAATAATGGTTTAAATGCACAATATTATTATGTTTTTGCGGCTTCTTTGTTTAGCTATTTTATTTATCTTTTGGAGAATATGGCGTAAATACGTTGACTCCGTCTATTCAGAAAAATGGTACCAACGAGATCAATAAAGAAATCACATTACCTGATGTACCAATTATTATGGACAATATATCCATTGTTGCTTTGGAAAATTTTTCAACTTTTTCCGACTCACATTGTAATATTAGATACCCAGAAGGTAACAGTTTACCATTAATCGAACATAATAACGAGCCGCTTTTATAACTTGAAATAATACCAGAAACTCAAGTAAACAATAGTATATCACTTAATGAGAATAAAGGTGATCCAAACTGTACTTCCGACTGTTGAAGAATAGTCTGACTCTGACTACATTCCGGACAGTAACTACGATAGTTAAGAACTTGAAGACATATCAGATAATGATCTACTCAAAGCGTACCATTGTGCAATATTGTGGAAAGTGAACAGGATGACGTGATTGAAAATGGTGACATGAAAGAAGGCTGAAAACGACAAAGACCTGCAGTTCCTGAGAAATGGTAAAAAAATAAAGCAAAGAAACTGAGAATGGAGAGAAAATCTTATATTGGTTATAGTCATACGAAATTGGGTAAGGTCCAACACAATGTCTCCAGGGGTGAAAGAGAACTTGATCCAACTTGTACTTCAAAGGAGTGCATAAGATCTAAAAATAAATGGTGCTCAAAAGTTTCAGAGGAAAGTCGAAAGAACATATTTCCCAAATTTTGGTCTGAAATGAATTGGGAGCAGAGAAATTTTTTTACTGCAAATCATGTTGCTAGAATCGACAAAAGTCACACTTACACTTAAGCGTCACCAATCTTTTAATTCGTTAGATTGTACAGCACCACTAAGTAAACGTATCTATCCAGATTCTCAAATTGCACGAAATATATCATGTTCCCGAACAAGAGCAGAAGCAATTTTGAAAAATGTATTAGGTCCGTATGCACTTCAAGCGGTTAAAAAAAAGTCTCTAAAAGTCAGATTTATTAGCGTATCAACAGATGTCAGTAACCACGGTGCCACAAAAATGTTTCCTTTGCTGATTCTGTATTTCAATCTGAAGAAGGGGGGGGGGGGGGGGGTATTCAAGTACATTTATTAGACATGCAAGCACAATCTAACGAGACCTCCGAAACCATATCTAATTTTGTGTACAATATTCTGAATGACCACGGCTTACCAAATAAATTAATTGCTTTCTCGGCAGATAACACTGCCACAAACTTTGGAAGCATAGATCGCGCTGGTGTTAATAATGTTTACACCAAATTGAAATCCATTACTAAAAATGAAAATATTGTTGGGGTTGGCTGTATTGATCATATTTTTAGCAATTCAGTACATCATGCCATTGACTCGCTGCCAATTGGTCTTGAAAGTATAGTGATGCAAATCCATAATCACTTTGCCACATTCACCGTACGAACCGAAGCTCTAAAGGATGTATGTGAACAATTAGAAATTCATTTTAAGCAGATACTCTACCATTCGAAAACATGATGGTTATCTCTTTATCCAGCCATAGAGAGAATTCTGCTGATGTATGAACCTTTAAAAGCATATTTTCTTTCTTTACCGAATCCACCTAGAGTACTTCAAATCTTTTTTGAGAATGAGTTAAATGAATGCTATTTATGGATTTCACACTTTTTTATGGCGATATACCAAACCAGATAAAGCATACAGAAACAAGTAATATTTCTGTCAATGAAGTAATGGAACAATGCTCTCAGATAGCTAGTAATCTAAATGAAAGGATAAATCAAAATTTTTGTCCATTAAAAGTGCTCGGGATATTACGGAAACTAGAAGAGTCTCAGCCAGACAAGGTAAACGAATTGAAAGAAAATATGAAGAGCATGTACAAAGTTGCCAAAGATTATGTAGAGTCCTGGACGCGTCATCTGAGCACATAATTGAAAGATTTTCAATGGATGACTTTAAACAACGTCCCTATATGGGAAAATGTTGCAACCACCATTGAACATTTATTGACTAAGAATATAAACTTAGATGATAGTAAATGTTTTGACCAATTTCAGAATTTTAAAATATTTTTGGAGCAAAAAAAGAAGACTCCTAGTTTAAAAATGTATTGGCTCATCAAAAATGGTCCGCTTACTTTATCTGGAAAATACGGAATTTTACTCTGAATTATTAATATTGGCAGAGTATTATTTTGCTATTCCAGGCCACAATGCCAATATCGAAAGAGTATTTTCATTAATAAATGCCCAATGGTCGAAAGAACGAAATAAACTACATATAGACACGATATCCAAAATGATGTTCATACAGTGCAATTTAAAAATAAGTTGCCAAGAATTCTACCATATGATCGGTAAAGAAAGAAACGTACTTGATAAAATAGGCTCAAATGATTAATATACATAATTTGTAAGTTTTAAATACATTTTTTTATTAATAATTTTTTTAAATTTTATATGTATAGAATGAATTATTCAGCTTTTTATGTGATAAACTTACCAAAGTTTCACATAATATAAATTTGTATGAATTAGTTTTATTCGTGATTTTTTCGATTTTTTTTCGTTTTTAGTTGCTTTTCTATAGTATATATTTTATTGTTTTGCGATGACTTCTTCTGTTTCTATGTAACAAATGTGAATTTTTAAATTAATCAAGTTTAATAAAAATATTAAAAGACTGATTTTGTGTTTTAGTTATTTTTTATGGCGAGCGAATGCTGTTCAGCTTTTTGATCAAATGTCCGGCCAAATTTATAAACAAAGTCCGGCTTTTCGAATTTTAGGCCTGGCAACCCTAGGCCTGTTACTGATTCAAGATCCATACTACAATGATGGTTATGATGAGGATTTCACGCCCATACGATATCATTATGTATGGATAAAAACCTTTCCAATCTTATATCTACTCAGTTATCTAAACATTGGGGTACGAAATATTTTTGTGACCGCTACCTACACTATTTTTACATAGCCGGGGTTAGATAAACATACCGAGGACATCAAAATGAATATGTGTAAAATTCAGCTGCCAACAGGCGATCAGAATGCTCTCGTTTAAAAATTATATCAACAAAAAAAAAGGTCCTATATATGTATTGTTATGGTTCGCATACATAAAATATGATAAAGTAGGTAAACAAAATTTTGTCATAATGTCTAATGGTATGATTGTCTACCTACTTATTTAAAATGCCATAACACACCAGCATAATGCTATCCAACAAATACACAGCTGACTCTGTCTCCGTCTGAGAAATTCACCTTTCGATACAAAAGGATTTAATATGAGTGGTATTCAACAAAACAATAATTAAATTTGATATAAATAGAAATGGTAATCTTAAGTATTCTTGATGTTGAATGGTAAACAAATTTAAACCTACTTATACTACTATTACGTAAAAGGAAATTTTGAAATTTAGTTAGTTTCTAAACTATTAGTAAACTTTGCAAAGTGTCTACGATTTAAGGGTGTGGTTGTGAAAAAATAAAAATGTTTTTTATCAGAGACTGCGAATTTTGAAGTTTTATGGGCGCCAGCAGCCTCGATAGTGGTGTTCTCGTAGATCTGGATGTTGGACGAGCTCTCAGGGCCGATTTCTGGAATTTTGTAGACCTGTTACGATTTTTGAAGTGTCGGTGGGTATTGCTACTACCCCCTTGTTGCAACTTGTAAGCTGTCATACACATGCACCGCTTTTGGTGTAAGGTACCCCACTCTGTGCATATGAACAGGCGCTTTTGCCTGGTAAATATCGATGCGAAGAAATAAAAATTCCGTGTTCCAATTAATAGTAACGTTAAGCAGAACTCTGTCGACGTCGTTGCACAATTTAGTTTAATTTTGAATTTATCCCTAACTTTACTAGTTAACACAAATAAATAATGTCGTTGAACGTTTGAAAGTCGCGTCGCGGTGACGGAGATGGTCCTTCTCCTAACGCTAACAGGGTTCAAATACAGTGCTGGGACTGGTATCTGAGACGCCGTACTAGGTATCGGTTCGTCGGATGAGGTTCTTGAAGAATGGTTGAAGTTCTGGTAGAATGGCTGAAGTTCTTGTAGACTGCTTGTTGATGTTTACTCGTTGAATGCTCGGACTCGACTGACTGCTGCTGGAACCTCGCCGCAATCCTGTAGACATCGGGGCGGACGGAGCTCTGAGCGTTAGGTCGGCTGGCGTTCTGAACGTCGCGCGCCGAATGAGCGGCTGGGGCCGCCTGCTGCGTCGTGTCGTCCCCGCCCAGTCATGCCGAGACGGACGGGATCCTAAGCGTTGATATAGTCTTGGAGCGTTTATTGCGTCGTATTTATTCCGCGCTGTGATGCTAATGTATGAACATGTTAAAAAATATAAATTGTGACTTTTTTAATTAATTTAAAATTATTTTTGCTGGCCTTTTTTGGCTTCGACAACAAAAGTTACCTTGTCCCCAAGCCGTAATTCGGAATGCACTTGATACCGAACTTCGTCCTCTTCTGTGAGACCGAGCAAAATCAACTTTGAACCTTTCAGCTCACATGATAAAAAATGCCAAAGTCCGAGTACACAAAAAAATAGGTTTACCTAGATTTTTGATAACGTGTACCGATTAATAAACTTGTGCAGTATATTGCTGTGATTAATACGTAAATTACTACATACATGTAGATGGAATGTAGCAGTATATATTGATCTGCAATGCGTATTAAAATCCGGGGAGGAGATTGGTAAATACCAGGAGCACACACCATGTAGCATAGGATTCTATGTGAAGTGTTCATATGATGATTCCTTTTTGTTTTATAAATCCTATCGAGGGGCCGATTGAATGGAATCAAACGAACTCAAATAATTTGCCGAGGACTTGAAGACGGTATTTCTATGCCCTCTACCCATGGATCGTTTTACACTGCAACAAAAAGTCGACTTTGAACCAGCAACCGAATGTCACATCTGCCATAATAACATAATTGTCATTTCACAGGCAGATGCTCATGAAAGTTGTAACAAAAACTATCAGTATAGTCATGTGGTGCCGGTAGTTTTCCATAACCTTAGTGGGTACAATGCACAATTTATAATAAACGATATTGCTGCAGGTATAAACGATAAGGTGGAGATAACCGTCATCCGGGGTAACTTCGTCCACCCGGGACATCTTTGGCCAACACGTAGTTGCCTAATTTAGGCGCTACTGTCATCTACATTACAGTAGTAAAACTAAGTTTACGTGCGTCAATTTACAAGAGATATAGTAGTTAGTATTCTAGAATATACATGAAGGTAAAGAAAACTTTGTATAAATAGCAATCAAAGTGAGCCGTTAAAAACCACGTGCTTCAGAAGTAAAAAAAAGAAACCAACCTACAGCGATATCAAGGGGCAGAAGGGTGAACAGGTAATTATGAATTAGTTTTGTTTTGTAGTAACATTATCCTATCAAAATTACAAACTGCTCGGATGTACGGTTTAAAAAATAATATTTTTTTTAGGCAAACACGTAATTAGACGAGGTAACTTCGGCCATGGCAAGAAGTTATAAGAAAAAGGCAAAAGCATTCGACAAGTATCGGTGGAATTTAATATACCAAGGTCAACCCTTCAAGACAAAACTATGAACTTACATAACTAAAGCGTGGCCGCCCTAAAGCGTTGGCAAAAAATGAAGAAAATTTATTAGCAGAAGGGCTCATAAAATGTGCAAATTGGGGTCTACCACTCCGTCCACGTGATGTGAGGCTAGTGACGCAATCATATTTAAATCGAATGGGAAGAAACGTGAGATGTTTCAACGACAACATGCCAAGTGATGATTGGATGAAAAATTTCATTCATTTCATTTCATCGCAAACCAGCACTTTCAGTGATATTTGGGGAGAATATTAAAAGAGTACGAGCCAGTGTTTGTACTGAAAATATATCACATTATTTAAATGAATTGGAAAAATCACTGGAAAATGTTCCTCCATCAAATATATTAAATTTTGGTGAGACCAATTTTTCGGATGATCAAAATCAAAATAGTGACAAAACGAGGATCGCATCATCCTGAGCGAATTATTGATTAATCAAAAACAAGCGTGTCTGTGATGACGGCTATGACTGGAGATGGTATCTTACTTCCACCACGAAGCCACTCACTTATACCCAACTTGGATTGAAGGTGGAATAAATGGTGCGGCGTGTATAGGAATGCAAGTGTTGGTTTGATTTACCAACCTTCGAGGATTGGTTCTTAAGCTTATGTTTAAAATATCTAAAAAAACTTCCTGGACCAAAAGTAATTATTATTGGAGATAATGTGTCCCGTCATATGTCTCTTCAAGTGGTTCAAAAATGTCCTCCTCTGCCAGCCTTGTGGATATGGCATTTTTCAAGCCACTGAAGCAAAGATGGAGGGAAGTGTTAAGCGAATGGAAACAATATAATCGTAGTATTTTTTCCAAGGTTCAGTTTCCACGCTTATTGAAAGAAACGATTGAGAGAATTAAGGCTAACTTTAAAAAAAATATAATAGCAGGTTTCAGAGCTTGTGGAATCGTTCAACTAGATCGACAACAAGTATTAAAGGGAATCCCAGAATTTGACCCTGATGAGACAGCTGAACAAACTAAAATCCAAAATAACTGGAGTGGCTCATTTGTTGATTTGCTGAAAACTGCACGACTAGGAGATAAACAGAAAGAGGATACCAAAAAAAAAGAGGAAAGAAACTTAATGTTTTACCTGGAAAATGTGCCATAGTAGATGATTTTGTTGGTGCAGAAAACAACAATGAGGCATTACCAAGCACGAGTCGAGAAGAAGACAACTTAGACCAAATTGGATTTGTAGATGAGGATTCTGAACCACTAATTTCAGACGTGTCATCTCAGAATTCTGAGGATGAGGAAGATAATTGTGATGAAACAGAACACGAAAACGAATTAGAAACAGTTGAAACAGAAGATAATTTTAATCACCGTGAGGTTGCAGATTTTATTGTGGTAAAATGTGAGACGAAGAAACGAAGCCGTCGTTTTGTAGGGCAAATTGTTACTGTCATAGAAGACGGGGAATTATATGAAGTGAATTTCTTAAGAGAAAAACGTAGCTTTCAGATATATTTTATATTTCCCAATGTCATTGATAAAAGTCTAGTGACACAGACGCAAATAATTGCGAAGTTGAATAAACCATTAGATTTATGAAGCGGACGCTTTATTTTCGAAAAATAAAATATTTTACACATGTGGAAAAGAGGAAAATTGTGGAAGACCCTCAGAAATAGCTTTTACGTTTTTAAATATTTATTTTGTTATAAAACAATTATTTTATTTAGAAGTTAGAATAACATGTTATTTTATTATTTTTATTCTTGTTTTTCTGGAAAATAAATGAATATTTTTGGATTACTTGTCAATATTTATTTTTTTAAATGACAAAATATGCCCGAAGTTAACCCGTATATACTCTAACTTCGGTTTATATGTGAAATAAATATGTGGCCACTTTTCAAAATTAAAGGAAAAATAAAAGAAGTTGAAATGTAGAAAATCTCTACAATACATAATTACACCAAGAAACCAAAAATTATATATTAATTTTTTCAGATATTTTTTGCTGAAATTGCCAGTGAGATTTCTAAAAACCTGAAAAAATGGCTGGAGTTACCCCGAATGATGGTACTAAATTATTATTTGAAGAATCGAAATTGCAAGATATTGATACTATATATATATATATATATATATATAAATATATGAAGTGTTGTTGTACTTCCGGGTGCTCTCCCGCGTCGATGGTCGACTCCTCCAGGAGTCACGGTTGTCTAAACGACGTTTCGGCAGAATCTCATCTGCCATCTTCAGGTTCTCGCTGAAAGCTGCCTACTGCTGCTCCTCGTTGCTCGAACTGAACTGACGTTCCTCGCGTTGTGCGGCTCCTTATATATGCTTCAGTCTAGGGCGCGCCTGCGCGTTTGGCTACGTGTTACCGCTCCCCCACCACCTGCGGTAGGCGTGGCGGGCGCCCGAGCCAACCCGACAAGTGGCCTCGCTGAAACGTCACGCTCCACGTGACTTCTCGCCGGTGGTCGGGCATCCTCGTGTCCGATCGGTGCCGCAGAATGCCGTGGTTCTCCTTGATTGGTCCGCACTCGGCTCTGACTCCTCGTGATAGGTCCATTTCGGGCAGGTTGATGTGCTTCTTCACTATTTGTCAATACTTGAACATGCCTCCTCGTGATTGGTTCATCCACGGTGGATCGTCGTGTGTTTTCGGTTACGTATTTTCTCACAAGAGCGGGCTTCCAGGAACTGGGCAATCTCTGCGTATCATCTCGTTTATTAAGATTTTGTGGTCTTTTTCGATCTCTATGGCCTCTCTGGTAATCTTTGGCATATAATGCTCGATATTAGCTACTGTTCTGGTGTTGTCGAAGTCTATATTGTGTCCTGTGGATTTTACATGCTGTGCTAGGGACGATGTTTTCTCCTCTTTTCGCACTGCAGTCATATGCTCCTCCTTTCTTACACTAATACGTCTGTTGGTCTATCCTATGTATGATTTGTTGCAATCTTGGCACGGGATTTCGTATACTCCTTGATTTTCTAGGGTAGTTTTTGATTTTGGATTACGGAGGACTGCACTCATTTTTCGGTCTGTTTTAAATATTGTTTCTATTATGTTTACGTAGCAGTTTGCCAATTTTATTTGTCGTCCCTTTCACGTAAGGTAGATATGCCTTTGCTACTGGTTTCTCGGTTTCCTCCTGGGTTTTTGTCTGTATGGCCCTAGCGACTTTTGTATTGTGTACCTCGAAAATCCATTTTTCATTAGTGCTTTCTGAAGTGAAGGCATCTCTTCGTTGATATGGTCGACGTCTGCCAACCTCTGAGAACGTGTCACTAGAGTATTTACTACTGAATTTAATTGTGCTGGATGGTGATGTGATGCCGCATTTAGATATCTGTCCGTGTGAGTGGGTTTTCTGTATACTGTGTGACCTAGTGTCCTATCTTGTTTCTTTTTCACTAATACGTCTAAAAATGGAAGCTTGCCTTCTGTTTCTACCTCCATGGTAAATTTGATCTTGTCGTGAATGCTATTCAGGTGGTCCAAAAACCTATTTAGTTGTTCTCTTCCATGAGTCCAGATTACGAATGTGTCGTCCACATATCTCAACCAAAGTTTTGGTTTGAGTGGTGCCGTTTGTATTGCACGAACTTCTAGGTCCTCCATGAAGAGATTAGCGATGACTGGAGATAACGGTGAACCCATCGGTGCTCCTTCCGTTTGCTTGTAGCGCTGGTCATTGTATATAACGTATGTGTTGCTTAAATAGTGTTTAGTTAGGCTAAGAATATGCTCCTCTGGGTGATACTTTTGTTTGATCAATTCGAGTGACTCCTCTTGGTTGGCTCGGGCGCCCGCCACGCCTACCGCAGGTGGTGGGGGACCGGTAACACGTAGCCAAACGCGCAGGCGCGCCCTAGACTGGAGCATATATAAGGAGCCGCACAACGCGGGGTGCGTCAGTTCAGTTCGAGCAACGAGGTGCAGCAGTAGGCAGCTTTCAGCGAGAACCTGAAGATGGCAGATGAGATTCTTCCGAAACGTCGCTTAGACAACCGTGACTCCTGGAGGAGTCGACCATCGACGCGGGTGAGCACCCGGAAATACAACAACACTTCATTTAACACCCGCGAAAACCTAAAAAACAACATTATATATATATATATATATATATATATATGTGTGTGTCGCAAACTCCTCTATAAAATCCTTATTTTACTATAAGGAACGTAACCAAACTGCAACCAACAGCTACTCTCCAGGCTATGTGCCCCGTCGAGCGCTGAATTACAAGTTACAAGTCTGGCACGTTAAGTGTAATAATTGCATATTACCATCAAAACGCTAATGCTTCGATTGCAACAAACACCAGCCGAAAGACTGATCCTACTTAAAGGAGCTCTCTTTCCAGCCGTCACACACCACTTGCAGACTGCAGTTTCGAGCTTTTGGCTCTCGTCAGTGCAAGGTAGGCATGTGACGACCAGCACGAGGATCCTTTGACTATTTGGTACATCCCGGTATTTTTACAATAGCGACTCCATGAAGAGATTAGCGATTACTGGAGGTAACGGTGAACCCATCGGTGCTTCTTCCGTCTGCTTGTAGCGCTGATCATTGTATATAAAGTATGTGTTGTTTAAACAGTGTTTAGTTAGGGTAAGAATGTGCTCCTCTGGACGATATTTTTGTTTGACTCCTCTATTGGTACGTTAGTGAATAGTGACACTACATCGAAGCTCACTAGAATATCTTCAAGTTGGAGTCTCGTTGTTTAGTAACTCGATAAAATGTTGTGCGTTTTTCACATAAGTCTGCTTTTTCTGCTAGTGGCTGCATTTGTCTAACCAGATATCTCGCTAACTCCTGTAATAGTGACCCTACAGAGCTAACAATAGGTCTTAATGGAACTCCTTCCTTATAGATCTTGGGTAGGCCATATAATTTGGGACATCTTGAAGATTTCTCTCTCGGTAAAATCTGGTTTTTCATTTGATCGTCGATAGGGCGGCTTTAATTTTGGATTTAGTGGTCTTCTCCAGGTACGTAGTGGGATCTGTCGTAATCGCTTGGTATGCGGTGTCTTCCAGTAGTTTTTCTATTTTACTGTGATAGTCCTTGCTATTCATTACTACAGTGGCGTTGCCTTTATCTGCTGGCAAGATTAGGATGTCCTGGTTTTCTGGTAATCTTTTCAATGCCCTTAATTCGTCACGTGATAGATTTCTCTTTGGTGCCCTTGCTGCTCTCAGTATACGTGATGCATCTTGGGGTATAGTTTCAGCTATGTTGTTATCCATATTATAAATTGCTGATTCTACTCCACAAATTATATCTTCTACTGGAACACGAGCTCGAATAAATCAATTAAATTAATTTTTATAGAGCGTTCTCCTCCATATTAGTCCCCAATTTAGTTTCAGAGGAAATATCTTCAGATTGTTCTGAATCAGAACTGCCAATGTCTGTTACAACTTCGATTACTGAGTGTTGCTGGTAGTGTGAGTGTTGGATCATCCTTTTCTGTTCATCGGCAATATCATAATCGTTAATACGTGGAATACATGCTTTTCATATCGTTCTTTCAGGCTTTGCCAGGTACGATCTAAATGCCCACTATTGGACAGGTCTTGCCAAAAGGCCCGTCCTTTCAGTAAGTAATAGCTTTTGGTTTCTATTATAGCCTTTAGTATGATCGTATCTTCTTCACGCGTGTACATGGGTCGATAACCAGCCATTTTTACCTTTAAAGTTCAAAAGAAAATGGTAACTTCAAAACAATAAGTAAAGAATTTAATCAATGGTCAATAAAAAATCGACTTATTTTAAATGCTGAGAAGACAGTTTGTATAAATTTTTACAATAAAAAGCAACTCGAGTCATATATAAATATAAATCTAATGGTGAATGGTGTAAAAATTGAATTTTGCAAAACATTGAATTACTTGGGTACTTATCTTGATGAGCAATTAAACTGGTCAGAACACGTCAATAATTTAGCAAAAAAACTAAATAGCTGTTACTTTGCCATTTTCAATTTAAAAAGGTGCCTTGAAAGAAAATTCTTAATGAATGTTTATTATGCCCTAGGATATAGCCATATTAGCTATAATATTCAATTATGGGGCTGCTCCGTTAATGCGCATCGAATATTTGTTAATCAAAAAAGAATCATCAAACTGATATTCAATTTAAAGTGCCAAGAATCTTGTAAACCTTACTTTATAAAATATTCCATCTTAACTGTACCGTGTATATTTATTTTAAAATCCGTAACATATGTAAAAGAAAGCCATGTGAAATTTGTAAAAAATCATGACTCCCACAAATATCCCACTCGCTGTGGCTCTTTGATCAAGCTCTCTCCATAAAACAACGTTTTAAAGATCGCCTATTATATGGACCCAGAATTATTCAATAATCTACCTCAATCAATTCGAGGCTACTTCCGTACATTTATTGAATGAGGTTATTGACAGCAAGATTATGCAATAATGTCTCTTTGTATTACGTTATAAATTTTATTCTGCTATTTTTATAATTGTGATTCGACAACATTTTAATTAACTCAGTGATTGTGTTTACTGTATGTACTCTTTATATTACTTAAGATTTTGATCTGTTCTATCCACTGTATTAATGGCAAATGAATCAATAAAGTTATTATTATTATTAGCTTCCTAGCTACAAGTTGAAAACACACTTCACACACAATTCAACACATTCGTGTTTTCAACTTGTAGCTAAGAAGCTAAACTGAACTTACCATTTTCTTTTGAACTTTAAAGGTAAAAATGGCTGATTATCGACCCATGTACACGCGTGAAGAAGATACGATCATATTAAAGGCTATGATAGAAACCAAAAGCTATTACTTACTGAAAGGACGGGCCTTTTGGCAAGACCTGTCCAATAGTGGGCATATAGATCGCACATGGCAAAGCCTGAAAGAACGATATGAAAAGCATGTATTTCCACGTATTAATGACTATGATATTCCTGAAGAACAGAAAAAAATGATCCAACTCTCACACTACCAGCAACACTCAGTAATCGAAGTTGTCACAGACATTAGCAGTTCTGATTCAGAACAATCTGAAGATATTTCATCTGAAACTAAATTGGGGACTAATACGGAGGAGGACGCTCTATAAAAATTAATTTAATTGATTTATTCGAGCTCGTGTCCAGTAGAAGATATAATTTGTGGAGTAGAATCAGCAATTTATAATATGGATAACAACATAGCTGAAACTATACGCCAGATGCATCACGTATACTGAGAGCAGCAAGGGCACCAAAGAGAAATCTATCACGTGATGAATTAAGGGCATTGAAAACATTACGAGAAAACCAGGACATCCTAATCTTGCCAGCAGATAAAGGCAACGCCACTGTAGTAATGAATAGCAAGGACAACTACAGTAAAATAGAAAAACTACTGGAAGACGCCGCATACTAAGCGATTACGTCAGATCCAACTACGTACCTGGAGAAGATCACCAATTCCAAAATTAAAGCCAGCCCTATCGACGATCAAGCGAAAAAACAGATTATACCGAGAGAGAAATCTTCAAGATGTCCCAAATTATATGGCCTACCCAAGATCCATAAGGAAGGAGCCCCATTAAGACCTATTGTTAGCTCTGTAGGGTCACTATTACAGGAGTTAGCGAGATATCTGGCTAGACAAATGCCAGCCACTAGCAGAAAAAGCAAAGTCTTATGTGAAAAACGCACAACATTTTATCGAGTTACTAAACAACGAGACTGCCCAACCTGAACATATTCTAGTGAGCTTCGATGTAGTGTCACTATTCACTAACGTACCAATAGAGGAGTCAAACGAAAATATCATCCAGAGGAGCACATTCTTAGCCTAACTAAACACTGTTTAAACAACACATACTTTATATACAATGATCAGCGCTACAAGCAGACGGAAGGAGCACCGATGGGTTCACCGTTATCTCCAGTCATCGCTAATCTCTTCATGGAGGATCTAGAAGTTCGTGCAATACAAACGGCACCACTCAAGCCAAAACTTTGGTTGAGATATGTGGACGACACATTCGTTATCTGGACTCATGGAAGAGAACAACTAAATAGTTTCTTGGACCACCTGAATAGCATTCACGATAATATCAAATTCACCATGGAGGTAGAAACAGAAGGTAAGCTTCCATTTTTAGACGTATTAGTGAAAAAGAAACAAGACAGGACACTAGGTCACACAGTATACAGAAAACCCACTCACACGGACATATATTTAAATGCGACATCATATCACCATCCAGCACAATTAAATTCAGTAGTAAAGACTCTAGTGACACGTTCTCAGAGGTTGGCAGACGTCGACCATATCAACGAAGAGATGTCGTCACTTCAGAAAGCACTAAATAAAAATTGATTTTCGAGGTACACAATACAGAAGTCGCAGGGGCCATATGGACAAAAAACCCAGGAGGAATCCGAGAAACCAGTGGCAAAAGCATATCTACCTTACGTGAAAGGGACGACAGATACAATTGGCAAACTTCTACGTAAACATAACATAGAAATAATATTTAAAACAGACCGACAAAATTAGTGCAGTCCTCCGTAATCCAAAATCAAAAACTACCCTAGAAAACCAAGGAGTATACGAAATCCCGTGCCAAGATTGCAATAAATCATACATAGGACAGACCAATAGACGTATTAGTGTAAGAAAGGAAGAACATATGAATGCAGTTAGAATAACATGTTATTTTATTATTTTCAGGGTTATAACTAGGGCAGGGCAACCGGCGCCCACGCCAGGGGCGCAAAATGGCAGGCTGACAAATCGCGCTATTTGACCTACGTACGTTAATCCGACTAAAATCACGCCACGCCACTGGACCCGAACCTGCGCTCGAAGAGGTAAGATGAAGCAACGTTATTAGCCGAAATCGCGTATAAATATTATCAGTCTTGTTATGTCGGGAATCGAGAGTCGAGTAGTCGGAGTAGTAGAGTGTTGCATGTTTATTTCATAACTGTGTTGTTTACTGTTTAGATCTTAACGCAAGTAAGTATATTGTATTGCTTTATAATCAAAAAGTAATGTAAACAAAACTTTCTTAAATTAGAATGCCACCAAAAAAGCCGTCAGGGTTGGAATTAAGAAATTAAGAGAAGCGAGAAAAGAAAAGGAACAAAAATTGTCAAATAGATTATTCGGCTGGATATCCAACTCGAGAAATTTAACTGTTGTAAATGAAGGTTCCGGATCTGAGTTTTCATCTACGGAACTAGGCTTAAATATTAAAATCGTGGCAATCCTCAGATACGTATATTTCTAAAAATACGTATTTTTGTCAAGCATCCTATTCTCCTATGAGCGCCCTCTGCCAATATTACATGAGTTACGTATCTATAATAACCTGTGAAATTTTGGTGTGATGATATACGATCATTTGAAGTAACAGGAATTTGTCCAAATAAACGATATCAGTGTTTGCCGCCATTTCCAGTGGATAGTTGCTATTTTTGCAGATTTTGTGATATTTAGGTGGGCAAATCTTTTTTTTATTGATTTTTTGATAAAGATATTGTTACAAGAAACAAGTACCTTCATATTAGATAAATTATTTTTATGATTTTAGTAAAAACAATAATTCAGCAAGCCTTACAAAATAATGTATCTGCCGAGATACATTGCCAGGTTGACGGAATCATATAAATGGTTTTATGAGATACATTGCCGGCTTTGTAACAAGATGGTATCGCATCTCAGTAGATACAATGCCTGGTTATATAGAATAATAATTTAGTATATAAGTTATGTGAATACATATACGAGGTGGTCAAAATATAAGCCAGTGATCTAAATTGTTAGAATTATTTTTATCATTGTTTGTATTTGACAAAAAAGTGGTAATTCTCAAATGGATTGACAACAAAGCCGTTCTTTTAGGCAGTTCATATGTAGATGCTCATCCCCTGACCACAATAAAAAGATTTGACAAAAAGGCTGGTAGGAAAATTGACGTTCCATGTCCACAAATTGTCAAGCATTATAATGCACATATGGGTAGGGTGGACTTAGCTGATATGCTGGTTGCCTTATATCGCACTGGCTTTAGGACTCATAGGTGGTACATGAGAACATATTCACAAATTCTCGATATTTGTGTAAACAATGCGTGGCTTCTGTATAGAAGGGAAGCTACACTCCTCCAAATAACTAAACAAACCAAACTAAAAGATTTCAGATATTATGTCATTGAGGGACTATTGTTGAAGAGTAGGAAACGGGACAGACCTTCAAATGAAGATATAAAAATTCCAGGAAAACGAATTCATCGTCCCGTGAAACCCAGGCCTGGAGATGACATAAGACTTGATTCTGTAGGACACCGTCCAAAATTTATCAAAAAAGGTAAATGCAGAAACTGTCCTAATCAAACTTCTATTAGTTGTGTAAAATGTGACGTGAGGTTGAATTTAACAGATAAAAGAAACTGCTTCATTAATTTTCATGAACCATGAAAATTTTCTTTTTATTGAATAATGTATTTATGTTTTTCAAATAGCGAATTTACATTGTAAAGTTTAACTATGTATTTGATCCTAATGAATAAAAGTTATACGATATTTTGTTGCGCTCTGTATATCATAAGGGGTCAACAATAAATATCAGTAAATCAGGTAATGTATATCTGTGGATATGAACTTATAAGATATGTGCGCAGCGTGCAATGTATATATGTGGATACATATCAACTTATCACGAACCTAGTAAAGCATCTTTACAGATACAACTAATTAAAAAAAAAAGAAAAAAAAATATTAAAAAATTAAGCCTCATTTGTCATTCTTAGAAGTCTCTACTTGCATATTAATAGGCAGAATAATTTTTATTTTGGTTATTTCTAGTCTTGCCAAGAATAGGGTTAATGTTAATGACACTTTAACAATAACATCGACCAATGGAAGCGAACGAGATTTTATCCAAGAATCCCAAGATCTTCAAAGAGGCTGTTCACTAGTCGCGGAAGCAAAAGAAGGTACCGTCAAACGGGGTGTAGCGGATCATAGCGGGTAAAATGGATCAAAGGTATAATTTTTAAATATTGCCGCGCAACGGCTAGTTGTGCACTCCAAGATCTGATAAAACCGTTTGAACTACCAACAGACATTTGCAGTCCTTGTTATGTGTCATTAACAGCATTATAGGTTAGGTAAGTTTTTCATAATAAATTATCGAATATTGGGGGTAAATTATCGGTATTTTACAAAGTTTTAAAACAAACTATTGTACACAAAAAGTAGACGAAGTTATTTTAGGGTGGTAACTATACACATATAAAATGATCTTTTAACAACATGCCTGCATTCGATTCTTTTTGATAGGTAGTTTCGTTTGCTCTGTGATAATGTATTTATGAAAAAAGTACATTTTAATGGGTGAAATGGATCACAGGTTTTTTAAATAATATTGACTAAACAGTTTCCAAATTGTGTAATTTAAG
The DNA here is from genome assembly GCA_963675555.1 of Leptura quadrifasciata. Classification (NCBI taxonomy): domain Eukaryota; kingdom Metazoa; phylum Arthropoda; class Insecta; order Coleoptera; family Cerambycidae; genus Leptura; species Leptura quadrifasciata. The sequence goes on from OY776680.1 coordinate 65,245,025, forward strand.
ACTGTTACGTGATTACATTGAAAATGGTATTAATAATATTTATATCAATCTTTATCAGGCATTGACTGGTTTAAGTCTTTTATGTTGATACACCCAAATTTAATAAAATTAGCATAAAAAAAATATTTACGTCAATATTTTATTGAATGTTTTCAGCTAAAAATGCCAAGAATGTATGTGAAAAAGTTAGGCATTAAAGCTAAGAAGACATATGACCCTGTTTATTTAGACAGAGCAGTGGCGGCAGTTCGTAGTGGGAGAATTAGTATGAGAATTGCATCCGAAAGGTATGGAGTCCCCTACACAACATTAAATAGAAAATTCCACGGAAAACAAACTGGAAGATATGGTGGACAACCAGCTTTGGCTGATGAAGAAGAGAACAAGTTAGTCGATGTACTTTTATTGTGTGCTGACTGGGGATTTCCCCTTAAGAGTTACGATATTAGGTTCATGGTTCAACAATTCCTGAACAAATGTGGCAAAAGAGAAAAACGGTTCAAGGACAATTTACCGGGCATTGATTGGTTTAAGTCTTTTATGTTAAGAAACCCCCAATAAAATTAGCGGAAAATACAAAGAGAGTTAGAGCTGCTGTAACATATGAAATCATAGAGGAATATTTTTCACATCTCCGACAAACTATTGATGGTGTACCGGCTGCAAATATAATTAATTTTGATGAAACAAACTTCGTGGACGATCCGGGTGCAGCCAAAGTAGTAGTTAGACGAGGCGTGAAACATGCTCACCGAATCATGGACACATCAAAATCGAGTACGAGTGTTATGTTTGCAGTAACAGGCAATGGCACTTTGCTTCCACCATACGTCATATACAAAGCGAAGCATTTGTATCCAGGATGGACGGAAGGAGGTTATGCAGGGTCTAGATATAATCGGACGCAAAGTGGATGGTTCGACAGTGAAACTTTTGAGGACTGGTTTTTAACTACTGCTTTACCATACTTCCTAACATTAGATGGGCTCAAAGTTATAATTGGCGACAATTTAACCAGCCATTTAACTGTAAGTGTTGTACGTGAGAATAATAATATAAAATTTGTACTTCTTCCACTAAATTCTACGCACATGCTACAGCCACTAGATGTGGCCTACTTCCGTCCATTGAAAGCCGCATGGCGTAAAACATTAGAAAAATGGAAGCTGAGAAATCGGGGGGTTCTGCCTAAGACCATTTTTCAGAGTTTATTGAAACAAACTATAGACACAGTTGGCATAAAATCCGAAGTAAACACAATGTCCGGATTTAAAGCTTGTGGCATATCACCATTTCAACCAGATGCTGTTTTGGCAAAAATCAAACATCTTAAAAGAAGAACAGCACAAGAACAAGAAGATGCCGAGCAACAACTGGAGAGAGCATGGTGCGATACAGTTGTCGAACATTTAAGTCAAATGAGAACTGGAAGTGGAGAAACAAAAAAAAACGTGGGAAAAAGTTGGCTGTGCCAGCAGGTAAAAGTGTTTCGGTGAATGACCTCGTACCAACACTTATACATGACGAATTGGAAATTGTAGACCAAGATGATTTGGAAGAAGGCGAAATGTCCGAAGAAGACGCTTCAGAAAGAACGGAGGCAGAAGAATCAAATTCAGGTTATCAAGATAATCACTCGGCAAGTAATGACATCGAGGTTGGCGATTTTGTTATTGTGAAGTTTGGTACAAATAAGAGAGACAGGTTTTTCATCGCCAAAATTGACGCAGAAAATGAATTGAACACTGAATACACAGTTAGTGTTTTAAGAAAAAAACCCACACCAAAACAAGTATTTTTTGTGTATCCGGATGTTCCGGACATTTCTGTAGTCAAAAAGGAACAGATTATCAGGAAAGTTGTGGGAAAAATATCCCGAAGGGGAAAATATATTTTTCGAAATGTTATGGACTACGCTTTAGAATAACTAAAAAATTATAACCCAAGTATTTTTTCTCTGTGATGTTTAGTTTTACAAAATACATAGAATGTGATTTTATTTTTTACTTTAGGGTTTATGTTTGTTATATTTTTCTTACCGTAATGATTAGTTTAATGACCAAGGTGCGCAGAATATGATTTATTTTCTTTACTTTGGACTTTAGATATATGTTTATGTTTGTCTTTTATATTTTTTATACAAATTACATATCAAATAAAAAGAAATGTTATTATTTTGGCCTTTTATTGGTAATATTAATACGATTTTGGGACTACAAACAATTATTTTTATTTAAAAAAAAAAAAAAATTCTTGATCCGCTTCACCCATTATTTGACTAGAGTGGATTTTATGCGAAATAAGCGACTGATCCTCTTCACCCCTATTTGTGGGGTGAAGCGGATCAACCTTTAACCAAAAAAAAGCACGAAAGTTGATGAGCTGGATTTTACGAAAAAATTCTATCGTATAGCTGAATAGTGAGGCTGTAACATATATTTTTTCCCGATTTTCTGTTTATAAGGAACGCTATAATATTTACGAAAAACTTGGAAATTTGATCCGCTTCACCCCGTTTGACGGTACATTTTATTTTATAGAAATTTTAGAATTTAAGGTGGGCGGAATTTTGGTTAAAAGGATTGTGTATTTCGAGAATTTCTCCTACATACCTGAACTGATTAAAAAAAAAAATTGATAGGCTTTTAGAAAAAACTCCATAGAGATTGGACTATTTATTGAAAACTTAAAAAAAAAATTTCTTTTCTCCTATTTGAAAAAAAAATTTGTTTTTGTTTTTAATAGCCCAACCATATTCTATCGAGTTTTTTTCTAAAAGCCTATCAAAAATGTTTTGAGTCGGTTCGGAGATGTAGGAGAAATTCTCGAAATACGAAGTCATGTTTTAAGCACCGGCACCCTCACCCTTAAGGTTGTGAAATAAATAAAAAAATAAATACACATTTCTGCAAAAAAAAATAAATTTAGAAGGTGTTTCCTTTTAACCAATTTTTTTCCTTCCCTTAGGTACCTCTGAAGAACAAAATATTGGCCATTTATCGGACTCAGCTTCTGTAATAGATTATAACGATCCAAAGTCATGGCCAAATATATATGATAAGTTCAGGTGTTGCCTAGTTGAAAAATGTCCAAGTCAAGGAAAAGACTGTGATTTTATATCATCACTAAAGGATGATGGACGTATTTTTACCTCAGAACGGTTTTTAAAAACTCTGCTAAATAATGAAAAAGTGGACCGAATATGATTGATTTTCAGCGAAAAAAATAAAGCACTATTTTGTTTCCCGTGTTTATTGTTTACGAAAATTGTCAATTTTTTCAAATGCAAAACATGGTTTTTGTGACTGGAAACACTTAAATCCAAGAGTTGGTGAACATGAGAATTCTATAGAACACCGAAAATGCTTTGTATCATGAAAAGAATTGGAAATTCGTCTGAAGAAAGGGGTAGCGATAAACAATGATATGGAACGTATAATTTTAACAGAAAAAGAAAAATGGAGATACATTCTGAAGGTGATTTTGGATGTCATATTATTTTGTGCAAAGGACAACTTAGCTCTTAGGGGTTAAATTGAACAGATTGGTCATCGGAAATCGGGAATTTTTCTAAGTGCACTTGAATTATTAGGTAAATACAATACTCAAGTTGCCGCCCATATTTCGTCTATTACTAAAGGTTCTGTATCATATTTGTCCGGTAGTAGTCAAAACGAGTTTATCAAGTTGCTAGGATCTAGTGTTAACGATCAAATTATTTCAAAAATTAAAAAAGCGAAGTACTATTCTATATCGTTCGACTGCACCCCGGACGTCGCCCACACGGAGCAGATAGCTCAAATAATATTTTTATTCTTGTTTTTTGGAAAATAAATGAATATTTTTGAATTACTTGTCAATATTTATTTTTTAAAATGACAAAATATGCCCGAAGTTACCCCGTATATACTCTAACTTTGGTATATGTGTGAAATAAATATGTGGCCAAATTTACCCCATTCTACGGGGTAACTTCGGCCCCTTTTCAAAATTAAAGAAAAAATAAAAGAAGTTGAAATGTAGAAAATCTCTACAATACATAATTACACCAAGAAGCCAAAAAATACATTAATTTTTTCAGTTTTTTTTTGGCTGAAATTGCCAGAGTGATTTCTAAAAAACCTGAAAAAACGGCTGGAGTTACCCCGAATGACAGTACCAATAAATATTAACGAATATCCCATTAAATTTATGTTTAGACTAATTTCGATTCATGGCGAGTCGCTTAGATACTTTAAGCATCATACCTCCGATTCATCATCCCATTTTAAAATCTCAATTTACAAATTTATCACCTTTACAATTCAATTTATTAATGCGAAAAGTTGGTTTCCCTTATGATTATATACTCTTCTTCTAAATCTGATGAGCTCCAGTTACCTCCTAAAGGATGTCTTTATAATAGATTGGAAGAGAAAAATATATCGCGAGAACAGTATGCACATGCTCAGAATGTTTGGGTAACATTTGGTTGTCAAAATTTAGGAGAATTTTCGGACTTATACCTTAAAACGGATGTTATGCTTTTGGCTGAAATTTTTGAACAATTTAGGGAAACTGGTCTTATAAATTATAAGTTAGATACTTTACCTTTACTTTACCGGGGTATACGAGGGACTGTACGCTCAGTATACAAAAGTAAAGCACTTCCGGCAATCACGATTACAGAGGAGGAGATTGAAGAGCCCATGGGAAAGGTTTTAGAGAAACACCTTGTACTCGCCGGTGTTCCATGCCAGAGAACGTGTTATATAGAAATTGTGAAAAATCACATTATTATTATTAGCCGTTACTCGAGTCCGAGTATAGAAATGTTACAGTCGATAAAGCGTACAATAAAAAAACAAGTAAAAGGTGTAGCCTATTGTAATTCCCATTCATCTACGGTGCACACGACTATGGCTATAGAGGCCAATTCGGGAGAGCACATGTCGACCGCAATCAGGACAAACATAGACCTGGTTAGGTCTTGGATTCGGCCTTCTTGCAGCAACATTTCCTTGATAGCTGGCCACAACCCCTCACCATTCGGTTCTGTCCGCTGCAAGTTGTTCCCATTGCTCGTCTGCAATACCGCAGGATTTTAGATTTTCATGGAGAGCGTCTTTGAACCTCTTTCGTTGACCGCCACGCTTTCTTCTACCGCTTAGCAATTCACCATAAAGTGTACATTTAGGAAGGCGGTTATCATGCATACGATGAACGTGACCTGCCCATCTTAGGCGTGCTCTTGAAATAAGCACCTCAATTGGAAGGCTGTTTGCTCTCCTGAGTACTTCCACGTTTGATATGTGATGGAACCAACGGATTTTCATCATACTTCTGAGGTGTCTTTGCTGAAAAGGTTCTAATTCTTTCACATGACGACGGTAAGTGACCCAGCTTTCACATCCATATAGCAATGTTGGAATGACAACTGCTCTGTAGACAGCCATTTTCGTTGACAAAGCAAGGTCGTGGTTGTCAAATACTCTCTAAGTCCCCAGAGTGCTCTAGATGCAGCGTTAATTCTATTGCGAATCTCGCTGTCCATGTTTGCTTTGTCATTAACAACGTTGCCTAAGTAATTGAACTGATCCACCACTTCAAGAGAATTTCCGTTAAATGTAATGTCTATTTGGTTCACTTGATGAGGAGTTGACATAATCTTAGTCATTCCAATGTTGATTTTAAGTCCCAAAGAATCATAGCTTTGGGCATACACATCTAAAAGTTCTTGAAGCTCTTCCGGCGTAGAGGCTAAAAGTGCAGTCATCCGCATACTGGAGATCACAAATGAATCGTGTGCGTGTCTTCGTGAAAGCTCTAAAGCGCCCTATGTTAAAGAGACCGCCATCAAAACGGTATCTGAGACCTATTCCTCTGACTGTCAGTTTGTTGTCAACAATAATTGTTAGAGCAGTGGTAAACAAATTAAAGAGTAGGGGTGCCAGGACACATCCCTGTCTAACTCCAGTGAGAGTTTGGAAAGGTTCGGTTGCCTCATTATTATACATAACCTGGGCGTTGTTGTTTGTATGTAGACTGCGACATACTTCCACAAATTTTCTAGGGATACCTAAGCGGAACATAATTTTCCAGAGCACTTCCCTGTCCACCGAGTCAAACGCCTTGGTTAAATCAATGAAGGCCATGTGAATTTCTCCTTGATGTTCGAGTGCTTTTTCTTGAAGCTGTTTAAGCGTGAAGATTAAATCCGATGTGCCTCGGTTTGGTCTAAAGCCACTCTGTGTTTCAGGAAGTAACTTTTCCATAATACGAGTTAGCCTATTTGCCATCGCTTTAGTGAGTATCTTCCCTCCAACAGCCAGGAGAGCTATACCCCTGTAATTTCCACAGTCCGCAGTGCTCCCTTTATTTTTGAAGAGGTTGATTAAAAGTGTATCACGAAACTCCTGCGGAGCTTGACCACTTTCCCACACGACATCAAACAGTTTTTTGAGGTAGGGTATGAGCTCTGACGACACAGCTTTAAAGATCTCAGCTGGGAGTGAGTCGGCGCCGGGAGATTTCTTATTTTTTAGCTGCCCAATGGCGGCTAAGATCTCTTCCGGTGTTAGTGGTTTATCTAAGTCTTCGAAGGTGTCATATTGAGGGATAAGATTGATAATATCGTGATCGGCTTGACTTTGCTGGTTAAGAATGCTAGAGTAGTGTTCTTTCCATCGGGCTCTTATTTCCTGGTCTTCTTTGAGGAGATTTCCATTTAAATCTTTAACAGGGCACATATTTTTCCGACTGGGGCCGTACACTGCTTTTACTCCTTGAAAGAAATTCCTGTAGTCGTGTGAATCGGCGTACCTTTGAATTTCTCTGGCCTTGCTTGCCCACCACTCGTTATTTATTCTTCTGATTTCGCGTTGCGTTTCATACTTAGATTGGGTAAAAGCTTCTGCTTTTGATGAGTCGTTAGGGTGGTTGATAGCGTTTTGGAAGGCAGTATGTTTGCGGTCAAGAAGTTCTTGTATAAAAGCTTCATTATCATTGAACCAGTCCTCCTGTTTTTTACTTGCTGCAGTGCCAAGAATTTCCTCACTCGCACTTTTTAAACTGTCTTTAATTTGTGTCCAGGTAGCAGCGACATCTACAGAATTGGTTTCTTCTAGTGCACTCAAATTCTCTTGAACTTTTTGCTTTAGCTGTTCGACGGTTTGTTGGTCACGCATTTTACTAATACAGAGACGGAGTCTACGTTTTACTTGAGTTCTTCGGGGTTTGAGTCTCATAACAATTTTCATTTTAGAGACAACAGGACGATGATCGGTCCAACATTCGCTATCAATGCGCGCCTTTGTAATTTGGACGTCCTTGAGATGCTTCCTACGTACGATAACATAGTCCAGTAGATGCCAGTGACCTGATCTGGGGTGACGCCAGGTGCCTTTAAATTTATCCTTTTGTCGGAAAATGGTGTTTGTTATAACTAGATCATGTTCGGCGCATTTAGTTAGGAGTAGTTGACCGTTAGCGTTCATGTTGCCCAAACCGTTCTTGCCTATGATGCCTGGCCAGGTGTCTGCACCTCTCCCTACTCTAGCGTTAAAATCGCCAAGAATAACGAGTTGTTCCGTTTTAGGTATTCTACAGAGGGTTTCTTCCAGCTGTTGATAGAAGCTTTCCTTGGTTTCGTGACTTGCATCCAGAGTGGGAGCGTAGGCGCTTATTAGATTTACCGCGTTGCCATCTGATAGCTCATAGCGTAGCAGCATTAGACGCTCGGATAGGCCTTGTGGTACTTGTGTTAAGTTGGATACAAGTTGATTCCGAACGGCAAATCCTACTCCATATTGTCTTCTTGAATTGGTGGGAAGACCTTTCCAATAGAAGGTGTAGTACTTTTTTGTGAGAGAGCCTTCCTCCAAAAATCGAGTTTCGCTGAGAGCTGCAACGTCAACATTGAGTCGGTGAAGTTCTCTATCTATTAGAGCAGTTCTTCTTTCAGGCCGATCGGTGCGAGTGCTGTCGTTCAAAGTACGAACATTCCAAGCGCCGTAGATGAAAGAATTAGTTTTGTTGGATTTAACTTGTCGGTGTTTTTTCGACATTCGATGAGGTGTCCCTGTGGGCACCCTCCCCCGGAGATCCGATCGGGAGGGTATTTTACCTCCGGATGATTTTGTCCCACTTGAACGCTCCATCATTTTTTTAAAGCCTTAATCGACTGAAAACGAAGCTGCATTTGAGGTTTTAGCTGGAGCAGGTATGCAACTGACCAGCTCGGTTGCGGAAGGCGAGTGGTGTGGTCCCATGGCACAGAAGGAGACTGCGACGATGGGGTAACCAAACGATTCCAAAAGCAACCTTTGTGTACGGTGGGTTATTTTTACCGCACTCTTCGTGAGAAGGTGGATGGGCTCACGGCAAAAGGTAAGGGTTATTCCGCCCTTACTCGGTCGTTAGAGCCTCGTTAGTGAAAACAGGGTGCACCAAGTTCAAATTGAACTCATCGCGAAGGTGAGGTTAACAATTGAGTAGGAGAGGCTATAATTTGCGCTTCACTACCCCATTACACCCCATAGGGGTGTAATTGGTAAATCACATAGAGGCATCTGGTAATATACTTAAAGATAAAATATTATAAAATGGAAATTTTCCAATGCCTTATCTAAATTTAATTTGTTCTAGAAAACCCTATTTTAATTAAGACTAATTCTGTTAATGAGGTAGAGCTGTGATCTATTCTCAAGGTTTGCCCATGCCCAAATATGGAATTATGGGAGCTGTTGATTATTCAAGGCCAACTACGATGACGAGAAGATCTGCTGCAGTTAGTCATTATACAATAGTGAAAAGGCAAACCAAGTGGGCGCGATATAACGATCACAATAGCAAAGCAACGATATTAAAAGATTGTTGTAAAAGACAACCAGAATTACTAATTTACGCAAAAAAATAAAACAAATTAGAAAGTTATCAGGAGCAAGATTCATCTTATTATTTCCTGATATAAAAGTACAACTAACACTACGAACGATTTATCGTTAAAGTTGCTAAATTGTAATAAAAACTGCTAGTTAGTGGGTTCATTCAAATTTTAAAATTCAGCGATATATTGACTACAGATACGATCGTTAAATAGGTAAAGACAAATTGCTCAGTGTACACACATCGGTCGTTTTTACAACTGTTCACATTTTTCTGTTATTTTGTTTTTGATAGTTAATATGGCATCTAAATAGTTGTCCAGCGGTCTACTACATCTTTATCGAAATAATACCTGTTTATGGAAGACGACCAGTGCAGAGTAAACAATTAAAAACATTAAACGTAATTCTTATAAAGAACTAATTCAGTATTGTAAACAATATTACAAAGACAAAGGCAAATGTTTGTTGAGCAAAAAATATAAAACTTCCAGGCAGCTTTTCGTAAAGAGCTTAAAAAAGTCGAATACTTTAAAAGAAGCGGAAGTGGCACTGAAGATGTTTATATTCCTATGTTATGGTATTATGACTTACTTTTATTTATTTGAACTTGGATAATGCAATGCCACTCCAAAGTCCCTTGAAACTAGGAACTGATGATTTTAATAGTGACATGGATGAACCCGATGAGGAGAGCGACATTGACAAAGATGATAGTGAGAATGATGGACAACATGCGACTAATTCATAATTCGTCGTTAAGAGCAGACGCATAGGCGGGTCGCTCCAGGTTATTTAAAAAAATAGCGGTAAAAGCAAGAACGAGTTCGTTAAAGTTCAAGTGAATTGTGAAAAAAAAATCTATATTAAACCATACAACCCGATATATAACCAACCAAATACAAGGTTAAGAATTAATTAAAAAATTAAAATTTAATAGAGACGTTCAGTGCATAAACGAATTGAACTAAAAATCCGTATACTTTGCATCACGCACCTTCACGCACCTGGTGAGTTATGTAAAGAAATTTCACCAACTTGTATTCTTAGATATTGCATTGTGGCAAATAAGCAATGTCTAATGTGCAAATATAGAACATCTTCGACTCAAGAGATTCAAAACCATTTCCTAGAAATTCATGATATTCCCATAGTAAATAAAGAAATTAATGTGTCCGTATTTTACAACTGGAAAGCCCCCCCAGTGAAGAATCAAACTAATTCAAAATTTATAAAATGTACAGCAGGATCAAAGAATTAAACTACATAGTTTTTACACACCTGCACACCTTTTTATTACATCTGCCATAGATCTGAATGTTATACTCCAACAGGAAAAGGTTTAAGACCGCAAGTGATTATACTGCTGCTTTTGCAAGAAAAGGAAAAATAAAACTATTGTCAATGTTGGAAAAGAATATATATGAAAATATTTAGTAGGTACTTTGAGCACAAGAGAAATTCTTTCCGAAGAGAAAAAAATTGTGTAGAACAATTCGTTTGCAAAATATATGGCAAACCCAATGCTGCAAATATAAATGAAGCACGATTCGACATTTTTTAGAAAATTTTAAACCAAAAATTGACAGATCGAATCCTTTGAATAAAATAAAAAATTTGGACGATAGTTTACTACCACCGTGTCAGGATTCACTTTATTGCAAAGTTAAGAGTGTAAATCGGGCATGCGCTATATGGAAAAATGCGAGAGAAATTGAACCATCATTTTACAAACCCGAACATAATGGCTGGACTTATGTATGACTTAACATATTACAGTTGCAGTGGTTCGAAGATCCTCAAATACCTCCAACATTGGACGATATTGTTGTTGATCGGCCAACTTCACCTATCACCTCATCACCTCAGATGATGACGAAGAAGCAATACATCAAAATTCAAGTGATGAAGAAGATATGTTAGATTGATAAGTATAAGTTGTAATATAAATAAATGTAACAAATAATGTTATTTTATATTTACAGATTCTTTACGTTAAAAAAAAATAGTTTTTTCTATCAAAATAATATCTTCTGAGTGTTTATACTTTACTATATTCGTTTGTATGTATTTACATTGGCACGTTGTTTATTATATCTATTATTTTGAAAAATTCGAATCAGAACATTATTTTTGTACTTTATTGAAAAGTATCCACATGGTGGTCTTTTGTATCCTAAAATAAAGAAAACATAAATTTTGCAAACTGACATCTCATTTAACATAACATTTTTCATAAAGGCAGCCGCCTTACAATCATTAGCTCACATGAATTAATTATGCCACAAGCATTTGTCTACAAAGAACAAAATTACACTAATTGCTCTAGCTGTTAGCCTAAAAGGGTCACGGTCACTCTAAAACTGTAAATGCTTCTGAAAAATTGAGATAAGCCACTACCTGTTTCGAGGGACGTATTATGAAAGTAAAGAAAAAGAAGGTTTTAAAATCCCCACACCATTCAAAAAAATTTTGGTATTTCCAAAAACACCAGAAAAAGACACCAAAAAGGCAAGAATGTAAAGAAAAATGACGACGGTGAATCTAATGAATCTAAGGCAAAAGGGCAAGGGAAAAAAGTTTTAAAAAGTTGATTTCTAATGCAAAATATTCTACACCTAAATTGTAACATATTGGATATCAGTCCTTCTCGCTCTTCTGATTCTGTAATAGACATCGAATACGATGACGAAGACATGGATTTAAGTAATATAGATATGAAGTTGATTTTCAAGTTGGACAGTATGTGATCATAAGATGCGAAGACAGTTGTTACCCTGGTAATTAAAAAAAAAATGCTATTGATTGCAGGAACGCCTATTACCGGGAACACGTTATTATTAATGGGGAATGAATTCACCATGACATTCAGAATGGGAGATAACATTATGTTAAATGTGAATTAAAACTTGCTGGAGCTTAATTCCCTGATCAGGTGCTAATTAGCCTCCCTGCAATCTAGTGCATAAATATTATGTATTATAGTACTTAACTTATTAATCCTTAAAATAACTCGAACAAAATTCTATTAAAAAAGAAAATGTGGAAAAAGAACATTTGTAAATAGGAAAACTAATTATGTCTTCAATAAAAACTTACATTTTGTTGGGGGGGGGCTAATGACTAAGACTATGAAGGGGCTGAAATCCGTTCCATGATTAATATGCAGGTCTGGGATTATGGAAGGATGTTTTATATTATATTTAAAATGATATTGTCTGTATAATTGCAGAACAGAATGGACAAAAATAATAGAGACCATTATGTGCCAGAAATAGCAAAATATGAATAAATTAATGGTTTTCTACTGGTGTTCATTATTCATTCACCACATGTCCATTACTTATACAACTGTGTCCATTATTTGGATATCTAATATGTTTGTACAAAAAAAAGAAAATGTGGAAAAAGAACATTTGTAAATAGGAAAACTAATTATGTCTTCAATAAAAACTTACATTTTGTTGGGGGGGGGCTAATGACTAAGACTATGAAGGGGCTGAAATCCGTTCCATGATTAATATGCAGGTCTGGGATTATGGAAGGATGTTTTATATTATATTTAAAATGATATTGTCTGTATAATTGCAGAACAGAATGGACAAAAATAATAGAGACCATTATGTGCCAGAAATAGCAAAATATGAATAAATTAATGGTTTTCTACTGGTGTTCATTATTCATTCACCACATGTCCATTACTTATACAACTGTGTCCATTATTTGGATATCTAATATGTTTGTACAAAAAAAAATATGCGTCAAATCAAATGTTATTAAGTTTTGCAATAAAAAGTCAAAAACTATTATAAATGATAAATCTATTAATGTGGTGAAAACTGAAATATATCAAATATTAGCCTTATTAAGCCAGCTCCAATTTGGAAATTTGTCTTGAATGTCCATTATTGGGGCAGTTACCCTATAACAATTTACCAATTTCTTCCTAAGAAAGTCAAAATAGTGAGCTTTTTGAAAGTCGAAATTCTAATTCTGAAACACAAAATGCACTAAAGGTATTTTCTGAAAAATCTAAATATACAAAGGTGTAGGTATAATCTTAAAATTTTTATTAAGTTTTATATATTTAATTTAACACCACAATATCACCAAAATGATGTTATTAGTGTTGGCCTAATCATTAATCATATGAAAAGATTAGGAGACGAATTCCCAATACTTTATTATAAAAAACAGGATGTAGTGGATGATATTAGAGTTTTTGAGAGATTAAATTTTTTTAACTTTTCAAAAATTTATAGCAAAATAATGTGGCCCTAAAAAAGTATGCATAGATTCCACCCATGGAACTACAGGGTATGATTTTCTTTTAACCACTATTTTAACTGTCAATGAGTTCGGAGAAGGTGTGTCTATTGCATTTCTAATTTTTAACCAGACTTATTAGACCCAGTCTACCTTTTTTCCAACTAGTTAAAGATTGGCTTTCCTTTGGAAACAGACACATTTCCGTCTGATGATACTCCAGAATTTTACAATCCTAGGTCAGTAATTATGAAAAAACCGAAAAATCAGTTATTATGTTTGTGGCATGTGGCAGAAATTGGGGAACCAATATTTCTCAGAAAAAAGGAAACCAAGCGTTAAACGTTTCTGTGTATAAACAGTTCCGTTGTTTAGTAGGAAGTCAAGGTCAAAATGAATTCAACCAGTTGTTAGCTCAAATTGTAAATAAAATAATCTTTCTATCCAGGAGTCCACCAAAACATTTGGAAAATATTTCAACGATTATTATGCAAAGAGATCTCAGCATTGGGCGTTGTATTTCCGGCACGGACCAAGTACATGTTTTTGGGATCCATGCACAAAATATTAAAACATGTTTATCTCGAGGGGAAAAATCCAAAAGAGTTGATAAATGCAAGAGAACAAACAATACGCATAGATGCATTAAGTAACAAGCGCTGAAAAAAATAAGGATATTTAATGTCAACAGAAAATAATTGTTGTTAAAAATTATCACTTTTAAGTGTTAATTTGAATTGATTTTTTAATTAAATAATTAGATACATTTTTCATTGTTTTCTATATGTGCTGAATGTTAATATTTTAATTTGAATGTGTATATACTTCCTATGTATTATAGTTCAATACCAAAGTAATCTAGTTCGTGATTTCTACATATGTTTAAATTAACTATAATTTTAAAGACCCGCTTTTGTTTAATGTATTTTAATTCTGCACTGTTATGGTTTATAAACTTCTTAGTTTTAGTCTTGTACCCTGAACGTGTTAATAAAAATGTGTACTTATATAATAATAATAATGATAATAATGATAGATATATGCTTATATGTATACAACCAGGAGGGACTGACTTCCATCTACCAGGCCTTTGGTGAGTAGCGCCACCACTTACTCTAGCTAGGGGTGCAAAACCGAACAGTGCAGTCCTAGTGCACCCGGGAGGGGAAAGCGTCTTCCCCATTGGTGTTGGTCGTGGGTCTGCTGGGCTAACCATCCACAGGCCCTACACTTTGGTGCCAGCATGCCGAAGACAGGGCCCCCACGATCCACCCCGTGCGGATAGGGGTCAAGGGCAAGGTGGTGGGGCCCAACCGGACAGACCGGCCGTTGACGACATAGGCAATGATCAAGGACGGTTTGAGTGGACAGATGAACTGAGGGATGAGCTTCTGCATTGTTATGAAAGGAGTGAGCCCGCGCGGAGAAAGTACATGGCGCGGATGCATGGTGTGAGAGGCTTCCAGAGCATAGCGCCTTTATGCCACAAAATCTGCGTGACTATGTGTCCCACCTTCGTAGTAAGGGCTACGTGAGGGCTGTTCCTGGACTGGTGAATGAGGTGGACGAAAGGCCGCCGCAAGAAAGGAAAGATACGATCGATGTAGAAATTAAAAATCTTTCTAGCCTATTGGGCGATTTAAATTTTATTAGAAATAACTGGCAGTCGATACTTCTTAGTCAAGGCAAGCTAGTTGCTGAAAACAAAGGTCTAACGAGGAATTTGTCTTCATTGCTTGAAAAACGACAAAGAAAGAACTTTTTTTGACGAAAGTAATTCATACGATGTTTTTTAGAATTAAATCCAGAAGAAAAATTTTGAATTAATGTTTTTAATATTCTTTTGGATTGCGTGATTCTAAATATTTTAACTCGATTTGAATGTGCAAAAAATATATATGATCTTTTTAGTATTTTGTGGACATTTCTTGATGATAATGATGAGCAAATTAAAAATAAAACGGAAAACTTCAGAGCACTTACGAACTTGATATTGATCCAGAAATATTCAATGAAATATAGCACCTAAATTTTGGAGGCTGCACAACCCCTGGGCATGACTTAAATTGATTTTCAACAGAATTTGCCACTGCGATAATTTCATCACATAAAAAAAATATTTGCATACTGTCCCAAAAAAATTCAATGTTAATTTTACGCAGTATTGGGAAGATGTAGAGCATAAAATTTATTCCTGTGAAATATTTAAACGTATATTTTTTCTCATTTTTAAGATATTTTTTCCTTAACAGCTTCTATCGTCTAAATAAGTAGTGATGATAAACGAGTTAACTGACATTTTACATAAACCGCCAAATATGACAAAACTAAATAAAGTATACAAATTCGTCAGCAGAGTTGCTGTAGTCGTGACCTGAACCAAATGAGACGATTTCTTCACGCACGTTGAAAATTGACGGGGTACCAACCACAACTCCTTCAATTATCCCAACTAGTTCTACATAGAAGAAACAACTAAAACGGAAGCATATTCATGACTTCCCTTATACTTGTCAGTACATTTCAATGAGACTTATCAGAGAGCGGCATTTCAGACGGAGATGAAGATCAGTCAGATGAAGAAGGAGAAGATTAATAACAGAAAGAGGGAGAAGATCAAATTGAGGAAGAGGGAGACCGATCGGAATCAAGTAGCAACTCGAACGCTGATTCAGTCGTAAGGCAAAGAAACTACCACTAAATTATCGAGCTGTGCAAGTAGTAAAATCCTTATTTGATGACGTAGTCCCAAAAATTGAAGCTGCCAAGGATAGGTTAGGAAGCTTGCATGTAGAGAATACGGAGAAAAATCGCTCAACGTTGCGGTCGAATTTAATTATGTCTACATTAAAAAATATCGAGGAACAGGTAGATAAAGTAGATGAGGAGTTGGAGAAAATGAAATCGTGGTCAGATTTTCAGCGCTTTCTTAGGGAGGAATTTCAACAGTATTTTTACCAAAGTGAACTTTGGGATGAAATTCGAGCTAGCCGACGAGAGATACCGAACGTGTAGGGATTTACTTTCCCTTTTATGTTCCATCTTTTTAACAAGTTATCTAAACTGATCACTGGGGAGGAAAACTTGAGGTTTTAAATAAAAATATCCTCCCCTACTATGCTGATAATTTAGGTTTTGCTACTTATGACACTGTCGATGAATTGGGGGCTCTGTCAAAAAGGCTAGAGAGAAATCGGGACGTAGCAAAAAAGCGTAGGGTAATGGTAGTGCAACATGACACTTTGTTAGAGCCTGATTTAGCTGCTCCATCTCCATATCTCCATACCTACTCCCACAAATACACCTTTCCCTTCTGCAGGCACGTCATCATCTCGGTCTCGCTCTGCAGTTGAAGAGAACCGAAAGTGCTAGAACTGCCAAAAAGTTGATTATCTTGCCGGTGGTAGCAGTTTTGCAAGAGCGGGGCCAAGTGGTCAAGTGCAAAAATAATTATTGAGGCCAAAACAGTTACCTCTTCTAATTCGTACAAGCTTCTCGCTATCCTTTGCACCAATTATGGAAAAAAAGTTATCCCATAGTGGCAAGAAGGTAATTTCTTGTTTATATATGTATATGATATCTGCGACGGCGTTTAAAAAACATCACAGTAAATAACTTCTAATTTGGATCTCAAAGTCCTAAGTTCTGACCATTGAAATTAAACACAATTCTAGAAAACACACAGCAATAAAATAAATTCAAATCAAATGGAACAGTGTATTGTGAGAATAAAATACGATACACATAAAAGATAAAATAATTTGGATAATTATTGTTTAAAATCAAATTTGTTAATAAAAAAATAGAATGATCGAAATTTTCTATTTAAAATATACTCAATTATCTTCCAAATTATTAAATAAACCCTCCAGCTGTAATCTGCTAAACTCCTACACAATTCAAGTGATATCTCGGTTCCACTAGGAATAGTTTTCTGCACCTTAAAATAATTTATAATTATCTTCTCTCTTTAACTTGTTAGAATTTTGACAAAATTAATTTTTCTTCTTTTTGTCTCAAATTTTCTGTAATTTTCTTGTTCTTATTTATTTTCTTCATCCCCTAGCAACTTCTAATTTTCCAATTTTTCCACACTATCCCTTATATTTTCCACAAATAATAAAATCGAAGATTTAAATGGGTTTATTTTATAACAATAACGAATCTTAATACAAGCCTTTTATTTTGTAAATTGACGAATTGAATGAATGTTTTATGCATAGAATATTTTATTAAAGAGCTCATATGAAACGAAAAGGTAGGTATACCTTTTATAACCACCCAATCATTGGTATGCTCCCTCGTTGTCTCGTAGAACATCGCCTCGCTGGCTTTGTACCCCCATTCAGCATGGACTGACCTCAACTTATACTACTAATTTCATCTATCAGCTTGCGAAGTGATAATTTTTGTTTAAACGATGCTTATTTTTCTACTTCTTGTTGGAAATGTCGAAATTACTTTTATGGATTTATTTATATGCAGGTAGGTTAAATTTCTCTATTTATTTACAATTTTAACTAAATATTAAACTATACAAGCGTACACCGACTTGTATAATCAATGATTTATAATTATTTCGGATTATTTATTGTTAATTATCCCCTTAATTAGGTATATTCTATATTATTTGATTAAATTCAATAATGTTTTGTTATAATGACTTGCCATTTACTTTGCCTTTGTCAAATTTTTCGTTTTGCTCTTTTGGGGTAATATTTTCTTTTCAAATTTATAGCGTGTTGCTTGCCTGACGCCCAAATTCACACTAAAATTACCGATCTGTGCCTAAAATCGTATAAATTTGACGTTTCTAAGCAAATCCGACTGCTTGATACGCAGTTTTTATAATTAATTTTTCTGCATTTTGAATTTTTGCAGCTATTATTGACTTTTCCTGAAAGTAAATATTACTAATGAGTTTCTTACTCACAACTAAGTAGTAATGTAGTAGTAAAGCTTTGTAAACGAGCCTGCTGCGGGAGAAATAACGCAGATATTGCATGAAATCGATCATGTGCTATCACTGCTATTACCATTACTAGGCATTTGCATTTACATAATACACACATACAGTATTTTCGTTATAAACGATTTAACATTTTTTTATTTGTTTTAGACAAACTTAGATAGATCAGTCTCAGGCGGTTCATATGCCGTTACCACAGAATATAGCTCTTAAATATACTCCGCCCTCAGCCATGATAACGATCGGTGGAAGAACGCCCCAACAATAGTTCGGGCTTCATAACTTGCCATTTCTTCACTGATGAGAATTCATTATATCTAACCAAGGAGTACCAAAATGCGGTAGAGAATACAAAAAAGAAAAAGAAACCATCCTCTAAGACTAAGAAAGGGAAAGAGCTTCGCACACCTGATCTAAATCCAAAACAGCAATCATTCAGCAAAAAGAAGCCACCGCAAGATTCTTCTGCTGAACTATGGTATTGCTTTCTCTATCAGGAGATCAGTAAAGAAGACATGAGAAAATGCAGTTTCTGTAGTGCACATGAAAAATGCTGTGGATTGACTTCAAACGACATCAATCTAAATTATAGTTTTACTGTCACTTCTTAAGTTTTTTAATCACGTCTTTTTTTAATAACTCATTTTTTGTACTAACTAATGTTACTTTTGTTGTCGAAGCCAAAAAAGGCTAATTAAAATAGTTAAAATAGTCAAAAGTCACAATTTGTAAATTTGCATCATCATTCATTAACATCTCAGCGCGAAATAAGTAAGACGCAATAACAACCTCCAGACTACATCGACGTTCAGGATCCCATCCGCCTCGGCATGACTGGGCGGTACCGACGTGACGCAGCCAGCGGTCCCAGCCGCTCATTCGGCGCGCAACGTTCAGAACGCCAGCCGACCTAACGCTCAGAGCCCCGTCCGTCCCAAAATCTACAGTAGCGAGGCGAGGTTTCAGCAGCAGCACTTCAGTCCGAGTGCTCATCGAGTCAACTATCCAGTCCAGTGCGAACAGTCAACAAGTAAACATCTACATACTACAGCAAACTTCATTCACCTGACGAACCGAGACCGGTACGGCGTCGTAGTTACCAGTGTAGCTACACCCTGCCAGCGTTGAGGAGAAAGGCCTTCATACCTCTACAACCGTGCCGCGACTTTCAAATCGTAATGACATTTCATAGTGTTAGCTAAGTAAAGTTAGGGATTAACAACCATAAACAAATTGTGCATCGAACAGCGACAGAGTTCTGCTTCGAGTTACGTTTTTAATTGGATCTTTGACTTTTATTTCTACGCATCAACACCTACCAGGCAAAAGCGCCTGTCTACACACTCTAAAGTTGGGGTACCTTGCACCAAAAGCGGTGCATGCGTATGTCAGCCTACGAGGAAGCAAAAAGGGGGTAGTAGCTGTACCCACCGACACCATAAAAATCGTTAAACCACTATACAGTACTCCAAAATCGACCCTGAGAGCTCGTCCTAACTCAAGAACTACGATACACTACTTTCGAGGCTGCTGGCGCCCTTCTACAAAAAATTTGCAGTCTCCGAAATTCAAAAACATTTTTATTTTTTCACTCCCCAAAAACCAAAATCGTAGACACTTTCCTTATTTGTCAGTTTTTGAACTTTTCACATATTTTCTTAGTAAGCTGTTTCTACTTTTCAAGGTCCCCATATTTGAATCCGGGGCGTCGCTGCCGCTACATTCTAATAGCATACAATTTGCTACAAAATATAGCACCTATTAAGTGTTGTCTCATAGATTACCTCGAAAAAACTGCGTTACTCCGAACAAAAAAAATCTATAATATACTCGGATAGATACACGCCATAAAACAGAAACTGTGTCATGGCAAATGTACATGCAATGCGCAAGATGAAATAATATATCACAATTGTAAACTAAATTTATAGTATTATTGGTGTTAAGTTGAACTGTATGTTAATCTATCAGTGATACATGTTAGCGTGCAGAACGTGAGAGCGCCAGACTTACATCAGGAGAACGACTTCGTCTGGTTGTAAAATTTCGTTATGCAGCCTTTGTAAATATGGAAGCTCAGAAGTGTTCACAATTTCTCCCAGAGATACTAAGAGTTATACTACCATATTGCTGGGCCCGGGCAGAAGCAACAGATCAAATTTGTTGCATCAACTTTCAAATCATGTCTCATCAATTACCTCAAAAAAACTGCGTTACCCCGAACAAAAAATCTATAATAATATATCCGGATAGAAACACGCAACAAAACAGAAACTGTGTCATGGCAAATGTCATGCAATGCGCAAGATGAAATAATATATCACAATTGTAAACTAAATTTATAGTATTATTGAGGTTAAGTTGAACTGTATGTTAATCTATCGGTGGTACATGTTAGCGTGCAGAACATGAGAGCACTGGACTTACATCAGGAGAACGGCTTCGTCTGGTTATAAAATTTCGTTATGCAGCCTTCGTAAATATGGAAGCTCACAAGTGTTCACAAATTTTTCCCAGAGATACCAAGAGTTATACTACAATATTGCTGGGCCCGGGCAGAAGCAACAGATCAAATTTGTTGCATCAGCTTTCAAATCATGTCTCATCAATTACCTCAAAAAAACTGCGTTACCCCGAACAAAAAATCTATAATAATATATCCGGATAGAAACACGCCACAAAACAGAAACTGTGTCATGGCAAATGTCATGCAATGCGCAAGATGAAATAATATATCACAATTGTAAACTAAATTTATAGTATTATTGAGGTTAAGTTGAACTGTATGTTAATCTATCGGTGGTACATGTTAGCGTGCAGAACATGAGAGCACTGGACTTACATCAGGAGAACGGCTTCGTCTGGTTATAAAATTTCGTTATGCAGCCTTCGTAAATATGGAAGCTCACAAGTGTTCACAAATTTTTCCCAGAGGTACCAAGAGTTATACTACAATATTGCTGGGCCCGGACAGAAGCAACAGATCAAGTTTGTTGCATCAACTTTCAACTCATGTCTCATCGATTACCTCGAAAAAACTGCGTTGCTCCGAACAAAAATCCACAATAATATACTCGGGTAGATACACGCCACAAAACAGAAACTGTGTCATGGCAAATGTACATGCAATGCGCAAGATAAAATAATATATCAAATTGTAAACTAAATTTACAGTATTATTGGGATTAAGTTGAACTGTACGTTAATCTATCGGTGGTACGTGTTAGCGTGCAGAACGTGAGAGCGCTGGACTTACATCAGGAGAACGGCTTCGTCTGGTTATAAAATTTCGTTATGCAGCCTTCGTAAATATGGAAGCTCACAAGTGTTCACAAATTTTTCCCAGAGATACCAAGAGTTATACTACAATATTGCTGGGCCCGGACAGAAGCAACAGATCAAGTTTGTTGCATCAACTTTCAACTCATGTCTCATCGATTACCTTGAAAAAACTGCGTTACCCCGAACAAAAAATCTATAATAATATACTCGGATAGATACGAGCCACAAAACAGATAAAAATAATATATATAAAATTTCGTTATGCAGCCTTTGTAAATATGGAAGCTCACAAGTGTTCACGAAATTTTCCCAGAGATACCAAGAGTTATACTACCATATTGCAGGGCCCGGACAGAAACAACAGATCAAGTTTGTTGCATCAACTTTCAACTCATATCTCATCGATTACCTCGAAAAAGCTGCGTTACTCTGAACAAAAAATCTATAATAATATACTCGGATAGATACACGCCACAAAACAGAAACTGTCTTATGGCAAATGTACATGCAATGCACAAGATGAAATAATATATCACAATTGTAAACTAAATTTATAGTATTATTGGGGTTAAGTTGAACTGTATGTTAATCTATCGGTGGTACATGTTAGCGTCCAGAAGTTGAGAGCGCTGGATTTACATCAGGAGAACGACTTCGTCCGGTTATAAAATTTCGTTATGCAGCCCTTGTAAATATGGAAGCTCACAAGTGTTCACAAACTTTTCCCAGAGATACCAAGAGTTATACTACCATTTGCTGGGCCCGGGCAGAAGCAACAGATCAAGTTTGTTGCATCACCTTTCAACTCATGTCTCATCGATTAATCGAAAAATTTATAATATACTCAGATAGATTCACGGCTCAAAACAGAAACTGTGTCATGGCAAACGCACTTCTAAATTTTAATATGACAAATAACAACAATAATTCAAAAATAAATATTTTACACCATAGTAGATCATAGTTTGCAGTTTTAATTTTTTTAGAAAATATAGTACATCATCAAGGTGTTCATCAATTCGCAAAGGGAAAGGAGTAAAAATGATCCCACAGTAATGGATGTGAAAGTATTTTTTTATGATTCATCAGGTGTGAAACTTGATCATTCAGAGACTGAATGGATGAATTACCCGTAAGAGTGGAAAGTTTTGCCCCTATTGAATCTTATCCGGATTTATTCACGGCAAGATGTAAAATTATAAAACTAAATGGCAGCATTTACAAAAACTTAAAAGCGTGCTTCCTCTCTATTGTCGATATTACTATATTTACCGCATTACCGCAAAAACAAAACACCTCAATTTATTATTAATTTGACCTTGTTCGAGCATTACATATCTAATGTTATTACTGATCGGTATGTTAACTCACTAAATAATTTTTGCGAGTTCTTGAGCCTTATAACGAAATATTAAATTACAATAACAGACTTTTAGATTTAATACTTTGTAGATTCAAAATTCATATTAGGAAATCTGGTAATTACTTGCTATCGGAGGATGCTCATCATCCACCTTTAGATTTGTACTTTAACCTAAAACCCGACCTTAACAGACGTTTTAATAATCATAATTACTCATTTAATTTCAAGAAAGCCAATTTTAATAAACGGTACCACGATCTAACTAACATTGACTGGTCTTTTTAACCAGTTATAGAAATGTAAACGATGGTTGTTCTCAATTTTATGAGGTGTTAGATTCTGCCTGTAGAAAATGTTCCCATGACAACCACAAAAAAATGCTTCATATCCTGCATGTTTCAATGGAAGCGTAACTAGAGATATTAAAGTAAAATCTTGTTTATGGCGTCTATTTAAAGAGAAAGGTGAATCACAGTATCTGGATCAATTCAAACTATTGCGTTCTAAAATAAAAAGAAAGATTGACTCGGCACAAAAAATATATTGAAAATTCTGAATCTCAAATAAAATCTAATCCTACTTGTTTTTGGTCATTTATTAATAATATGCGTAATATATCTACGATCCCTAATTCAATGTCTTATGATGATAACATTCCGCTAAATGATCCACAAAGCATATTTAACGCGTTTGCTAGTTATTTCCAGTCCGTTTTTACTTCATCATCTACAACATTGGTGCAGATGACAACGCACTCAATATCACACAGCTTATATACCACTAATTAGAGAGGAAGATGTTCTCATAGCTTTGAAATAGTTTAAAAACAAATTAACCACGGGTCCTGATGGAATTCCATCATCTTCATTAAGAGATTGCGCCATTATCTTTGCTGTACCACTGACTACTATTTTTAATTTAGCGCTTGAGTATGAAGATAAAAAATCATCTGTCCATATTTTAAAAAGGCGACAAGAATGTATCCTCTGTAAATTTGGCAAGCTCTTTGAAGTTATTTTACATATTTTATCTTTTCGTATTAAATCTCAAATTTTAGTTTATCAACATGGTTTCTTAGCTGGTAGATCAACAACCACTACTTATAAGTATTACCAATTTTCTCGCCACATTATTGGATCAAGGTGGTCAGGTTGATGTAATTTATATTGACCTTTCCAAAGTTTTAGATAGACTCGATCGTGGTATCGCACTTTATTAATTTCTTTTGTTCATATATATCTAACAGGCTATTAAACGTGCATTATCACGGTTTCATATTTGTTCAAGTCTCCGCAACTTCAAGGGTACTGCAGGGCTCAGTTTTTGGACCCCTACTTTTTATACAGTTTATTAATGATATCTGTCAGGAAACTGAAACATGCAATGCTCTTATGTATGCCGACGACCTCAAGCTATTTACCTAAATTAACTCTGTAAGTGATTGTAATAGATTACAGCAAGATCTCGCGAAAATTAATAATTGCTGTGATATCAATAAGTTACCGCTGAACATATCGAAATACACCGCTGTGCCCTTTACAAGGAAAACTAATTAAATGACTTTTCTGTATAATATAGGTACTGAAACAGTTAACAGATGTTCTGAATTTAGGGTCTTAGGAGTTATTTTTGATTTTAAACTAACTTTTGTTCCTCATATTAATTGTATTATGATAGCTAATTCCAATAAAAATCTGGGTTTCATTATGAGAAATTCGAGACACTTAAAAAATGTTTCAACTATCAGTCTATTTAACGCTTTTGTTAGACCTAAGTTAGAATATGCTTCAATTGTCTGGAGTCCGAACTATGAAACTCATATTTCCAACTTAAAAAATGTTCAGAGGAAGCATCTTAAATACGTGTCTTATAAATCTGATGGGGTCTATCCAGCTATTGGCACCCCTCAATCTAAGCTGTTAGCTAGGTTTAACTTGAATGACTTGGCGTCACGAAGAGTGTAGGGGAGAGGTGCCAACAGTGGCCAGGTTGGTACAGTGGTCACTTATAAATTGCTTTTAAAATAAGCGCCTCAGAACGTCGCCATCTACCATACGGAGGTAGAACTTTACGATCCATATTTAGGTAGGATCAAAACTACAGTTGTGGTTAGTTATGGCGGAGAGTTAGTGAAGTGTGCCTAGTATTTTCAAATAGTAACGATTTTAGGTAAGTTTGCATACGACAGTAACTAATTAAAGGCAAATAAACACCTGACTATTATATGCAGTAATTAGTTTGATCATTAAAGAATATTTCTATTGATATAGATAAACGCAAAATGTACACAGGTTTTTAAGGTTAAGCGATGTAAAGAAGCATGCATTTTGCAACAGTGGACATTCCAATTGCAAGCAACAGTGGCCACTAGTTTCAAATCGTAAAAATGTGTGGCCACTGTTCCTATTAAAAAATGAGAAATGACATTTATGTATATTTTTGTTTTTACAGATACCGATATGCCCCGAGCGAAACCTAAACGCACTGGCATAGGACAAACCAGTCATGAAACTATGAGAGATGCAATTATTGCAGTTAAAGAAAAAGGACTATCAGTAAAATCCGCTGCATTTAGATTCGGAATCCCCCGAACTACCTTACGAAGATATATTACAAAATGCGAGAATAATGAAAATATTAACTGGAACAGCCAAATACTAGAAGGCGCCCCTAGATTATGTCCAAATTATTCCGCAAATAAAATTTTTTCTACAGATGAGGAAGTTCTCTTGTGCGATTACTTAAAAACAATGGCCAAATTACATCACGGATTAACTCCTAAAAATGTGCGCAGGTTTGCGTTTGAATTAGCTGTAGCCAATAGTAAGAAAATTCCCAACTCATGGCACCTGAATCAGCAAGCAGGAAAATATTGGATGACAAATTTTCTAAAACGAAATAACGAAATTTCCATTCGAATGGCAGAAGCTACATCGCTAGGACGGGCTATGGGATTCAACAAACCGGTGGTAGAGAATTTCTTCAAAAATCTAAAAGAGGTTTTTGATAAATACAAATTTGGACCCAGCCAAATATATAATATGGGCGAGACTGGTCTTACGACCGTTCAGGACGGGGGTAAGGTTATTGCTGCCAAAGGACAGAAGCAAGTGGGACAAATCACTTCTTCAGAGAGAGGCAGGCACACTCGTTACCATGTGTGCTGCAATCAATGCTATGGGAAATACAATTCCACCGTTATTCATATTTCCAAGAAAATATTTCAAGGAGCATATGTTGAAAGGTGCACCACCCGGATCCACTGGAGTAGCATCTCCAACAGGTTGGATAAATAATGATCTATTCGTTCAGTGGATGATTTCATTCGTCACAGTAAGCCGACTACTTCAGAGCCTGTACTTCTAATCATGGACAATCATGAGTCGCACGTCTCTCTGAATGTTGTAAAATTAGCACATCAAAATAACATAGTATTGTTAACACTGCCATCGCACACTAGCCATAAGATGCAACCACTTGATAAAAGTGTTTACGGGCCTCTCAAGAGGTATTATAATAATTCTTGCCAATCGTGGTTGGTAAATCATCCTGGACAGAGAATTACGATATATGACATGGCGGAAATAATTGGGCAAGCTTATCCTCTCGCATTCACTCCAAAAAATTGCATATCCGGCTTCGAAGCGACTGGAATATTTTCATATAATGATATGATTTTTGGAGAAGACCAGTTCTTCGCTTCAAACGTTACTGATGTACAGCAGAGTCATGTTAATCTGGATTTACCAACTTACTCTTTGGATGCTCAAACAGAATCCAATCAGAGAGAGAACGTATCAACTCATCCTTTAGACACAGACCCAAATCAAAGTGATTCTCGGGCAAAGTTGAGCCATCGACAGATTGAAAAGTTTTCGTCTCCTAAAATGAATGAAGAACAACTAAAGGCTATTAGTGATACTGAAGATGTCCACATTCCAATTAATCGTCAAAGAGAAAATAAGACCCCAACAAAACAATTTATTTCTGCCGAAATAATCAAACCCTATCCAAAAGTTGTTCCAACTACTAGTAAGAGGAGGAGGGGTAGGAAAAAGAAATTTACCGAAATATTGACTAATACTCCGGTATATAAAAGGATAGAAGAAGAAGAAGCTGCAAAAAAGGCACGCAAAAATAGTGTAAAGGGAAAAAATACTAAGCGTAAAATTGAAACCCCACCGATTGAGGAGAATTCATCTGATAGTGAACTAACTGAGTCATTAGACTTAACTGACTCGGATGATGTCGATTGTTTTGAAGACAAAACAAGTATAGTAAATGATATGGTTAAAGATTTAAACCAAATCAATGTTGACTCATTTATTGTAATAAAATTTCGTATAAAAAAAGACACTAAATATTACGTAGGAAAAGTGATCAAACTCGCTCGTATTCTCTATTTTACTTACCAACTCCTCGTAGAAGTTTATTAAAATTTTCACTTATTTACTTCATGTGTTCACATTATAACCAAAATCAGGCTAATTTTTAACTGTAATATTTGTAACATCAGAAGATGCATTTTAGGTAACTAAGTAATATATGTATGCATTTATATGTGTCTTTATTTTGTGTATATATGTAAATATGTTAGTATTTGAGATTGTTTTTTGTTATTCTCAATTGGTATTATGGATTATATTGTAAATTTTTGAATATGTATATTAGTTAGTTAACTTGACTGACAAATTGATGTGATTGTTATTATTGTTACTATTATATTTTTGTCAGTAAGTCAAAAGTGTATCGGTTTGTTGTAAATATCACTTTCCTTGTTGTTTCATACCTCCCATAAAAAATTTCAGTGTTTAAATCCAGAACACACATTAAATTGGAGTTAAAATATCACAGACTTGCTATTGGATTTCCTCATATCTGCAACAATAAACTTGAAGAAATCAGTAGTGAATTTAGAAAAATTTCTGATTTACCAGAAACGGTTAAAGGCGAGGTAATGTGGTACTGTGCGATAAAGACATTAGTGACTCAACTCTTAGCTGTACGGTAACTCTGATTAACGAAAATGAGAGATTTAAATAAATATATGAAAAAAAAAATTAGTTCCATAGAGTAGACCCCAAGTAAGTTGTTTATATTGAGAAAAAAACAAAAAGTCTTATCTCAATAAATTCTTTTTATTTTTGTAAAGGCGACCGGTTTCGTCAATTTTCTTCTGGTCTAGCCTGATGTGAAGAAAATTGTTGTTCACGAAACCGGTCGCCTTCACAAAAATAAAAAGAATTTAGTGAAACAAGACTTTTTGTTTTTTACTCAAAAAATATATTTAAGAAAAAACAGAACCTCTAAAAGAAGAAGGTAAGCAAAACGAGAAAACCTGAAATTAAAAATGTACCCAGTTTAATTAAACAAAAAAGAAGCGAAAGAAATCGAAAATGATATTCGTCATATATAAAACCAAGTGAATTAAAAATATAAAATATGAAAATGATAAAATGTAGTAATCAAATATTTTACAAGAAATGGCATTGAGGTATTTAAAAAATACGCATTGGTTATTTAAATGACAACAATTACGAAGTTGGAATTACAAGAATGAGAAAACTTAGAATAAAAATTATTGGAGTTGATGAAAATCTTACAACGGAAGAAATTGTGGTACATATCCTCCATTTGACTCTAAAACAAATAAAAAAACATTAAATTATTCGAAGTAAACCTTACATAAACTATAATAAATTAAATGATATATTACAAAATGAAACATGGTTGGATTAGTGGCGAAACTACAGGGGGTACAAGGGGTGCGGCGCACACGGGCCCCGAGCTTAGGGCACTGTACAGGGAACAAAAATAACAATAACAATGAAAGCAAATAAAAAATTCATATCAAAATTTCTTAGTATGGCCCTGTCAATTTCCTGCAATGACCCTGACTTGTTTGCGCTGTGCGAGTGTGCGCTATGGCTTACCACATTCCTTGTTAGTTAATAGTTGCCGTCAGTCGAATGAAATACATAGAAGGGTTAAGTTGAATTCGTACTTTATTTTCCACCCGTAATTTAATAATAACAAAAAACATTAATAAATTAAGACATAAATACTTTTTTAGTGTTAACTAATAAAAATGGGCAATCACAAATCTGGAGCCATAAAACGGAAAATATATTAACGAAACAAAAGCAAAAATTAACCCTGCCCAAAATTACAAATTTTTTATTAAATAAACCTTCAACATGTCAAACACCAGGTAGTTCTGATTCTGAAGTATCAAACACAAATGATGAATCTATTCCTGTAATTTCTAGAGTAACACTAGTTGAACGAACACTGGTAGTAACATCGCCAGCTGATGGAAGCAGTGGAAGTGGAAACATCTTAGATCATACTGCAGTATCCAATAGAAACGAAATCTTCGTAATCCAAACGAAAAATGAAGAATTGTCAACAATTCAGACAGAATCAGTTTACGACCATACAGAATTTAGAGCAAATAAAGCCAATTTTGGTGCTACTTTAACGGACAATGAAAAGCGATTTATTACACATTATGGGCCATGCCAACCAGAGAACATTGAATTTCGTAAAAATTTAGAGGGCCGTTGTTTTAACAGTTTATATTATACACAAAAGACAAAATCTGGAATGACATACGGAAGAAAGTGGCTATGCTATTCAAGGAAATTGAATCAGGCTTACTGTGAACCCTGCTGGCTTTTTGCTGTAAGGAACTTTCATAATTCAAATGCATGGATAGATGGTTACGATGATTGGCGCCATATCTCACAAAGTATTTCCAGGCATGAAATTTCTGGCAGCCATATAGTCGCATACCAAATTTTCACACAGTGGAATCTGGAAATCCATTGACATAATTGTGGACAATCAATTAAAATTCGAAATTAACTTTTGGAAAAAGGTACTTCACAGATTAATAAATGTCACATTAACTCTAGCCATAGAGGAAATTTCTTAAATGTCATTAAACTATTATCAAAATATGACCCGGTTTTAGAAGAGTTGATGTCAAAACGAAAAGGTACAGTAAAATATTTGAGCCCTGCCATACAGAATGAAATTATTGGGGTTTTGGCCAAAGTGAAGTCTGTACTTGTTAATAAAATAAATACGTGCTTTGGTAGATACTACACAAGATGTTAGTAAAATTGACCAAATAACCTTTGTGATTCGTTTTGTAGGTGATATTATTGTAAAAGAAGTATTTTTGGGGTTCGAAATAGCTGAGGGCAATCTGCCGATTGTATTCAAGTCACTTTGGTGAGTTTTTTCAAAAATAACGCCTTAGATATTGACAAATTACGAGCTCAGGGTTATGATGGGGCAAGCAGTATGAGCGGAATTTATAATGGACTCCAGGCAAAAATTACGGAAATTCAGCCAAACTTATGTTCACTGCGCTGCCCACAACTTGAACTTGGTCGCTGTCAAGGCTATAACAGAGATACTCGCCTTCCGCAACCGAGCTGGTCAGTTGCATACCTGCTCCAGCTAAAACTTCAAATGCAGCTTCGTTTTCAGTCGATTAAGGCTTTAAAAAATGATGGAGCGTTCAAGTGGGACAAAATCATCCGGAGGTAAAATACCCTCCCGATCGGATCTCCGGGGGAGGGTGCCCACAGGGACACCTCATCGAATGTCGAAAAAACACCGACAAGTTAAATCCAACAAAACGAATTCTTTCATCTACGGCGCTTGGAATGTTCGTACTTTGAACGACAGCACTCGCACCGATCGGCCTGAAAGAAGAACTGCTCTAATAGATAGAGAACTTCACCGACTCAACGTTGACGTTGCAGCTCTCAGCGAAACTCGATTTTTGGAGGAAGGCTCTCTCACAGAAAAGTACTACACCTTCTATTGGAAAGGTCTTCCCACCAATTCAAGAAGACAACATGGAGTAGGATTTGCCGTTCGGAATCAACTTGTATCCAACTTAACACAAGTACCACAAGGCCTATCCGAGCGTCTAATGCTGCTACGCTATGAGCTATCAGATGGCAACGCGGTAAATCTAATAAGCGCCTACGCTCCCACTCTGGATGCAAGTCACGAAACCAAGGAAAGCTTCTATCAACAGCTGGAAGAAACCCTCTGTAGAATACCTAAAACGGAACGACTCGTTATTCTTGGCGATTTTAACGCTAGAGTAGGGAGAGATGCAGACACCTGGCCAGGCATCATAGGCAAGAACGGTTTGGGCAACATGAACGCTAATGGTCAACTACTCCTAACTAAATGCGCCGAACATGATCTAGTTATAACAAACACCATTTTCCGACAAAAGGATAAATTTAAAGGCACCTGGCGTCATCCCAGATCAGGTCACTGGCATCTACTGGACTATGTTATGGTACGTAGGAAGCATCTCAAGGACGTCCAAATTACAAAGGCGCGCATTGATAGCGAATGTTGGACCGATCATCGTCCTGTTGTCTCTAAAATGAAAATTGTTATGAGGCCCAAACACCGAAGAACTCAAGTAAAACGTAGACCCCGTCTCTGTATTAGTAAATTGCGTGACCAACAAACCGTCGAAGAGCTAAAGCAAAAAGTTCAAGAGAATTTGAGTGCACTAGAAGAAACCAATTCTGCAGATGTCGCTGCTACCTGGACACAAATTAAAGACAGTTTAAAAAGTGCGAGTGAGGAAATTCTTGGCACTGTAGCAAGTAAAAAACAGGAGGACTGGTTCAATGATAATGAAGCTTTTATACAAGAACTTCTTGACCGCAAACATATTGCCTTCCAAAACGCTATCAACCACCCCAACGACTCATCAAAAGCAGAAGCTTTTACCCAATCTAAGTATGAAACGCAACGCGAAATCAGAAGAATAAAGAACGAGTGGTGGGCAAGCAAGGCCAGAGAAATTCAAAGGTACGCCGATTCACACGACTACAGTAATTTCTTTCAAGGAGTAAAAGCAGTGTACGGCCCCAGTCGGAAAAATATGTGCCCTATTAAAGATTTAAATGGAAATCTCCTCAAAGAAGACCAGGAAATAAGAGCCCGATGGAAAGAACACTACTCTAACATTCTTAACCAGCAAAGTCAAGCCGATCACGATATTATAAATCTTATCCCTCAATACGACACCTTCGAAGACTTAGATAAGCCACTAACAACGGAAGAGATCTTAACCGCCATTGGGCAGCTAAAAAATAACAAATCTCCCGGCGCCGACTCACTCCCAGCTGAGATCTTTAAAGCTGTGTCGTCAGAGCTCATACCCTACCTCAAAAAACTGTTTGATGTCGTGTGGGAAAGTGGTCAAGCTCCGCAGGAGTTTCGTGATACACTTTTAATTAACCTCTTCAAAAACAAAGGGAGCGCTGCGGACTGTGGAAATTACAGGGGTATAGCTCTCCTGGCTGTTGGAGGGAAGATACTCACTAAAGCGATGGCAAATAGGCTAACACCTGTTATGGAAAAGTTACTTCCTGAAACACAGAGTGGCTTTAGACCAAACCGAGGCACATCGGATTTAATCTTCACACTTAAACAGCTTCAAGAAAAAGCACTCGAACATCAAGGAGAAATTCACATGGCCTTCATTGATTTAACCAAGGCGTTTGACTCGGTGGACAGGGAAGTGCTCTGGAAAATTATGTTCCGCTTAGGTATCCCTAGAAAATTTGTGGAAGTATGTCGCAGTCTACATACAAACAACAACGCCCAGGTTATGTATAATAATGAGGCAACCGAACCTTTCCAAACCCTCACTGGAGTTAGGCAGGGATGTGTCCTGGCACCCCTACTCTTTAATTTGTTTACCACTGCTCTAACAATTATTGTTGACAACAAACTGACTGTCAGAGGAATAGGTCTCAGATACCGTTTTGATGGCGGTCTCTTTAACATAGGGCGCTTTAGAGCTTTCACGAAGACACGCACACGATTCATTTGTGATCTCCAGTATGCAGATGACTGTGCACTTTTAGCCTCTACGCCGGAAGAGCTTCAAGAACTTTTAGATGTGTATGCCCAGAGCTATGATTCCTTAGGACTTAAAATCAACATTGGAAAGACTAAGATTATGTCAACTCCTCATCAAGTGAACCAAATAGACATTACACTTAACGGAAATTCTCTTGAAGTGGTGGATCAGTTCAATTACTTAGGCAGCGTTGTTAATGACAAAGCAAACATGGACAGCGAGATTCGCAATAGAATTAACGCTGCATCTAGAGCACTCTGGGGACTTAGAGAGAGAGAGTATTTGACAACCACGACCTTGCTTTGTCAACGAAAATGGCTGTCTACAGAGCAGTTGTCATTCCAACACTGCTATATGGATGTGAAAGCTGGGTCACTTACCGTCGTCATGTGAAAGAATTAGAACGTTTTCAGCAAAGACATCTCAGAGGTATGATGAAAATCCGTTGGTTCCATCACATATCAAACGTGGAAGTGCTCAGGAGAGCAAATAGCCTTGTAATTGAGGTGCTTATTTCAAGAGCGCGCCTAGGATGGGCAGGTCACGTTCATCGTATGCATGATAACCGCCTTCCTAAATGCACACTTTATGGTGAATTGCTAAGCGGTAGAAGAAGGCGTGGCGGTCAACGAAAGAGGTTCAAAGACGCTCTCCATGAAAATCTAAAATCCTGCGGTATTGCAGACGAGCAATGGGAACAACTTGCAGCGGACAGAACCGAATGGCGAGGGGTTGTGGCCAGCTATCAAGGAAATGTTGCTGCAAGAAGGCCGAATCCAGGACCTAACCTGATCTATGTTTGTCCTGACTGCGGTCGACATGTGCTCTCCCGAATTGGCCTCTATAGCCATAGTCGTGTGCACCGTGGATGAATGGGAATTACAATAGACTACACCTGTTGCTTGTTTTTTATTGTACACAATTTGTCGACTGTGACATTCTCATACTCGGACTCGAGTAACGACGGCTAATAATAAAACAGAGATACGAAACTTTTATGATTTACAGAAAGAACAGATGAATATCATTAGAGCGTCCGAACTTTTACAGCATGCATATAAAGAAATTACCAATTTCTGTGATAATTTTGAGAAAACTATGGAAGAGGCGTCTGAGATCGCAATAAAATGGGGCGTTAAGCCTATTCTTTTATGATAAAAGGGTTCGTAGGGTCAAGAGACAATTTGATGAATTACTTACTGACCAAAGACTTCAAGATCCAACACATAATTTTCGCGTAAATGTTTACAATGCAACATTAGACATAATTATTCTTCAATTGAAAGAAAGATTTGTTGATTTGGATACGGTGGTTAAGCGATTCCAGCCACTCTTTCCGTCTAATTTGAACCTTTTGTCAGATGATGACCTGGTGAAAGTTTCGGAAGCCCTTGTGCTGCAATATCCGGAAGATTTGTCACATCCCTTCGCCAAAGAAATTTTAGTGTTTCGAAAAATATTTCAAGATTGCTTAGAACTGAAGAATCCAACAGAAAAAGAATAGAAAGAGGGACAAAATTACATCAGTTTATTTAATCTAGCAAAAACAGCCATAACAGATGATACGTTGTCATCTTACTAAAAAGAAATTTTCACAGCATATCTGTCATTTTTGACTATCCCAATATCCGTTGTGAGTGCTGAAAGATTTTTTCAAAACTGAAAATCATCAAGAATTACTTGCGTAATTCTCCGAGACAACAACGGCTCTCTGATCTGGCAATATTGGCGATTGAAAATGGTACAGCACAAGGTATTGATACCGAAAAAATTATAAAAACTTTTGCAAAGGTCAAGGCAAGAAAAGTCGATCTTTGATTAACCCTTTTCATTTATTTTCATTTTTTTGAAATGCTAAACAGATTTGTTGTTTACTCACATATCTCTAAGATCAATGTTATATTTTTTTTGTGATAACAATTATAAGAAATGCTTTTTTTTATGTTAAATAAAGTGAAATATTCTATTTCAACGAAACTTATTTATTTTATAAAGTTTGGGGGGCCCCACACGGGCCCCATCGACTCTAGTTACGCCACTGGGGTGGATGTATATTCAGAAAAGAATATCAACAAAGCTATTGGGTTATTTGTTAATAAATTAAGACAAAAAATAAATATAGGTGCAAGAAATACTAAAATAAAAAAAACATAATGTTAAAAAGAATCCATGGGTAACAGCAGGTTTACTAAAATCTATAAATACAAAACACGATCTGTATAAGAAAACCACACAAAATCCCAATAATGCAAAAATTCTAGACGAGTATAAATTATATAGAAACAAATTAAATGGATTAATAGACCTATCCAGTTAGAACAAGCGAGCGAGATATATACAGCCTAATGTGTGTTGAGTGAGACAATAAACTAGTGCGTGGTACGTTGTGCGCATTCTTGTGGCAACTGGCTACCTCTGTATCCCAGAAACGCGTTGAATGTACGAACGACAGTGTGCAGTAATATACATTATTAGATAACATTATTAAATAACGTACGATTCTAAATTTGAAATTTGTGAAATGTGGGAGAAAAGTTTAAGTAGATTTAAGGAATTTAATTTCGAAACAGCAGCGTCATTTTTTAAAGAAAATGGGTGAACTTTCCGACAAAAGTGTAAAGGTTATAAGTTTTTCGTGGAAGGTTATATACACGATGTATATACTGACGATTTAACAATTAAAGGAAAATGCTACAAAACTCAGAAAAAGAATGCTAAAGCACATGAAATGTGTATGATTTTTGAAAGAACTACGAAGTTAATTCTCAAGAAAGTTCATTGCACTTGTGAAGCTGGGTAAGTATGTTACTTTTATATTTATGTTTGAAAATCTGTCTAAACAGGACACATATATCACACGATTTATTTGGACCAAACTATATTACAGTTAACTTCAATAATCAGGGTTAAATATTATACTTATCTACCGACCTATTTACTTATTTAAATTTAGTTTATTTTTAGAAATTCCCAATCTTGTAACCATGTTGTTGGCTTTGCATATTTGTTACACGATTTAACTGTAAAGCAGTGAAGTGGATGATGTATCTTGCACGTCAGAACCTATGGTATGGAATAAACCACGTGGAAAGAAAATAGAGGCAGAAAAAATCTCAGACGCCATATTTCAAAAGCCAACAAATATCACAAGAAAAAAAAATCCTGTACAGTCAACTTTATTTGATTCCAGCACTTCAGCGGTAAAAATAGTGACAAATTGTGAAATTTTAGAAGTTAAAGAACATTTAAAGGCCATTAATAACAGAATTCCCTTTCCTTATTTATTAAATCAGATTGAAGAAGCCGACACGAAACTGTTGACAGGTATCTATGAATCATATCAACTTTGGGCAAAAGTAAAACATTTATATTTGTTTCAGGCATTACCGTTCCTGTGGGATCAATATTAAAATATCAGTTGCAAAAAACTAATGTAGAAGAAAATAAAAATCACAGATTACAACTACCTTTATTAGATTCCGAGATAAGCAACATATTTTTAACTATTCCACCAGTGCGTATTGATGAATTCTTTGGAATCACTTTTAGCACTGCCAGTGAGATTGAACAAAAAACGCAATCACAAGCTAACTGTTCACTGTGGCATACGGAAAGAAAAAAACGATTCACTGCCTCTAAATTTGGAACTCTGTGTAAAAGAAAGAAAATAGTAGATGAAAAGTTTTTGCATTCTATTATAAGTAGTGCAGATATCAGCATGTTGCCACATGTAAGACATGGTACACAGTTTGAAAATGTTGCAAAAATGAAATATGTTACATTAAAAGCAAGAGATATTTTTGATTACGGTTTAATCATCCATCCATATGGACCACACATCGCAGCTTCACCCGATGGAATAGCATTTGATGAAACCTTTGGTTATGGTGTCGTGGAAATCAAATGTCCAAGTGGTAGAAGGTACACAAGTTTAAGTGAGGCATGCAAAGCACCTACATTTTATTTGAAATCTAATGAGAACTGCGAAATAAGACTCAAAAGAACGCATGATTACTTTTACCAGGTACAAGGTCAAATGTTCATTTCTGGTACACGTTGGTGTGATTTTTGTGTATATTTTAGCCATACTGATGAACTGTTTATCGAACGGATAGAACTGGATGTATCATTCTGCACCAAAATGTACAATAAATTAACAGAAATGTATATAAAACTGGTTGTACCTATTTATCATGACAATAAAATGAATTTGTAAACATAATATACATATTTTTATTTCACATTTCTATTTGTTTAACAATATAAATCATTTCTTTATTAAAGGATATCTAAAATTACTTAAAAGACAGCACACTGTATAAATTTGATTTATGCTTCCTAATAAAGATATTGGAATATTGTTACGCAATATTTTGTACTTTTTTATTCTGTTTATTGCACGTTCTACATGTATTCTTTCTTTAGCTATCATTCTTGATTTTCTTACATCTTCTGAACTGAACTGCATGCCAGAGATTCGAAATGTAGGTATATTTAAGTTGACATTAACATCTTCAAATAAGGAAACTACGTTAAAACCTTTATCTGCTAATATTATATCTCCTTCAAATAACTCCCCTGTGATAACTTTCTTTTTAATAACTGACAAATATCCGCTGTCGGTTATAATTTTTTTATCAGATATAGAACCTGTGAAAAGTGCCGAAATAAAAATAATTGCACCATTAGGGTCAATCATAAGAAGTGATTTTAAAGTTGTTGCACCCTTATAATTAGAGTAGCACTGACTTTGTCTTACCATTGAAGATGGTGTTTCAATGTAAAATTCGGTACAGTCAATACTTCCAATAACATTAGGGTATTTTTTTTATAAATTGTGGTAATGCATTTGCTCGGAGAATATCTCGATGTGGCCATATATTTAGGCTGCCCAATCTTAAATACATAAAATTTATCCAACTCAAAAAAAGTTTAGCTACTGTTGATTTTGATACACCAAACATATCTGATAAAATTTCATAATCAAGTGCCTTTCTTAATTTTATTAAGGTTAAAAAAAATTGATTTGCAACTGACAACTTCCTTGCGTTTCTTTTTATTTTAGATTCCCCTGCATTCAACAGAACGTCGGAAGAATCTTTTGAAGGCAAAATAAATTTAAAAGCTATTAAAAATATTTCATATGTTTGCATTCCAGTGTAATATAATATTTTTTTATCGCTATCGCGAAATTTTTCTATGGAAAAAATTGGTCGACAATTTGTCTTACGTGTTTTCATTTCTATTGTTTCGCGGGCTTTTTGAAGTTCACTGTTACACTGTTTCAGACGACTGATTTGTTCATTTAAGTTATTAACACGAGATTTTAAATCTTGATTTTCAATTAGTATCTCTGTGGTTGGGGAAAACATTATATTATTTTGGCTCTTTAAATTAGTATCTTCGGTAACTATTTCATCTTCCGGAGTGATCGAGTGTTGATTTGATGAAGATGGTGAAATAATTTCTGGGGCCGCGATTTTTCTTCTTGTATAAATGGATTCACGTTCGGCTGTTTTCTTTGTCCATGTAAATACAGATGGCACTACATTTTTGCGAAGTTTCAAGATATTGCCAGCATACCAATAGTCTGTTTTTAAAAAATGTGCAGAGCAAACCTGACAAATAAAAATTATTTTACAATTGAGTATGATATACTTGTAATACTGTTTTACTAACCTTTGTATTTTCTTTAATTACAAATGGACAGGGATTTTTTACAGATTTTCTACTTTCGCGTCGTACTGCGTGTAACCATTGTTTACGTAAAAGTTCATTCTTTGGAAATGAGTGAAACGACAATTTGCATCCTTTATTTGCTCGATTTGAACAATTTGGTACACAACAAGCATGAACCATAATAACAAAATCACTAGATGTTTACACTGTCGTATACCAAATACTAATAAAAGTAGGAATTTTTGCTATGTAACCCAAGCAGAAACATTAACTAGTAAACTAACACAAGCATTAGCGAAAGCGATCGTCGGACTATTGCCACAAGAATGCGCGCGCACCACAGTGAGTGACGTATTCACAGCGGCTTAACAGGATCGGTCTATTGAAAAAGCTAAGATAAATTACTATAAAACACAAACAGATAAAAATAAAAATTGTGCCCGAAACATGGGGAAATGTATTAACGATATTCAAAACGCTAATCATATTCAGAAGTCGGAATAGAAAAATATTAATAGTGATAATGGTATCATCATAATTAATAAAAAGGAAATCTTAATTCGTTTTGTAAATATTTCACTGAAATTGGACAAAACTTGGCAAATAAAATAAAGATAGGAAAAAAGAACAATTCACCTTGAATAGTATCTTTAAATTCTATATACTTATCACACACTAATGAAAAGAAGTAGCGAATATTATAAATGAATTAAAGCCAAAAAATGTCCAGTAATGGATACAATTAGGGTAGAGACTTCCCTACTACACTTAAAATTGCTATTATAATACCATTATATAAATGCGGTGACAAACAGATTGTTGGAAATTACAGACCGATATCATTGTTGTCCAATCTGGCGAAAATTTTATTAAAAAAAAAAGAATACCTAGTTGAATTTATGAACAAATATTAATGTCATATTGCAGACAAGCAATATGGGTTCAGGCAAGCTAGGTCGACACAGAATGCTATAGAGGACTACAGCAAAGATTTATAAAGCTATGGACAGAAATAAGGCAGCATTATGCATTTTTGTCGATCTAGCAAAGGCGTTCGATACCGTGAGTCACTCGGATTTGTTGAACACTCTAGAAGGTATTGGATTTCGGGGAACTGCATATGATATCATGAAAAGCTACCTAACAGATCGCGAACAATGTGTTTTAATTGATGACGTTTTCAGTGACAAACGAACTGTGCGTTACGGGGTTCCACAAGGTACGGTGTTAGGCCCCATCTTATTTACTTTATATATAAATGATCTTTTCAGTCTGAAGGTATCTGGAGATATAATCAGTTTTGCTGACGACACAGCAGTACCTTACACAAATATATCCTGGACGAGTTTGAAAACTGATGTAGAAAAAGATTTTGGAACTATAGTAATTTTTTTTAAATCAAAGTTACCATAAATGTAAAAAACACATTCCTGCCATTTTCTTGTTTTTCTAGTACATTGACCGAATTTGACAAACTCCAGATAAAATGCAATGATGAACAGATGGAAATAACTTCTGTAAAACATCTTAAAGAAGTTACGTTGTCTTCTGTCAAAATTTAGCTACTTCAAAAAATTCTTTACCATACATTATTTAAAAATAATGTACTTTTCTCTAGTACAATCTGACCTCACTTATGAAATTATTGTTTGGGGAGGTGTAAAGAATTTTAACTTGGGCAAATTAGAAACAATGCAAAAATGGATTCTTAAAATAATTTATGGTAAATGCAGGACCCACTCAAGCAATGATCTGTACAGCGACAGTAGTGTTTTTGATATAAGACAGCTCTTGTGTCAGAACTTCCTAATACAACAGTATAAAAAGAAGTCAAACTTATGGTATATTGAACATTGCTATAGCACACGATACAAAGAAAATTGCAACGTAATTTCTCGAACACAGAAAAGATGGCATGTCTATCTGGGCTCAAAAATATATAATGGAACTCTGCACATGTTAAAATTATACCATCAAAACTGTTTAAGAAACATGTAAGTAAATGGATTAAAAAACAACCTAGATTATTAATTCATCAATATATCGATATAAAAAATACTTATTATTCGCATTAGGCAAACTACGTTATCCGAATTATTATTGTCTTTACCTATTGTTATCTGTATGGGGAAGCACTAACATCAACAACAGGGGTGAGTCATTATTACATTTCATCCTAGGGGAAAGGTTACTAATAGCTAATATAGGCAGGAAACCTACTTTTGTCACTTCAGTACGTAGGGAGGTCTTGCATATAACCTTATGTACAGGTAATGTAAGTGATACTATCAAGAACTGGCACGTGTCAGAAGAGCCATCGGGCTCCGATCATAGGCACATCAGATTCAACATCAAGATCCCATCTCTAACGGACACAAAATTCAGAAATCCCCGAGATACCAACTGGGAAGGATATTTAGAGTCCCTCAGAGGGTATCTAGAGGGAGGAATAGCGTCTGGAAGAAACATAGAGAGCCTTGAAGTGGCAGTGGAACAGGTAAGCGAGGCGATAGTAGCTGCCTACCAGGAAAACTGTCCGGAGAAAACAAGGAAAACCAGGGGTAAAACAGTCTGGTGGAATAACCACCTGGAAGGCCTTAGGGCTGAGGTTAGAAGGCTATTTAATAGGGCCAAATCCAACCAAGACTGGGATACCTACAAAGTAAAACTCACGCAGTACAATAAAGAGGTCCGCAAGGCAAAGAGAGACTCATGGAAGAGATTCTGCGATGAGGTCAGTGATGGCCCCGCAGCTTCCAGAATCCATAGAGTCCTGGCCAAGGACGGTTGTACTGCAAACGAAGTAGGTTTTATCAGAAAGGATGATGAAACCTACACAGAAACAATGACGGAAAGTATCAAATTGCTCATGGAGGCACACTGTCTGGGCTCACTGATATTACCAGACCTAGAGGATAGGCATTATCCAGACCAAATGCCAGAAAGACCCAAACTTGCGGACTGGAGATTGGCCACCGAGGTTATAAAACCTGATAAAATCAAATGGGCAATTAGTAAGTTCCAACCACTCAAATCTATTGGGATGACGGAATATATCCAATTTTGCTCGAAAAGGGGCTAGAGGTATTAATACCTTACTTATGTAAAATGTTCAGAGCCTGCCTGGCTTGGAAATACATACCAAAAATATGGCGGAAGGTGAAAGTCATCTACCTACCAAAAATAGGTAGATTATCGGACCAAACGCCCAAGTCATATAGGCCTATAAGTCTATCCTCTTTCCTACTTAAAACAATGGAAAGGCTGATAGATAGGTACATTAGAGACGAACTACTAAGGGAAAATCCCCTGAGTGAACGTCAATATGCATACCAGCCAGGGAGGTCGACAGACCTTGCGCTGGATGAATTAAACAGACTACTAGCAAAGTCCCTAGAGGACAAGGAAATGGCAGTAGTTACATTCCTAGACATAGAGGGAGCGTTTAATAACGCAATAACGCACTCACTAACGAGTGCATTATCAAACAGAGGAGTCCCAACAACGATCTGCCGGTGGATTAAAGTCAGCCTAGATAATAGGATTATAATATCTAATCTAGGTGAGATTTCCATTGAGGCGAAAGTGAGTACAGGCTGTCCCCAGGAAGGGGTATTATCTCCACTACTATGGGCAACCCTGGTTGACGAACTCCTCCGGAAACTTTCCATAGAGGGCTTCTATTGCTTAGGATATGCTGAGGATCTAGCAATAGTCGTTAAGGGGCGATTTGCGAATACAATAACGGAGCGTTCGCAAAGAGCCCTAAATGTTGTC
Organism: Leptura quadrifasciata; assembly: GCA_963675555.1. NCBI lineage: Eukaryota > Metazoa > Arthropoda > Insecta > Coleoptera > Cerambycidae > Leptura > Leptura quadrifasciata. Next base: position 65,287,144 of record OY776680.1, read on the forward strand.
GACAAATGGTGTTGCAAGGAAGGACTTTCTATAAATCCCCACAAAACCACAGTCGTCAATTTTACACGGAGAAGAGCACTGCAAAGCCTAAAGCCCCTAAGGCTCAACGGAGTGGAAATTCCATTTGCCTGTGAGGCAAAATATTTAGGAGTCATTTTTGACCAAAAATTAACATGGAATTCTCACATCCAAAAAGTCACACAGAAAGCCACAATCGCCCTGGGAAGGTGTAGGCAAATGTGTGAAAAAAACTGGGGGTTAAATCCCAAAATGAACCTGTGGTTATACACCAGGGTAGTGAGAGCCATGATAAACTATGAATCAGTGGTATGGTGGACTAAGACGGTGCAGTCGGGAGCAATAAGGCTGTTAAGTGGCGTACAAAGGCTTGCTTGCCTGTGCGCCACGAGGGCTATAAGAACTGCTCCTACGGCTGCACTTGAGGTCCTCTTGGACCTGCCACCCTTACACGTATTCATACAAGACGAAGCTCGGCCAGTGGTGCACAGGTTAATGCAAGGCCAAACGCCAATTAGCCAGCAACACGGGACGGAGTACCAGAAGTTATACTCGGAGATGAGGGCAGATCCCATTCTAGGCATGCCCACGGATGTAATGGTCCCAAGGTATAACTTCAACAAGAACTTTCAGACTGTTATACCAGACAGGGAGGATTGGAAAAACGGTCCTCTCATAACAGCACAAACAGTCTGGTACACTGACGGCTCCAAAACAGAACAAGGAGTCGGAGCCGGGATTTACGGGACAAGGTCAAAAGCCAATATCCCGATAAGTCTAGGGAAATACGCAACGGTGTTTCAGGCTGAAGTGATCGCCATACACTGTTGCGCAAGGGAGATAATAGGACAAGGCACTGTTAACCAGTCGATTGCCATTTTCTCTGATAGCCAAGCGGCAATAAAAGCAATCAGTTCCATGCAAATCAACTCAAGATTGGTGTGGGACTGCTTGACAGCCCTTACAGAGCTGGGAAGTCAGAACAGAGTGACCCTAGCATGGGTACCAGGACACAGAGGAAACGAAAAGGCTGACCAACTGGCCAAGGAAGGCGCACTTGAAGTCCCAATAGGACCCGAGCCCTTTTGTGGCGTGGCAAAGCCATGCATACGAGCAGCCATTAAGGAATGGGTGCAAAATAAATCTCTGGAATGGTGGAGGAATCTCCCAAGACAGAGACAGGCCAAGGAGTTCATTAAAGAACGTTCGGCTAAATTTACGGAAGATCTACTAAGCCAGAATAGGAAGGCCATCTAACTGGCCACTGCCGGCTCAATAGACACATGAGTCTAATGGGCCTGGCAGAGGACGCGACATGCAGATTCTGTCAAGAGGAAGAGGAAACCTCAGTTCAGGTATTGTGCCACTGTGAAGGCCTGGTGAGGCTGAGATTCCAATTACTCGGAGAAGAAAAACCAAGGGCAGACAGCTATACAAAAGGGCCTTTATCAAAGCTGTGGAGTCTAGTACAAAGGACAAAGCTGGATGAGGTACTATAAGGAAGATATTCTGGGAGCATCACAATAGACCTGAAAAGGTCGTGGTGGTAAAGGCTAAACAACTAGCTCCTTCGTTAATCTAACCTAATCTATTGTTATCTATTGTATTATGTAAAAAAAAACATTGTCAATTGAAAGTCGGGTTAGCGTAAGTTAACTAATGTTGCCTACAAACAACATATTTATTAATTATGCAATGATTCCAATATATATGTAAAATTCGTTTTTTAGTTATATAAGTATATTATTATTTACATTGTATCTTCTGATTAAACGTTTTTATTATTACTATATTAAAGATCAAAATGATTTTGTAGATGAGGATGATGATATATAAATATAACAACTAAAATCAAACTTACGGATAGAAAAAGTATTTATCAGTTTGGAAAGCTACCCTATATATGAAAACTTATCAATTGCACGATGTTTTAACTGTCAAGAATATTATTATGTCAATAAACATTTTCATAATTATCCTCATCATAACAAAAGGTGCAATAATTGTGAAATAGCTTATAAAAAATATAAACTTAAACATGAACTAAACTATGAAGCTAGCGATCCAGAATGCCCTATCTATAAACGCCTAGTCCAAATTTTTTTAAATAAACCAAACTATACATAATCTATGTTCCAAGAACTCGACGATCCAGAAATCGTGGAAAGTTCACAAGCTGATTATATGTGTAATGAAGAATTGCGTAAAGTAATCAACCTGAATGGTAAAAATCCCTAATATCATTTATTTCAATAGAAGTATTCAAAACAATTTTGATGGGCTGTTAATTTTTTTACAACTTTTAACTTAGAATACTGTGATATTATAATTTTCCGTGAATGCTTCCAAGTTTTATGCTGTGACCAGTATAATATTCCTGGCTACACACTTCATTACAAAAATACTGATTATAATAAAAATGACGGCGTTTTATTGTATTCTAGAAGCGAACATAATACCAAAATAGATTATATTAAACTTATAAGATCAAATGTAACACTATGTAGAATTTCTTTTAAAACTGGCAATATTACCTTTGGCCTAATAGCTCTGTACAGGCCACCCTCCACCACAAAACAATTTTTCAGATAGAAGACATATATAATTATTTCGAGGATAACTTAAATACTTGTAGGAGATATATATATATATATATATATAACACATACAGAAGATCAACATGTTACCACATCGTTCCACTGTGGTTTCTTGCCCTGTATACATTACTTCATGCTTAGATCATATATTCATTAAGAAAAACCTGAAAACAAGCCATATATGTCATGGTGCATTTATTATTAACTGTAATATCACGGACCACTATCCAATTATGTTACATATAAGCGATAATAGTTATAGTAATTATAGTAACTGCCGTGTGTGTAAGAAACTATTTTTTCTTATTGCCCCATTGGGTTACCGTATTCTTCACTTGAGCTACTCAGCATCGCGCAACCAGCTCTAACACTTAAAACTGGAACTGGCATGGCGTCTGAGCATACCGAACCATACCGAACTGAAACAGAAGTCCGACTGTTTTACAGTACAATTTTTATTTTAGATATTAATTAAGTAACTTATATTTTGCTAGTTTTAAATTTGGGAACCACTTACTATAAAGAGTCAGTCGCCTTGTAGAACCTAAAACAAACAAAAAGTGGTTAGTAAATAGTTATTACCATCACCGAGAAAACTCATGTAGTTACTAAATTCTTATTTGTCCTGTACTGCCCTACTAAGCACAGAGGGGGTAACTGCAGTTTGCATTGTTCTCAGGTATTGGCATTTTTGTGTTTACATGAATGCTGCGTTTTTCTGTAATAAATTAGTTATTTTTTTGTAACACATATATGTATTTTTTTATGTTTTTTATAAATTTAAGCACTACAAACATCTAAAATAATAATTATTGGAAGGAAATGCAGATACTGCTAATTAACTGTTTCTTTTCCTGTGAATTATTAAGCAAAAAAGCGGTAACTACTGCCAGTTCTTTAGAAACTAATTTATTCAAAACAATATAATATTATTTATATGGTAAATATTGTATAACAGAAAACAATTAAATTTTAATTTTCTTCAGTTTCACAAAGAGAGTTTCTTCCCAAAACCTTAACCGGTTTTTTGGCATTACAGCGTTATCACCTGTTATTAGTTTGGAAATAATATTATCACGTCTTTTAACTGATATTCCTTTTGGCATCTGTTCCTGCTTTGGCGTGGGTATTCCAGACTTCATTATATTGGCCTTTAGGAAATTTAGTGGTAGCTCTATCCCGTCAAAGTCTTTTTTGCAGGTTAATGACATCGATCCTTTTTAGCTAGCACTTGGACCATACACTTGGTGTATGTATGGTCTTTCAGCATATTTACGATTTATTTTATGAATAGACGAGTGATCTTCCCATGTATAGAAATCATTCAGTTTCATTTCCAGAACAGTTGCCTTACTTGAATTAGCATTCTGAACAGCATTTTTGAAATCAGCGAAGTCATAAAGTTTTTTATTTTTTCTCATGGATTTTTCTACCTGGTGGTGGAAAGAATCTGCGCTCATGAACGTATGTCCTGGTTCAAAATAATTTACCTCGATCTCAGCTGCTCCTATTTCAGGACAATTGACTGCGTAAACTAAGAAGCTAAAAAAGGCCCAGTTTTTATTTTGGGACCTGCAATTATCGACCCATAGAACAATTCTTTTGGCATCACGTTATGATAATATAAATTTGTAGTATGTGCTCATGAGCTTTTCCTTCTTTCTTCCTTTAATGGCCTCATGCCACAAAACAGCAATAGGCTGAGCCTTTTATTTTCCGTACCAACTAGAACAAAACTCTCGTTATATACTACTAAGCGCCTAGTAAATATCACGGATTTAAACATATCACACCGAGGCAACATTATTACTTTTTCTAGATCTACAGAGTATATGACTTCGTTCTTTTCAGGATTTTTATTTGCATGCTCCCTGTATTTAATCCTAGCTCCTATCATCCATATCTTCCTTCCAATGAGGATGTAACTTAAAATGTGCACAGGTGTCACATTCTTCGTGCCCTAATTTGTTAAAAGATATGTTTAACTTTTGGACCGCTGAGTGATATAAGTCGTAACAACAAAAAAAATGTGGGTGCTTGTTTTGAAAGTCACCATACATGTCTTTTATGGATAAATCACTTGGAAGGTAACGGCGGTTAGGATCATGTTCTCTACGGTAATGGGATATTGATGGTTGGAATGATTCGACATGTTTTTCAATTACATTATGATCTAGTTTACTGTGAGGTCGTTTTCCTCGTCGACCATCAGCTTTGGCTGTGAGTAATTTTTTGTCAGATTTGCATAAATTCTGTAGAATTTTGAATTGAATTGTGATTTTGCACTTTTTCTTGCATTGTTTGTAGCAACCGAGTTTGACAGGATGATTATATTTTGTTTTTTTTTGTTTTATTATCTTTCTCTCTGGAGCTGTATATTTGAATTTGTTACGCTTTCTTTTCATCCCTTTTTTGTTACATCAGTAATTACTTCATTTTCATCCACTATTTCTACTACTTCTCGCATGTCTTCCACTTCGATTTGATTTTCATTGCCAGTACTTGTTAGGCGATTTTCATTCTCTTCGTTAAGAATAAGGTTCACATTTCTTCCCAAACCCTTCTCAGTCTCTCGATCATTCGTTTCATCTATATCTCTACTTGCTGCATTTTGCATGTGTATTTCATATAAATTTTCAGGATCCAATTCTTCAATCATTCTTGAAACAGTATTTTTTCCCAAAATCTCGGTATTTTCAGTTACTGCAATAGCATCATTATCATTTAAGTCCATTAGTGTATTGTTATCTTTCTCATTATTGTTACAATTTAATAATAAGGTCTCATCCGTGATTTCATCAGCAAATAAAATATCTGCATTTTGTATTATATCTGTGATACAAACGTTTTGCCAATTTTCATTAGCTGTGTTATTAATTTGGATATACTCATTTTTATTTTCCAGATCTTGTAAATGAAGCGCCAACTCTAACATTTGTTTCCTCTGCTCATTCTGGAACAAAAATAATAAAAATATAAACTACTGTCTGGATGTTAATGAATTTTTTATATGGATGCTTGATATAAAACCTGAAAATCTGTGATTATAGTTAAAAAAAAAATCTTACCTGACAACGTATAATAGACTTTAAAAAGTGTAAGTAAATCAGTTCTTTACATTCACATCAAAACTTCAATTTCAGAACTTTTTAATATTATTCATTCATTAATTTAATTAGTCACAATCACTGTCTTATGTGTAACAGGTTTTGTTATGCACTAAACTAAATGTATTTCCATGAATCAGTATAAACATTATTCCCGGCGTTTTAAGCATAATCATTGCCGATTGCCCAATAGCAATAATGCAGCAGTATATAGAGTTACCACCTAAATGCACAAGCGCCTAGTCGGAGCACGGCCGGATAATTTCATTGGCTACTGTGCTCCCGCTAAATTACAAATATATGCCATCTTTGAGTTGACAACAGAACTGTGCAGAGAGATTGTTAAAGAACGCTATAACCCCGATATACTTTTCGACGTTGTAACAAAATCCGACTTAGGAAATATTTCGTAAGAAAAGCGTGCTTCACGTAAAAACGCCGTGGAGGAGGTTTTTAATTCTTGGAAATATATTTTTGCTCTTCGGAGCGTTTTTTATGCCAAATTTTCGCTAACTCTTCGAGGAGCGTTAATTTGGTAAGTGTAGTAAATGTCGCTGCACAGGGACGTAATGTCGCCCCGACCACCCAATTTTAGAAAGTATCATAAAATTGGACTTGAACTTCCAAATTTCCAAGATTAAAAACCCTTTTACGAATCCACGTTGTCAAGCACTGCAACTCTTACGAAGTGTTGAATATGAGGACAAGTTAGTCCAACGACTATCCAAAGTATATCGGAAGTTATAGCGAAAATAGCCCTTAGCGACATGGGACCCCCATCATTTCCTAGCAGTCGGATTTGACGGGGAAATGATGTATTTTGACGGGGTTTGCCCTAAACCGGTTCCTCAGTGATTCGGAGTCAAAAAAGTATCTATACCATGTACTCACACGTGCATGGGATCTGCCTTGCCTGAACGTAAAATTTGTTATTGCATAATACAAACGAAGTAGATACGCTTCAAGCAATTTTAAGCTCCGAGGAGCGACCAAAATTTATGTGAATTAATAAAATACGTTTATAAGACAGGCAAGCATAAGCCCACCAAAATTTCAGTTACATGAACTGTTCCTTGAATCTTTTTGTGCATCGTTAGCTTTTCAAACTGCATATTGGATGGTAGTTGGTACCGTATGAATCGTCCCGTTCCTCACCATGTGTTGTACACGGGTCAGACCATTGTTTGTTAACATTTTCTCTGAAGAAGTTGTTGTAAAAACATAAATTTTTTAAAGATTTAATATACATTTTTTGAACTTTATATTGTCTTTTACTTGTGTTTTCTAACAAAATTTCCCTTTCAGATTTAATTTTAAGAGAGTGTTAAACAGACAGTGTTAGATTTATAGTGTTACGACGTCTTCCAATTGATACCATCAGAGCCGCAGTTAAGCATAAACGACAGTAAGTATGATTTATCCATTAATCTCCGTCTGAAACAGTCACTTGAACCCTAAACATTTTGTGAACGAAATATTTTTATTTTAGTATTTAGAAAAGGTTGAGGAAAAAGAAAATTAATTTTTTCTTTTTCCTATTTTTTTCAATTTTTCTAAGTTTTTCGAACAAAAAAATACGTCCTTCAGACTTCCATCAAAGCATGGATCGTTCACATGGCGCCCGAACAGGGACCATGCCGTCCCCAAACCCAACAAATCCTTTCTCATTCATGGCGGAAGACTCCGAGGGGTCGACCCCAAGAGAATTTTATGAGCGAGTCACCGCACCGCTCGTCGACGACGGTTCTAGAGGGATAGAACCACAGCGACTGTTTCCGGAGGGAGACAATGTTAATTTATCAGCTTCACAGCCACAAACTGCTTCGATGGAGAGTATGTTTCTGAAAATGGCAGAGGGCTTCGTGCAGGCGATACAGAACGTGTCGACCTGTACGCCCCATGAGAGACAAAGATGTCCGAACGTGACGTTCCATGGGCTTGATCATGAAGATCCAGAAGCATTTCTGAAAATTATGGAGGAATATTTCGACAGAGCTCGCATAAGCCACGACTATGATCGCCTCCATAACGTAACCGGCCAACTCAAGGGCGAAGCTCAACGATGGTCCGAACAATTTAGGACGTTGACTACTTCGTATGCCTTATTCAAGGAAAGATTCCTTACGAGATTTAATTCTCCCGACATACAGTCACGAGCTATTGCTCAACTGTATGCCGTCAAGCAAACGTCTTTAGACGACACGGCAGTGTTTATCACAAGGAAAACCTGTCTTTTCGATCGTATTGATCCCTTTAAATCCGAAGCCATCAGAGCTCGGGTCATCATGGACCAACTGCGTCCAGAAATTAGGTCACGCTTGAGAAGCAACCTAATTTCAAACACCGAAATGTTAATAGCAGCGGCTACTAACGTCGAGCGGGATTCAGCTGACGAACAGACGTCGCTAATCCAGCTTATTGATCAACGTCTGTCCCGCGCGTCTTACTATCGAGAGCCGGGACACATAAGTCCACAAAATTCAAGTATAAGGAGCAATGGAAGCCCAACTCCGACAGCACCGAGGGTGCATTTCCGAGAGGACGTATCTCGACAGGACGGTCCAGGCAGAGCGCCTGGTCGTCCTTTTTTTATGCCTAATTCTACGAGCGGATCAGTGAATCCTGACCGCAGGCAAACCAATTTTAATGGCGGATCGGGGAAATTCCGAGTACCCGACCGACCGGCAACCCCGTGCCGATACTGTACAGACACAGTACAGTGGCACTTCCATAGCCAATGCCCGAATAACCCGCATCTCAGTAGGAGACCGGGAAACTTTCGAGGGGCCAGAGACCCAGGCCAGGGTCCATCTGCAAGATCCCCGGCACAACGGCCGAACCAAGGCGGCAGCAATGTCCAATAATTTTTTCCGATACTCATGACCACTACTACGCTCCTCTGCACAAGACAAGAGAGTCAATAAATTATATGAGCGAAGCGTTCCCTTTGCCTCGTATAAAAGTTCAAATTAATGAACATGCGGTCGACGCACTGATCGATTCAGGCTCGACGCGAAACGTTATCCATCCGAGGATGTTGGATAATTTTAAAAATCTCACGACACGTCGATCATTTGCTATGGCGTGCGGAGATCGAATGGTGGACTCTCTTGGCACGACAAAATTAAAAGTAATAATTTCAGGCACCTCTTTTGAAATTGATTTTCAAGTAATCGAAAATTTGAACGAAACGATAATATTAGGATCACCATTCTTATATATGAACAATGTCGCATATGATTATGGCAGAAAATGCCTATATGCCGGCACGGAAGAGCGTATTACCGTCTTCTGGAATCAAGCTTCTCAGAGGGAGAGACAGCAGGCAAAGCTTCCTGAAGAGCTTGTTATTAAAGACAAATTTCTACGGCCGCTGTTCGAGGAATTTGTCGATCTGTTCACTGCGGAACCGACTCAAGCAACCACAGTGACTGTGAAACACAAAATTACAGTAAAAGACACAAAACCATTTAATATCAGACCATATCCGATGTCTCCGAGTACTAAGAAAATTATGTACGACCAAATCGAAGAGATGTTAAAAGCTGGCGTCATCGAACCTAGCACTGCCCAATATAGTTCACCACCAGTGATAATAAAACGCTCCGACAAGAAACCACGATTTTGCATCGACTATCGCCATTTGAATGAAATGACTGAAGACGAGGCTTCCGTCTTACCCAAAATACACGAAAGTATTAAAGATTTAGGAAATTCGAAGATTTTTTCTGTGTTGGATTTAAAAAGTGGATATTGGCAAATACCGCTAGATGAAGCATCAAAAGATTTTTCGACTTTTACCACTCCTGATGGGGCAGCTTACAGATTTAATGTCATGCCTTTCGGACTCAAGACAGCTCCCTGTACCTTTCAGAAATTCATGGCAAAGGACGTTTTAACGGGTTACCTGCACCATTTCTGTAAAGTGTATTTAGATGATATAATCGTTTACAGCGTAAACGTGAAGGAGCATATGTCCCACTTGAGATTAGTCTTTGAAAGACTACGTCTACACAATCTGAAAGTGTCACCGGAAAAGTGTGTAATAGCGACGAATGAAATTCAATATTTAGGCCATACAATTAGAACCGATACTTCCCAACCATTAGAAAAACATGTGTTACAAATTCAAAATTATCCCGTTCCAGCTACGAAAAAGCAGCTACAAAGTTTCCTAGGGCTTTGCAACTGGGTACGAGAATATCTACCAAATGTGGCGATGATCACGAAGCCACTAACGAAACTTCTTTCGAAGGAAAATCGTTTTCACTGGAACCATACATGCGATGAAGCGTTTAGAAAATTAAAAGAATTATTATCCGGACCGCTGGAACTCCATCGGCCGGATTTTTCACGTCAATTCATTTTGCAAACAGATGCATCCCTCCAAGGCCTTTCGGCCGTATTATATCAATTAGGCGACAACGGCGAAAAATACATAATCTCGTATGCAAGCAACACGTTATCTCCAGCGGAGAGACGTTACCACATAAACGAGCTAGAATGCTTGGCGGTGGTGAACTATATTAAAAAGTACAAGATGTACTTAGCAGACAAACCGTTCTTGGTGAAGACGGACAACAGGGCGTTACTTTGGTTAAACAAACATAAGGACGACAAAACAAAATTTACTCGATGGTCATTACTATTGCAAGAATATGCATTCAAAATTGAACACTGTCCAGGAAAGGAAAATTTATTAGCAGATTTTCTAAGTCGTAACCCACAAAATCAGTATGTCGAGACAGACGATGAAGAGGAAAGAATGTTCCTACCAAATTATAAGTGTCCAGAACGTATTTCTGTTTTAACGCATTCAGAAATATACGAAGATATCGTACAGGCTCAATTGAGTTCAAGAGATATTCAAGACAAGATCCGCCGTTGGAATGATCTATTTCAACAGGAACAACGTTCCGATGCGGATCTTATTTTTATGCAAAATTTTCACGTCCAAGACGATGTACTTTTTAAAGATTGCGATACAAATTTTAAATTAATAGTTCCAAAGAGGAAAATAAAGGAATTGATTTACCATTATCATGACCGAGATGAAGCATGTCATCCAGGAAGAGACGAGACTCTCAGGAAAATAGCGAAACGCTACTATTTCAATAATATGGCCAGGATCGTAGGCAAATACATAAACGACTGTCTGATATGCCAGTCTGTAAAGACAAGACAAGCCCAACCCAATGCTCCACTTAGAAGTCATGCACCACAAAATGCATTTGAAACCTTGAGCGTCGACGTAATTGGCCCGCTGCAGAGGACTAAAGACGCCGAAAACAGATATATGATTATCGTCGAAGACGTTTTCAGTAAATGGATAGAGGCAAAGGCATACATTCAGGTCGACGGCAGAACGATAGCCAAATATATCGACGAAGAAATAGTAGCAAGATTCGGAGTCCCTCGAGTCATAATATCAGACAACGGTGGTCATTTCAATTCCGAATGGTACATCACATTTTGCGAAAGGAATGGTATCGAACGATACTTAATTCCAGCATATCACCAACAGTCCAACCCCGTGGAACGACGGGTGCAGGAATGCAAGAAAATTTTAAAGACTCTTTTATTCAAAAAGCCAAACGACACTTGGGATCGCTACGTGCATCAGATGACATACATATTAAGAAATCGTAGGAACGCCGCTACAAATCAAACACCTAGCATGGTCGTGTTAGGATATGATCCAGCCGAAAGAGGCGAATGGGATTTGTATGCCTGGAGGCAAGAAAGAGCCAAGCAACAAACGCTTCCACGATACGAGCGAATCAAGGAAGCCCGTCAGGCCCAACAAAATTACAAACAGAAATATGCGCCGAAAGAGGCCGTCACTCCGATCGTTTACAAAGTAGGAGACAGAGTCATGAGTAAGAGAAAAAAGAAGGTACATACCTTCACGCCGTCTTGGTCAGGCCCAACCAGAATTCTGAAGAAGTTTTCAGACGAGGTGTATCTCGTGCAAAAGGGAAATGTAACGACAAGAGTACATGTCGATGATTTGAGACCAGCCCCGCCAGAGGAGCACAACTTGGAAATCGAATCTTCCGATGAAGAAAATGCTAGTCCAGGCGGAACATCACTCGATGGAAATGATTCCCCGTTCTCAGACGATTCCACAGAACCTCCACCGCCGGAGAAACGGTTATACAAATCCATGCACCGCCACGAGATGCTTCCACTTCTGATTCAGAATCAAGTTCTGGAGATTCTATTATATTTTTATAACATTTTTCAACCTAGGCTAAGTTTTAACTTAGTGCTAGGTTTATTTTATATCAAAATTTCCATACCAACTTCTTGTCGTGTCAGGCAAGAGTTGGTATTTTTTATGCATTTTTTACAAGTTATTTTCATTGAGGATATTGTATCGTCCATACAAATCTTCAAAATTCACTGCAGCAACTCTGTCCGTGTCCGGCAGAGTTGGTATTTTTTATAATTTTTCTAAGTCCTCAAATGTTATTAAACATTCATCTGTAAGCAGAGTCCGACCCAAAGGGTCCAAACAAATGTTCCATTGGCACGGCATGGAAAGACGACAACTCTGACGCAGAGCGCGATTCAGACGAGTCTAGCAACTCAAGGGCGAGATGCCGCCACGTCTGCTGGAGGGGCAGATGCAACGATCCGACGGATGCAGATTCTGTCGCAGATTTCTCCCAAGAAGAGATTTTAAATAAAAACTATTTCAATCAATATAAGTCAACAAAATTCAATGTTCCTATTCTCAAAGACGACGATGTGATATCGGTCGCAGATTTCTCCCAAGAAGAGATTTTTTAACTACTCGGAAACCATTTCAACCAATATAAGTCAACAAAATTCAATGTTCCATTCTCAAAGACGACGATATGTTATCGGTCGCAGATCCCCAGACGGGATGTAAACAAACATTTTACTAAAATTTTGTTTTATTGTTTCATATAAACCGAGCGGAACCAATGTATAGCTGGAGCAAGCAGTCCGAGGACCACCTAAGCTGTTCCAGAAGGCAGTTCGACACCGAAGGTGATCGACGAGGCATAGACACGAGGAGGAGCAGACGCAAGCCCGCATTAGTGGAAGAACACTAAGAAAGATAAGTGCGTCGAAAGTGTTTGTGTTGTGTCATCGAGAATCTGAGGATTTTCGATTTTTTTTTTTTTTTCTTTTTATGCCATTTTTGAAACACAATGTTCAATAATTCAATCGAATGCTATGCATCGATATATGTTCAAGTTTATCACCATTTTTTAGATTTGCATCTATGTTTTGTTCAGATAGGCCGGTCTGAACGATAACCGAATACAACACATGGGAGACTACATCCAATGATCCATTTTATTTTCAAACAAACAATTTACCAAACGTTACACAAAAAGATTCACGGAAAGGAGGGGAGTGTTAAAGAACGCTATAACCCCGATATACTTTTCGACGTTGTAACAAAATCCGACTTAGGAAATATTTCGTAAGAAAAGCGTGCTTCACGTAAAAACGCCGTGGAGGAGGTTTTTAATTCTTGGAAATATATTTTTGCTCTTCGGAGCGTTTTTTATGCCAAATTTTCGCTAACTCTTCGAGGAGCGTTAATTTGGTAAGTGTAGTAAATGTCGCTGCACAGGGACGTAATGTCGCCCCGACCACCCAATTTTAGAAAGTATCATAAAATTGGACTTGAACTTCCAAATTTCCAAGATTAAAAACCCTTTTACGAATCCACGTTGTCAAGCACTGCAACTCTTACGAAGTGTTGAATATGAGGACAAGTTAGTCCAACGACTATCCAAAGTATATCGGAAGTTATAGCGAAAATAGCCCTTAGCGACATGGGACCCCCATCATTTCCTAGCAGTCGGATTTGACGGGGAAATGATGTATTTTGACGGGGTTTGCCCTAAACCGGTTCCTCAGTGATTCGGAGTCAAAAAAGTATCTATACCATGTACTCACACGTGCATGGGATCTGCCTTGCCTGAACGTAAAATTTGTTATTGCATAATACAAACGAAGTAGATACGCTTCAAGCAATTTTAAGCTCCGAGGAGCGACCAAAATTTATGTGAATTAATAAAATACGTTTATAAGACAGGCAAGCATAAGCCCACCAAAATTTCAGTTACATGAACTGTTCCTTGAATCTTTTTGTGCATCGTTAGCTTTTCAAACTGCATATTGGATGGTAGTTGGTACCGTATGAATCGTCCCGTTCCTCACCATGTGTTGTACACGGGTCAGACCATTGTTTGTTAACATTTTCTCTGAAGAAGTTGTTGTAAAAACATAAATTTTTTAAAGATTTAATATACATTTTTTGAACTTTATATTGTCTTTTACTTGTGTTTTCTAACAAAATTTCCCTTTCAGATTTAATTTTAAGAGAGTGTTAAACAGACAGTGTTAGATTTATAGTGTTACGACGTCTTCCAATTGATACCATCAGAGCCGCAGTTAAGCATAAACGACAGTAAGTATGATTTATCCATTAATCTCCGTCTGAAACAGTCACTTGAACCCTAAACATTTTGTGAACGAAATATTTTTATTTTAGTATTTAGAAAAGGTTGAGGAAAAAGAAAATTAATTTTTTCTTTTTCCTATTTTTTTCAATTTTTCTAAGTTTTTCGAACAAAAAAATACGTCCTTCAGACTTCCATCAAAGCATGGATCGTTCACAAGATCACAGGAACAGAAAGTGGCCAGGCCACTGTGATTCATATCATTAGTCATTGATTACACTGCACTCGTCTTCCGTTTTCAGTTTTCACACTTCACTTTTCTCGGCTACCACGTGTTGCTTGTATTATTTGTTTGTAAGTTAGCAGTGATATTTAAACAATTAATTCAATGGAAAATTTTTCAAGAATTGAAGGTGATAAACCTTTATGTAACGATTGCGGAAAGCAGTTTCAACAAAGAAAAAATTTATATGAACATGTTAGAAACGTTCATAAGAAAAACCCCAATCTGTTGGTGTCCAAGAAATTAATAAAATGTCCTGTTTGTGATAAATCTGAAAGTACTCGTCAGCAAGTGTATGCACATTTAGATGTAATCCATAATATCAAGATAAATTTTCAGAAGCAAATTTTCAAACAAATTAGTGGTAGGTTGTTTTAAGTTATATCAGTACCCTGAAAGAAGAAATCGAACTCATTTTTAGTTTTATTATCAACGTAGGTATGTAATTTTTTTAGAATTTAAGCAGTGGAAAGAAAAAATAGAAAAAGAAACCAGATCACAATATGTTCTTGAAAGAGGGGTTAAAAGACTAGCGGATCAATCCAAAAAACTGTATTATCACTGTTCCAGATCAGGTGTGTATAGATACATAGGTGTAGGTGTACAGAATACCTACCTGTATCAATAAGTTATTAAATCTTTAACGGTTGCATCATATTTATTACAGGTGATTATGAGAGAGACAAAAATGCAAAAAGCTCAGTAAAAAGTATTCCAAAACAATCGCTGATTTCAACAGAAAATCAAGAAAGTGGCGAAAAGAAAGTTAGGCACATTAAGAGCCAAGGAACGAAAAGAATTGGAAAATTGTATCCAGCAACAATGGAGATTAAAATATGTCCTGATGAAAAGATCGAATTATCATTTTGGTCTACACATATTGGACATACTCAGGATTTAGAACATTGTAATTTAAGTAAAATGGAACGTGCAGCCATTACCGGTAACAAACTGAAACTATATTTATTTATAATAAATAAAACTAAATTTTGTTATTTGTAGCCAAATTAGCACAAGGTGTGACATTAAATCGAGATGATCGATGATGTACGAGATTCTGTATCGACAGAAACAGAAAAATTTTCTCGAGTTCATTTACTCACAAAAAAAGATTTAAATAATTTGTAGAATCAAGTACCAACATTAACAAAATGCAAGCAACATCAAAATGATGCTATTAGTGTATCAATTTGGGTGAAATCTATGTCGCATTTAGAAAACGATAGTCCAGTGGTATATTTTAAAAACCAAGGGAAATCCGATCCCTTGAACATTCTTTCAGAAGGAGACATTTGTCTAGTCTTGATGACAAAATTTCAAGCGCAAATGATTCAGTACTTTGGCAAACAAAAAATTTGCATAGATGGAACCCATGGGACAAACGCATATGATTTTGAACTCAATACTTTATTGACAGTCGATGAGTTCGGAGCAGGTTGCCCAGTTGCTTATTGTTTTAGTAACAGAAAAGATCATGTAGTAATGGAGGTATTTTTTAATGCAGTGAAAAATAAAATTGGAGTTATCTCATCAACTGTATTTATGTCAGATGATGCTCCTGCATATTATTTATAATGCATGGCGCTCAATCATGGGTCCGGCAGAACATCAGCTTTTATGTACCTGGCATATCGATAAAAATTGGAGACAAGCCTTGCAAAAATTAGTAGAAATGAAGACAAAAAAATTCTTGTTTATAAGACACTACGAGTGTTATTACAAGAACCATCAGTTCAAGAATTTGATGTTATGCTTGGTGCATTCATTAAACAGTTATTAGAAGATGCAGACACAACAGAATTTGGAGAATGTTTTCAAACATATTATGCTTCTAGGCCTAAAGTGTGGGCATTATGCTACAGAATTGGGCTAGGGATTAATACGAATATGTATCTGGAAAATTTTCATAGGACATTGAAACACCTGTATCTTGAGGGTAAAAAAAATAAGCGATTAGACAAATCAATTAACGCACTACTTACGTATACTCGTGATAAAGTATTTGAGCGACTAATTAAATTGTGTAAAAAGACACCAACATCTAGAATTAAGCAAATACGCAAGAGCCACAATGCAGCATTGTCTATAGAAAAATCTAGCATATCTACGCTAAGCGAGAATGAATGGAAAGTACGGTCTGCTTCAAACAGAGAGGAGTATAATATAATTAAATTGCAAAACCCCAGTTGTTCCAACCAATGCAACTATAATTGTGATTCTTGTCTACAATGTTTACATATGTATACATGCACAAGTCTTGACTTCTTAGTTCGTGGAAATATGTGCAAACAC
This sequence comes from Leptura quadrifasciata, assembly GCA_963675555.1. NCBI lineage: Eukaryota > Metazoa > Arthropoda > Insecta > Coleoptera > Cerambycidae > Leptura > Leptura quadrifasciata. The sequence continues at coordinate 65,303,891 of OY776680.1, forward strand.
ATTCATTGTTGCATATTGTCCACCAATAATAAGGAAAAAATAAAGATGAAAAAAACTGACTTGGATGTTGTCGGAAGTAAACATATGTTAGATGGAGAGATGAATAATCTACTTGATTCTGCTAAAAATCAAACTATTGTAAAACAACATTCTACACTGCAAGATGAAATGAAAGAAAAAGCAGAACAAATTCTTGGACTTTGTTCTAAAAGCAACGCCAATTTCAACAATGAAACATGTAAATCGGTTATTAAACATTTAGACTGGGCTGGGGAGCTTCTGACTCAAGTAACATTTCCCTCAGTCTCTAATGAATCCAGTTCAGAACCCAGCAATAAAAAAGTAGCTAAACAAAAAAGGTATTTTTCTACAAAAAAGAAGACCTCAAAGTCAGATACCCTAAATCGTTCAAAGCCGTCAGCTGCAGAAAAGGCATCTATTAATGAAAGTTTGAAGGTCGAAAAATGTGTATATATCCACACTTCAAACGATCATACTTATAATAGTAGTAAAAAATAAATAATTTATGAATAATACTGAATTGTTAATAATAGTCTAAGAGCCAGTGATCGGCAGACTTACAGTAATTTATAATTCATTCATATTTTCTACACTCATTCTCCCATACTTGCTATACATGAGATGGAGACTCGTTAATCTGGCCGGTGGTTCCTTTGGTGTCACTTAGAGGTGTTAAAGTTGTAAAAGAATCGGTCTGACACAACTCATATAAACTATCCCATAATTACTGCTACGAGGCATGCTTGTGTAGGGGTAAAGCTTTTGCCTCGTAATACTCGAGAATTACACATTTTTGTTTTTTTTTGGTACTTTCAAAATTATCTGTCAGGAAAACAAAAAAGAATTAAAAATATTTTTTTTCTCTGAAGCAGCTCTAACGATTTTGATTAAATTTGACAGATAAATACTCCCTCTGCACCAGCATAAGATGGCATAGCCAGTTGCTCCTAGAAAATGCAGGGGGTGAGCTTTAAGAAGAGCATTTTTACGAATGTTATCCTTTGTATTTTTATGTATACTACACAATAAATATTTTCATTTTATTTATTTATTTTAATTGACACATGCAAACAGTACAAATACCATTTACAGGATGGGACAATATGCAATTAATTTAAATAGGTACTAACTGTAATAAATATAAGTATTCTAAGTTCAATGTGAATGTACATATATTACACAAAATTTGCAGTCTCTACTATTAATCATACAGTAATTTATTAATGGTAATTATACTTACAACAAAAGAAAAATATGTATTCTTATGTCAATAAGATGTTAACGGGGATAAATTAATTTTGTCTGAAAATATTTCAAAATAATTGTGTTGATTTTTATGTGAAGAATAATATTTCAAAATGTTTGTATGTAGGATAGATAAATAAAAGCACACTATTCTTCTCCAGATTTGAATCGAGGACATGGAAATTTAAAAGACCGATATCTCTATTTGTAGTTATCTGGTTTCAAAATTAAATTAATAAAACATTTCTAGTAGTTATTTCTTATTCATATATGTACTACTGTGGCCGAATTAACGTAAGCGATTGGTCTTTCCATTGTAACTAAAGGTCTATTCGCAGGGACGCATTAATCAAAATATATCTTTTTATTAGTCATTTTTCTTAAAAAAGTAAATACCATCCCACCAATGATTTCTTATCAAAATAATATAATTGACATAACTCGGTAAGATAAAGACTCCCATTTACAAAAGGGAATTTTTCGAAAGAACAGACTGCTTGATAAAAAATTGATTCCTTTAATTCGGCTCCATTGAAACATAACTTGACATAATTGTGCACAAATGTTATTTTTCTGAAATGTGATGTTTCCAACAAAAACATTAATAATTGGACTTATTCATATAATTTAATTCAAAGTACTAAACATTTCATCCTTCTTTCAACTTTAATTTAGAACAACCAATCGTTTTTTCTAACTGTAAAAAAGGTTTAGTTCAATTCACAACATACTAATAACAAAATATTAGTACGTATTATAATAATCTCATATTTAAATTTGCCGCTGGCAAATCCTAGAACAATTTCAATCGTTTTTTCTAACTGTAAAAAAGGTTTAGTTCAGTTCACAACACACCACCGTAACAAAATTCTAGTACGTATTATAAAAATCTCATATTTAAATTTGCCGCCGGCAAATCCCTTATACGACCAATAATATTTCCATGTGGTGAGACCAATGACATGATCCGGCCGTGCTCCGACTAGGCGCTTGTCTAAATGCTTAGTATAATAGTATCTCGATGTACATACCCCATACATTTTTATTAAAAATTAATAACTTTCCACACAGATACGGCTCAGAATCTTTAAGTATTAGATGCAAAATGCATATTAGCCACTATGCAACACTATCTCATTTTTCAAAAAATATGCAGTTACCCCCTCTGCGTTTAGTAAGGCAGTGTATCTATTTCTATTAGATTGATGATGTGGGCAAGTTAGTATTATTTCATCCTATAGATGCATATTTGATATTTAAATAATAGTTCTGATAGTAAATAATCTTGAAAACAATAATAATTTGTTAGAAATCGGTTTTTTTTATTTTACAGAACAATCGACTTCTGAAGAAGGTAATATTAGATATTAAATAAATACTTATTCAATCTTATTGGTAAATAAATAAAAAATTAACAATATATTTTTTCTGGCAGGTGAGCAAGAATATTTTCAACCTTTATTATCAACTTCCTCAGTCATTAATGTCTGGAATACAAAAAGATGACGATCAGCAGGATCCGGAAGCAAATGCGTTACCCGATATTTCATTGACATGAGATAGCAACATCGCAAAATGATTTTTCGGTAAAAATTGATATAAATATTAACATATTATCAAAAATATGCATTTTTGCGAAAAATAAGCAAAAGCATATCGGATGAGAAGAAAAGCTACTGGACAAGAGGTTGGTTTAACACCTTGACCCCCCACGTCCGGTATACTGGACGCAATCGGGCTAGTTCTGGAAACCGCGTCCAGTTATAACTGCACATATAATTTCTATCCGTACAAACTGCGTCTAGTTGTTGGGACGGGAAATGCATAAGATTGCATGTTATACAGATCTAGTTCGGTCTCCTGGGCTAGACTTGTTTGCAATATTTGGCTCCTAAGGCAAGGGGTGTTATATAAACAATTTGGCAACAGAACATATGTAGCAAATAAGATAGTGTCGTGCCACGTTCGCTCATATATTTTGTTATGTATTAGTTAGTGGGTTGTAAGTTAGTGGGCCGGAAGGACCTTTCTCGTCGCCAATTCTTGAGTGTTACGTAGCGTTTTGCAAAAGTTTGGTTATATATCAATACCTAGCTAGCTAGTACAAGGTAAAGACGATTTCTTTAGGCCATTATATGTTCTGTAGTAGAACTTTTGTAGTTTTTATTTGAAAAATTATAAAATAATACTTTTATAATTTTTTAGTTTTTTCTCAATCATAAAACAGTTTAGGTTCATTTTTTCGGAAATATCACATTAATTTCCTTTCAGTAAAAAGGATTGTACAACACGAAAAAGAAAAAGCCATCTTTACAAAAGATCCTTATCTAATATGAATTAGAGGAAGAGGCCCAAAGAATTATGGAAAGTGAAGAAGAACCATTTTCCAGTGATGATAACATCTAGCGACAGAACTTTCATCCCCGATAGTGACGATGACAATAGTTCAGAGGGTGATTATGCCCAAAATAATATTACAGATAGCGACAGAGATAATATTGATAATGTCGAAGATGAAGCTGTAAATAAGGAGAGCGTTGTTGAAGAACTGGATGAGGAACAACCTGCCCGTAATGCTGATGATGTTGCTTGGACCAACACAGACCCTCCAGTAATAGATTTTATTGCACGTCAATAATGCATCTAGATTTAGATGCTAACGCCACACCTTTCGACTATATCCATAATTTTTTTTACTGATGATATAATTGAGAGAACTGAGAGACCGAATAGGAGAGGGCAAAAGATCAACCAAACTGCAGATTATAGGTCTCTGTATGTTGTCCGGTATTGTACACTTTCCAGCAATGTTTTATCAATAGTCTACAGATCCACTGCATTATCATCCAATCTTTGGTAACACAATATCTCGTAACCGTTTTCAAGAAATTCTGAGGGAATCTTTGTTTTGTTGATCATGACCACGTAGATGTAACTGACCGATTATACAAGATCAGAGTGATCAACGACGCCGTATCGCATAATATAAAGTTATACTTCCCAATAAAAAGCTTGTCATTGACGTATCGATGCTTCAGTGGAGAGGAAGACTGCGCTTCAGGCAATATATTACTAACAAAAGATATAAATATCGGATCAAATTTTACATGCTTACAACTCCTGATGGTTTCATTCTAAATTTTTTATTTACACGGGAAACGGGTCTGTGGTAGACGCCCAGGACCATAATCATACTACTGCAGTTGTGACATTAGATAAAATGACATATATGACAGGGACGCTGCGGACAAACAGAAAAGGGAATTCAATAAACACTTGTCGGGCAAAACTAAAGAAGGGACAGGTGGTTTTCAAAAGGAAGGGTCCGGTATCTGTTGTGAACTGGAAAGACAAATGCAATGTTCGTATGATCAGTACAAGGTATAAACATATTATGTCAAAAGAAACGAATAAACGGGGTCAAGTCAAGAATAAGTCCCAACGTGTACCAGACTATAATAGAAACGTGTCGGAAGTTGATAGATCTGACCAAATGATGTCCTATTACTCTACGCCAGGAAAAACTCTTAGGTAGTATAGAAACATTCTTTTTCGCTTGATTGATATATGCTTATAGAATAGCTTTTACGTATATAAGATAAAGAAAAACCTACCAAAGATGAAGTTCTTACCTTTCCGAGAACGTTTTATTAGAGAAATGATAAAGGCAAAACAAAAAAATGAGTGAAAAAAAAGAACCGCCTAGCAATGAAAAAATAAATTTTCACTATTTGGAAGCAGTGAAACTTACTCCAAAATGCAAGACACCGATGAAACGCTGTAGGCAATGCAGCCAGAACAAAAAAACAAGGAAATCCCGCTATTACTGCCCAATGTGTCCGGAGGAACCAGGACTATGTGTTGTCCCCTGTTTCAGGAATTGGCACCTAGGGCATAATTCTAATTTGTAATTTTTAGTGTACCTGTTATGTAACAAATAGAAAAATAAATGTTTGGCTTCATTATTTCTAAGAAAAACAAGTGTCTTATTAAGTGGACGTCTGTCTATTTTTGGAAATTTTCCATCAGGGACCGCCGTCCTATATAGTGGACATGCTTACTTCAAAATATGGTTTGCAAAAAATAAATTTTTTGCATTATGGAGTCCTGGTGATATTTCCTTCATACATATTTCACCTTCTCGTAGTTTCTGGTGATCGGCCACACCTCTACTCGGTGGGCGGTTTTTTTAGGTCATATGAAGGACCTGATATTTGCCAAAAATTAGAGATGGCGGAAGATGAAATAATATATAACAATTGTGAACTAAATTTATGGTACTATTGGGGTTAAATTGAACTGTATGTTGATATATCGGTAGTAGATGTTAGCATGCAGACAATGACAACACTGGACTTAGATTAGGAGAACGACTTCGCCTGGTTATAAAATTTCGGTATACAACGTTTATAAATATGGAAGTGTTCACAAATTTTTCCAGGGATACCAATAGTTACAGTACCATATTGTTGTATCCGGAGAGAAGCAACAGATTAAGCTTGTTGCAGCAACTTTCAACTCATGTCTCATCGACTACCTCGAAAAAAACTGCGTTACTCCGAACAAAAAAATCGACAATGATATACTCAGATAGATACACGGCACAAAACAGAAACTGTATCATGGCAAATGAACATGCAATGCGCAAGATGAAATAATATCACAATTGTAAACTAAATTTATGGTATTATTGGAGTTAAGTTGAACTGTATGTTAATCTATCGATGGTACATGTTAGCGTACAGACCATGACAATACTGGACTTATATTAGGAGAATGACTTCGTCTGATTATAAAATTTCGTTATGCAGCCTACGTAAATATGGAAGCTCACAAGTGTTCACAACTTTTTCCCAGGAATATCAAGAGTTATAGTAGTACCATATTGTTGGAGACCGAGAGAAGCAACAGATCAAGCAAGTTTGGAGTTAATACTTGGTGCTTATAGAAGATTTCGACTACAGGTGTTGTTGGTGTTAATACTGCTGCAAATAAACCTTACAGAAGATGTAAAATAGTGGCCTTAATTGGTCTTAAATGTGTCAAGTGCAAGCAGCTCTTGACGAGTGCCGACATATTGTTTCTAGAAGATACATTTTTTACCTACTCTACTGCTTGATGTATTAAACCTATTTCTTGCATTAACCCCGGCCGGTGGTTAGTTTTTGTGCCACTGGAGTTCACACACATTACAAAAAAGATTGCGACCCGAGTGGATATTTCTCGATTTTTCACTACAAATTTGCAAAGTGCAATGCCATTATTCACACTTTTTTTACTGCTAAATTACCTAGTTCGCAAATGTGTAAACAGGCAATTCTCTAAGACACCCGGTATAAAAATTATGGAATATTACATGGTTGCGGTTTCGCATAATAGTTGTGTTTCTGTACTTAAAAATACGATCAATATTAACGAAACATCGATTATTTGGCGCAACGCCGATACCGTAGGAGATAAAAATTTTAAATCTAGAAATTAAAATCACACATGACAACAATCAAGTTGGAAGCACAGTTTGCTCGCAAAAAGTAGATACGACAGGGTAGAGCACCCTATTATATTGTTGCAGAATTCTATAGAATATAATTCATTAATTTATAACAGACTTCGTAGTGGAGTAAAATTAGATTTTCAAAGAAAATTTTACATGGAGCAACGCGACATAAAAAAATAAGTTTGTTTTGGTGAAACTAAGATTATCCTGAATTTTCGGGTTCGAGTAGGTGTGGGGACCCCTTTTTTAGAGAAAAGGGGGTAAATTGGTCATTTTTAAGGGTGGTTTTTCAGTTTTAATTTATTTTGAACCCTTTAAAATGCTAGTTAAAAAACGAGCTCGTCAATTTTTAAAAAAAAATATCCAACAGTTTGGCTGCAATTCCATTTTTAGTTCAAATTTCACAATATTTTCAAAACTTTCCCCTATTTATCCAAATGGTCGAACGAAAATTTTTTTTCACCAAAATGAAAGCATTCTTTCTTATGTGCTTTTAATGTTTTAATTTAACCGATTTTTGGTACATACATGCAAAAAATACTGATGAGCCAAGAAACAAAAAGTATAAAACATACAATGGCGTAATTAATAAATTTTATGGTTTTCAGAAAATAAATAAACCTTACGCATAATTATTAAAATTCAATTATTTTTAATCGAAACAATTTTTATCACACTCTATATACAAAGGCTTGTACTAATGAATTATCAATAGTTTATTGCAAACATATCTAAAAAGTATTCATTTTTTGCAAATTAAAATAAGATTAAACAAACCATGGCATTATCGTCATTTGATATCTTCGTTTATCTCATTAAAGTTGCTCTTTCCGAGCAATAATGTGCAGTTGCTGTAGCTCTCCACGACGAAGGAAAGTCCCAAGTGTTAAGGCGGCGTTCCACCAAACGGACAAAACTACAACAAAACAGAGACTCTGTCGATTTCGACAAAACAGCAACTCGAGTTTCCAAAATCAGAAATATTTCGGAGACTCTGAGTCGCCGGCGACTGTTTTCCTCAACAACTAAAAGTCCCGTCGCGTGGCGGAAAGATCAAAGGGTTTCTATGTTCTGTCTTTGTTTTTATAAACAGAGTTCGCTTTGTAGAAACGGCATACAGCAACAGTTGGTTTTTGTTATGTGTGCGTGTTGCATCTCTGCTGCAATGTAAGTATAGTTTAATTATTGGTATACACCTTAAGTAAAAAGTAGGCAAATTCATGTTTTTTTCTTTATTTACAATATTTTTTTACATTACTCGCGTAAGCATGTGATGAAAAGTAAAAACATCGGCACCAAATATTGTACTTTTTCGTATTGGGAATTAATATATTTTTAAGTATTTTTTAAAACAACTGACTGATCTGAGGTTTTGCTTTGTAGAATATGAGTGGAAAAAACAATGGACTATTGAGGAATGTAGCAATTTGATTGAAGCTTATCGCGAGCATCCAGACTTATGGAACCCTTCGCATTTAGATTATAAGCACAAAATTAAGAAATATGATTCTTTAAAGGAAATAGCTGAAATGTTTGGAAAAAACTATAGAGAAATTGAAAGAAAAATAAAAAACATAAATAGCCAGTACCAACGAGAAAGGCGAAATTATAGAAAATTTAAAAAGTCTGGAGCTGGGCACACGTTAAGGCGAAATGGTTTGGTTATGCCGCCATGTGTTTTTTACATGATAGAAACAAACCTCTTAAAGGTAGCCAAGTCGGGTTGGACTTTGAGGTAAGTTTCCACTATTTATATTTTATATGTATATGAGGACGGTAGCTCAGTGTGTTAGTGCACATAATTATCAAACTGGCTCCCAAAGTCAAGCGGATTCGAACCCTGCTTACTGAAAAATAATTTCTAGTATAAAATTGTCCCCAAGCTGTGTTTCGGACTCCACTATATAAACTGTAGGGTATCATTTCTCTCTACCTTACACAAAATCATCCTGGATTTTTCAAAAAGTTACTTCGGTGACTTGAGAAGCGGTTAAGAAAACATTTTTAAGTAGAGAGCGCGAGTGAAAGTTGAAAAATTGAGAAAATAGAGAAACGTATTTAAAAATCGAACTTTTATTTATAAAAAAATCAAGTTACTAGTTTCAAGCTATATACTATAACTATAATACACACTATTAATATAATATTAAGCATATTTCGATTGCCAGGGAACTTGACTCTTTTCTGATATGAAATATTGACTATACTCATCCCTCACTTCTTTGGCAATCTGTGACGGTTTTCTTGCTTTTTTTCTAAGGGGCAATAGTGACTGAAGTGATCCCGAATTTTTCTCCATTGTCCTGCGATCACTGTTCCACTTTCTAAATCTTCAACATCAAATGAACTTGGTGGTGTGTATATATTTTTTGATTCTAAATCTCTACGTAAATAATTGTGAAGAAAAACGCATGCCAATACAACTTTTTCCGCTTTTTGTGGTTTCAGTAGCATAGGCTTACGAAGGACTCGGAAAACAGATGCTAATATTCCAAATACGTTTTCGACTACCCTTCTTGCACTACTTAGGCGATAACTAAAAATTCGTTGTCTTGATCCAAGATCATGATGCCCTGTGAACGGTTTCATTATATTAGGTGCTAATGGGAAAGCATCGTCCGCCACTAAAACGTACGGAACATTTTCTTTGCGTCCAAATAGTTGAGACTTTTTAGGCAAATTAAGCATTGATTTATCCAGTGCTTTTGCAAATCCAGTGCTTTTAAAAACTCCTCCATCCGATATCCTGCCTTGACAACCGACATAGGCATAAGTAAAGTTGTAGTTAGCATCAACTATGGCAAATCAGACAATGCTAAATGTTCCCTTATAATTAAAGAATTCACTTCCACTGAACTTTGGAGATTGTATTACAATATGTTTGCCATCCATACTACCCAAGCACATTGGAAAATTCCAAATGTTATTAAAATACATTCCAATTTTTTCCCATCCTTCACTACTTGTAGGGACCTAAAAAAGATGTTTTTTTTATATGCCCAAATCTGTGTAACATATAATATTATATATTATGTATGTATTATTTTAGGATAACTGTTCATCAAGAACTGATATAAGCGACAGCCAAACAGAAAATTATGGACATCCAAGAAAGCCAGGAACCCATAGAAGACCTTTTGGTGCAAATGCACAGAGCAGCAGTCGCCTCAGCCCTTACAAAAATCTCAACAGATTAATACATCAGAAACAGATATCTCAAATAAAGAGCTACAACCGGAGAAGCAGCATTTATTCTCCACAGAACACAGAAAGAACAACATGTACGTGGTGAGTACGTTATATTTGGTGAACTAGTGGGTCATAAAATAGGCAATCTAAAAACAGATTTTGCAAAAGCCACGGTACAACACATGATAAATAATATTTTATATAATGCCCAAATTGGAAAATACGATTTTCCTCAACAATCATCTCTTGTACCTTGCCCACCATCATCTTTTGCCTACAGCGCACCATCGCCTTCTGCTTATAGTGCACCATCTCCTTTTAGTTATAGCGCATCGCCACCTCATCATACTGAAATGAGTACTGCTGATCAAGCGACAGTAACCAGTGATGTTTTGGGGTGGGCTACTGCAACCACATTTGATATGGATGAAGAGAATCGCTAAATGTCACATAATATGTATATTCAGATTAAGAAAATGAATTATCTTTCAGTTTATGTTCAGTTCATGCAAAAATAAAGTTTTTTTTACTTTTATAATTTTTGTGTACTTACCTTAACATAGTCCTGTAGAATCTCACAGAGGGCATCACATACTTCCGGGACAATTCGTGATATTGAAGAAGTGGATACTTTAAATAAATACATTAAACTTTTAAAGCTATCACCAGTAGCTAGAAATCTTAAAGTTATTGCCAGACGATCCTTTACCGAAATAGCATCTCGATAATTTGTATTTTGCTTGAAAATTTTTGGATCCAGTAAAATTATCAAGTTCTCAAATTCGGTACTGGACATTCTTATGAAATTATGAAAAGAAGATCGCAATTCTCCATCCATTGCTCTGTCGTCATTTATCAAGTCGGCCATTATTTCTTCCGTTCCATAATCCCTGCGTCGTTTTAAAAACGAACTCACCCAGTACCTTGGCTTCCTTCGCTTTTTCTTCTGAAGAAATTGAATTATAAAAAATCCACAGCTGGTAATAAACAAGTCGTCGTAAATAGAGGACATGATTTTACTGACCGTGCTGTGGAACTAGTTAAAAACAGAAACACAACTATAACTTATTGTCAGTCCGTTTGGTGGAATTAGAGTTTTGGTTTTGTTTTCAAAATCTAAACTTATTTCTGTTCTTGTTTTTACAAACAAAACTCAGTCGCAAGTGTGTCCGTTTGGTGGAACGACGCCTCAAACACCTTAATGTGACTCAATTGACAATTGCCGGAATACTACAACGATTTCATGAAACGATAACCACGCTAGAAGACCAGGGCAGGGGCACAGGAGAATAACAACACTGCTAAGATAATTTTCTGAGGTTGCACACGCTTAGGCAGAGATTTGTAACAAACACGTCCCTTGAACGCTACTTTTTACAGATGTATAATGTGCAAATTAGTCAAGATACCATTAGACGATGGTTAAGGGAACACAATTTGTTAACATAGGCATAACAGCTACAGGTCCTCCATTGACTGCAGCCCATCGCAAAGCTCGACTTGAGTACTATTCACAGATGAGTGTAGAGTTCGTCTTAGCATCAATGATAGAGGAATGAGGGTCTACAGACGTCCAGGTGGCGTAATTCCAAAACATACTTAAGCACAACACCAGACCCGCCCATTCAAAGGCAATCTATCATTGTATTATTGATATATAAAGAAATTTCCAGCTGAGGCATCGCATTACTCAAGGAATAATAATCCTCATAAACTATACTTATCACCAGTATTAAAGTCGATTATGTTTCGTTTATACATTGAAGAATGTACCTCAGAGGTTAAACCAGACAAGTTTTTTATCAAAAAGCATCATATGCGAAAATATATTCAACACGATTTAACTTATCCTTCAGTAAACCAAAAGGTGACATATGCAGCATGAGATAGTAGTGGCATGGGAGATGAGGAGCACAAAGAAAATGCTCCAAATTCATTTGGAGTGGGTCGTGTGATCAAACAGCGACCGTAATATTTTTAATGAGTGCCAGTAAAACAGGAGGCATCCCATTGGCGTGCCTATTCATACTTCCCAAAAAGAAGAAGACTATGCTTTTGATTTTCAAATGTTACGAAATGATATGCCTAACGGTTTTGGTGGTAATGGAGCACCAAACGTTTTTATGACAGGCGACTCGTCAGCTGAACGCAATGCCCTGATTCAGAAGGTAAATTGCTGCTATGTATTTTCCATGTATGTCAAGCATTGTGGAGATGGTTATGGGATACCAAGAATAAAATCTTCAAAGAAGACAGAAGAAAATGGATGCTGGACTTTAGGACAATTGACAAATGAAATAGATTGCCAAGAACATTATAAGGAATTGAAAACGAACAGCTTGGTGCCTCTGCTATCGCACAGATTGCCGCACTAGGGGTCACAATAGTAACAATAGTACTAAGAGTATTAAAATATATAATTCTGCAACGTTGCAAAACGTTCAATGTAGTTGCATTGTTAGAATTTATTGTCAATATTTTAAATAAATATCATTTTAGACAGCTCATATTACAGACACGGTAAAAATGAAATACTGTACACGAAAAAGTGCGGCAACACTGACTGCAACTAAAGTATATGAAGAAAAATATCATGTAGCATCTTCTAATGATACCCAACTTCTGTACACACTGTTTTTTGGATTGTGCTATCGTCAGAGGATAGACGAAACATGGCCTATATTGCAACAGGAGACAACTTAAATTAATTTTGGAAAAACATGGGTGATATAGAGACCAAACATAAAAAATCATAATAAAAAAATAATCCATTTCTTATAAGTAATACATCGAATGATCTTGGAACTTCTAGGCAGACCGAAAGATCCGAATGCGAAAATAATGAATTTATGTAACAATTGAACTTTTAAGATAGTATATACCTATTCTATTTATTTAATTTTATTTTAGCTGATTACACACACTAAAAGAAAACTGTATTAAAAAAACATGGGTTGAAAAAAAAAATAGACACGAAATAAATCAAAATATAATTATGTAGTTTAATTTTAAACAAAAGGGACCATTCTAGTTCTTTAAATCTTAATTATTTTTATAATAAATCTAAAAATTAATTTTTAACATAAATCTAAAAATTAATTTTTAACAAAACAATTTAATTCTGAGACATTAAAAAAAAACTCTTTTTGTCAACAGTTTAGGAGGTGCAATTTTTCTGACGATGTCGGACCATTCGTATTCCATTGCATCTTCCTTTTCTGGCCATCTCCAACTATTTCCACATTTCTGCATACAGCTAACAATAGGTCCTTTCTCATCACCAGTCGGTAGTTTCTTAACAATACCTGGATATTCTTGTTGATCATAAAGTACTATTATATAGTCATCCTTCTTTAATTCTCTTCTTTGTTGCAAGGTAAAGAAAGGAGAATTTATATGAACGGTTTCATTGTCATCTAAATCACTAAATGTTTCGCTCAATGTATCAGATTCTAATTCCATTTCTTCATACTCATTTTCTGAATCATCAGTTTCTAAAATGTCTACTTCATCAATCGGCCTACGCTTTTTTTCATCTCCTTTGCCTCCCTTGACTTTTCTTTTTTATTTGCTATATCTGCCGCTTTTCTTGCCTTTTCTTCTTGTTTCCTTGTTTTTTCTTCTTCTGCTTTCTTTAAATCTTCAATTTTGATACTTTGACCAGCTGGCACAGTTAGTTTTTTCTTTCTTCCCCCCCCCCAATATTAACACCTTCGACATCTTTTCTTTTTTCCACTAGATGTTCTAGAAAAGCTTCTCCTATGGTATTCACATCTGCCTCTTCACGATCATACTTTTGAAATCTGTCCAGCAACATATGCTTGTTTAATGGATATATACTGCATTTTCTGAAACTGGATTTTAAATTTTCCTTTATGTTATCCGTTATTGCATGTATTAATTTATTTAGAAGTGAAGGAAAAATATCTTTTGGGATTCCAGCCACTCGGGACCCCCTATCGCTATCTCTCCATTCTGTAAGTATGCGTCGCCATGCTATCTTTACAGGCCTGAATACTGCTACATCTAATGGCTGTGTTAGATTGGTAGAATTTGCAGGTAGACATACAAATTGAATGTTAAAGTCCTCACATGCTTTTAGAACAGTTTCACTAATGTGAGAAGCAAGATTATCACCAATTATCACTTTGGGACCTTCCAAGCGCTTCAACCTTGGTAACATCTGTTTCATAAACCAGTCTTCAAATGTAGCACTGTCGAACCAACCACTACTAGTTCTGTTGTAATGGCAATTTTTTGGTCCATTTTCTGTCCATGTATCCCACATGTGTTCAATCTTATACACAACATCAGGAGGCATTAATTCCCCACTGGCGCTACCAGCAAACATGAGAGAAGTCGATGATTTTGTTGTGTTGCAAACGCGTTCTAAATATTTTGTCCCTCTACCACAGATTACTTGTTTCTGACCTGGGTCATCTCGCATATTAGTTTCATCGTAATTCCAAATATTCTCTGCGGGAACGTCTTTTATAACTTTTTCCAAATTCTGAAGGTATTCTTCTATGATTTCTTTGCTGACAGCAGCCCTCACTCTCTTAATGTTAGAGGAAAAACGCTTTGTCAGTTTAGGATGCCGTGCTATAAATAATTTTACCCAATCTGTCCCTGGCATATTATTTTTAAATTTAGAAACGTTTCTGCCACTCTTGAGCAAATAATTTTTAACGCAGAACCTTAAATCCAGTTCAGTAACAGGAAAACCGAACTCGGCAAGCTTTAATACATGGTTCTCGAAACCCTGTTCCTCTTGGGGAGTAAATACAGTAGGTCCTCCAATAATATTGCTGCATTTACCTTTTATTTATTGATTATGGTGCTTCTTGGAATTCTATACTTAACTGCAGCTTGGCGCTGAGTGAGGCGCTTATTTCTGACATCGTCAAGACATTGTTCTAACGTTTCACGAGTATAGTCAACATACTGACGAGACCCGGCAATTCGTTGGTGTTTTCTAGCCATTGGGAACTGAAACAATGAATGAAAATAGGTACCAGTTTCAAATAACTTTCTTTTGGCAATTTAAACTAAACTGGGGTGTCATTGTTCCAGGACCAAAGTCACCCCATTTTAACCTTAAAAATGTACTTTTCTACTTATTTGTTAAATTCTGGCGATCTAATGCATTATTCATAAAAATAGATACTGAATCTCCAACAGCACGCCATGTGACATAAAATGTGTACTTACCGATTATTTGAGATGATTCTCTGCTGGTTTTTTCACCTAAAGTACAAAGCTATAACTTATGTCACAAAACTGTCAATCAGTGCTGCCCCTAGTCAAACTTTTCTGAAACACTAAAAGATCTACCAGTGTGGCCAACATACGTTATAGAACAGATGGAAACATACAGATTTAAACTGTGACGGTTAATAACGCGGGAAATAGAATATATTTAAAATTACCCAATATGGAACAATGTCAACCTATAGGACCAATTACACCCCCGGTGACATGTAACATCTAATAATATTTTACCTGATAGCCGGTGTGGGTTTAGGAAGGGATTGAGTACTGCAACAGCTCTAGTTAATGTTACCAATGAAATTTTACAAGCATATGATAATAAACTGGATAGTGTGCTGGTGCTACTTGATTTCTCGAAGGCGTTTGATACCATTAACCATCAGCTTATTTGTGATAAATTGAAATATTATGGTTTTACCGCTTCATCGGTCAATCTTATTAACTCATACTTACTTAGAAGATCGCAAAAAATTTACTATAATAATATATATTCACCAAATATTCAAATTTATTCAGGTGTTCCTCAGGGTTCGGTCCTTGGACCTTTGTTATTTCTGATTTATACTTCTGATATATTAACATCCTTAAGAACATGTAAAATACAAGCCTATGCTGATGATACGCAAATATACCTACATTTTGATCATAATGACTATCCTCTTGCCTCTACCCTTATCAAGAATGATCTAAATTTAATTAATCAGCTTGCCTTTGAGCATAATTTGAAACTGAACCCCTCTAAATCTGGTGTTATGTTGTTTGGAAATAAAAATCATATTCACACCCTTAAAGAAAACTTAAACATAACTATCGAGAACACTCATGTGCCAATTATTAACTCAATAAAAAACTTAGGCATCATTTTGGATAGCGACTTCAGATTTAAAAATCATATTAAAAGACTTTTTCAAAAATCTTTTGCATCTTTAAAATTATTATACGCTAATCGCAATTTTTTGAATGTACAACTTAAAAAAACATTGTGTGATTCTCTTGTGTTGTCCAATTTTAACTACTGCGATTTTCTCTATGGGCCTTGCCTAGATTCTTTTGACAAAAATAGAATTCAAAAAGTTCAAAATTCTTGTATTCGTTTAATATACGGTATAAGAAAGTTTGACCATGTTTCACATAAATTGAGCGAATTGAACTGGTTAAATATGGAGGAGCGTAGGGTGCATCATCTTGGTAACTTTTTAGTGAATATTATGCATAACGCCTCTTCAGTGACTATAAGAAACAAACTAGTACCTCGATTTATATACACCCTGTAAATATAAGACATAAAAATAAACTAACTATGCCTCATCACCGGACTGCCTTGTTTAAAAGGTCTTTTATTTATAATTCAGTTAAGCTTTACAACTCACTGCCTGATTATTTAACCACGTTAAATCCTAGTCAATTTAAGCGCAAATTTAAAATTTTTTTATTAAAGAAGTAGTATCATGATTGTGTCTAATAAATATTCTTAGTTATCTTATGTAATCTGTGTGTGCCTCTGTTCTAAATATATGTATGTATCTATGTGTTTTTCTTCTTGGGATTTGTTCTCACCTTCTGCCTTATGTGGTTAAGTGGAATAGCTATTTAGCTAGACTTCGCCACAATTTGGCAGAATATATAGAATGTTTTTGTTTTACTTATGATTGTAATTAATATATTTTTTTTTTTTAATAAAGGCGATTATTATTATTATTATTATATATCCGTCTATGTATGGTATAAAATCGCGAGATAGCTGCAAAGAGCATTTTAAGAATTTAAATATTCTTACGCTGGCTAAAAATGAAAGCTTCCAAACCCTAAATGAGTCTCATCAGTATAATACGAGAAATAATGAGCTTTTCGAAATCCCTCTACATTAGTTTACATAGAACAGCTATGTATGAGCACTGTCCAAAATATTTAGCCGCAAAGACTTTTAATAAATTGCTAGACAACCTAAAATCTTTAATTTCAACCTTTTTAAAAAACGCGTTAAAGGACTACTAAGGAAAGGCGTACGTACCATTCGTTACAGAGTTTCTGATTTCATGATAAATTTACATACCTATAATATATACATTATAAGGTCTTTTGTTTTTCTCTTTTGCTTTGTATGTACTTACTATATTTGATATACTAATATTTATAACTGTTTATAGATTTTAAAATTTTGTTAGCTCTAGTTTTACTTTTATTGTATTCTTTATATTTTCGTTTTGATATATATATGTATATTATTATCTAAGGATCAAATTAGACCAATAAAGTAAAGTATTATTATTACTATATAATATGTATATATAAATTTTATTTGTTATTTTACTCTGTGACTATTATACTCTGACTTACCATATGTATATATTTTTATCCAACATGGTGAAATAAATATTATTGTTAGTATTATACATCAACACTCTCCAGTATCTTGGTCGGCTCCACCGCTTACTCAAGCTCCGGAACTAGATTTGGAGTTTGCTCCGCATACTTTTGAACAAGAGCCATTAATTCCTGCCCCTAGACCAGTTACTGAAGCTCAAGGAATTCACTGCCAACGTCTAGGACAGCCAACTTTCAACAAAATACGACAAACAAAAGTGCAGAAAAGGTTCCCGGCAGTACCGGTGTTCAGCGCCTTACATTTAAATCAGCAGATTAAACATCTTGGTAATACTATTAGTTCTGACATACTGGTTAAATCTGATGCTACTTTAGGGTATATTTGTCATGGATTGTTGCTACAGAGAGAGGCTCTTACTAAGGCTTTGAAGGAGTTAGGCATGAGATACCCGGATGCTATAGCCGATATTCATCGCTTAATAGCAGATTCAAATTCTGCCTTCGTGATGACCTGCTACATACAATACACCTGCGGCAGGCGGCAGAGCTATTGAATTAAGGCGCAAAGCTTTCAAGCCTCCTCTACTCATCTATTTGATAAAAAAGCCTTAGCTAAACTTAAATGATTTTGGTTAATTAACAGGCTAATACGTAAAAACTAAAATTCTTTCTGAATAAGCATCATTGATGTAAGTAGCTAGTTTTCTAGCTGGGAAAAAAGGGATCTCATTTTGGCAATAAATTGTCTCACTCCAAAAGATGTCGATCGATAATACATGAAAAATAAGACATAAAGTACCTATATTTGGTGTGTAATATATACTGAAATATTAAATTAACGAAAATTAATAACGAATTAAATTCAAAACTATATCTAAACTTCCAAAATTAAAGATGAAAGATTTAAATTAATTTTGTAACACTACCTCCCACATTTATCTAAAGCCGGTCCTGTTGCCTGAATCCCATTAGATGCTGATTATGAAATTTATTTAGTTCTACAGAAATCCACCGGGAGAGCGACAGTTACGAACACGTTATCTTGTCGCCACAGTTACATTTTTTTAAATACTTAACCATGCAGTGTAGAATAAAATCCGATAATAGTAATCCTAAATCGCTAAAAGTTAATTTTATTTTGCCCACAACTTCGAGACACTGTTCTCTGGCACCTAGCCGTGTATAGCCTCTTATAATCGACGCTATTATTGTATAAAAAAATATACTCTAAAACATCCAAATTTTAATAATAACACGAAAAGATAAAAATGTAAATAACACATGCCCAACAATTCATTTTAAATATGCTAGATTTTGCAAAATAATAGAATCTATAAAAATTTACGCTTACTGTTAATACGAGTGCAAGATCTTTGTTTACGGTTATGTAATGCCTCAAATAAAGAAGCACAAAAGGTATACAGGCACATAAAGAAGATCTGGTCCATAAGGGATTTGAGATACAAAATGGCCAGAAATGAAATCAGCCAAGTTGAACCTATCCAACAACGGCAAAATAATGTTGACCAGTTAAATCCAAAACCAGCATTGCTTGGAAGTATGGACACAGTAAAATCTATCTCAGTTTATCGGAAGGTTTGCTCAGAAAAACTGGTATTCAAAGTCTGAAATACGAAGATAATTTGATCGATATAATCCAAATGGAAAGGTAACACCAAGAATTTATTCAAGTGGTAGGGACTTCTTTTCATGCGTAGTCTTTAGTAAGGAATAACGACATTTTATATCTGGGTTCCACTGGTATCCATCTGCGCAAACCTGAATACGAAGAGAAGAGGGTTTATTACTACACAGGAGTTAAGCACATTCCTTTCAACAGCCAAGTGTACTCTGTTCAAGAAAGTACATTCATGGTACGTCCATTGCGGTTATTAAAATTTAAGGCCTATTATTTAAATAATTTAAAAACATAATCTCTATTTCGTTTTGTGGTTGTAGACTTTAGTTATGCCTTGATGAACGCTATTTGCATGGTATGGAATACATTAGAACTTAGAGATAAAATCACTTGAATTAGGTAATCTTTATTGGGTGCATATTTTTAAGTTAATGATGGCATCTGAAATAGATGAACATTTCCCAAATATAAGCAGCAATAAACAAATGAAAAAAATTATGACTGCCTCTTTTAATATTGAAAACTAGATTACATTCTGTCGGTTGTTCAAGTATTTCTTTATTGTACTAAATGTTAAAATATAAAACAATTTTTTTCACGTATCATTTAATTAAGAGACTTCTGGAAATGTATTACCAGCAAGATTGCGCTGATACTTTTTAGAGATGTTTTCTGTTACGAGCTAAGATGAAATAGGTGATTCTGAACCGTTTGAAAAATCGAGTCCCTTTTACACTTTTTTCGAAAATTGAGAAACAAGATATAAGATAGACAGATAATCTCTTTGTGGAATCATTAGAAGTAAATGTTTTTAAAGAGTGACATATCCATTTCGTCATATTCACCTTTAATAGTATAAAAATTGAAAGAATCGGAAAGGATGCAAATGTATGGAAAATTACGTCTCCAATATTAAACTCTTTCTACATGTTATTCATGCTTCCTTACATCTTAAGAGGGATTAAAGAAATCAGCGCAGTTAAGTGGTAAATCGGTTAAGAATTTATACATTCTTGTCAACAGTTTATTTGCCGACGATATCGATCGATACTTACAAAAAAAAAACTACATTAAAAAAAAACTACATTGGATTTTACAATGGGACCAATTGTGAAATCACCAGTAAAGATTTTTAAATTACGGTAAGCTGCTTAAAAGGAAGCGTGATAAAAATGATTTATATTGTACCATTCCAACGTTGAATACCCGCTTTTAAACCAGTCGAAATCATCCCAGTAGGTTAATAATGAGAAAAGGCATGCACCCCCCCCATATGCCCCATGTATACCCCCCCACTTCTCCCCCCACCCCGAACGTGATTGGTCGATGGGAGGGGATAAGCTCCGCCCACCTAAGCGGATTGGTTGAGTGGAGGAGATAAACCACACCCCTCATAATATGATTGGTCGATTGGTGGGAGGTGAATCTCAACCCACTTATTGTGATTGGTCGAGATAAATCCCACCCATGTATTGTAATTGGTCGATGGAGGGGATGAGCTCCGCCCACATAAGCGGATTTGTTGAGTGGAGGGGATAAGCTCCGCCCACCTAAGCGTATTGGATGAGTGGAGGGGATAAACCACACCCCCTCATATGATTGGTGGATTGGTGGGAGGTGAACCTTCGTATGCATGCATCTTAGGATCATTTCATTATAAACCGTTAATGTGTAAATATGTCATTTACTTTCACTCTTAGTGCAGAATCTTCCGTATTAAATTAGTTTCAATCCACCAATATATTTAGATGATGAAATAGATTATGAAATTGGATTAGTAAATTTTGATACATATAATATTATTCCAAATATTGACAACAGTAATAATAAATTTGCATGGGGAGAAAATTATGAACATATAACTGAAATTCCTGAGGGACGTTATGAAATTGATGACATTATAAAATTCATAGTAAACAAAATAAACGAAGAAGATGATGAAGCAGTTATCAGAATTACCACAGATATTAATACTTCTAAAGTCACTATACGTGCAAATACGAGAATTAATTTCAACGTGAAAGATTCGATAGGTCCAGTATTAGGTTTCGAGAAGACAGAGTTAAAGGTTAATGATAGCAATACTTCCGATAATACCGTAAAGATATCTAAAGTGAATGCTATCTGTGTCGATTGCAGCATTGCGGTAGGTTCTTTTTCTAATGGACAACCTGTACATATTATTCATCAGTTTTTTCCAACAGTTTTCCTGTTGGGTATAAAATAGTGGAGTCACCTTTGAATAGTTAGACTCCATCTTAGAAAATCAATCAAATAATTAAATAGTGCTGATATTTAATTCAACGTCATCCGTTTACAAGCATCAGCCATACTATAAAAGAGCTAGAAAGAAGAAAATCAACAGTATTAAAAAAAATATCGAACCATTAACATTAAAAAATCGTCAATATTTAAAATCCGGATTGGAAGTTTTAGTATAATGGATTTACTGAATATTACTGGTCAGCCCTTTAGCGACAACTCTGTTGCGGAGTATCAGTTCCATACATATCAATCCAATATATCCGGAACTTTGGATTACAATGATGAAGTAAGAATCCCTATTCAAGATTTAGATGCTTATACTGCACCGTGCAATAGTTATTTGTACATCGAAGGAAAATTAATGAAAGAGGATGGAACTGAGACTGTTGCACTGGAGTTTATTAATAATGGTATTGCGTTTTTGTTTCGTGAAATTAGATATGAAATGAATGGAATTGTAATAGATGGAGCGAGAAATGTTGGATTAGTTTCAACTTTAAAGAATTATATATCATACAATGAAAATGAAAGTATTTCCATGCAAAATGCTGGATGGTTTCCAAAAAAGAAAACAGGCGTGGGTGAAAAAATTATAGCCGATGTAAAAGGAAATTTCAATGTTTGCATTCCATTAAAACTACTAGTTGGATTCTTTGAAGATTTTCGAAAAATTGTCATTAATATGAGACAAGAATTAGTATTAATACGTAACAGTAATGATCTAGACAGCATTACAAGTAGCGATGAAGCTGAAAAACCTAAAATTATTATTAGTAAACTATTTTGGAGGGTCCCTCATGTCACTGTTAATATGTCAGAACAGCTTAGGTTGACTAAACTTATAAGTCGTAATGTAGACCTCCCTATAAAATTTAGAAACTGGGAATTAATTGAATATCCATCTCTACCTCCGTCAAGCAGACATACATGGCCTGTTAAGACGTCTACTAAGGTAGAAACTCCTAGACATGTAATAATTGCATTTCAGAAAGATAGAAAAGGGAAAATTACAACTGATATGAGCAAATTCGATGACTGTGGACTTAGAAACATAAGAGTCTTCTTAAATTCTGAAAGATACCCATATAACGATTTATACTTAGACTTTAAAAGCAATAAATACGCAACCCTCTATGACATGTTTGCAAATTTTCAGGAATCTTACTATCATCACAAAATAAATCAGCCTATTCTTAATCCAAGAGAATTTAAGGATTATGCACCAATAACGCATATCGACTGTTCACGTCAAAAAGAAGTTATACAAACGGGGTCAGTGGTCATGAGAATAGAGTTTGAGACGGATATCCCCACTACTTCGGATATTACTGCATATTGTCTTATATTACATGAGAAACATTTCACTTATAACCCTTTAACTAAAATTGTACGTCAACATTGACGTGCGCACTACATGTTTCTCTTTGCTGGCATAAACAAAAACTAGTTCGAAGAAGTAAGTTAGTATGATAAGGAGATCACAATATGTGCGACTATTGAAGGAACACAGAAAAAAACTGAAATACTTAAGAAAAATAGTGGAATTTTATTGCATGAAGAAAACAGTTTTAAAAAAATTGCATAATCTAAAACTATGAAGCTGGTTGTGGACATTCAAGGATTTAAAATAGAAAACAACGAATTTATTGTTAAAGAGCTCGCAGGCTATGACGGTGTAAAAATGTGCCACTATATTTTTAGACCACCATACCCATTTAACTTACTCTCACCAGAGATAGAAAAGCAAGTTACATGGCTAACAAGAAATCATTACGGCATCAAATGGGCTGATGGATTTACACCATTGCATATGTTCGGTCAAATTATTCAGGATTTGACTTCAGTGGCAGATTGCGTTTATGTAAAAGGAAACGAAAAAGCAAACTACATCAGTCACTTTATCACCCAACCTGTATTAGAACTTGACGAACGACCAACTTTAAATAAGTCGATCCCAAAATGTTTTTACCATTCAAATAATAAATGTATGTGTGCACTTTCTAATGTCTATTATTTGTATGAACATTTTATTTCTTGATTTTGTAATAAATAATACCAAAGAGAATTTTGTTTTTTTTTTTATTTTTAATATCTGCAAATAATAACACAAAATACAATACACAATACAATATAAAATATTTAAATAATTCAGTTATCCTCTTGAAGATGTACCCTGTTTGCAAGTTCCGGCTCCAAATATTGTTTTATTCGATGCAAAAATCCACCTAACCCCAATTTGATCAGCTCCTGGACAAGACATCCCTCGCAAATTCTCTTTTCCAAAAATTTTCGACAAACTTCATGGCCCTCTTCATATCTTTTAGCTAGTTCATTACATTCATCTTCAGAGTAAAATCTTCCCATTCCATATACAGCCTCATGCTCTGCATCGAATTGAAGATTTGAAAATTTCTGACTTAAATGGCGGACACCACCGTAATCTCAACTTCTTTGACGTAGCACATCCACATCTTTCGATATTAACTTTATTTCGGATGAAGTAAAAAACTGTTAACTGACGAGTTCTACTAATATTCCAGATTTATAGTGAACGATCATACCTCCCACATTATTTCAGACAGCCTATTTGACCACATTTGTGGAGTCAGCAGTTTATTGTACTTAAGTATGTCATAATTTATTCAATTTACAAGTTTATTGTAACACATCCGGCATTTTATTCAGATTATGTCAGCAGTTCATTGTACTGATACATCCGGTATTACTTAACTTACAATGTCAGCAGTTCAATCAACTTATAAAGTTAGCAGTTCATTATACTGACACATCCGGCATTTTATGCAGCTTATGTCAGTAGTTCATTGTACTGATACATCCGGTATTACTTAACTCGTAATGTCAGAAGTTTATTCAACTTGCAAAGTTAGCAGTTCATTATATTGTTATATCCGGTATTATTATGTAACATGCAACATCGGCAGTTCATTGTACTGATACATCCGGTATTACTTAACTGGTAATGTCAGAAGTTTATTCAACTTGCAAAGTTAGCAGTTCATTATACTGTTATATCCGGTATTATGTAACATGCAACATCAGCAGTTCATTGTACTTTCACATCCTGTAATTCTATTCAACTTGCGAACGTTCATTATTTTCTCCAAATTATATATTATACAGTGAAGTGTTTGAAAAAAGAATAAAAATATCTATTATTACAATAATGCATAGGATTTGAAATAAAACAATTTTTTAAATTGATAATTTATTTGATTAATATCAGACCTTTCCTAAAATTCAGACTGAAATTATAAACTTTTTGTGTAGTTATTTCGTAACATTTACAAACAAAATGGATATTTATATAAAAAGCAAATTTTGGAACACAATACAATATAAAATATTTAAATAATTCAGTTCTCCTCTTGAAATATTCTGCTTGCAAGTTCTGGATCCAAATATTATTTTCTTGGATTCAAAAATTCACCCAAGCCTAATTTAATTAATTCTTGGACGAGACATCCCTCATATATTCTCTTTTCCAAAAATTTTCGACAAACTTCATGGCCCACTTCATATTTTTTAGCCAGTTCATTACATTCATCTTCAGAGTAAAATCTTCCCATTTCATATACTGCCTCATGCTCTGCATCGAATTGAAGATTTGAAAATTTCTGACTTAAATTTCTCACACCAGATTCTAAGTTAATAATTTCAAAAGCTAATTTTTGAATATTAAAATTATAAACATTTTTACAGTAAAACAAAAATGGATACTGGTATTAAAAAAAACAAATTTTTTGAAGATTGAAATAAGTACAAAACATTTTTTGCACTAAAACAAAAAAACTTACAATAAATTTAAGTCAAAGTCGGTATCATGATTTTCCTGCTCAATAATCTCATCAAATGCCCTTAAAAGAATCGTTAAAGCATCATCATTAGTATTATGGTTAGCGTTATTGAGGAAATTAGGGATAGAGTAATGTCCCCAAGCAAGAGTTTTTGTGCTTCCCGGTATAACATAACGCTTGTCATCATGTGCGGAAAGCGCAACTTTATTTCTCAACTCAGTATATATTGTATGCAGATGTGAAGAAAATACATACATTTTTCGGTATATGAGACCGCCGTCTTCTACAATTTGTTTATAATCCACTGAATGTAACTGATTTTTAATAACACTTTTTGATACCCCTTTGGCTTTTTTCATAACATTATCATTTATTTTAATACAGTAAGCTTTCGCCCCAGTACCGAAAAAGCTTTCTATCGGTGTACCGGCATATTCGTCTTTCATTTTCCCTGGAGTTGACCTCGTTTTCGGGATGTTGTGTACGTTTGGAATTGAAAAATTAGATGTATCGAAGAGTTCTATATTTGTTTTAATATCATCGTAAACATTTTCGGTGTGAATTTGTAAAATTAATGAATCGGTGTCCGTGTAACAGAGAACAGCTTTATCCTCATAGTTTTTCTTTATAAAGTTATAAAAAAAGTCATATATTATAGTTTTTGATATATCTAAATGGTGAAGCCTATATAGAGCGGTTTATCATAAAATATTTTTAATAGTGACATTTGAATTGCTACTAAATTTTCTGAAAATACACTACAGGATTTAAAATTGGGTTTTGCAATAAATCCTTCAGCACCTATACTACCTATACTATTTCTCCAATGTGATACTAACTTCACATCAACCCTATTATCTACATTTTCCATTGTCTTTCCGAATATTGAATTTATTAAAAATTTATAAAGATCTCTCTCGAACGGATTTTTACAAGAGTTTCTAAGTTCAGTATTCAAATCTATATATGTTTTTAACCAAGCAGATTGTGAGAATTCTATAACTCTATGTATTTTTTTAAGTATTAATCCATGTTCTAAGCATTGTTTCAAATTTCTGTAATGGGTAATATATTTATGTTTATCATGTAAATTTAATATTAATTTTGAATTTTTTGAGTCCGGGGGTACAAAGGTCTCCGGACAAAACGGTAGATCATTGTGTTTGTCGTGTAAATGCTGTGGGTATTCTAAATCTACTTCCAGTATATAACCTTTTGGAGAATTATTATCGAGATTAGTGCAATCAAAATTTTCAATTTCATAGCCTTTCAACCATCTAAAATCACCCGTTGGCAAACTCTGACTCATTGAGCTTCCGTATAAGTTGGTAGAATCTAGATATAATACATATGACGTTGGTTTTGATGGATCATAATTGGAAATGAATGAATTATTAGCGACAGCTTTTCTGTTACTGCATTGGCTAACACCGCCGCGTATCCCTTTCCTAAAGAAGTGAAGCATATCAATATCAGTTAGAAGCTCAAGTTCGATACCAGTTTTTCGCAACATAGCATCCCAGCTCAATGATGGCGCTGTTAAATATTGTGCAGGATCTAATTTGTATGTCCGTAGACATATCTGTCGAAAATTCTCAAAAACATCGGCAAGAAGCAACACATCTGATATTAAATAAATATCCGAATATTCGCCGAGAGTTTGACAATTAAATGTATTCCAGACATTACAAGCCCGATAATAATCTTCCTGAGAAATTGATTCGCCACTCAAGATATTAAAAAACTCGTTTTTTGATGGCAATTCGGTACCATCCAATTTTTCCAGTGAATCTACGTAAGAATATGGAAAGACACCTTTACGTCTTAATAAATTGAATTGCAGGTCATCGGTATAAAATTTTCTTATTTCGAGGCATTGATGTGTTTCTAGCGTTTGGCTTAGTTTATCCAAGGAAGCTGGTAAAAAGCGAAAAGAATCGACAAATCTCAATTTTATGAAAACTTTCTTCGGTTTTCTATCATTGATTTGATCTACAAGAATTTGTTTGGAAAATGTAATATATTTTTCTTTATTTTGCGCAAGAACTTGTATACTTTCTTGCTTTAAAGCTAATTTTTTAATAAATAAATGGGAATCGTAATTAGTTAAATTATGAAAGAACACTGGTATAAATTTAGGTATCTTAAAATTCAAATTACAATGCGAATGCGCAGGTCCACGAAAATTGCCAGTAAGATGACAGTGATCGCGGACCTTCTCATCGCCATCCTCAAAAGGTTTATCACATATATGGCAAATTTGGCTATTATTGAAAATATCTTGTTGATTCTGAGATAATGGTTTCATTTCAACTATATTTTTTAAGTGATTCTGATATAATTGTAAGACAAGCTCATCCAGTCTTTTAACGAAAACTTCCACAACATCAATACCTCGATAATATTCAAGTTTGGAAAGATTATCATCAAAATTACACTTTAAGTAGAAGCAAAATGAGTACGGCTCGTGTTGATAAGTTTTAACGGAGAAAGATTTACTGTCAGATGGTTCATTGTAATGAATTGGTTTTAACAAACTTTCAAAATCTGCGTATATCACGAAAGGAACCGGTAATTGTTTCTCGACATTAACAAATTTCAAGATATTTCCTGCAATTAGTTCCCCACATTTATTGATTTTAGGTTCTGGGTCTGGTAGTATAGTGCATAAACGATTACAGTCATTTCTTTCATGAGCATTCAATTTCTCAGGAGAATTAAAAAACAATAGGCAACCGTCGCAAATATAATTTCTACCGTGATGCTTAGATCTCTGGCTAGAGACTAATCGTGACAAGTCTTTAATAAGTATGTAATGACTATTACCATCAATATCAGTAACTAGCAATAGGTTTACGTGTGTATTTTGTTTTTTATTTGTGAAATGTAGAGGGCCCACAATTTCGCTAACCATTTTACCATTTTCGTATTGATTATTTATTCCAAAAACATTTATAGATATATTATTTAAAATTTCTGAATATCATGTAATTTGACAGGAAAATCAATACCTTCAAAATTGAGCAATGTTGAGTAATGAGGATAGGATGCCACTTCATGAGGAGGTCCATCCGCTGGGAAGATTGCAGCGTTGACAGCATAAGCAAAACACTTGTTATCATTATTTTGAATATTCAAAACAGCTCTCTTATTTTCAATAGATTTAGGTAACTTGATGTATGATGATGCGAATAACGGGTTGAATTTGTTCAAGTTGACTTCGAGAAAACTAACGTGCTTCAGAGCCCATCCTAAAATATGTTTAATATGTTTGAAAAAATGAAAATATGGATATTATACGTAAACTGTGATTAATACAAATTTTTTATACATACCTGAATCTCGCTCCTGGAAAGTTGATGCTTTCTCTATGATCTCTTCTTTGAAGTCGTTATACAAGTTTGATAAATCCAATGAATGTGTCACAATTTTATTTTTAGTGTTAAATGATTTAATATCTGACAATTCTTTCTCCTCAATGACATAAAATCCAAATAATTCCATATTAATTTTTATGGTGAAGAATGTTTTAATATACTTCTCAATAACTGAGATAACTTTTACTTTCACTTCTTCCAAAAACAGAGAGATATGTGTGCTGCTTTTTTGTAGAAAAACGGTAACTCGAAATTCGGCTCTTGAATGCGCTCTGAAGTTTTTCTACTCCATCTTCCACAATATTGATGACTTTCTTGTGAGATGAACATTTCAAATGGCCCATTAATTTATTTTTAGGTATTTTTTCATAGCATTGCGGGCAATGAATAATAATTTCCTGAGATTTTGAATGATTCTGCATGCCAGAAGGTCCGGGTAGATTTTCAAATTCGTTATTATATTTTTCAGCATGAAACTGTACAGAAGGACCAGCAGCATTTAGGGGCTCTCCATCACATTTTTTACTCCAATTGCTTAGTTTGATTTTTTTCGGGGCATTATGTAAGGTAAACGCACCAGTCTTTGACATTGTACCAGTAATTGACAGTTATTTATTTTGATACTAAAATTAAGGTAAGTATAGCAACAGGAAATATATGGAAGTAAGTATGCTAGCTTTAACTTATTTGGCAACATCGTGACTAAGAAGAAGAAGAACAGCTAACCTCATTTTCAAATTAAATATGGTAGTAATGTTTTGTGTTCAGCAGTGAAGTTGTTTCTATGATTTTTTAAAGCAAATTATTAAGGTAAGTCTTTTTGAAATTGTTAATTTTTAAAAGTTAGAATAAGAGTTATCGAATAGCCTATAATGTGAGACAATTACAACACATACTAGAATATCGCAATACATCAAATTTAGTATAATTTCGCTTATAACCTTGATTTATCTAGATGTCAAGGACTGAAACACAAAAAATTATAGAAGTTCCAGTGATTGACACGGGTGTCAATAACTGGGGACAATAACGTTTTTATGTGTAGCAACACTGTGAATTCTGCATTAATTTATGAGCATTCATATCTAAAAAGAAGTGTAATCAGATTGTTGGATCCAGTCTTCGACATGGGTGTCAATTACTGGAACAGAGGGTGTCAATCATTGGTTCTCTTTTTTTATAGATAAATGGCTCCCAAAAAATATTCAAGGGAACAGATGGAAGAAGCTATTGAAGCTGTGACACGTGGTATGCCGGTAGCAACTGCTGCTAGAACCCACCAAGTACCGAGAATAACACTTCTTTACAAAACATCTGGGAAATCTCCTAAAAATTGTAAAATGGGACCTAATACGATACTTTCAGAGTACGAAGAAAATATTCTAGTAGAATGGATATTATCTCTGAGTAGGATTCATTATCCAGTAAGAAAAGAACAACTCTTAGATAGTGTTCAGCATATAATTCGCGAAACAAGACGAGAAAATCCTTTCACTGCCAACCGACCTGGTCGAAAATGGTATCAATCATTTCTTAAAAGACATCCAGAATTAAGTGAGAGGATTGCTCAAAATTTAACTCCGGCGAGGGAAAAGGTGAGCGAAACCCAAATTCGGCAGTGGTTTTCAGAAATTGAGAAATACCTAAAATCAAAAAATGTATTTGAAGCGGCATCTGATCCTTCTAGAATTTTTAACACCGACGAGAGTGCTTTTTTCTTACAACCCAAAGCTGGAAAAGTTTTAGTTAAAAAAGGCGAGAAATCTGTCTACAATGCGGGATGCAACAATGAGAAAGAAAATCTAACCGTACTGGTAACTGCAAATGCCAATGGAGATTTAGCTCCACCGATGGTCGTTTTTTCTTATGCCAGAATTCCAAGTCACATTGCCAGTAGTATAAATAGTGCCTGGGGAATTGGAAGGTCCGACAATGGATGGATGTGTGGATCCACATTTTACGAATATATGACAAATGTGTTTGTTCCTTGGCTTGACAAGAGAGGTATCAAACGTCCAGTATTATTATTTATAGATGGGCACGTTTCACATATGACACTCCACTTATCACAATTTTGTGCCCAGAACGGTGTAGAGATATTAGCGCTCTATCCAAACTCCACTCATCTGATGCAGCCGATGGATGTATCGGTCTTTAGACCGTTAAAATTATTTTGGAGAAATTCAGTGGCACAATGGCGTCTAGAGAATAGTGGTGATAAATTGAGAAAGGAACATTTCGGGAAATTACTTCAAGATGCCCTTGAAAAAATTAGTAAAGAAACTATTCAAAATGGGTTTAGAGCATGTGGACTCTCCCCATTTAATGTGGAAAATGTAAATTTCACGAAAATATCAGAATCAGTACCCGAAGCTAACTTTCAGAAGGGAACTACCTTTCAGAAGGTACGGTATAAAGAAGCACTGTCAGTTATAGATACTATGATTTCAAAGGAAAAATTGTCTACTTTTATGGAATCTGAAAATGAAAACAAGTGGAAAGGCCCTACTGAAGATACTTCTTTATTTGAAATTTGGAAAAAGTTAAGAAAAGAAACAAAGTTAATAACAGAAAAAATTGAAAAACCAGTAGAAAATGAAGAAGTGATGCAACAAAAATAGGCACCGAAGTAATTCAAGAACAGAAGCAAAATGATGATGACACAATAAAACAGAACACGGATAATTCCATAAAAAATGTAGAAAGCCATTCACAGAAAATCGTCATACAGTCCATTGATATATTATCTGGTCCATCGACTTCCTTTAGGATTCCGAATGATCTCCAACCAATCACCGAATTAGGGACTCCAAACACCAAAACACCTTTTAAAGAGAATATTCCGTCACCTTTTAAACGAGCTCTGTTTTGGCCAGAGCCAAAAGTTGCAGAAAAAAAAGAGGAAAAAAGAAAAAGTACCGTCAGCAGTCACCTCTCAAGCTTGGCAGAATTACCATTTAAAAAAGGAAGAAGAAAAAAGAGAAAGCTGGAAGAAAAAGAAAATAGGACGAAAGAAAGAGAAATGAAAAAAAAAAAGAATCAAGCACAGAAAAAATTAGAACAAAAGAAAAAAATATATTCAGATTCGGAAACGAGTGATGACGAATGGGTTGAAAGCGGTGACAGCTTAGACGACATAGATATAGAAGAAGACCCAAATCAAGAAGCATTTCATTTTTCAGATCAAGATTTCGACACTGAAAATCTAAATGTTGGGGACTTTATTCTAGTAAAATTTTTGGGTGGGAAAAGAAAGACGGTATATTATAGATACATATGTGTAATCAAGAATAAATATGCAGAAAATGATATGGAAGTTATGTCACTGAAATCTATCAATGGAGAACATACTACATTCAAAATGATCGAAAGCGACATTTCTATCATTAAAACAGACGACGTCATTCAAAAACTTCCTGCGCCAGAATTACAAAATGTTGGAGATCGTATTAAATATGTGTTGAAAAATAAAATAGATGTTTTTGAAAATTAAAATTTGTTTAAAATAAATATATTTCAAAAGTTCAATGTATACTGTCAATTACTGGGGTGTCAATATATGGAACATTGTCAAAATCGCCATGTCAAATATTGGTGTTCTAAAAGAATTTTTCTTACATTTAATTTTCTGTTTTTAAGCAGTAAATATTGTTTAATATTTCAATACAATTTGATTCAGAAAACTTCAAGTTAGGAACTACTGATTAAGTCGATGGATAGAACCATTCAGTTCCGCCCTAATAATTATTTAACTAAGTAATCTGCCCTAATAGTGTCGAGGACTGGTACGTTTACCTTACACTTATTTCTCTATAGGCGCAGCTTTCACGACGATGGCGTGACAAACTGCTTTTTGATGAAAATTGTTTTTTACACTGGGGGCACTGCATTGTAAATTATAGTTTTTACAAGGAACTATATTCGACACCAAATAACTGTATTTAAGGAAAAGTCTGATATTAATGCTTTAATCGATTTCACATTCATTTTTATATACCTCACCCTCTCCCACCACTTAATTAACTTGGTGGTAATTTGATCTCCTGAAAAAAATGCAAATAAAATCAATTTTTTAGACAAAAAACGTCGTTGCGACAGTAATTTGATCATCCGAAAGAAAATGCATGACAAGTTCAAGATTTTAGACAAAAAAATTTGGTTTCGGTAGTATTCTGATAGCCGAAAGTGAAGACAAGGTCAAATATTTACGAACAAATTTAATTTCGGGAGTATTTTGGCATCCTAAAATGTAGTCATGTTCAAAGTTTTAAACAGTAACTTCGTTTAGGTAGTATTTTCGCACCCAAAAATGAATACGAGGTTAAATATTCACACAAAAATTTGGTTTCGGCAGATTCTGACAGCCGAAAATGAAGACAAGGTCAAATATTTACGAACAAATTTAATTTCGGGAGTATTTTGACAGACAAAGTCAAAGATTTTTGGACAATAATTTGGTTTCGGCGGTATTCTTATACCCAAAAAATTTCGGTCAAGGTCGAATTACAAAAAATATTGATTTGGGCTGTAATTTGACACCCAAACAGCGTCTTCAAGTCATATTTTGGCTGTAATTTGACACCCAAAAACGTTTTCAAGGTCACATTTTTCAAAATTTCGACCAGCTTAGTTGAGGGCGCATAATATTCCTACATTTATAGAGACTATTTGAAAAATTCACCTCGCATAATATATATATTATGCCTAAATTAAATATATTATATGTAAAATACAACAGTTTGTTTGCTTGTAGTAATTAACATGTACATTAACAAGAAATATTCTACCACATTATTTTTACATATATATAAAATTTCAAATAAAAATTTGGGTAACTGAAGTTCTCGTATTTACAAGAGTATCTAAAAATGTGGTCTAGTTCTGCACAGGTGCAATGAGACATTGTATGTAATTGATTTTTAGCCAAAAATTTGTAGAAGGTTCCTGGAATTAGGAACTAACAGTGAAATTACCAAAAAACATTGTCTTAGAATATAAAATGTGGTATTTGTTACAGTGAATAATATATATTTTAAATTATTTATGTCATAACTTGAACATTACGTTAAATCACAAGTCGGTATACGTGCAACGTAATATAACACCGGAAAATGTACGATCACGCCACATAGGTGTCCAACCTCGCTGACATTCATAAAATGCAGTTTAATCAATTTCATATAATGCAGTTTATTTCACTCGCACTTACTGCTGTTCAATCGCCCCACCGCAATTGGTACGAGAGGGGACTGTGCTTTACTTAATATTTGACGAGCATTACAGTTCATTCTGTATCTACAGCTCTGCCTATTAACACGCTTTTCAAGTTCGGTTCGTTAATTTAATTTTTTTTATTATTCTATTTAGTCTTTACAGTTTTCGATTATAGTTAAGTAGGAAGTACATTTTAGTTAGTTCTTTCGTTTAGTTTTATTGTTATCGTGATTCCGCGTTAATAGTTTTCGCTTTTAAATAATTTTTTTAGAGTTAGTATTTTCTAGTAATTATTTTAAGTGTAAATATTTTAGTTTTTCGTTTAGTTTTATTAATTATCGCGTTAACCATCGTTTATCATGGCTCATTTTAAAAGCGTTGCTTCGGCTGTTAGAGACGCCAACCTCGCCGCCTTCATGAGAGAAGAAGCTGTAAACGTTGCGTCCGCCGTCAGAGAAGCTAACGTCGCCGCCTGCGCCAGAGAAGAGGAAGCATTCTTCTCTGATGTTACTTTCGAGGAGGAAATGGGGAAGTACCTCGTCGGACAGGCGGCTCCGTCAACGATTGGGTCCGGGATCCAGGTGTTGGAGGGCTCAGTCAAGGATATTAGGCCTATTGGAATGGAGCCACGACAACCAGGTACGGCATTTTATTTTTTCGGTTTAAAAATTAGGTATGTAATTTGCTTTTTCTTTGCAGTGCCAACATCTGTAATTACTATGAGGGAGGATGCGGCAACGCCAGCGCCATCGACGTCTTCGACGCAGTCCCGGAGGGAGGCGTACCGGAGGGCCGAAGACGAGGCCCTCCTCCAATTTGAATTGGATGGGTGGTTAAATTTAATTAGAAGCGACGTCGTGAAGCAAGAAGATAAAATTGCTCGTAGCAAGAAGCGCTACGAGCAAAACACGAGGGAGTTCCTCGTTAATAATACCGCCCGGTACGCCCAGAGCTTAAAATTGGGCAAGTCGAAGATGATGGCCCATCTGCATCGAGTTCGCCACCGACAGCAGGTCCTAGGCCAAGATGCCGATAGGTTGGAGGGCAAGATAGGTGTTGTGGACGTGGAAATAAGAAAGTGCAAGGAATTTATAAAACACATGCCGATAGGTGATGATTAACCAATATTTTATTTTATGTTATAATTTTTTTAATAAAATATATTAAAATTACTATTTTCTCTTATTTCTTATTTTATATCAGGTTTCTAAGTCCCAAAAAAATATAATATGCTTAAAAGCAGACAGGTACAATTTTAGTAACAAAAAAGTATAAAAAAAATGAAACAAATTGACTGAAAAAATTATAAACAAAAAAATATTTTCAACACCCAATGTGTTTCGAATAGTGAAACATATTTTTATACTCTGGTTAAATTTGACTTCATAAAAAATGTAATAAATTTATGAAGTTAATGTGTGCTTTGAAAAAGTGGTAGAATGAAATTGACATTGAAAAATAGTAAGTATATTTCAAATTGTAATATTTTTTTTTATCATAACTTTAAACACTATTTCTCAAATTAAAAAATAAATAATATAATCAGTACTAGAACATAGTGCTGAACTTGAGGAAACGTATATAAATTGAAACAAATTACTTATTATAAAGATATTTATTATAAAACACATTCTAAGTTACATTCTTAAATATACAGATGATTATTGCATATATAGATCAGGTTGAAAACTACTTAAAAAAACAAACATATTAGGCAGCACTCGCCTTTGTACAATTTACATCACAATTAGCACAGACAGTATATATTTTAGTATCCTTGGGTGCACTATATTCTTCTAAAACACTTTTACATCTTAGACAAATCCATATACAGACGGGCATTTTTTGAATGTATTATTACAGATGTATAATTCATTTTCTTGTATTAATTATAAAAACATATGCTAAGTATCATAAACAGGCAGATGCTTATTAGATGAAAGCTTATTATCACAAGCCACTTGAATCCACTTTTACAATTAATCGTATGGCTTTTTGTAATACACGTGTGCCCCTCTATATTTCGCAGCAATAGGTTCTTCATTAATTTTGCGTAGGAACAATTTGCTGAAAATTTCAAATGTTCAGTGATAGGTATGTCACTTGCCTCCCATCTATATACTTCGACGCCACAACAAAAGCAACTGGCTACATCATGGCAGCCGCTGTAATAAAATCCGGCCAGGGCGAGGTCCGCAGGATCCACAGCGCCATTCCATCTTTTAAACGACAGTAAACGTTCATCGAATGACTTATACAGTCCTGTATTATTTGTTACAACTGAAGAGTCTTCCATGCATGCGCAAAATGTCTGCATAATTGATTTTTCCAATCTACACTCTTCACCACACATTGAGAACTGGTTTTTAGATGGCTATCCAATTATTTTCTCTTATAAATTAATAATCTATGTTGACGTCAGGTGGTGTTCACCTCCCACCATTAAAAATCTGTTGTTTATATTGATTATACAAAAATGAGAGGACATAAATGTCCACAGATATATGAATTATAGTTTTGCATAGAATCATAACTATATCTAATTTTATTCAAGCCGCCGTCACTTAAAAAATATTTTATTAATTCTTTTGGAGGTCTTAAATTTCCATAACTGTCAAAATAAATTATTTCCTTGTTTTTCTTGGTGCACGCTACCCAGTGAGTTCCCTCACCATCATCAGTATCTAGATTTATTATACCGGTCTCATTTTTATTTATTATTTTAGGAAGCGTATCTCTCATAAAAACACCGCGAAAATGAGGAATTTTAAGCATTTTTGAATATTTCATTAGATCTAAATTAGTCAGTGGTCGGTGAGGCAGCTTTATTGGGAGTTTTTTGGATATGTTTT
Source organism: Leptura quadrifasciata (assembly GCA_963675555.1). NCBI lineage: Eukaryota > Metazoa > Arthropoda > Insecta > Coleoptera > Cerambycidae > Leptura > Leptura quadrifasciata. Next base: position 65,340,601 of record OY776680.1, read on the forward strand.
TAAATACAATCCAGAGCCTTTTTTGTAAGGACCTAGATATAATCCTTTTCCTTTTTAAGCTTGCTCCATTGCTAAATTATGTCTCTTTTGTTCAGTGGCCTGTTCCCGATTTGATTTAGCGTCATTTACTGCTTTTGCAATGCCGGCTGCACCTCCTCCGAGAGCTCCTAATGCTCCCAAAAGAGGTAAAAGGAATGGGAGAAATCCACCTGTTTTTGGGGTAGCTATAATTCTTCTCCTTCGCTTCTTTGACTTTGATTTTTTCTTTATACCAAGCTTAACATTTATTTCTCCACCTTTCTTCTTTGAGGAACGACTTCCTCGGCGTTTGAGGCCCATTCCCAACTTATTCTTTAATTTCATCACCCCACCGACTCCCAATGCGGCGATTTTTTCACCGAAACGTGAGTCGGATGCTTTTACACGTTTAAATGCGACTTCAGCTAATTCTCTGTCAGCTTGATTTCGTCGCTCGACGTCTTGAAATTTAGAATACGCTATATCGTGCTCTTTGCAGGCCTCATCCAACGGATTAATTCCTTTATCCCCTCTTTGTAACCTCTTTGAAAGTTTTGTTCCAGGTCCACAATAATTATAAGTAGGCAAATGTAACTCCACTGAAAGTTTATCGATGATTTTATTAAGCAGGCCACGTCCTTTCTTCTTAGCACTTCCAATACTACAAGGTGGAGAAGACTTTCTGCGAACCATTATAATACAACTGACATAAACAATAAAACATGTTTTGTAAAGTAGCCGTATATATACCTGCAGGATGTGATGTCCAGTCAGTTTACCGTAGTTCTCATTGTAATGAAAATCCACTTCAAAATAATTTCTAGATATATGTACAAATTAGTAGCTGCCTGAAATGCGGATTCATCAGCAAGAAACAGTTTTACCGATAGCAGATCATGATGACGTTTCCAAGACCAGAACCATTCAAAAGCACGGCATTTTATTTGGCGGACAATCGAAACGAGGACTTTTGGTAGGAAGCTCAGGGTGCGGAAAAACAAATGTGATGCTCAGTTTATTAGAACATCCCAATGGGTTACGGTTTGAAAATATTTACTTATATTCTAAGTCCCTATATCAACCGAAATATGAGTACTTGAGAATGCTTATGAAACCTATAAATGAAATTGGATATTTCGAATATAATGATGGGGATGCAGTAATACCTCCAGAAGAAATAAAACCGAATTCTGTGATAATATTTGATGATTTAGCTTCTTGTAATCAAAATATCATTAAAAGCTATTTTTGTTTTGGACGTCATAAAAACACTGATTGTTTTACCTATGTCAGACATACAGCGCCATTCCCAAACAACTATGTAGAGATAATGCTAACCTTATTGTGATATTCCCTCAAGATATGACCAATCTGAAACATATTTATGATGATCATGTAATCGTGGATATGTGTTTTCAAGATTTCAGAGAGCTCTGTGCATTTTGTTGGAAAGATAAATACGGGTAATAGATAAAGATTGCGCTGTTAACTCTGGAAGATATCGGAAGGGATTCGATAAATTCGTTCAAATATAAGGTTTCAACACTGAGCCCCTCAGTCAGTAATCATGGATAATCGAGTGGCAGTACAGCTTTTAAAAACAAGAGAGGCGCTGAAACAAAAATACAGAAGTTTGAAAAGAGATATCGACAAATCACAATCACAGTTAGAGAAAACTTACAAACCGATAACTGAACCTCTTAAAGATTTGGTGTCAACTCTTATTAAAACAGAAAGTGCTTCGAAAAAACCATATTTGAAAAAAGAATTAAAAGAAGAAATAAGCCGTGATAGTCTTAATACTCGATCAATTGGTCAAATTCCTCTTGAGTATTATCGCACTTCTACACCTGTTCATTTGGAAGACGAAACTTTTCAGTATGACCCGACTCAAGTAAGGCCCGAGTTCAGTGAAAATTCATTTGATGAAACTTCTCAGCCAACGATAGCAGATACATCGACAGCTGCAGAACATGAAAAATATTTACAGCAATTTAAGAAACCTCTACGCGAGCATACATAGAAGGAAAAATCGAAGATGTAAAAAATGAATATGATGATACTTTCGGTGTTTACTTCGACCCTTTTGCCAAAAAATATGCGATTGGTGATGCAACTATTGATTTTGACGGCGCTGACTTTATTATTAATGCGAGTTTAAATATACGGGTACACCAGGATTGTATGAACTGATGTTTAAAAAGCATCCAGCGGGTTATCGACCAACTGATTTAGATCAATATATCGATATAATTAAAAGGACCAATGCTCATTACTTAGGGTACAATCCCGAGAAAGGTTTATCGACGTCACGTGCATCTAAATTTATAGATATTATTAAACCACGAGTTACTAATTTACATTCGATGGCTCAAGAAAAAAACAATAAAAAAAACACTATCCCAAAAAAATCAGCATTAGCATTACCCACAGCGACACAAATATCGATATCTAGTTCATTTCCTAGGGCGCAAGCAATAAAAACAAGGAGCCAAAATAAGAGAGGTGGAAATCTAAAAACGATGGAATTCAATAATAAGAAGATTGAATATAGGCATTTTGATGACTACAATGAACTTGTAGATCGTTTAAGACTATTGATAGCATCACAATTAGCAGGAAATACCGGGCATAATAATGAGATAACCTCAATAATAGAACAATTGAGGGAGGGTAAAATAATAAGATAAATAGTTTACGTGAAATATTGATATATCATTCAGTATAAGACTTTGAGACTGTCACCATGCCAATTAATAAATTTGGAAGGCATATGTTAAAGAATGAAGTAATTTCATATTCATCAGCAATTCTCCCATCACCCCTATTAACATCACCCCCAAGAACATCACCCTTTTACATTTGTGAGCCTTCTTCACATCATAGCAAATGTATTATAAATATTCGAGGTCGTTTACAGAAATCTCAAAGTGTACTTTTTTATACATTAGAGAACAATACAACAGAATACAAATGCCCTATATCTGGTAAAATTGAAAATATAGAGATTTTACCTGCTAGTACCCAAATTTTCTTGAATACAGTTGCAGTTACAGCAGAAGAACTTGTGGGGAAAATTGTAAATTTGGAAGATAAGTTTACGTTTTACGCAAAAAATAAAGATCCTCTGTACGTCCAAATTGTACTACAGTGTCCAATAGCTAAAAATGATTAACGTTAAACAGGAAATAGTCAACGAAATTCATAAGCCTGCCAGAAAGTATTTTAAAAGAAGGAGAGTAATTGTTAAAGGCCTTAATGAACTTATTCAAGCAGATCTTGTTGAAATGGGTCGATATGCTAAAATAAACAAAGGCTATAGATATATTTTAGTGGTTATTAACATATTTTCAAAATTTGTTTGGTGTGAACCTGTCAAAAATAAAAGTGGAAAAGCAGTTGTAGAAGCAATGAACAAAATCCTGTCACAGATGAGCACACCACCCAAGAATTTACAGACCGATATGGGTAAAGAATTTTACAATAAAAAATTTAAAAAATTAACGGATAAATTGAAAATTAACCACTATAGTTCTTACACACATCTTAAAGCAAGTGTTGTAGAAAGAGTGAATAGAACTTTAAAAAATAAAATGTGGAAGCAGTTCAGCTTACAAGGAAACTACAAATGGCTATATATCTTACCAGATATTGTTGCCGAATATAATAGCACCAAACACAGGACTATTGGAATGAAACCAAAAAATGTTAAAAAGAAAAATGAAAAATATTTATTACAAACTGCCTATAGTCATCTAAAAACAATTGATCCACGGAAACGAAAATTTAAAGTCAATGATTATGTAAGAATTAGTAAATATCGAGAAGCTTTTTCAAAAGGTTACACTCCTAACTGGTCGAACGAAATTTTCCAAATCAGAAAAATTAACAAAAGTAATCCTAGAACATTTCTATTAGAAGATCAAAATGGTGACGAAATTCAAGGAGGTTTTTATGAGCATGAACTTCAGAAAGTAAAATATCCAGATGTATATCTTGTGGAGAAGATTATAAGAAAAAAGGGGACCAAACTCTATGTTAAATGGCTTGGATTAGACAAAAAATATAATTCATGGATTTCGAAAAATCAAATTGTATAATAATACTCTGCATATACTTTATCTTAATAAAACAAATGTCTTAAGTAATACATGTTTTTTTATTTATATATTTTGTACATATTTTATACATTATTTCATATACTTTATAAAATAATAAAAAGGAATTCGTAAATGACTTACACATATATTAACTTACAAAACCAATCATTTTAATATCTCTTAAATTATACATTCGGCTTTGAATAAATCTGGATAAATATAAACAAGTTCCATGAGCATATAAGCATTTTCATCACTGCAACTCTTGTGTTGAATAATGTTTAGAGCATTTTCAAATATATTTCCTCCTTGACGTTGTAGTTCCCTCTTGACATTCTTGAAATAATTTATAAACTGTTGTCTTTTTAACATGTCAATGCCATACTTAACAAGTGGTAACACTTCCCATAACTTGCAGATTGATTCATAACCCAAGTACACATATGAGTTATTCTTTATAATTTTTATAACTGTAGAATTGGAAAATTGCTCAAATTGTATGGAAAAATTCTCAGCATTTATTGGTTGAATGTTATCGTTGGTATGTACATAATTAGTAATATATCCTTGAAAAGTGAGAAAATCGTTCCAATCCGTTTCGTCAAAAATTATTGCATCATTTTTATTTCCACACAGCTTTACACATGGATTATAACACAAGTCACTTGATAACCCCGTTGACACATACTTGCTCCTCGATTTATTTAACTTATGTCTTCTTTCTCCTAGTATCACTAAATCGTTTTTATTCTGCGGAGCTGGAGGTAAATTATTAAATAAGTCAAACTTCAGCTCAGGCAATACACTGCTGTATTCGTTCATCTTGAATAGTTGAAATTTCGAAGTTTCTTGAAATACCTTTGAGACACGAATATTAGTACGCAATATTGTCGGTGTCTAAGGAATTTATATAAACACGTTGAAGGACAACGACGTCTTACGGCGTCCATTATTTTATTCGTTTTGTGACAGAACTTCATACGGCGTCCTTATTTGTCGTGACCAAAAAAGCCAGAACGTTGATCGGCGTCCTATACTCTATACAAACCCATATACTTTTAATATTACTGTCCTGAGTCGTACCAGCTAAAGTTCTTTCAGTGTCACTATTTAAGGTATTTTAGAGAATCTTATCCCCTCCCACACCTTCGTTCTGTCCCCTACCCAATTTCGTCACAACGCCGAACGGCGTTGAACTGGCTATACTTTATCACTTGTTTACTGAATCTGTGTCGAACGGTTGATATTCGTTTACGTGCATATTTATTTTGGATAGAGGTGTTAGAATACGTGTTGTTTTTGTATTTTTTTTTTGAATAAATGTAAGTATTTAATTCAGATTATAACAGTGACACTAAAACTGTAAAATTCTCGTAAACAACTACGTTGTATTTATTACAAAGTTTTGTTTTATTGCAGATGGGTGATACTACTGACCCTTATGAAACGGAGCAAAATCGGTTGCGCCAATTATATGACGACGTTTCGTCTGATAGCGAACCAGATCCATATCAAGACAGTGAAGATGAATATGGGTCTGATAGAACTTATGAACCAAGTGAAGCATCTGAATCAGAAAATGGAAATACTACTGATAGTGAAATATCTGATTTATCAAAGAATTCTATAGAAGAAAATCGTTCTGGTAGTCCACACAACACCGATGACGAAGGCGATTCTGAATCTTCTTGGGAAGAGTCTGTTTTACCCATTCCCGATTTTGGATTTGACGATGGTAATGTAGGATGTAAAATAAATATCGGACCTGATACTACACCGATCGAAGTATTTGAAAGCCTGTTTACTCCTCAAATATTACAATATATTGTTGACTGTTCAAACGAGTACGGAAAATCTCTAACTAACACAAACAGACCAAAGACAAGACATAGCCGTTCCGCCAGTTTTCGCCCCATAACAACTCACGAAATGAAAGCTTTTCTAGGACTATGCTTTCTTCAAGGCCAAATTTCCACTACAAATATGCGCCGCTATTTTTCTTACTCTGATGTACTTTATTACCACCCTATATTTCCACATGTTATGTCAGCCCGAAGATTTGAAACAATACTTAGATCTTTTTGCTGTTCTTCGCGAAACGCAAAAAAGAAAGGGAAAGTACAACCTCTTATCGATAAACTTATTTCGCAGTTTCAAACGGCCTATCAGCCTCCAAAGACACTTTCCATAGACGAATCTTTGTTACACTTCCGTGGCAGACTTGCCTTTAGAGTATATATAAAGAATAAAAAAGATCGCTATGGCATAAAGTTCTTCGAGTTAACCACATCGGATGGTTATTTGTTAAATATGGAAATGTATAGTGGCGCCGAAAATAAATCTACTAAAGATGTCAATAAAACGGGAGCACTTGTACTCAGATTGATGAGCCCATATTTACATAAAGGTCACGAACTGTATATGGACAATTATTATAATAGTGTACAACTTTCCGAAAAGCTTCTAAACTGCAAAACTCATACAAATGGCACTCTTAGAGCAAACAGAAAAGGCAATCCTGTATTGATAATGAAAAAGAAAATAAAACGAGGGGAGCACTGCTGGCTTCGAAAGAAACGAGTGTATGTAAGCAAATGGAAAGGCAAGAGGGATGTTTTGATAATTACTACCAAAAATCACCCTCTTTTGACCTCAGTAGCTAATAGGTTCCGGAAAGAAAAAATAAAGCCAGAAGAGGTTGCGTCGTATAATTCCAACATGGCCGGTATTGACCGGTGCGACCAAATGACAGCGACCTATTCTTCTCCTCGCAAAACGATAAGATGGTACAAAAAAGTCATGTTGTATTTATTGGACGTAACTATATGGAATGCCTTCTACCTTTATAGAAAATATTGTAAGTCTGATTCCCGATCTTACCGCTTCGTTCAGTTTAGAGATGAACTAATAAAAACGCTTATAAACATCCCACTCAACTTACAAGCGAAAGATTTGGCAGTGGGGCAAAAACATGACAGCAGGCGTGTGTTATCAGCACAAAACATCGTACCACATAATTATGTGGGACACTGGCCCGAAAAAATTCCAGGTATTTCTGGAGCTAAATCCACCAAAAAATCCGTCTTTCTGAAATGCCGAATGTGCACAAAAAAAGGTCTGAGGAGAGAGACAAGTTACCGTTGTAAAGGGTGCACATCCAAACCACCACTCTGTCCTTGTTGCTTTGAAGAGTGGCATCAATCTGCAAGTGACTAATCAATCCTTACTTAGTTTACATATTTGTAGTTTCTTTTTTACCTAAATTTATTATGTTAGTTTACTAAAATTTCATTTTCTTGTAAATTTCGTTTTACTCATTTTTTTTATAAATACATATTTTATAAATAAAAATTCGCATTTTCAATAAAGTTAGCAAACATCAAAATTTGATTTGTAGCTCAATGACGTCAATCGGCGTTGTGTCATATCCAGTGGAAAATACTATTTTGCTAGTGACAGAACGTCTATCGGCGTCAGATTTCATTTTTTCTAAAAATCTAAAAAATGTTATTTTTTAATGTGTTGGCAACTATTGACACAAATATTTTCATAGATTTCCCTAAAATTAATAGAGAAACAGGAAGTGTCACAGAACCAAATTCTCGAAATAGTCAAGTGTCCTTCAACGTGTTAAAAGATAATTTTATTGGGAGGTATTTGAACTCTCTAGTTATGTTTTCCGGTCAGAACAGTTGATATCTGTCTGTAAGAGAGTACCATAATATCACCACCATTTTGCGCACCTCCCACCAATCGACCAATCATATGAGGGGGTGTGGTTTATCCCCTCCACTCATCCAATACGCTTAGGTGGGCGGAGCTTATCCCCTCCACTCAACAAATCCGCTTATGTGGGCGGAGCTTATCCCCTCCATGGACCAATTACAATACATGGGTGGGATTTATCTCGACCAATCACAATAAGTGGGTTGAGATTCACCTCCCACCAATCGACCAATCATATTATGAGGGGTGTGGTTTATCCCCTCCACTCAACCAATCCGCTTAGGTGGGCGGAGCTTATCCCCTCCCATCGACCAATCACGTTCGGGGTGGGGGGAGGAGTGGGGGTATACATGGGGCATATGGGGGGGTACATGCCTTTTCTCATTATTAACCTACTCATCCCCTATGAGTAGTCTCTATGCTTTAGCGTCACCTACACACATTCAGGATCCAAACCAGCTTACAACATTGACAGCAAAAACATCGTAAATTATTCATTAAAAAAGTGCATGCTTTTTGGAATGCTTTCAGTGCAAATAAAAATTGCTAGTTGCACTTTTAGTTTCTTGGGTGACGTGCTGACGTGAGTAGGTATATTACTGAATATTTCACGAACGCGTTCACGATTTGTAATTTAATTTGAATTAAGTGATAATGGGCAAAAAAACGAAATGCTTAAGAATATAATCCACGATCAGTGAAATAAAATTATCATTCATATATATGGAAAGGGTATTTACGGATGGGCAGGCATCTATGACCAATGAAATATGAGCTCCAGATGAAAAGGCGGAGATTAACAGATTTGTGTATTACTCGATGAAATATATGATATATAGTTCAAATATATTTATGTTGTACAGAGTTGAATTTTGCGTTGTATTATTTACATTTTTATTATTTTTGACCTAAGTATGATTGACCAGGAAACGATTATGGAAATTGATTTGGACACTGACTCTGCTTTACAAAATAAAGAAAATACCACGTTGACAATTGCTATGGACATGGATATGAACTTGGAAAATGAAACAAATAAAACAATGTCTAATATTTAAAAAAAAATACCCAGTATGATTATAGAAAGGGTAAAAAAGGAAGATACACATGTCAAGAAAAATAAATTGATATATAGGTTGTATTAAAAGGAAGAAAGGTTATAATAAGGTAAATTCAATTTACATTTTTTTCGCATTATAGAAACTGTTACCAAGGCAAATTTCTGACTTCAAATTTGAATAAATAATTAATGTTTGGCTACTTTCACTTCGACATCCATGTAATGGATGGACGTATATAGTATCGCTAGTATCACTCAAATAGCTTTGGAATGTTATGAAACGTCTAAAAAGAAATTCTGCCTGTTTGTCGATAACTTTGAGTGCACAAGAATTTTTGTTTAAAGTAATTTGAGTAGGAAAACTGAATACGGATGTAATCACTACATCACCACCACCACCACTGCCTAAGGAATCATCCTTAGGCAGTGGTTTTTAAAAGAAAAAACTATCTGTAGGTACATAATGTATATTTACAGTGTACAGTGTGGTCCAGTTAACATGTTATGTCCGATTTTCTCGGTAGTTTTTGAGATAAGTGTTTTTTCTCGAGGAACCCGATGCCGCTCAGAAACATATAATTGAATATCAAAGAAAAATTGATGACGAAAAATCAATTTACTTAAAAAATTGAAAATGGCGGATTATTTATTTCCTTAATTGACTAGGAAAGTAAAACTATCACTTCCGGTTTACACGGCAATGGCGTTCTTTTTCTTGAAAATAAAATATTAATTTTATAAAAATAATAGTAAATTTCTTGTTGCGGCAATATAATAATAATAATAAAATTGTCAAATGTGGGCTATATACAGACGAACTAGATTAATATTTAGGTGCTAGTCCTGATGGTATAATAGGAGGATGATACTATTGTCGAAATAAAATGTCCGTACTCCGTCAAAGATGTGACACCAGAAGACGGAGTTTAAAAAAAATAAATTCTGGAACACAGACTTTGGCATTAACAAAAAATAAATAAATGGTACTATCAAATACAGGGACAGTTGAAAGTCACTAATAAAAAGTACTGCATATTTTGCATATGGACACATTTAGGTATTAAATATGAAAAAATTATTTACGACGAAACATTTTTCAAGAATAAGATGGAGGAACAGTTGTGAACATTTTATAATGACTGCCTCTTACCAGAGTGAGTTGATAGTAGGTTAAAATGAAATTTGGAAATTCGTGACCCACTTTATGTTCAAGAGGCAATGGAGGCAAAATTAGCGAAAAGAACTAAATAAAATTAAATAATGCATTAAAAAGTAAAAAATACGCAAGACGTAATTTTTTTTTACAGAAAGCTTCATTAAAATGTACTAAAAAGAAAGAAATTACATTTTTTTCAAATTCAGGCTCATCATCTCAATTTAATGGTACAGGGTTATTCACTATATTTTGACCCCCCCCATTTATTTCTATTATTATTGGAGATAAAAAAAGTTCCGCATAAAAGTTGTAGGGTTGTACTATGACAACATTGTTAATAATGTACAAGAAAATGTAAAAACATACAGGGTATTCCATTTAAAAAAATCATCTTAATTTTTACATTACGTGACCAAATCCAAACAAACCCCCGATAATTATATACAAGACCAGTTGGACCTATATTATACACCACTGTATTTATACCGTAAATTGTAAAATTTCCTTTAATCCCTCCAATTTTATCATATTTGTAGGTAAATGCTGGTGTCCATGACAACAAGTTCCTCCCTAAAGTCTCAAGCCGGTCCCGCACACATCGCGAATATTTGCAAGTACGGGCACTTGCGATGTGTGTGGGAAGAGATGCTCGCGAATATTTGCTAATCTCACTCGTACTTTCCTATACTTGCCTATACCCGCGGGCTGTCGGTAAATTTGTACCGATTCAAAGGAAATCCATACTCGTGTTTACTTGGATTTGCGATGGGCGGGCTGCGCCCACACGCATCGTATCAATTGCGAGTCTATACAAGTCGATTTTTAATTTATCCTCATCAGTTGACCTGCAGAAGCGAATAAAAACAGAAGTGCGTACGGAAAAAGAATTTCTAAAATTATTTTATTATTATAAATAATGGAGTGGTCGTGCGACCATATTTTTGAATTTCTGGACTTATACGAAGCTCAGCCCGTCTTGTGGAACCCTAAGCATCCATTACACCGAAACAGAAATGAAATCAAGGATTGCTGGAATAAGATTCAGAAAGAGTTTTCTTTAGCGTGTTCCGTTGACGTATTAAAAAAGAAAAGGGATTCACTAATGGCAACATTTAGGCCTTTACTAGCAAAGGTAAAGAAAAGCATGGCTTCAGGTGTTGGGACCGACGAAGTGTTTAAACCAACGTGGTTCGCCTATGAAAAAATGGCAGGGTTCCTTAAGCCAGTATATCAAGCAAGAGACACCAGAGATACTGAGGTAAATATATATATTTTATTAATTTTACTCTAAGTATAGTATCGGTACAAAAATTTCAATTTTTTTTGGCCTAATGGTCTTAAAATGTCCCAAAACGCGTAAAAAACACAATTTTGGCGGAAAAGTATCTGTCTGTATGTAAGTTCCGCGATAACTTTCGAAGGAATTAAAGTATTGACTTCAAATTTAGTACATAGGTACCAATGAAAAAACTGTTCGGATTATTTGTGTTGCAAAAATTCAATTTGCAGCGATTTTTATTTAATTACTAAATACACTATATTATTCTGTGATTATAACGTTTTAACAACATGAATCTTGCCATGGTACCTTCCCATTAGTACTGAAATAATCAGCGAATTGTTCTCTAACGCTTTTCGGTTCAGTAGATGATTTTCTGGGTATATTACGTAGAGGCAATAATGACGTCATGTTGTTTTCCTGACGCCATGATCCTTGAATTAACTGCCCATTATTATCAATGTCCAAAGTACCAGTGGTTGTGTGTATCTAGAGGACGACCTTCTCGGAAAATTATGCAGTAAAACACATGCCATTGTTATATTTGTAACTTTGTCTGGTTGAAGCAACATTGGTTTTCTGAACACACGGAATACAGATGCCAATATACCAAAAGCATTCTCTACTACTCGGCGTACTCTAGAAAGACGATAGTTGAAGACTCTCTCTTTACTGCCTTTACTATGAGATCCAGGGAATGGTTTCATTATGTGTTTTTGCAAAGGAAATGCGTCATCTGCCAGAAACACATATGGAACGGCTCCGGGCTTGTCTGGTAGATGCTCATCAGGTGGCAAGTTAAGTTCATTTCGATTTATTTTCTGTGATAATGCACAATTAGAGAAAACTCCGCCATCGCTTATTCGTCCCTGACATCCAATATCTGCAAATATGAACGAGTAATTGGCATCAACAGCTGCCATCAGTACCACACTGAAGGTGCCTTTATAATTAAAAAACTCTGTTCCACTATTTAGTGGGGATTGCATAAGAATGTGTTTGCCATCTATGGCACCTACACAGTGAGGAAAGTTCCATTGTTCTCGAAATTCTTTTTCTAACTTAAGCCAATCTTCTGGTTTGCTTGGCATCTGTAATATAAATACACATACCATAAATTATGACTTGAATAGGGTAGGGCGACCTGCATTAGCTTGCGACCGATTTTGATACAATATGTGTCGACCAATGGTGGATTTGGGCACACAGTATTTTTTGGACGCGGCAAGAATTGTCATGCGCCGATTTTTCACATCCCTTATTGAGTTTTGTAAATTCGCGTCTGAGTAAAATTTATAAGAGGGATGATGTTTTCCATTTCTAACATTTGTGAATGTTTTTTTATAGTGGCGGAAAATTTTGATCTATAACAAAGAGATAATAAAGAAATACCTTCACATTTTCCCTACAATATTCTACACATTTCATTCGTAATTTTTGAATTGAGAAATAATAAATTAGGTATTATTATCATATGTTCCCAATTATAGTCCGAAAATCTAAGGCACTGGATTTCAATATTATGCAAATTACATATAAACACCACCTACGTCAGAGGAAGAACAGACTTTTGTTGATCACATTAACATGGTTGGCAAATGGGGATTTCCGTTTGACACATTGGATATTCGCTTGTTAGCTAAGCGCTATTTAGATAAAATCGGACGAAATGAATATAGGCTACAGAATAACATGCCAAGTGTTGACTGAGTATTAAACTTCTTGAAGCGCTATAAAAGCGCCCTCTCAAATCGTTATGCTTCAAATATATCCACTAAACGTTTTTATCTAAGTCATGAGATTATTGACAAATTTTCGAAAATATCAAACCGAAGGTATAGATTAGGGTGGAGCGAAAAAATAAAAGTTGTAACTTTCAAACGTAATAGTACAGAAAAGTTATCTATGTATATGACTATCCTATGTGTAAAATATTTTTTAAATACATTAATGTTAACAGCCTCCGCAACGAACTTCAACATTATAAGAACATCAGGTATAGCACGAAGGCGTTAGAATGTACAATTTGTGTGATCTGCTGTTTTCTTTCTAGGAAATATTCAGTTTTAGGTAGCTAGTAGTAGTGTAAACGTTAACGGCAGAGATTGTTCCAAACAATTAAGTGTTTATGTGTTAAAATTTGGGTCGTTTTCCTGGAACTATTTGGTTGTAGGGAGCTAGTGGTAGTGTAATCTTCAACTACAGACTTTATTCTAATAAATTAAGTGTTATTGTTAGACGTTTATTTATATTATTAATATACATTAAATCCTGCTTCTTTCTAAATATACATTTATAATAAATTAAAAATCTACCTGGTAGACTTATTTCACTCAGTTTATTAATTATTATATCTGAAATAAAGAAAGATATGGAAACTCGACGTAATATTTTTAGTTGTAATATTAAAAATTTTAATATCTGACACTTTTATAGAGAGAAATTAGAATGAAGCATTTTTAGTTATTGTTTTATTTTTATTTTTTTTAGATCAAAATGACAACTCGAAACACTTTGAATTGCCCAATATTTGGGATGGCACAAGAAATTCCAAATAATGTATTACCTACTAAAGCGGATGTAATGAGATACTACCAGTGGGTTCGCCACCTTCTGAAAGCTTCTCAGAATCAGAAGGAACCATCTTTTCTACAAGTTGCCACAACTGTAGCTAGTGGTATCGAGAAAGTGTGGCAAAATGCGTCGCTTCCAGTTGTTTCTCAAAAAAGAATGATCCAAATGATCAAAACTTGTCACGATAAATACATGAATCTTATGAAGTTCCACAAGGCTAGAAAGACGCAGAAAAACTTTAATGCGTAACTTAGTACTTTTCGGAATAGTAATAATGTCTTATTTGATATAGCCTCTTGCAAATGTGATTTTTCATCATGTGTCTGTGAAAAGTCCCGTAAGATACCAAAACTTGAACAACAGTTTCTGTCGGACCAAAGGACTCAGAGAAAAATGGTAATTGGTAGAATTGACTTGAAAACGACAAAAAAATTTGCAAGCTAAACTTAAGAGGGAATCAAAAAACAGTCGACTACTGAATGTGGTAAATGAAACCAAGTCGTCAGTATCAGCCAGAGAACCTAGGCCATCCACATCAGCATTTACTGAAGACGAATTACAGTTAATGGAAAGTAATGAAATGGAAGACAATTCCAAAGAATCAGAATATTATTCGATTCAATCTTTAAAAATGGTTCAGCCTCGAATTAAAAAACAGCTTCCGAATTTAGCAAGAACCTGCGACCGCTATGGGATATCGGACCGAGCTGCAGCTGCTGTTGCATCAGCGGTACTTCAAGATTTCGGCACTGTTACAATAGAAGACACTAGCAACGTAGTAGATCGCTCCAAAGTGCGGCGTGAACGAAATAAAGTTAGAGACGAGATACTGTCAGCAGGATACCAATTGAATCCAATTAAAGCTCTGTACTTCGATGGCCGCAAGGACCGAACTTTAAGTGTTACAACCCTAGGGAATAAAATTTTTTAAAAATGATTACGGAGGAACACATATCATTAATTGAAGAACCCGAATCTATATACATTGGTCATGTTGTTCCTACTTCAGGGTCAGCAAAACACATTTGTGAGTGTATTTTCAAATATTTCGCGGAGAAGAAACTTTCTATTGATCATTTATTGGCGATGGGCTGCGACGGAACCGTAGTTAATACAGGTCCAGTTGGCGGTGTTATTTGCCTGTCAATAAACCGCTGCAGTGGTTAGTTTGCCAACTGCACGCAAATGAATTACCCCTCAGACATTTATTGGCATATCTGGATGGTCCAACAACAGGTCCCAAGGCTTTCTCAGGACCTATTGGAAAAGATTTAGCCAAATGTGAATTGCAACCAGTAACAGTCTTTCAGAAAATTGAAAGCGAACTACCAGAAATAAAGAAAATTGACAATTTAAGCGGCGACCAACGGTATTTATTGGAAATATGTCTTGCTGTAAATAGTGGAAGCTGTTTAGAAAATTTTGGTTTTCGCGATCCAGGAAAATTATGTCACTCCAGGTGGTTGACTACGGCAAACAGAATCTTAAGATTGTATGTCGCTACGGAGGTACCCTCAAAAGAGCTCAAAATTTTAGCAACTTTTGTCATGAAGGTTTATGCACCGATGTGGTTTACGATCAAACTAAATTCTTCATGTAAATACGGCGCAGTTCATCTTTGGAAAACTATTAACCTTTCACGATATCTACCTAAACATTTAAAACGTATAATAGATCCAGTAATTCAACGAAACGGCTTTTTCGGACATCCCGAAAACATACTACTTGCTATGGTTGCTGACAAAAAAACGGAAATTAGACAATTAGGCCTTCGTCGAATTGTAAAATCTAGACAAATAGTTTTACAGAAAGGAGTTAGAAAATTCCAAATTCCACCTTTGAATTTTGAAGCACAGAACTATTTGGAACTAATTGATTGGCAAACAAATTTAAGTGCTCCTCCATTATTATCAACTGTTACAACAGACGAGTTAATGTTGGCAATAAAATCCCCAGAAGTGCCTACCTTGGAATTTCCTGATTTACCTTGTCACACTCAAGCAGTGGAACGATGTGTGCATCTTGTGACTGAAGCTTCCACTTCAGTTTGTGGATTAGAAGCAAGACATGGTTTTATTAAAGCTACATTGAAAGCAAGACAAATTATGCCGAAATTTGACACTAAAGCCGAGTACCGTCTAACTTAAGTTTCATTTTTTAAAAATTATTCCCAGTTTTATTTTAAAATGTTTTCACCCTTAATGTGATATTAGTTTTTGTTTCACTGACTTTTATTTTGCTAAATTTATTACTTTTATAAATTAATAAATATTTTTTACAATAAATATTATCGTTTATTTTTCGAGAATTAAAGCAATATTTCATCAGGAAAATATGGATGTTTTCCCATATTTCCGATCAATTGCGGAGACTGAAGATGAAATCCGATACGTTTTAAATTTGTTCAGAGACTTAATACCTCTAGTAGGTAACTTTTCTTGACTATTACAACCCTAAAATACAACTTTTTCTTATAATAACAAATAATCAATGAATATATGATTTAAAGGTCATTTTCGTATTAAAGGTCAGTGCGGAGCCTGAAGATGACATCCGATTCACCTGAATTTTTGGCAATATCTTAGTATCTTAAAGAGGCATATTTTACTCACTATTACGTTTCTGAAACTAAACTTTTATTTTCACTCTATATGCCGACGCTCCACCCTAGTGTAGATCCTACTTTGATAATTAACTATGATGAAACAAATTTAACAGACAACCCGGCCTGCAAAAAATTTGTGTTTAAAAGAGGAACAAAATACCCAGAAAAAATTCAAAATTCTTTGAAAACAGCGATAAGTATAATGTATGCAGGAACTGCCAGCGGGTATTTGTTTCCGCCATACGCTGGATATAAAGCGGAATATTTATGGAACACTTGGACAGTTGGGGGGCCAGAGGGAGCAAGGTACAACCGATCAAAAAGTGGTTGGTTCGATTTGGTTTGTTTCGAGGATTGGTTCTTTAGCATATCCTCCCCTATTGCCGCAGGAAGGATGGACAAACAATTTTATTGGGGGACAATCTGTCTTCTCATTTTTCCGAAAAAGTCCTGGATGCTTTTGAAGAGTTTAATATTGCATTTGTTTGCTTCCCACCAAATGCCACGCATGTAATGCAGCCGTTAGACGTGGCGTTTTACGCACCTCTGAAAAAGTATTGGAGGACTGTCATTACTAAATGGAAAAAGACAGGTGGGCGAAGATTTACCAGCCTTTCCAAAAATGCAAGTAGTAAAGAAATGACAGAGCAAACGGAGCAGTGTTCAGATTACGGGTGGGGGTAATGGCATGTGTGAGACAGGATGTAACTCGTCTAGACCGTATCCGGTGGAAAGGTCAATGACATGCGTGAGACAGGATGTAACTTGTCTAGACCATATCCGGTGGAAAGGTCAATGACCGGGTGAATGACATGCGTGAGACATGATGTAACTCGTCTAGACCATATCCGGCTTAAATAAATTTACACGTACATTGTGTTACGCACGGTGTATTGAAAATAGTAATATGGCTAACACTCCTTTGTTCATGTTACAGACTAAATAACTATACCCTGTATAATAAACACTTTAAACAAATAAAGACTAATAATGTAAAACAATATTCTGCATGTTCCTGGTTATTTGGTAATTGTAATACCTCTATTTTATTCACACAAGGCGTAAAATTCAGGGTAGCCAATAAAACATTATTTAGCCAGTTTATTAGTCATCTGCTATGAGTAATATCAGCCCTGAGAGAAATATTATTTTCTCATAAGATGTTCATTTAACTTACATATGGGTTTTTTTATCCCTAATTAGTAAATAAACACATGTTCATAACAAGTCACATTTTGTATACAAGTTAAAATCGCATAGTAAAGTTCTTTACTGTTTAATTAATGTACTTAAACTACTATCAGGGGCGTAGCAATCATGGTATTAGGGGTATCAATAATATAGTGGGAATCTAATAGATTTCCTTTAATTATCGCAAAATTTCCAATAGGCTTAAATAAAATGCCCACAAAACACGTTAGATATAAACACTATACCTCCCGCCAACTTTTAAAAATGACCATTAGTTTTATTTTTTATAATAAGTTAAAGGACTTTTTTCATTACCATATATTGATATTTTTTATTGTCCGCCAGAGTAATATTAATACAATAAATAAACAATACAATAAACATTTATCTACATTTCTACATTTATCTAAATTTAATACTGGATTAAGTAAGTGATGGTATTGAGTACTCTTACTAAATAAAAAACTTATGAGACTCATGCAGTCTTCAACCAAAAAAACAAATAATTCATATCCTGAGAAAGCATGCATGATAACTACACATTCACACGAATGAGTGATTCACCTTAACAGGATGTCATTAATAATGTGCAACTGTATGCAAAGTGCAGGCACAGTTTTTTCGACTCCCCGCTAATAAATTAATGCATAAGGCTTGAGAAAATGTACACTTTTGTTTTTACATTTTTAAGAAGGTTTAGCCACACCTACCAAAAATAAACATTTTCATTTCATTGGTTCTAGAACTTCAAGTATAACATTAAATTCTTTAAAGCAATATTACTGGTTGTAAAGAAAATTCTAAGTTAGGGGAGATCGGCACTATATATTTTATTTAGAAAAATAATTTTTATTCAGTTTATTACAACATCAAGTTAATACACTTACCAAAGATGAAACTTAAGATTTCCAACGGCAGTCCAGTGATTGATAGACCAGGAAAATCTATCAAATTGTTGTCCTATTTGAAGAAAAATGTCGACTCAGATGAATACCAGACATTACAGGAAGAATTTAATATAAGTTTTGGGAGTGATTCTATCAAAGTGCTTAATGGGTCTTTTTCTACACTTAAGCCAATAGGCCCCAAAAGAACAGCAACATCAGTTTCCAATGGGGGCTCAGTAGTTCATAGATCAAGAAAATCTATCAAAGTGCTATCCCATCTGAAGAAAGAGATCGACTCAAAGGAGTTCCAAACAATGCATGAAGAATTTAACACAAATATTGGGCTTACAAATTCCTGTATTAACAAGATAACATCAACAACTTCCAAAAAAGCTGCAACATCATGGAGGGAAGCTGAGATACCCGGTACTCCGTTCAACCCATCAATAGTATCAACTCCTTACCATTACGAGGATATTAGTGATGCAGAAGTTGAAAATACAGCAGACGAGGAAGGAGACTTAAATATTACATTTAATTATCAACAAGATGTCCTGGACGAAACGGAAACCAGCAACGAATACATGGAGCACGTAATAAGCTTTGTAAATAAAACAAAGAAAATGGTTGACGCCAAATTAAAGAAAAGGTGCGAGTTACAAAAGAAACTGAAAAAAATACCAGAAGAAAGTAAAAAATCTGGAAAATGTGCTAAAGCAGGTGGACAGAATTATATTATTCGGGGAGCAAGTACCTACACTACTGGAAAAATATTCAGACTAATTTTAGGTTTATTTTTAATGCATATTTTTGTAAATATTCGTATAATAAATACCTATTAAGAACTTTATTTGTTTATCTTGTTCCAGTGACAAAAATTTCAAAGAGTTAAAATCTACTTTTTAATATTATTCAGAGACAACAATGTCAAAAATAAGATGTAAATGAGCGAAACAAAAATCTCAAAATACATGGGTTTAATATTTTTCAAATAATAAATCTAGGATCTATGTATACTAAAATCTTAATTTCGAATCTTTCAAAACTTGAAACTTTTTATTTTATATATTAAGAAATAAATTTTAAAACGCTACGAATGGCAATATATTAAAGTTGTCAAGTAAATTCATAGTATTTTTAGTTTGGTTAAGTTATTTACCACACATATTTAATGAGGTAGATTAATAAGTATTTACCATTGACGAAATCAATACAATTTAAAAGCCTGTCAGAAGATTGATAACCTGAATATTTAAAAACTTCAATATTAACACATCACACTTCCTTCTCAGATCTTTCTAAACTTCCATACTACAAATTCTGCGTTTTATATACGATCGGCAGTATCGACACTTAGTTCCACTTTTACTGAAAATAAAATAATAAATAAATTTAAAATTAATAGGGTGACTAACATTTTACATAAGTTGTGTTAAATTAACCTGTGCGTGGCAATTGAAAAAGTGGTGCAACTGCAGTGCTGAAGGGACAAAATGGATAAGTAAGTGACTTACTGATTATAGGTAACACTTTTTTAATTCTGATAAAAGTACTAACATTAGTAAGTTTTCAGAAGTCTGCAAATTATTTGTGTAGCTGAACTAGTAAGTAGTATGTTGTATTTTCAGGGAAAACAAAAACATGTTCCAAAAACAAAACCGTCTTCAGAGGATGTGATAGAAAAATTTGAAAAAATAAAACTTGATGAATATCAAGAAAAACCAGGATGTAATACTGCTACCTCAACAATATGTGATAATTACGCTAATTTAAGATCATCGTCGACATCATGTGTACAGGAACACAGCAGTGCTATACTAGGTATATATGATTTATTAATTTAGGCTGACCACAAAAAAGAAAAAGGAAAACACACGAAAATCCCAGAAAGACAAAAAAACAGGCTTTGTAAGTTTCTAGATAAACGTACCTCAATTCAAGGGTTGGTTAGAAAAATCTTCAAAACCAGCCAGGAAGGCGAGAGTACGAATTCGCATTTTGTAAAGTGTGTAATATAGATGTGGTAGCTCACAGAACAGTATTATTAAAATACTCGTGAGTGAGAAACACAAGTTAAATTGGCAAACAGTGTCAAGTACCTCCAAAATAACGAATCTATATAAACCAAAGGAAGAAGAGGGGGCCGTAAAAAATGTTATGTGCTCTATTGACTCAGAACAATCTACTTTTTTGGTATGTCTTTTTGTGATTGCTAATATTATTTTTTAGTAGGTCTCTTTCTTTGTTTTTTTTATGATGAGTGAATATAGTTGGTGTGTGTTGGAATTCGTATTAATTTAAAGATCCATTTTTGTTTGTACGTTTACATTGGACACTGCATTCGCATATTAACTAATTTTCAACATAAAATATTGTTGTGTCACCTATGAATAAAGATTGAAGACAGGACCCTATTGGTATAAGTGACGTTATTTTTATTTATTGATTTGACGATGATGATTGTGTTGACAGAGAGCCAAATACCTCATTAGGTAAGCGAGATTTGTCCTATTATTGTTAGTAGTAGTATAGGTTCTTAATAGTGTCATGTTTAAAGATTATATTTATTCCTCATTTTTTTACCAAATGTTCATATATATTATATAACGCTTCATTTTTAAAATCATTTTGAATAACAAAAGCCTTATACTGTGTGATTAAAGGTGAATGTTTTTTATTCATGTTTATTTTAATTTATATACTTCTTGTTAGTTATTTGATTTATATTGTTGTAGTCCTGAGGAAGACAATAAAGTTTGTCGAAACGTCACAGTTACTAATGTATTAACAAATGTACTTTTTTATTAATGGATTCTTAGTCTCCACTCTTAAAAAATATATTTCCAGATTCAAAAATTGCACAACAAATTAATTTCAAAAGAACTAAAGCCACTGCCATTTTATGCAAGAGTTTAGGTAATAATTTTCTTACCGATTTAGATAATAAATTAAGAGATCCAGGATTCTTCTTCTCATTGGTAATGGATGAAACGACAGATATTTCTGTTAAAAAACAATGTGCACTTTCAGTTATATTTTATGATACTAGTCTAAATTTAGTTAAAACACCATTCTTTGGTCTGGTTGAAGCTCACGGTTCCACAGCTAATGATTATTTCACATATTAAAAGATTCATTAACATCCAGAAAAATTCCGTTAACAAATCTAGAGGGTTTTTCATCAGATACCACTAATGTATTGGTTGGGGAACACCATTCTGTGCTTTCTCTTCTAAAAGAAGTGTTGTCGCATATTATCTGCATCAGGTGCTAGTGTCATATGGCATATTTAATAACGTCAAAAGCCTGCTTGAAACTACTTCGTAATATAGGCAGCCACTTTAATAGGAGCTCATTACGCAGAAGTAAATTTGAGGCATTTCAAAATTTGTTCAATGTAGATATACATAAAATACTAACTCCAGCCATAACAAGGTGATTATCAATCAAAGCCTGCGTGAACAGAGTATTTGAGCAATATGAGCCACTCAAACATTATCTAATGGAATCTGTGCGTGAAGACCCATCACATACGATGGACACTATGTTGCAAACTATGACAAATCCATATTTACCATAATTTATCTGAAGTTTTTGTCATGTGCTACTATAGGGCTTATGACAGACTTTGATCTGTTCTTTTAGTCTGAAAAGCCATTGCTACACAGAGTAACGTCAGAGACAGAAATTTTACTTAAAACTGTAACGAAGCATTTTTCGTTACGGAAATCTGCATAAGATTTATGTTTATTTGTACTCTGTATAATATTTTCTGTTAAGGTAAAATCTATATTGTACCGCCTTATGCACACGATAGTATATTAGCAAGCAATATTTACTATTTGAGCACCGGAATATTTATTTAAAGTCGGACTATTTGTACACTAGGAATTATTGTTCATACTTTAAAGTAATTAATTCAATAATTAGTTATCTATGGTCGATTAAATCCATTTCTTTTTCGCAGTTGGTTAGAATAGTTGTTTGAAACCGATTTTATACATTACAAAATTCAAAACAACCGACGCTTGTAATAATAATTCACCGGCACATTAAATAATTCAAAGCAACCGTCTTCGCTATCTTGTAATCAATATTATTGATCCATGCGCGAGTCTGAAATAGAGGGGACCCTCGCGATATCCTGGTAGGAAACGGCTATAAAATAAACGGCGCCAGGTATTTTATTCAGTAGTTATCCTACAACTCGAAGAAAGCAGTCGACTACCAGTGTACCAGTGCCCACCGAAGTTGGAAAGAGTAAGACCTTTTTAAATACTTGGCTAGTGTAACTATATTTTACTGTTAATGAAATTTTTATTCCGCGATTTACTGTTTAAATTTTTGTATACTTATGAATATTTTCTATCATTCTGCATTCTGTTATTGTCAATTTCGCGTTAATACCGAGTAATTAATTACATTCTATCCTTACATATTTTCTTGAGTTCGGGACTAAAACCTTCGTGACAAAATATTTGCTCATCGATATTTAGTTCTCCGTACTGTTAACGTCGTAAAACACTAGCCAAGTTTCCGGTCTGTTTTTAACACTGTAAATAATTCTGCTTGCTTCGCATTTTCTGGTATCCGTACACTGTCTGCTTAATAGCCATTTTATTTTATATAAACTCGCTAACTTTACCGCTTATACACATTTGCCGCTAAAATTATTATATTGCTTGCTACTCTCCCTCTACATATGTATATAAATTTGTGTTAATTTTGCTTTTTGCTCTGTTTAGGATTGTAACCATAGGATTACAGTAATATATTCAAATATTATTGAACTTCTGCGTTTTACATTTTTACATACGGTCCAATTTCATATCAACAATTCAATATAACAAACAAACAAACATGCGTATGCACTATTAGATGATTTTATATATTTCAGTGCCCTGAAGATGATATTAAAGAATATCGAAACGTCTGCAAATTAATAAAGTACTTTTCTTTAATACACTTGGACCTAATCCCAAAAGATTTTCACAATCTATTATAAGTGGTCTAGAAACTTTCTATTAATTTAAAAAATATAATATTATGATAGAAGTTAAAGTTAATTGCGGGTATAATACCAGAATTAAATACCTTAGGATTGGTGTACAAACCACAACAAAACAAAAGGTCAACTGGAACAATGTTAAAATTGTCATGGTGGATCCAAAAAAACCAGACACAGTTTCCTTTAAGTACCATCATTGGAAAAATGAGTATCAAGAAATACAGATATGTTCCCATACAAGAAAAAAATTATGCCCCATAATTTCTTATGAAATGCAGCCAGCCTACACAGTTACAATAGTAATAAATACGAAAAAATTCAAGCATCTTGAAATTAGCTGTAGAGAACTAGCAATTCTATCCCAGTATCATAATTTTTTCTTCTCATTAAAGCATGATAAGGTACAACAAATTGAAGAAGATTAAAGGGAAGAATAGCATTATTTTATTTCTAAGGAAATTTTATATTCTTCGAGACATAAGTTACAATTGTTTATTAGAATGTCATATTTTATTTTTGATGTTATAGGAATGATTTCACTTTCTAAATTAGTGTAGAGTATAGATATTATTTTCTTATTGCATTATTAGTGGTCATTTCCTCAATAAATCTTTTTCGTTTAGAAAGATATAGATGTGTTTTTGTGTTAAAATACATTATCTCAAAATAATTATTTCAGTGCAGAATAATCTTAAATCCCCTTGAAGAAGCAATTTCTACCTCATTTTAAGAGAAGAACTGCCTTATGTCCGTTTTAAGATAACACTGTTCTAATTTTTTTGTGCAAAAATATCTTATGTCCAATATTTTTGAAAAAAACATATATTTTATTTATTTTACCCCCAATCATTTATTATATAATTATATACACTTAATAAAAGCATTCAACAATAGAAAGATTAATCCCATTCTTGCAATATACACAAATAAAGACTTTATCGGCCTATTTCTCAAAACATCAATTTTGGACTTAAGATACTTTTGTTCCACACCGACGATATAAGCCTCAAGGTGAAATTTTAGTTAACTATTCCCAACTCAAACAACGGACTTCCTTCTTATTATTATGAATGATGCTTAGTTAGAAATATTAGAAAATTTTGATTCTGATTGTATATATATAGATGGAACGCGCGGTTTAAACTCTTATGATTTCCAATTATATACCATAATGATGCTCAATAACATGCACCAAGGTGCTTTTTTATTTTCAAACAGAGGGGACAAGCAACGGAATTATTTTTAAATATATAAAACTTTCTTTAAATTGTACAACAATTGTTTCAAAAACATTCATGTCCATGGATAATAATTTCTATAATACTTGGTCTATGGTAATGGGTCCCGTTAAAGATAGGTTATTTTGCAGTTGGCATGCTGATCGAGCATGGCGAAAAAATCTTAACAAAATAAAAACAAAAGAAAATCAAGCCTTAATATACAAATATTTAAAAATATTGATGTTTGAGACAGATATGCGAACTTTTAATACCATGATTGATAATGTATTTGCTGAACTAGTTACTCATCCACCAAATTATCACCGCATTCATCGATCATCACATCACACAGTCGACCCGAGACACGGCATTGAGTGCAGCGTTATTGTGAGAGGCAAGTGTACTACACTGATGCAAAGTGAAGTGGAGGCCCCACAACAAGATTGAGAAGAGTAGATGTACTGTTTGTCCTTCCCAAGACAGCAGTACCTGTTTTAAATAAAGTCCCCGCCTGGTGACACCCATTGTGTTTAAAATTGTTCTTTATTTATCAGGACCCCCAAAATGACAGATCAAGACCCCCATCGTACACGACCCACGCCGTGTACAACCAGGGCCCTCTTGGTGGTGCGGGACCACACGCGGGACCCCCATCGTCGACAGAGGACCCCCAATGAGAGGAATGGCCGCAAAGAACGAACATGAGAACAGCGACGCTAGCAGCGATGCCGAAGCGTATATAGCGATGACACCATGACGGAAACACGTGAAGAAGACGTTATCAGGGAACTACGCGAGGAGAACGCCAACCTACGCAAACAGGTGATGAGTCTCACGGAGCAAATCCATGGAATGACGAAGAAGATGGATGCCATGCTGAACCAAATGCAGCAGCAGCAGTAACAACTGCTGGCGAACACCACAACAGACCCACCCGCCACGCCAGCCCCCAGGAAACGAAGGCTAGAGGATGAAAGGAAGAGAGTAGACTAAGAGAGCCCCAGCAGAACAGCCGTGGAACTCCCGTCCAGAGAGGCCAGCCAGTAACCCCAGATAAGGCAAGCAAGCCTGGACAGGAGCCCCAAAGACAGTCAGAGCAGCAAAAGGACCGCCATAGTAAATAAGGCAGAACACGAGAGCACGACCCCCAATGTCACGACAACTGACAAGCCAGCCCCGGAGAACACCAGTGGTCCTTAAATATAAGGTCAAATGGATCAAAGTCAGCGCCAGGCTAACGGAAGCCAAAAGTTACTGATCCAGATTCAAAAGCGTTTGCAAAGTATTTTGAAGAATATAAAAATAATTGTTCTATTTGGGCATACTTATTTCGTAAAATCTGCAGAATTAATACAAACATGAATTTGGAAAATATGCATAAAATAATAAAACACTTTTATTTAAATGGAAAAAAGCTAAACGAATGGACATGTTAATGAAATTTGTTCGGGATAGATTGTTTGATGAGTTAATAATTTTGAACAAAGGGAAAGTAACACATAAATTACAAGATTTAAGATTTGAACACAAAAATTCATTAACTCTTTTTGACAGTATTATAATAGAAAATGGAGATTTTTGGAATGTATTAGATAAAAAAGATCATTTTCAGAAGAAAATATGTTTAACGAGAACACAAACTTAACCTTTAATTCAGTAAACAGAGATATCTCTACTGTAGAACAGACAGAGCATACATTTTTTGAATCAAGCCACTCATACATGGAGTGTGAATTCATCCATCGGTCAACTTCAAGACCAGCTGCATTGCTTCATTTCCCAAGTGTTCCAAAATGTCGCAGTGGAAAATTTTGAAAGTGTTGCTCCAGGGTGCAACAGAATGGAGTACATTTGACCATTGAAGTGTACAAATGTAATACAATTAAATAATATTACAAATTCTGTACAATTTCATTTTGTGGCGACAGAAAATGAGACAAGATAAAAGAATCTAATGTATACCACAAAGATAGATTACACCTTTGTGCACTGATGAACGTACTCCTCACTAGGTTATAGTATAGGAAGTTTTCTACGCTGTGACTAGGTGGCAGGTAGAGATGATCTGTGAGATCTGTCAAACATTTGGTTTATCGTTTATTTTATTATTTTTATTGGTTTTAGTGTGCGTGAGTCGTGATTGTTGTGCTTTGTGCTTACAGTGTAGATTAACTGATTTGCCCCTTGCCCGTTAATTCAATGTTTATTGCTTAAATCAGATGATTCTTGAAAATGGATAAGTAATTATAAATAAATCTGTGTCTTAGTGCAAGAAGGTCAAAATATTGACCTTTTAATAAATAGCTTAAGTGATTTTGGAAAAATTCAAGGGCCGACCTCCATTTTTTTAATATGTCTCTTTGGAACGTTAACATCACACTGTATATTATTTTTTGGTAAATGTTACTAAACTTTTAAAAAAGCCTATGGACCAATTTATGAAATAATGTCATAAATTTGATGGCACGTTTATGGTTATTCTGAAATAATTTTTCAAAAGTATTGAAAGACCAAATTTGACATTCTACAAATAACACAATCCAGTTGCTAACATCATTATTTTATTAATTTTAGCTAAGTACCCTACAGAAGAGTTTATTTGTTTTAATATTCAGTGTTTTTTCCGTCCAAAATAAGGCACATTCCACTTATTTCACGAATAAAAAATAATAAAACGATGCGATTGACACATGACATTATTGCATTAAAAATCCCAAGTAGGCAGATGTCAAACGTGTAATTTTACAAATAAGAATTGCGGTAAAAACCAGTTATAAAACTAAAAATTTTAAGATGCCGTTTCAATTTGGTAATGAAGAATATGCGGATATTATTTTTGTGCAAGGCTTTTGCGACGGAAATGAGAGAGCTGCAAAGTATCAAAGGCGTTTTCCAAATAGGGAACATGGACAATTTCCGTCAATGACAAAGCATGAACATGTTCCCAGAGCTTTTCCACAAGAAGAGCAAATATTACAGGTGGAAGAACTTAAATGACTTCTTATTAAATCCGAGTGAGACAGGTGGCATCTAAAAACAGTAGTGTTAAAAGGAATAGGCAGCAAGAAACTGAAATAAAAGTTTATAAGAAAAAACGCTTTCAACACATAAAACCACGAGTCTACGACCACGATAAGATCACAAAAAAACCCATAGGAATGAATAAAAAGCTCATTGTAGTCCCCAGACTTGACGATTTTTTCAAAGGAATTCAAAGAATGTGAAACACGCGGACACGACTTAAGTTTATGAGTGATTACGAGAAAAATATGAACCGTCCCTAAACGCCCTCCAATTATGAAACTACTGAAGATGAGAGGTCGTCTGAGATCTCATCTCAGTCAAAATCTCCGTTAACTTTAAGTGAATTAGAGAAAATTACAGAAGTGCAAGAGTACAAGGGGGAAAATATACAGGGCGAGTCGCAATGCCAGGCGATTTTTTCTTTTATAAGTTTCCTGTAAATGGACCAAATAAAATGGAATAAAAGTTATTTTTTAAAACCGGAAGGTATATTGCGTGAAAATTAACCCTATCAATTTTGATTTAATATCAGTCTCAAGTTGGGCATAACATCAGCCATCCGATACGTTTCAATTCAATTATTGTAAAATATAACAAATGATATATTAAAATGTATTGTACTTATGACTTAACAAAGAATATTTTAATGGTAATGGTTACAGTAGAACGTTTGTCACGGAAACCATGCTGGTTATGAGACAAAACATTGTGTCTATTCAAAAATGTTTTTATTCTAATTTGGGAAATTCTTTCGGGTATTTTAGAAAAAGACGATAGACCGGTAATTGGGCTATAATTTTGTATCGATTCAGCTTCCCCTTTTTATAAAATGGTATTATGGCTCCAGTTTTTAGAAAGTCAGGGAATTTCGCAGTTTGTTTGAAAAGATAATTTATATAGATATAATACAGGATATGCAACATGATCAAAAATCTTTAATAAGACGAATATTCGAACATCATTTACATGATTACATGCCGTTTTGTTCGATATATTAATAAGTACACCATAGAGTTCATTAAGTGTTATTTCAGGGAAAAATATTGAGTTTAGTGAGTGGTCCGTGGTTGTCCCAGAAACCCTTATAATTACCAAAGTGTCCTTCCAAACACTGTTCGACGATGGTAAATATAAAAAATGTGTTTTCGTTTCTTAATAGGATTTAAGAGCCAGTAAGAAACCTGTAATTTGTGAAATCTGCTACAGATCCTTAATGGTTTTTTAAAGTTTTATATTGCCATTGTATTATTATTAGTTTGTATACAATTTGTAGCTTTTACTTGTGTTGTACTATTATCGTTATCTTACATTTTCGTTCTGTTTCTTCTACATCTTTCTTCTATTATCTCATCCTGTAACTGGTCTTACGACTGTTGGATGAGGTATCTAAATAAATAAATAAAAAATGGCGAGAGGCTATACTAATTCCTATTCTCAATAAATTTAAGTTCAGTTTTGCTTCTTAAAGCAGCGACGGACGGTGTGTACAAAGGGCAAGGACGTAATCAACGCGAGCTCATGACTCGCGCCTACTGGGAATTTCTCGTTCATGAGGAACAATTGCAAGCCCCAATCCCTAGCACGAAGGAGGTTCAGCGGGTTACCCAGGCCGCTCGGCCAAGGAGGACACGCTGATTCCTTTAGCGTAGCGCGCGTGCGGTCCAGAACATAAGGGCATCACAGGCCTGTTATTGCTTAATCTCGTGAGACACAGAGCACCTCAGAGGGCTAAGTAGATGTGAAATTTAATCCGCTTTTCTATCTGCGTCTGACCAATATGTCATTGAATATCATCATCCTGCTCACTCTAGATATAAAGCGTAATGTAGAAGGCGCTACTGATTTTGATACCTACATACTATTCAAATAGATGGCGCTACGTTTTGCCGAATTTGTGAATGACAGAAATGTTATGGTAGGTTATTGCGTTTCAAATTCTGCAACACAAACCGTTGGGTTTTGTGTGATTTACTCTGTAATAATGGTATTATACTACTTAATTTGTGGACTTCAGGAAAACGAGGTGAAGAAATTGTTTTGCTTCCCTCTGAATATCGAAAACTAAGTGAATCTTATTATTTCATTAATATCGAGTACAAAACTGCATAATTATAATTATCTAATTTACAATTTACCAATTATTATATCTATTTGACTGTATAATTAATTATATATCATGTTTGAATATGTCAAGAATACAATATTGGTGACATATAGCCATGTACTTACTATATCTAAGGTAATTTTATGACCAAATTGAAGTAATCGATTTTTTATCAAGTAGTATGTTTCTTCAAAAAAGCCTGTTGTAAATAGGGATTTTCACGTCACGTTATATCAATTAAATTATTTTAATTATCTATTAACAGTACCTATCAAAATAATTAGCAAAAATAATGTTTAAAATTTGAAATAAAACACTCCTGTATCTTAGTACGTTTTTGGTTAAATCCTCTTATTTTGGACCAAGGATTCTTCAGATAGTTATGAACAATTATTAGTGAAACACCCCGTATTATATGTCAAGGGAGGAAAGTGTGTAACATTTCATCCCACTACTGCTCGACGTGAAGATATCTGCTGAATACCCAAATAAATTTTTCGTATTTCTATGTAGATTCGCTATGTTGAAATAAATATAAACTCTGATTTGTTTCAGGTCACGACGTTGGCAAGAATCTCTGGGTATGAAATTCCAGGGATGTATGTCTGGACATAAACGGGTGTGCAGTAATCACTTTAAAGATGAGTGTTTTAAACCAACAAAAATTTTGACCCTTCGTGATGATGCCATACCAACTTTACTTCCTGCAGTACAGGTTGTACGAGTAAGTACCTATAAAGAAAAAACACAAAATTCGAAAGTGTAAACATAAATAAATTCTAGGCACCGTGTACAGAAGTTATAGTGTGTTCGAATAGCGTTACCTGTCCAAATGAGTCACAATCATTTCTATCTACTACATTGGTAAGTAAAAGAAGAACATTTCTACAGCCAACAAATAATCTGAAAATTGCAGGATAATCAGGATAGTCATCAAGTTGTAGAGAAAGTGGCTCAGTCATCACCTATTCTATCAACCTCGGCTGCAGCACATTATTGTACTCCACCTGGCCCAAGCCGCCATCCTAATGATGGTACTACGATTACGCACACTGGACCTAGGGGGAGACGTTCTCTTTTTAAAGATGTGCAGGGCTTATGCTCTACAACAGTAACACCAAGAAAGAATGCTTTGATGGCTATTGTTAGAAAAAAACATGGACATCTTAGAAAAATGAAGAAAATATGCCGAGAACGAGGTGCCACAATAAAAAATTTTGCAGATATTGACAAGTCCATTCATATGAATAACCTTTTTAAAGGTAAATTAACTTAACACTAGAAATGTACATTTCTTTATTTGTTTATATTCATTCTACAGGTTTGCCTTCAACAACAGCTCAGTTCATGATTGCACAACTTAGATGTAGCAAACTTCGGCCCCATAGTAGAAGATGGACTATGGATGAAAAGATCTTATCGTTGGTAATATACAAACGGTCACCAAGATGCTATGTACCATCAAAACGCACCTTAACAACACTTTTGGAGAAGGTACCATTTAATGTTGGGATCAATGAGCATATCTTCATGCATCTTGGACAATATCTCAGTCAGTATCCAGAACAAGATCGCTTGTGCACCTTAACATTTGACGAAATGGCTATTAGAGACCATGCAATACAATGCTACTACAGACTGCATCGAAGGAGTTGAAGATTTTGCAACTGAAAGAACTGGAAAGCTAGCCAAATATGCACTGGTGTTCATGGCTCAAGGAATTACGAAACGATGGAAACAGCCTGTTGCTTACTATTTCAATAGTGGTGGAATCAGTGCCATTAAATTAGAAATGCTATTGGGAGATGTATTGACTGCTATGCACAATTGGAATATTCCAGTTGTGGCCATAGTATGTGACCTGGCGTCCACTAATGGCAAAACATTAAAACTCATGGCCTCCAATGAAACCCATCCATACTTTATGTTGAATGAGAGGAAAATATTTACCATATTTGATATTCCACATCTTTTAAAGTATTTTAGAAACCTTTTGAAAAAATATGATGTCCAACAATAAATTATACAGCCCATGGTGAGAGTGATACTCAACACCAACATGAGTTTCTCCAAGCGAGTTGGTCTGACATAAAGCTGGCTTATGAATATGACAAAAATACACCATTAGTCTTCAGATGTCTCCACAAATTAAAAGATTTTTATATGGCTCCTCTAAGACAAAATTCAATAAAAGTTAAAGTAGCACCTCAGACTTTGAGCCGTTCCGTTTCGGCATACATTTATAATCTTGTGAGACAAAGTGAGCATTTTACGTTAGGTATAAGCATATTTTATTTATGATTTTTTTTAGATATTCTCCCTTCGAGGGCATTGGCTCCAGCTGAAAGCGAAATAGATGAAATTTTTGACAGCTTCAATGGAAGCACGGTCAAACCCCCAGATGGCAAACCTTACAGGTGTGGAGTTTCTGAAGAATCTGGGCACGTCTCATTTTGGAAACAGGTTTCTGAGAAGATAAGTCGGTGAAATTTTCTTCGAAGCAGAAAAAATAGTAAGACTACAACAAATAAGAATAAGAAAAAGGCTAAAAAATAGTAAACCACCATCCCAGAAAGGATGGATTCACACTTTAAATGTAATTTTTTATTTATTTGTGAAATAACAAGAAAATTTAACATATCATTGTTAACAGGCTTTTCTGGAAATCTGGAACCACCTTAAGTCACTTGGTGTGAAATTTCTTCCAACCTGAGTTTTAAATCAGGACAGTTTAGAAAATTTATTTGGTTTGATAAGGTCTGGTTGTGGATGCAATGAATATCCTACTTACTGTGACCCAATTTATTGCTTCCCTCAAAGTTCAGGTCATTAATGGTCTAAGTAATCAAGGCCTGCAATCTACTAATTGCGAAGATGATGAACTAAATCTGTTGAGTAATTTGAGGTCGTTCATAGAAGGAAAGGATAGAACTAACTGCCATGCACCGCCACCCATCGAATCAAGAAAGAGCTCTCAATCTGTCAATCCTTCCGGTGTCCGGGCCTGGTGAGGTTCCCATGTTGAGTGAAATTAAGCCGTAGGCTCCACTCCTAGTGGCGCACTGAAAAAAATGCAGGTAAAATTACAGTCTCATTACGTTAGAAATTATGGAATTTTACTATCAAAATAATGTAAACAAAAACAAATACAGGAAAATACATTTAAAAATACATGCCACAAGGAAATATACAATGACTTTGGAATATATTCCTGTCCTAACGTGATTCTACTGTGATTGACTATTAAATTACAATGTAATTTATACACACTGGCTGTAAATTCCTTAGTTCTCATATAAATTGCAAATCTATTTGTAATGGCACAGTAAATATGTGAATTCACATTGCTGCTGTACAAATACAAGAACACTGTAACAGAGCAACCAATAGCATTCGTAAATATTATCGCGTGATGAACGACTCGTCTCTTCGTGCATTGCTGACAGTGGTTCATACATTACATTTCAACTCTGCGAATCTACGAAAAACAAGTATTCTCAAATTAAGCACAATATGACAATCGAATGAAACAACTGTCAAACTATAGTTTTAAATCACGGTATAAGTACGAATGTCACCAAAATTACCACCGTAATGCAGTGGCGGTTTCTCTGAGGAATCCAGAACTGTTGATAAACTACGATGAAACTAATTTGACGGATAATTCTGGGGCTACGCGTGGACGGCTGGTGAACCTCCTGCTTGCAGGTACAATTGCACTAAATCTGGTTGGTTTGACTCAGTGACGTTCGAAAATTGGTTCATGTCAGTAATTCTTCCATATTGCCGAAGAAAAGTTTGAACCAAAATTATTGTTGGAGACAATCTTTCCTCCCATTTCTCGAAAACGATGCTGCAAAAATGTGAGGAACATAATTCATTTGCCTGCCTCCTAATTCAACTCATATTATGCAATCATTAGACTTTGCGTTTTATGCCCCACTAAAAAAATACTGGAGAGAAATTCTAGGTGTCTGAAAAAAAACGAGAGTCGCCGTTTTGCTGTTTTGAGAGAAGATTGTTTTTCTCCATTACTAAACAAACTGCATATTAGATTTGAAGAAAAAGGGGCTCAAAATATCATTTTTGGTTTCAACAAGACAGGGCTTTATCTACTGAATGCTGCAAGACCTAAACAAAGGATACCTTCCATACAAAATAACATTGAAGAGTCAGATTTGGGAGTTGTACGGGAAAGATTGCTTGGAAGGATTGCGCAGTCCACCTGGTATCGAGAAACGAACCAGAAAAAAGAAAGTTGACGTAGCGCCAGGAAAAAGTATTACACAGGAAGACTTGCTAGATACGACTCCAAGTACGTCTGGTGTGAATCGTGCTCAGAGTCCAACTGATGAAGACGAAATTGAGCCTATGAATGGAGAATGTGAAAATCGTGCTTCCGAGGATAGCAACAATGAAACTGCCTTGGATCATTCTGATAATGAAGAAGGGGTGAACCAAGACGCTAATTCCGAATATACAATCCACGACTCGGTACTTGTTCTATATTACCAATAATGTTTATGTTGAGGTGGTAAAAGAAGTGGATGAAAGCGATAAAGATGCGCCATGTTTTATCGATTTTTTACGTAGGATCCGTAGAAGTAAACAAAAATTTTGTAAGCCAACTCCTTCAGATAATGATGGTGATTCAAGAAACATAATAATTGACAGAGTTAAGCCACCCAAAAAAGTCGGCACAGGAAGAAGAGAGTTTTACGTGCCTCAAGAGGAGTTTTCTGCTTATAACATTCCATAATATGGTCAAACATACGTATTTTTTAAAAATAAATGTTCGTAAAGCTTTTCTAAAACTTAATGTTGTGTTCCAAATAACCCCAATTACAGTATAACTTAAAACAGCTTGAAATTCATAGTGTGTTCCAAAAAGTCCCACTCTATTTGGAACACCACCGAGAAAAATTATATCTGCCGTCCAATTTAAAGGACGGCAAATATTAGAAGTCTATGATAGGCAACATCGGGGGTAATCATATACTCCAAAAAAAAAACAACACTTGCTGCAACAGTTTTCCAATAATATGAAATGTGAAAATTTTCTACCAAATAGTCAACGGTACTGTATAATGCCATTGCATTATATCACAAGTATATAGGTACTTAAAATTTATATAACTGTAAACTAAATATATACTTTAATTTTGGAAGTACCAAAATATATCTAAATGTAACATTTTTAATAGACTGCATTGTACACACTGTAACGATGAATCCTATTTTACTTATTGGTTATTAATTTAAAATAAGTTGAGTACGTATGAACAAAGATAAACTGGGATCGTCGTAAGGAAAACATCACTTGTAGGTATCCAAGGCAATATTGTAACTAAGAAAACATACTACGCTGACGATATAAATATTAGTTGTTAAAGTGACAGATGTCATATCAGTTGTCAAAAGTGTCATGCCATAGTAGTTGTCATATTAGTTGTCAAAGTGACAGGTGTCACAATGGTTATCGAAAGTGACATATGTCAAATACCTGTCAAAGTGACAGATGTCAGAATTCAGTT
Source organism: Leptura quadrifasciata (assembly GCA_963675555.1). NCBI lineage: Eukaryota > Metazoa > Arthropoda > Insecta > Coleoptera > Cerambycidae > Leptura > Leptura quadrifasciata. Next base: position 65,376,087 of record OY776680.1, read on the forward strand.
GTCAGAGTGGCTTATGTCACAGTTGACAAACAATTACAAATATTTTATTAACGAACGTCATATTCATCGTAATTCGACATCTCCGAATTATGGACTGTCTGTAAATCCATTTATTCTAGTAAAGGGTGCTAGTTGCGTTACCAATGGTTCTTGGTAATCTTTTGTAACATTAGGTTACGTATGGTAGTATGCTGAACTGATATTATCGTCTTTGACTTTCACTTGAATCCTGGATTTACTCCACTGTTAGTTATCCGACCACGTTAGTTGTTGGTTACCGCTGAGCTGTGACGGAAACGTTAAAGGTTTTGCGATAGTTAACGATTACCGTTAAGCTGTAACTGAAACGTTATAACACAACAGTTTCGACCATTTAACTACCTTAACCAGTATTTCAGAATGGGTTCTCCTCATCTGTTTAAAGTCTGGTCAAAGGACTAGTAATGGTCCATGTTCCAGATGTGTATACAAAAGTTATTTTCAGAGGTATGTTTTGTTCACATTGTTTGTATAGTAATATTCTGCTGTGATTTCATAGAGTTTTTGAGAAACTGGATGTCAACGGAACTTTTCTAGTTCTTGCCAGTGATGGTACTCCCATTGATGAAGAGGATATCCTAATTGCGTTGAAAGCAGAAACATTTATTAGAAAAAGATGAAACATGAATATCCCATGAGTCCATCGGCTTAACTACTGCTGAAACTGTAAATTCCTCAATGTCTACAGTTAGCAATTCTGATTCAATTAACAAGCTAAATTCAGATGAAATGGCGTGTTAATTCAACATGAGGGAGAAATATTGTAGAATTTAACTCAAGAAGAAGTGCCACGTCGAATATAATTAAGCATAATTAACGAACGATGGGTATTTATGGACAAATTTTGAAATTCCCTGGGATAAAATACCTCCCAAATCCAAAAACTCTGTGAAGACGGGAAATGTACAACTAGCGCAGAGAGTGATATTGTTCATGTAATAATAAATAAGATGAGTCAAATAAATTAACAAATACCAGCTAAAGCTTTAAGATCTGTAGCATCCAACTTAGCACAAAAATTTCCAAATACATTTCAGAACAGGGACGACGATGGGATTGTAATTGGAAATGGATGTGCCACAATTTTCTTCAAGCTCCGTGAAAGGGCGTCGTATTTAAGAAAACCACACGAGAGAAGAAATGAGACAAACGTTATTCCTCCACAATTAAGTAGAAAAGTTTGCCTAATATCAGGTTGTACAAACTGGGCGCCTCCTCAATCCGATGCAAATAGTAATGCCGTTTTAAAAACAGGAGAGACTCTCAACAACAAAGATGACGAAATCTATGACGAGAATTTTCAAAATATGATGGAATTAACTTTTACGCTAAAGCGCGAGTCTTTAAATAATATACAAAATCCACCCACAGTGGAGGACATTGAATGCGAATGGTCTATACTTTTAACATAGAAGCGATAACATGGCACTTCAACAAAACAACATCATCCAATTTAGAAAATTTGTCTTTAAATATACAATTAAAAATCGATAAAATTCTACAGTTTGGCTAACAAATAAATAAAAATGTCGACGATCAAATTGGTGATACAAAAATTGAAAAACTGAAATTTCGTCAAGAAATGGAGAAAGCGGCTCTTCCCAAACTTCACAAAGTTTTGAAATGGAAAATGATCAAAATGATAAATAAAATATACCTAACAGAAATGACAGCATCTAACGAAAATGAACCAAAGAAATATTATGTAAAATTTAATAAAAATATATTAATACATTATTTATACAAGAAACTAACCAGAAAACGAAGCAGAAATGAAGAATTGTGGAAACAAAACAAGGGAAAAAAATTGTGTGAACCTGAAAAACCTTATCAAGATGTAAAAGGAAAATATCGAAGAGCCAGAGAAGTATCAAGCCAGAAAAGTTGTGAAACGAGCTGGAAATTTAAATGTATGATCAACATAAATGAGGAAACTAAAATGCTTCATTTTGGGAATTATCAAATTAAGAAAAGTTCATTTTTATGAAAAATACCCCTAAAATAACTCTTCATTTAAAGAACGAACGACAGTGAAAAATGCAAATGATATTAAAAGGAAACATGAATTTTCTTGCGAATACTTTTTCTACATCAACAATCAAAAAGTAAGGGTATGTAAAAAAAATTTTAAACTACGCTGGACATAAGCCAACGTCGGATATATTACCATAAGAAAAAAAGGAACAAAATAAGCGGGGTCCCGCTGGAACTAAAAAAAAAATATATGTCTGCCCAATTACCAAAAAGAAAGTGTAGTACTTCATATTAATAGTATTCCTAGAGTCGAATTTCATTACTGTCGTAAATCTACAAAAAAAAGTATTTCGATGTAAACCTTAATTTATCTAGATTGTATAATCTTTACTTGGAATGGTGCACAAAGATATTACGCCCATGAAAGAAAGTTACTATAGACATGTTTTAACTACCAATTTAATATTGAATTTATGAAGCCAAAAAAGAGTCGCTATAATGCATGCGAAGAATTACGCCTGGAGAAAATGTCAAACAATTTGACACAAGATGATATCCGTCTTAAAAAACACGAAGAGCCGAAAAAAAGTACGAACGCAGAAAGAGATGAGGATCGCAATAATAGGGATCCAGAAACCTTGGTCATTTGCTTTGATCTGGAGAATGTTTTTGCATTGCCAAGATCCAATATATCATATTTTTATAGCGAAAGTTAAGTTCTTATAACTTACCTGCCCACCGCAATAGAAATAAAAGAGTGTATTGCCCAATTTGGTCGGAAGGTTACATGGACGATCTGGAAATGACATAGCAGCAGCCCTTTGCATCAACTTAAAAAACATTTTAGCCGATTTGAATATAAACAATAACATCAAAAGACTTATTTTGTGGTCAGATGCTTGTGTATCGCAAAATAGAAATTATATGATGATGGCTCTCAAAAAGTTTATGGAAGATCATCCTTCAATAGAAGAGATTATTCAAAAATATTGCAAACCACAGGTCACAATTCTGTCCAAGAAATTAACAACATACATAGTCAGACAGAAAAGTTTTTGCAAAGACAAAACAAGTTGACTTACGTTCGTCATTGATGCCCAATACGGCAGCTTTTAGAAAATTAAAAGAAACAGGTATTCCTAATATTTTTATTACTTATGTGTTAGTTAGGGTCAGATAGAGTTTTTTAAAATTTAGCTATATATTATTGTTATTCAGAGCAGTTAAATAACATTTTTTATTTTCAGCGATTCCCAAGAATTTTTTGAGACAATCTGACAGAAAAGTTTGGGGGTAGCCAGAGATGAACGCCATGGAAAAACGCAAAATAAAAAAAATTGTTGAAGATATTTTATTGGACAACAGTGAATTAGCAGTATATATAGGCATAAATGAAGAATCTTTTAAACCAAAGTATGAAAAACTTATGGTGGAAAATAATGACCTAAAAGACAAAATGGCAAAAATGCAAGAGGATCTTCTGTCGCAGAGACGAAATTGAAAGGAGAGAGAGAACAACAAAAAAATATATTCCAGTGACTACTTTACAAGGAATATTTAGCAAAACACAGTTGCAATTAATAAATAAGTCAAAATTCAAGGTAAACTGGACTGCTGATATATCAAAAGCGTTTCCATAAGATATTTGAGCAAAAGGTGTTATATATTTATTAGAAATAAACTCAAGTATCCACTTCCTCATGTGGCGACTCTTCAGAAATGGGCATCGAAACTTAATTTCCAACAAGGCTTTCAGAAAGATGTTCTAAGGGTAACGCAAGTTACCTGCACTACAATGAGTATATTTGAAAATTGAAAAATTATGTGTTATTCAATTTGATGAAATGAAGGTGTCATCGGTATATGAATATGACAAATTTCTCGACCAATTAATTGAACCTCATAATTAAATACAAGCAATTATGGTAAGAGGATTATTTGTAAAGTGGAAACAACCAGCTTTCATTGACTTTGACCAGAAAGTAACCCCTGACATTTTATATAAAATTATTCATGAACTGAATCAAATTGCATATAAAGTTGTGGCAAGCGTATCAGATTGTGGAGGAGGTAATGTGGGTCTATGGAAGTCTCTTGAAATCACTGTGGACAAAACATTTTTTGTACATCCTAAAACTCACCAAAACACAAAATTTATTTTTTCGCGGACGCTCCCCGCCTGTTAAAATTAATTAGAAACTGGCTAATCGATACTGGGTTTATACTTTGTAATGGCAAGCAAATACCAAAGGCTCCACTTCAGAGTCCGGTGAATTTAGTAAAGAAAGAAATTACAAGCTGTCATAGGCTCAGTCAAAAACATTTAGATTGCGAGAGAAGTGAAAGGCAAAATGTTGTGCTTGCTGCCCAACTTTCATAGTATAGCACTGCTATAGCACTTTGTCATTATAAGCCAGGAGATGACGAAACATTGGCTAAAAATACCGGACATTTCATACAACTAGTGAATCAATGGTTTGATGTAATGAATAGTTATACTCCTAAAAAAATCCTGCATACAAAAAAACTTGCAGTTTACAATTAAATGTCCAGAATGATACTTTGAAAAATATGTATGAAACAATTATTTCTATGAAATGTGTCGGAAAGCAAGCTCTACAGATTTTCCAAAAAGGTATGCTAATATCCATAAAGTCTCTTCAATTATTATTTCATGAACTAAAGAATAACCACAATGGAAGCTACATTTTTAACAAGTCGACTAAATCAAGATCGATTGGAAAGTTCATTTTTTCAAGTGGGACAAGCAGGAGGATTACATGTTCATCCAACAGCATTATAAGCTATTCTCAGAATTAAAATCATCGTACTTGGTAAAAATCCAGGACAAATACCAACAATATAAGTAATGAGCAATGATCGGAGGAAGAATACCTTATTTCTAAAGTAATGAGGGTTACTGATATTTCCGTAGAAATACCAAATCCAACAAATACAGTATATGATAATGAAGCCATTACAGATATATATCTGTAATGGCTTCATTACGGCAGCTCCTTCCTTAGTGAAGAGAACGAACAAGATGGATTTAAGTATCTTTGTGGATGGGTTGCCAGAAAATTCAGACATAAATATAATTTTTTGGGAAACTACACCATGGACACTTTAAAACCTGATCACAGCTATGCACAACCGAAAGAATGGATTCAACATCTATTGTTTGGAGGACTAAGTGAACCGAGTGAGTGGCTTAAAAATGCGAGAATTTTCGAAAACACTTTATGTCGTTCCACAGAGATGGTCTTAATAAAACAAAGAACATTGTTTAAAAATTAACTATTAGGATAAAGGAAAACGTTCCCGACTTCCTGGAGAAATAATTCTCCTACAAAATAAATCAGGCATCAAAAGAGCTGCGAGCAAAGTTAGAGAAAGAACAAAGATGAAAAAAATTATAAAATAAAATGTTTATTTAGTACCCATATATGTACAAAAATTAATAACATAATTTCCTATTGCTTTTTAATAATCTAGTCTAATTCATCTGTACCCGTCTAAAAAAACACCCAGGACATATTTTTTTTGTTTATTCCAAATACTTATGTGGAAATAACTAATTTACTCTTAGTACCTTCGTAAATATTTACCCTGTAGTTATTTCTTATTTAGCATTTTAGTTTACAGTTAGATAAAGATAATTTATATTCAATAACATCTTTGAATGTAATAATACCTATATAATAAATAGCCACGGTGCCCCGTGGGCATTTGCAAATGCATATGCGCACCTTCAGGTCTGCCCTACCATGTTCCATAGAGGAGTTAAAAAAGAAAAGGAATTCTTTAATGACAGCATATAGACAGTAAAGAAAATTAAAGAATGTACCACAAGTGGTTCGAGTACCGATGATGATAAACTAATATGGTTTGCATTTGAACCGATGAACAGTTTATTGGGTGGGGTATATGAATATCAAAATACAATAAATACTGAGGTAAGTAAATAAAACGTTTTCATTGGAATTAATTTTTTCCCCCATTATATACTGTCTCGTAGTACACCTCCGTCACGCATTTTTCTTTGACTTCCAATATCGGTAAACATGTAGTTAGAGTCTACTAGGGCTAGAAGAACGATACTGAAACTTTTATTGTAGTGTAGAAAGCACCTACAGAATGTGGGAATGATTCTTGGAAACCTGTTACTTTCTGTAGTCACTCATTTTCTGTTTTTGGCAGCTGAAACATTTACTAACTTGTATCTATATATTATTGTATTTAGAGACAAATACGATTTTAATATTAATTTAGTAGTTGTTCTGTGATCCACAGGAAGGTGTTGTCAACAGGACTGGTATTCTGTAGAGAAGATTTCGCCTTCATGGCGAACATCGTCAGGAGATCGATACGAATTGTTTGGTGAGGGAATTGCGTGCCAGTACCAATTCCTCTAGTTTATTGAAGTACTAGTGTCGAGCTAGGGTATTTCGTTTTGGATTGGGTTCGAGAAAGAGGCCTGGGAGTTACATAAAGGATTTGTTGGGCCCAGCTTCGGCTTAATCACTTTGTTTTTAAGTTTGCTTTTAGATTTTGGGCAGGAAAGGCGCCACAGATGATGCCTACTTAGTGTTCGGGGAAATCGGCCCTGCTAGGAAAGGTGCCCGTGGTGCGAATTTCTTATTAGGTTTTCATGGAAGGGCTCCCTGCTAGGGTAGGTGTCCCTAGATGTAAGCGATAGCCAACGGAATAAAAGTTACGTTTTCAAAAGCTTTGTGTATTACACGTTCGTTTAATATTTACAAAAACGGCGAATGTTTTTTTTCGTTTAATTACAATTGAAAACTTTTTTGTAGCTAAGACGACGCGTTACTAGTTAGGATATAGAGAACTGCTTGGAGTATATTGTTTAGATGTTGAGTCACTGGATCTACGCGGTAGACTGCATTAGAAATTAACTTGTTGGAAGATAGCGGTGACTCGATGCATGGTGTCTGTAGTAGTAGCCTAATGGCGAATTTATATTAAGCCAGTAGACAGGCCAGTTGAACTCTCCAGCAGCTGGCTGCCAGTAACTATCTCTTTGTAAACACTTTATGCCAGTAACTGGACAGGCCAGCAGGCCAGCTACTGTCCTTCCAGGGAATTCAAATATTTTTGTTTTTACTCGTCACTGGCAAACGAAAAGTACAAAATGGCTAGGTGGAGTGAGGATGAAACATTTAGATTTGTAAGCTTGTACAAAGATAATGAAAATTTGTGGAATGTATTTAGTAGTGAATACAAAAATCGGGATGCCCGAAGAACTGCTTTAGAAAATATAGCACGAGAAATGAATATGCTTGATGTAAAAGAAGTAGGTAAAAAGAATAAAAGTCTACGTTCTACGTATCATCTCGAGGTTTCAAAAATAAAAAAAAGTAAAAGAAGTGGAGCTGGAGCTGCCGAAGTGTTTATACCAAAAGTAAAATGGTTCGAGGTAATGAATTACATGAAAAAGTCAAATATCAAAGACCAAGAGACAGATACAAATTTGGTAAGTAATGTTGTTTATATGGAGGGTATTTATAAAAAAATTTACGGTCACACCCTGTATGTACATATGTAGAATAGTTTAATTGGGTAAATAAATCATTTTAGTTACTTTATCATGAAGAAAAATCTTTGTGTTGCTGATACTATTATTGCAATGATTATTTTAATATTTTTGTTAATGACTTTTATTAGCGCTAAAGGGACGAAAAAAACCAATTCCCACCATGCTGTCGCATAGTGAATTGAAAGACTCTTCAAACGAGGGGTCGCTCGATCCCTTTTCCCTATTTAAATTCTTGAAATAAGGGTTGCTAGGGCTAGGGGGTTGATATATCAATGTCAAGTTTGACATTAAAAGCTGTCTCCCAAAAATCGATTGGTCCGAGCGTTTTTCCAAGAAACTAGTCTAAGTGTCCTAAAACTCCCAAAACAGACGTGTTTCGTTTTCAATAGCCTACCCTGTATATAGTAGGTTTAGCTGAATAAAATAACCTTATTTACCAAATTCTGCGTTTTACTGCACTGTGTGTGTGAAGGTCTAATTACCTCGATTGACCCACTGGAGTACCGTAAGGATGATCGACCGAAATTATTGTTATATCCACGCCCTCTTGCGAGGAGAGGTTTAGTCCCTGGTAGCACAGTAAAATGAGGCCTGCCATAGGATAACAGTTCATCAGTCGGCCCAGAGGTGAGGCTTCCTCATTAGTGTGCAATTATGACGACAAATTATTGTAAATTTAATGATTAATCAGTTAGTGGTCAGTGACAATTCGTGTTGCAATTATTGGATCTACGTTTGGGAGTGTTTACTGGAGGGTGTAAACACGTAACATTATTCAAGCTGTTGTTCGTAATGAGTATTATGAATAATGAACAGATCCAGCAGAGAATCAGACCCCTCAGATATGGTAAGCATATTTTAATACATACTAATGTGTAATAATAATCATTACGGACAACAGCTTGAATAATTTGGATTGATCATCCTTATATGTAAGTCGATCAATCCATTAATTAATTTACATGTTACACATGTTTGACGAATATTAACCAACGCATTCTTACTGAAAGTGGGTTAAACCGTGAGACATGCATTTTTAGAAAATCAACAGCCATGAAATTTTAAAAAATATAGGAAAGATGAAATAATTCCTCTGTGCAATCTTATTACTAGGTAGACGAGTGAAAGAAGTCGAGTCCTCCTATTCGCATTAATTAACATTGCGACGCATTTGCAATTATTGAATCCATCAAAGGCATTCAAAAACTGTGTAAGGCAAAGGGTGTCGTAAGAAGACAAAAAAAACGACCACGAAATTTGACCAAAAAAATCGTTGTCGCGTGCTGTGTCGAGTAACTCCTTTGAAGTTACATTAGATTATAGTTTTGGGAAACGACGAGCTAAAGTTTCACTATCACCGTTGCCGGGAAAAATACGGGCGTTAATATCTATAAAAAATATAAAAATTTCTAAAATAAATCAAGTCAAGTCATGTGCACCATGTCAAAAGAATAAAAAACAGTAATTACAATATTCAAATTAATAAAAAAATACAGTTCTTTAAAAATAATTCTGAAAAAATTCACGCTTAATCGATAATTCTTAAATAACATGCATTCACCGTCAAACACCACCCACCAAACATTCAAGTTCACCATTTTAGGACTCGAACCTGTCTGTCTCGATTCGTTATTTTTCTATAAACAAATTTCACGTTTTAAATTTCACTGCTTTCAACCGCCCCTCGTATACATCAAACTACTCTCCTTCTAAAAACAACGTTCCGTTTCCATTCAGCAAATTCTACAACCCGTTTTCTATTTTAATTTTCACAATTTATCGATCGCCCCTCGTATTCTGTATACAATATTTTCGCTCCTTGCATATAGGGAACATTCTCATATCTTATTCATATCTTGCAACCGTAAAATGTCGGACCTTCGTTTCGACTTTAGGGGGTCATTCCGAAACCGTTTAATTTTCAGACAATAACACCAATAACTTATAAATCCGAATAAATTCAAAATTAATTTTTATATCAAAATTTTCTCCTTTTCACCGCCGATTTTCCGTACAATTTTTATTTCGAAATTGCACACTTTTGCAAAACTATTGCGCAGCGTAGTGCAATATTACGCAATCGTGATGTAGACCAGACGGTACCATTTCCAACTCTAAAAAGGAGGTAAAAACGTTTGTGCCTGACTCACGGGGCGCGAAAAACGCAACGCTGTATCATGAAAATAGCCGAACTCCGCAAGCCCAAATCAAGTAGTCTCCAGTGGTTTTCTCGCGTATTTAAATAAGTAGAAGTAAGAAGTATACTAGTATTCTTTCGGTTTAATGAAATAAAGAGAGTAGTTACCGTCTGACTAGTTCCACTTATCGTCTTTCACGTCGGAAATTTTTATAAACGGGACCCTGAAAGTCCTTCTCAGGCCGAAACCTGGTTAAAAAAAGTAGTTTTAAGAAATCAAATTTTTCCTCGCGCATCAGTGAATTTTTCAGAAGCTAAAACGCTTACCTTAAATTAAACAATTAAACAAAAATCTCTCGAGTCGAAAAATTACCTTAAAAATAATAGTGTAAATCATAACTAAGTTACGTTAAATAAAAATTCGAAACTCTGTAAAAAGTTCTTAAATAAATATTGTGAATTCATTTTAAAACAAAATGTCTTTATTTTATTATACGGGTTGTGACTCATGGCCTTGCCAGTGACTACCAAATTACAAAAAATTTAAAATAATAAATTCTGTTAAAAAGTGAATCAACCATTCTGGTCGTATTGAAGGTGTGGATTTTGACCTTGTCCAGCAGTTTTAAGGCAACCCCCCCCCCCGAACTTTACAATTGCAATAAATAAAGTGCATCGACGGCCTCAGGAGTTTAGCTTAAATTTCCAAACAAAAATATATTATTTTAACCCACGAAAGAGGCACGTTGGTGTTCAGACACCGAGCCACCACCATGAAAACGCTCACAAATCCACCACGTAGAGGGAACCGTCACCAGCCATCCCGATGAACGACATACCACTAATCCCGGCATATCCCGCTAGCTCCTAATACCAACAACACCCTTTCCAAAGCATTCTCGGCAGCCACTACCAAACCGTACCCTCCTGGATACGTGGTACTTTCGATACCTAAGCCACAAATCCGCGGGAGTGAACTTCTGGCCCAGATCGGCAAATACAAGTGTTGTCTCGACTGGGATGAGGAACTCTATAACCTAATCAATCTGCGTCGCCCTCTTCTACTACCACCTGGGCGTAAATGGTGGTACGTACTCAAAAATGAAAAGGGAAAAACCGGCTGGATCACCGTGGTCCCTCGCCCGTGAAACTGTCCAAATCGTTACATATACTAGTTGATTTGTATGAACTATCGTATTAAGTTTCGTTTTTTCTTTTATCAATAAATCATCATTTAATTTTTGCTTAATGATACTTTGGCTCACCTCTCCCTTTTTATATAGATTCTAGATGGATAGCCCCATTCTAGAGATAGAGCTAGCTAATGATTAGATATGTAGATAGATATACCAGAAACAGTATAAACTAAGTTTATACCGTATTAGTTTAGGTGCTAGGTGTAATTTTGTGTAATTTAAGTGAGAGTGCACACGAACGTTAAATCAAACGTGCTGCAAATTATGCGCTGCGACGTCCGTTGTTGAATTACATTGTTTTACGCCGGTTATACACACGGCGGATTTTACCGCGGCGGAGAATTGACCGTCGCCGCCGTTCCAACAGTAGCGCACTGAAATGAATTAGAGCTTACACACGAAGCGGAGAAATAAATGCGCAGTTAATTTGCCGTTGGCGGTAGCTGTGCAACCGGTGACTGCCACTGGAGCCGACGGTAGTTTTACCATCACCATCCAAGTAGTAGCGTACGCGACCAAATGTACGTTTACACACACAGCTGTGTTTTTACCGCTTAAGCTGTTTTCAGAGCGAATTAAACGTAAACGTCATTCGGTGGTTAAACCTTCTTGAGAGCACATCAGTTATTAATTTTATTTTTCTGTTTTAAAAAATTAGTGATTTAGAGATAGATAACGAAATTTTAATTTCATTAATTGAGGAAAGGCCTGTTTTGTGGGATAAAACCCTTGATATATTCAAGGACAGAGATGCTACCAGAAACGCTTGGCGTGAAGTTTACCTGGGAATTCGTAGCGACTTTGATGTGTTGGAAGAAAAAGAGAGAAATGATTTTGGTAAGTATATATTTTCTCACATCTACGTATTAGAGGAAATTCGATTTTGAGATTCTAGAAGTAGCAGTACTCACACTCTGTAGTGGCACAGAGTTATTGTGACAACCAGGGTGGGCTATTGTTAACAAATATTTTATTTGTAAATATATAAACATTATAGGAAAATTAGTAACAATGTCAGATTTTTTAAGAAGTTTTATTATGCTTGTAACTTACGTCTAGTATTACAATAGTATTTTACATTAAAATAAAAATTATGAGAAAAAACAGTTTTCTCTTGGAATACTTGTATTAAATAAATAAGAAAGCGACCCATTTGACAATTATCCGTTGTCGATGTCATGGCGATCAAAATGTCCTTATATCTCGGACATCTGCCAGGAAACCCTTCCTACACTTGAAACAAAATATTTACATAAAATATTTCTCACATTGTTTGCTTTGAGGCCCCCTCTTGTAATATTCTCTCCTTGAATATCTTCCAGCCCTATAATTGATGTTCACTTACACATAGAACTTCACAGTTAGGTTTCTTGTCAGCAAGATATGCTTCGAGCTCATTTACTTCATTTCTTATGCTCTGGATATTTAAATGTAAAAGATGTAAGTACTTCTCTTCTCCTCTTTTTGTGCTTAATTTGCTGTCTAAAAAAGAGTTTGGTCTAACCGCAATTTTATCATCGATAATGTTTCTCGTATTCTGCTTTTCATAATATTTTTTAAAAGCCTAATTAATGCTACAAACGAGGATGCCACACTTAGTAAAGTTAAATGTTATGCGCTTCAAGGCTGGTCTAAACATAACAGTAATATTCAGACTGAAGTGAAAAAATTCTGTAACATAAGAAGTAAAATTTCTGTGCATAAAGATGTACTATTCTACCAAAAGCGACTTATTATCCCCTTAAACCTACGCCATCAATTTTTAGAATTAACGCATAAATCTCACCAAGGTAGTATCTTCCAAAAAATTGGCACAAGAATGTATTTATTGGCCTGGAATTTGTAAGGATGTGGAAGATCTTGTCCTTAGTCATCAAACATGTCAAAGATATGCTAAGAGAAACCAGAGGGAACCTTTTGAACCACATAAAGTACCCAGCCGCCCATGGGAAAAAACAGGGATAGATTTTATGTATGGGTCATTCCCAGTGCACCGGCATAAACCATGTCACAACCTATTTTAATGTTATTAATCTTCTCAGGCCATGATTTTTTATCGTTAACGCATAGTATACATTATGTAAGCCTTTCATAATAAGAAAAACCAAAAATAATATTAATATTTATTAATTATCCTGTCCACAGAGCGTGACAAATCACGTCCGTGGCAAGTCACAGGTGTAATGTGTGATACTTGGGACAAATTATTTAAAAAAATATTTTATAAGTCAACCTAATATCTTTTACAATCCGTTTAGACAAAACCAATAAAATTAATGATATACGAAATGGTGTGAATTTAATAGAAACTACATCCATTTTCTTCATTGTATGTGTTGTCACTGGTTAATGCGTCATGTCTGTGGACAATCCGAATAAGCCGAGTAAAATTGCCTAACGGTGACAAAATGCGCCACCATTTGCTAGTGGTAACACAGGGAACCATAACGATTTGTTGCCATAAAAACGTTGTTGATTGTGCAGTGATTGTGTCCTGTAAATTTTATGAAAACAAAACTATTTCTAATTTCGTCAAGAAGGCTACATCACAACAAAGAAAAGTTAGAAAAATGTGGAGGGAGCGTTCAAGATGGTATAGAGCTAATAAGAAAAGGAGAGAAAATGCAATAGAGAACGAAAATAATTTTCTACAGTCCATAACTCCACCAGACAGTCCATTGGTCGTTGGGCAGCCACTGGAAGAACTGAATGAGTCACGGAATAACAGTGCTCGGGAACGTGAAAAAAAAATAGCCAGAAAAAACAGGGAGAAAATGAGAAAAACATTAAATGACCATCAGAAAAAGATGCACTTGAAAAAACCGTTAATAAATATAGGAAACGGAGTAGTCGATCACAACATAAAGCAAGACAAGTAAACGATATTCCAAGGACGAAAGTAAACAATACGTTAGGGAAACAAAAAGTTTCTGTGGATGTTAAAAGGACACTGCTATTTGCAGAAGTTTTAGGAAAGCAAGTGAAACAGTACTATTCTCGGGAAAAAATCTGAAAAGAAAAAGATGTTTTCTATCACTGCTTTCAGGTGAGATGATACGAAAATAAAAATACATGAGTTATATCGGCTCCCTGACGTCCTTAAAATCTTTACATCATAAAACAAAATATAAATTATTGAGCACTGAACAAAGAATATTAACAGTACAGAAACATGTAAAGGAATTTTTGGACGAAAATAGTAGACTGACAGCTGGAAAAAAAGAGACAATAACAAGATATAAGAAAGACGACAAAGAAAGCTACTTAATGACACATGACTAAATTTGCACAAGAAGTTTATTTCTGCCTATCCACAACATAAAAAAATGAGCTATGCTACATTTTGCAAATTTCAGCCGTTTTGGGTGCTAAAACCCAACAACAAAGATAGGGACACATGTTTATGTAAGTAGGTTAATAATAAGAAAGCCGCGTACCCCCCTCCATACCTCCATGTATACCCCCACTCCTCCTCCCACCCCGAACGTGATTGGTCGATGGGAGGGGATAGGCTCCACCCACCTAAGCGGATTGGTTGAGTGGAGGGGATAAACCACACCCCTCATAATATGATTGGTCGATTGGTGGGAGGTGAATATCAACCCACTTATTGTGATTGGTCGAGATAAACCCCACCCATGTATTGTAATTGGTCGATGGGAGGGGATAAGCTCCGCCCACCTAAGCGGATTGGTTGAGTGGAGGGGATAAACCACACCCCCTCATATCATTGGTGGATTGGTGGGAGGTGAACCCTCGTATGCATGCATCTTAGGATCATTTCATTATAAACCGTTAATGTGTAAATATGTCGTTTACTTTCACTCTTAGTGCAGAATCTTCCGTATTAAACTACAGTTTCAATCCACCAATATATTTAGATGATGAAGTAGATTATGAAATTGGATTAGTAAATTTTGATACTTATAATATTATTCCAAATATTGACAACAGTAATAATAAATTTGCATGGGGGGGAAATTATGAACATATAACTGAAATTCCTGAGGGATGTTATGAAATTGATGACATTATAAAATTCATAGTAAACAAAATAAACGAAGAAGATGATGAAGCAGTTATCAGAATTACCACAGATATTAATACTTCTAAAGTCACTATACGTGCAAATACGAGAATTAATTTCAACGTGAAAGATTCGATAGGTCCAGTATTAGGTTTCGAGAAGAGAGAGTTAAAGGTTAATGATAGCAATACTTCCGATAATACCGTAAAAATATCTAAAGTGAATGCTATCTGTGTCGATTGCAGCATTGCAGTAGGTTCTTTTTCTAATGGACAACCTGTACATATTATTCATCAGTTTTTTCCAACAGCGCCTGTTGGGTATAAAATAGTGGAGTCACCTTTAAACATTATTTATTTCCCAGTGTGCGTTAAAACTATTAGCAACATCACTGTCAAAATAGTAGACCAAGCAGGGCAACTTGTTAATTTTCAAAAAGAGACTTTAACTGTTAGACTCCATCTTAGAAAATCAATTAAATAATTAAATGGTGCTGATATTTAATTCAACGCCATCCGTTTACAAGCATCAGCCATACTATAAAAGAGCTAGAAAGAAGGAAATCAACAGTATTAAAAGAAATATCGAACCATTAACATTAAAAAATCGTCAATATTTAAAATCAGTTGGATTGGAAGTTTTAGTATAATGGATTTACTGAATATTACTGATCAGCCCTTTAGCGACAACTCTGTTGCGGAGTACCAGTTCCATACATATCAATCCAATATATCCGGAACTTTGGATTACAATGATGAAATAAGAATCCCTATTCAAGATTTAGATGCTTATACTGCACCGTGCAATAGTTATTTGTACATCGAAGGAAAATTAATGAAAGAGGATGGAACTGAGACTGTTGCACTGGAGTTTATTAATAATGGTATTGCGTTTTTGTTTCGTGAAATTAGATATGAAATGAATAGAATTGTAATAGATGGAGCGAGAAATGTTGGATTAGTTTCAACTTTAAAGAATTATATATCATACAATGAAAATGAAAGTATTTCCATGCAAAATGCTGGATGATTTCCAAAAAAGAAAACAAGCGTGGGTGAAAAAATTATAGCCGATGTAAAAGGAAATTTCAATGTTTGCATTCCATTAAAACTACTAGTTGGATTTTTTGAAGATTTTCGAAAAATTGTCATTAATATGAGACAAGAATTAGTATTAATACGTAACAGTAATGATCTAGACAGCATTACAAGTAGCGATGAAGCTGAAAAACCTAAAATCACTATTAGTAAACTATTTTGGAGGGTCCCTCATGTCACTGTTAATATGTCAGAACAGCTTAGGTTGAATAAACTTATAAGTCGTAATGTAGATCTCCCTATAAAATTTAGAAGCTGGGAATTAATTGAATATCCATCTCTACCTCCGTCGAGCAGACATACATGGCCTGTTAAGACGTCTACTAAGGTAGAAACTCCTAGACATGTAATAATAGCATTTCAGAAAGATAGAAAAGGGAAAATTACAACTGATATGAGCAAATTCGATGACTGTGGACTTAGAAACATAAGAGTCTTCTTGAATTCTGAAAGATATCCATATAACGATTTATACTTGCTTTAAAAGCAATAAATACGCAACCCTCTATGACATGTTTGCAAATTTTCAGGAATCCTACTATCATCACAAAATAAATCAGCCTATTCTTAATCCAAGAGAATTTAAGGATTATGCACCAATAACGCATATCGACTGTTCACGTCAAAAAGAAGTTATACAAACGGGGTCAGTGGTCATGAGAATAGAGTTTGAGACGGATATCCCCACTACTTCGGATATTACTGCATATTGTCTTATATTACATGAGAAACATTTCACTTATAACCCTTTAACTAAAATTGTACGTCAACATTGACATGCGCACTACATGTTTCTCTTTGCTGGCATAAACAAAAAGTAGTTCGAAGAAGTCAGTTAGTATGATAAGGAGATCAGAATATGTGCGACTATTGAAGGAACACAGAAAAAAACTGAAATACTTAAGAAAAATAGTGGAATTTTATTGCATGAAGAAAAAAGTTTTAAAAAAATTGCATAATCTAAAACTATGAAGCTGGTTGTGGACATTCAAGGATTTAAAATAGAAAACAACGAATTTATTGTTAAAGAGCTCGCAGGCTATGACGGTGTAAAAATGTGCCACTATATTTTTAAACCACCATACCCATTTAACTTACTCTCACCAGAGATAGAACATCAAGTTACATGGCTAACAAGAAATCATCACGGCATCAAATGGGCTGATGGATTTACACCATTGCATATGTTCGGTCAAATTATTCAGGATTTGACTTCAGCGGCAGATTGCGTTTATGTAAAAGGAAACGAAAAAGCAAACTACATCAGACACTTTATCACCCAACCTGTATTAGAACTTGACGAGCGACCAACTTTAAAGAAGTCGATCCCAAAATGTTTTTACCATTCAAATAATAAATGTATGTGTGCACTGTCTAATGTCTATTATTTGTATGAAAATTTTATTTCTTGATTTTATAATAAATAATACTAAACAGAATTTTGTTTTTTTTTAATATTTTTAATATCTGCAAATAACACAAAATACAGTACAATATACAATACAATATAAAATATTTAAATAATTCAATTATCCTCTTGAACATGTACCCTGTTTGCAAGTTCTGGCTCCAAATATTGTTTTATTCGATGCAAAAATCCGCCTAACCCCAATTTGATCAGCTCCTGGACAAGACATCCCTCACATATTCTCTTTTCTAAAAATTTGCGACAAACTTCATGGCCCTCTTCATATTTTTTAGCTAGTTCATTACATTCATCTTCAGAGTAAAATCTTCCCATTCCATATACAGCCTCATGCTCTGCGTCGAATTGAAGATTTGAAAATTTTTGACTTAAATGGCGAACACCACTTTCTAAGTCCGTAATCTCAACTTCTTTGACGTAGCACATCCACATCTTTCGATATTAACTTTATTTCGGATGAAGTAAAAAACTGTTAACTGACGAGTTCTACTAATATTCCAGATTTATAGTGAACGATCATACCCCCCACATTATTTCAGACATGCCTATTTGACTACATTTGTGGAGTCAGCAGTCCATTTAACTTGTGAAGTCAGCAATTTATTGTACTTAGGCATACCATAATTTATTCAATTTACAAGTTTATTGTAACACATCCGGCATTTTATTCAGATTATGTCAGCAGTACATTGTACTGATACATCCGGTATTACTTAACTTGCAATGTCAGCAGTTCATTCAACTTGTAAAGTTAGCAGTTCATTATACTGACATCCGGCATTTTATGCAGCTTATGTCAGCAGTTCATTGTACTGATACATCCGGTATTACTTAACTTGCAATGTCAGCAGTTCATTCAACTTGCAAAGTTAGCAGTTCATTATACTGACATATCCGGTATTATTTAACATGCAACATCAGCAGTTCATTGTACTTTCACATCCTGTAATTCTATTCAACTTGCGAAGATAGAAGTTCATTATTCACTCCAAATTATATATTATATAGTGAAGTATTTGAAAAAAAGAATAAATATATCTATTATTACAATAATGCATAGGATTTGAAATAAAAATATTTTTTTAAATTAATAATTTATTTGATTAATATCAGACTTTTCCTAAAATACAGTTATTTGGTATAACTTTACAAACAAAAGTGGATAATGATAATAAAAGAATAACAATTGTTGAAGATTGAAATTACAAACTTTTGTGTAGTTATTTCGTAACATTTACAAACAAAAATGGATATTTATATAAAAATGCTAATTTTTGAATACAAAACAATATAAAATATTTAAATAATTCAGTTATCCTCTTGAAATACTCTGCTTGCAAGTTCCGGCTCCAAATATTGTTTTATTCGATGCAAAAATCCGCCTAACCACAATTTGATCAGATCCTGGACGAGACATCTCTCGCATATTCTCTTTTCCAAAAATTTTCGACAAACTTCATAGCCCACTTCATATTTTTTAAGCTAGTTCATTACATTCATCTTCAGAGTAAAATCTTCCCATTCCATATACTGCCTCATGCTCTGCATCGAATTGAAGATTTGAAAATTTCTGACTTAAATTTCTCACACCAGATTCCAAGTCAATAATTTCAAAAGCTAATTTTTGAATATTGAAATTATAAACATTTTTACAGTAAAACAAAAATGGATACTGGTATTAAAAAAAGCAAATTTTTGAGGATTGAAATAAGTACAAAATATTTTTTACACTAAAACAAAAAACTTACAATAAACCTAAATCAAAGTCGGTATCATGATTTTCCTGTTCAATAATCTCATCAAATGCCCTTAAAAGAATCGTTAAAGCATCATCATTAGTATTATGGTTAGCGTTATTGAGGAAATTAGGAATGGAGTAATGCCCCCAAGCAAGAGTTTTTGTGCTTCCCGGTATAACATAACGCTTGTCATCCTGTGCGGAAAGCGCAACTTTATTTCTCAACTCAGTATATATCGTATGCAGATGTGAAGAAAAAACATACATTTTTCGGTATATGAGGCCGCCGTCTTCTACAATTTGTTTATAATCCATTGAATGTAACTGATTTTTAATAACACTTTTTGATACCCCTTTGGCTTTTTTCATAACATTATCATTTGTTTTAACACAGTAAGCTTTCGCCCCAGTACCGAAAAAGCTTTCTATCGGTGTACCGGCATATTAGTCTTTCATTTTCCCTGGAGTTGACCTCGTTTTCGGAATGTTGTGCACGTTTGGAATTGAAAAATTAGATGTATCGAAGAGTTCTATATTTGTTTTAATATCATCGTAAACATTTTCGGTGTGAATTTGTAAAATTAATGAATCGGTATCCGTGTAACAAAGAACAGCTTTATCCTCATAGTTTTTCTTTATAAAGTTATACAAAAGTCATATATTATAGTTTTTGATATATCTAAAATGGTGAAGCCTATGTAGAGCGGTTTATCATAAAATATTTTTAATAGTGACATTTGAATTGCGACTAAATTTTCTGAAAATACACTACAGGATTTAAAATTAGGCTTTGCAATAAGTCCTTCAGCACCTATACTACCTATACTATTTCTCCAATGTGATACTAACTTCACATCAACCCTATTATCTACATTTTCCATTGTCTTTCCGAATATTGAATTTATTAAAAATTTATAAAGATCTCTCTCAAACGATTTTTAGAAGAGTTTCTAAGTTCAGTATTCAAATCTATGTATGTTTTTAACCAAGCAGATTGTGAGAATTCTATAATTCTATGTATTTTTTTAAGTATTAATCCATGTTCTAAGCATTGTTTCAAATTTCTGTAATGGGTAATATATTTATGTTTATCATGTAAATTTAATATTAATTTTGAATTTTTTGAGTCAGGGGGTACAAAGGTCTCCGGACAAAACGATAGATCATTGTGTTTGTCGTGTAAATGCTGTGGGTATTCTAAATCTACTTCCAGTATATAGCCTTTTGGAGAATTATTATCGAGATTAGTGCAATCAAAGTTTTCAATTTCATAGTCTTTCAACCATCTAAAATCGCCCGTTGGCAAACTCTGGCTCATTGAGCTTCCGTATAAGTTGGTAGAATCTAGATATAATATATATGACGTTGGTTTTGATGGATCATAATTGGAAATGAATGAATTATTAGCGACAGCTTTTCTGTTACTACATTGGCTAACACCGCCACGTATTCCTTTCCTAAAGAAGTGAAGCATATCGATATCAGTTAGAAGCTCAAGTTCGATACCAGTTTTTCGCAACATAGCATCCCAGCTTAATGATGGAGCTGTTAAATATTGTGCAGGATCTAATTTGTATGTCCGTAGACATATCTGTCGAAAATTCTCAAAAACATCGGCAAGAAGCAACACATCTGATATTAAATAAATGTCCGAATATTCGCCAAGAGTTTGACAATTAAATGTATTCCACACATTACAAGCCCGATCATAATCTTCCTGAGAAATTGATTCGCCACTCAAGATATTAAAAAACTCATCCTTTGATGGCAATTCGGTACCATCCAATTTCTCCAGTGAATCTACGTAAGAATATGGAAAGACACCTTTACGTCTTAATAAATTGAATTGTTGGTCATCGGTATAAAATTTTCTTATTTCGAGGCATTGATGTGTTTCTAGCGTTTGGCTTAGTTTATCCAAGGAAGCTGGTAAAAAGCGAAAAGAATCGACAAATCTTAATTTTATAAAAACTTTCTTCGGTTTTCTATCATAGAAGAATATATCTACAAGAATTTGTTTAGAAAATGTAATATATTTTTCTTTATTTTGCGCAAGAACTTGTATACTTTCTTGCTTTAAAGCTAATTTTTTAATAAATAAATGGGAATCGTAATTAGTTAAAGTATGAAAGAATACTGGTATAAATTTAGGTATCTTAAAATTCAAATTACAATGCGAATGTGCAGGTCCACGAAAATCACCAGTAAGATGGCAGTGATCGCGGACCTTTTCATCACCATCCTCAAAAGGTTTATCACATATATGACAAATTTGGCTATTATTGAAAATATCTTGTTGATTCTGAGATAATGGTTTCATTTCAACTATATTTTTTAAGTGATTCTGATATAATTGTAAAACAAGCTCATCCAGTCTTTTAACGAAAACTTCCACAACATCAATACCTCGATAATATTCAAGTTTGGAAAGATTATCATCAAAATTACACTTTAGGTAGAAGCAAAATGAGTACGGCTCGTGTTGATAAGTTTTAACGGAGAAAGATTTACTGTCAGATGGTTCATTGTAATGAATTGGTTTTAACAAACTTTCAAAATCTGCATATATCACGAAAGGAACCGGTAATTGTTTCTCGACATTAACAAATTTCAAGATATTTCCTGCAATTAGTTCCCCACATTTATTGATTTTAGGTTCTGGGTCTGGTAGTACAGTACACAAATGATTACAGTCATTTCTTTCATGAGCATGCAATTTCTCAGGAGAATTAAAAAACAAGAGACAACCGTCGCAAATATAATTTCTACCGTGATGCTTAGATCTCTGGCTAGAGACTAATCGTGACAAGTCTTTAATAAGTGTGTAATGACTATTACCGTCAATATCAGTAACGAGCAATAAGTTTACGTGTGTATTTTGTTTTTTATTTGTGAAATGTAGGGGGCCCACAATTTCGCTAACCATTTTACCATTTTCGTATTGATTATTTATCCCAAATACATTTATAGATATATTATTTAAAATTTCAAATTTCTGAATATCATGTAATTTGACAGGAAAATCAATACCTTCAAAATTGAGCAATGTTGAGTAATGAGGATATGATGCCACTTCATGAGGAGGTCCATCCGCTGGGAAGATTGCAGCGTTGATAGCATAAGCAAAACACTTGTTATCATTATTTTGAATATTCAAAACAGCTCTCTTATTTTCAATAGATTTAGGTAACTTGATGTATGATGATGCGAATAACGGGTTGAATTTGTTCAAGTTGACTTCGAGAAAACTAACGTGCTTCAGAGCCCATCCTAAAAAATATTTAATATGTTTGAAAAAAAATGAAAATATGGATATTATACATAAACTGTGATTAATACAAATTTTTTAAACATACCTGAATCTCGCTCCTGAAAAGTTGATGCTTTCTCTATGATCTCTTCTTTGAACTCGTTATACAAATTTGATAAATCCAATGAATGTGTCACAATTTTATTTTTAGTGTTAAATGATTTAATATCTGACAATTCTTTCTCCTCAATAACATAAAGTCCAAATAATTCCATATTAATTTTTATGCTGAAGAATATTTTAATATACTTCTCAATAACTGAGATGACTTTCACTTTTACTTCTTCCAAAAACTGAGAGATATCTGTGTACTGCTTTTTTGTGGAAAAACGGTAACTCGAAATTCGGCTCTTGAATGCGCTCTGAAGTTTTTCTACTCCATCTTCCACAATATTGATAACTTTCTTATGAGAAAAACTTTTCAAATGTCCCATTAACTTATTTTTAGGCATTCTTTCATAGCATTGCGGGCAACGAATAATAATTTCTTGAGATTTTGTATGATTCTGCATGCCAGAAGGTCCGGGTAGATTTTCAAATTCGTTATTGCAATTGCTTAGTTTGATTTTTTTCGGGGCACTATGTGCACCTATTTCTCTATAGGCACAGCTTCCACGATGATGACGTGACAAACTGCTTTTTGATGAAAACTGTTTTGTGCACTGGGGGCACTGCATTGTAAATTACAGTTTTTACAAGGAACTATATTCGACACCAAATAACTGTATTTAAATTCGACACCAAATAACTGTATTTAAATTCGACACCAAATAACTGTATTTAAGGAAAAGTCTGATATTAATGCGTTAATCGATTTCACATTCATTTTTATATACCTCCCCCTCTCCCACCACTTAATTAACTAGGTGGTAAGTTGATCTTCTAGAAAAATGCAAATAAAATCAATTTTTAGACAAAAAATGTCGTTGCGGTAGTAATTTGATCACCGGACAAGTTCAAAATTTTAGATAAAAATTTGGTTTCGGCAGATTCTGACAGCCGAAATGAAGATAAGGTCACATATTTACGAACAAATTTAATTTCGGGAGTATTTTGGCACCCTAAAATGTAGTCATGTTCAAAGCTTTAAACAGAAACTTCGTTTAGGCAGTATTTTCGCACTCAAAAATGAATTCGCGGTTAAATATTCACACAAAAATTTGGTTTCGGCAGATTCTGACAGCCGAAAATAAAGACAAGGTCAAATATTTACGAACAAATTTAATTTCGGTAGTATTTTGACACCCTAAACTGTAGTCATGTTTAAAGCTTTAAACAGAAACTTCGTTTAGGCATTATTTTCGCACTCAAAAATGAATGCGCGGTTAAATATTCACACAAAAATTTGGTTTTGGCAGATTCTGACAGCCGAAAATAAAGACAAGGTCAAATATTTACGAACAAATTTAATTTCGGTAGTATTTTGACACCCTAAAATGTAGTCATGTTTAAAGCTTTAAACAGAAACTTCGTTTAGGCATTATTTTTGCACCCAAAAATGAATACGAGGTTAAATATTCACACAAAAATTTGGTTTCGGCAGATTCTGACAGCCGAAAATTAAGACAAGGTCAAATATTTACGAATATATTTAATTTTGAGAGACAAGGTCAAAGTCAAATTTGCTTTCGGCGGTATTCTTATACCCAAAATTTCGGTCAAGGTCGAATTACTAATAAAAAATTATTTTGGCTGTAATTTGACACCCAAACAGTCATATTCTGGCTGTAATTTGACACCCAAAAAAAACGTTTTCAAGGTCACATTTTTCAAAAATTTCTCGACCAGCTTAGTTGAGGGCGCATAATATTCCTACATTTATAGAGACGATTTGAAAAATTCACCTCGTATAATAATTGAGTCTAAATATTATGCCTAAATTAAATATATTAAAAATACAACACTTGCTATGCTTATAGTAATTAATATGTATTGTTAATAATGTCCCATTTTAACAAGAAACATTCTACCACATTATTTTTTACATATATATAAAATTTGAAATAAAAATTTGAGTAACTAAAGTTCTTGTATTTACAAGAATATTTTTAAAAAATCTGATCTGGTTCTGTACAGGCGCAATGAGACATTGTATGTAATCGATTTTTAACCTAAAAAATTCTAGAGGGTCATGAAATTCGGCACTAACGGTGAAATTACCAAAAAACATTGTCTTAGTATATAAAATGTGATATTTGTTACAGTGAATAATATATATTTTTTAAATTATTTGTCATAACTTGAACATTATGTTAAATCACAAGTTGGTATACGTGCAACGTAATATAACACCGGAAAATGTACGATCACGCCATATAGGCGACCAACCTCGCTGACATTCATTAAATGCAGTTTAATCAATTTCATATAATGCAGTTTATTTCACTCGCACTTACTGCTTTTCAATCGCCCCACCGCAATTGGTACGAGAGGGGACTGTGCATTATTTAATCTATGACGAGCGTTACAGTTCATTCTGTATCCACAGTTCTACCTGTTAATACGCTTCCTCTACCATACGTTTACTTAGTTTTTTTATATATAATCTTACTTAGTTTTTTATAGTTTTCGGTGTTAGTTTTTTTTAAATAGTTTTCGGTGTTAGTTAATTATCATTTAATTTAGTGTTCGGTTTAATTTAAAGTTTTTTAAGGTTTTTAAGTTCGTGTTTAAGTCATTTTTTTAGTGTTAATTATTTTAAGTGTATATAGATATAAAGTCCGAGTTTAAGTCATTTTATTTTTTAGTATTAATTATTTTTTAAGTTTTTTTTAATCTTCGTGTCTACGCGATTCCTTGTTCCTGTTTCCTGTTCCTTATTCATTTTTTTTCCTGAAAAATGTACAAGTATCAAGCTAACGCCGCAACCGCCGCAACCGCTAGAGATGCGGACATATTTTCAAACACCACATTGGAGGAGGAAATTTCGAAGTACCTGGACAACCAGGCGGCCCCGTCTACCATCGGTCCGGCATCCAGGTACTGGAGGGGTCCTTTACCGATTTGAGGCCAATTTCGATGGAGTTAGAACAACCAGGTAAAGCATTTTTTATTTTTTCGGTTAAATAATTGCACATCTAATTTGCTTTTTCTTTGCAGTAACCACAGCGGAAATAACAGAGCGGGCGGATGCGGCAACGCCAGGACCGTCGAGATCCACCCAGTCCCGGAGAGCGGCGATGTATAGCAGGGCCGAAGATGAGGTGCTGCGGGCGGCAACACCAACGTCCACACAGTCCCGGAGGGAGGCGGCGTACCGGAGGGCAGAAGATGAGGCGCTCCTCCAATTTGAGCTGGACGGATGGCTCAATATAATTCGAGGGGACGTCCGAAAACAGGAGGAGAAAATTGCTCGTAGCAAGAAGCGCTACGAGCAAGACACAAGAGCCTTCCTTGTCAACAACACGGCCCGGTACGCCCAGAACCTCAAGCTGGGAAAAACAAAGATGCTACAACATCTACACCGACTTCGCCACCGGCAGCAAGTCATAGCACAGGACGCCGATATGCTGGAGGCGAAGATCGGTGTAGTGGACACGGAGCTAAGAAAATGTAAAAATTTTGTTAAACACATGCCAATAGGTGAAGATGAGTAGTAAACTTTGTAATTTTTCTTTAATAAAATATTTTAAAATTAATATTTTCTCTTATTTATTATTTTACTTTAGGTTTCTAAGTTTCAAAAAATACAAATGCTTAAAAGCAGACAGTAACAATTTTAGTAACAAGACTAAAAGTATGAAAAGTGAAACAAATTCACTGAAAAAATTATAAACAAAAAAATATTTTCAACACTCAATGTGTTTTGAACAGTGAAATATTTTTATACTCTGGTTAAATTTGACTTCATAAAAAATGTAGTAAATTTATGAAGTTAATGTGTGCTTTGAAAAAGTGGTAGAATGAAATTGATGTTGAAAAAATAGTAAGTATATTTCAAATCGTAATATTTTTTTTATCATAACTTTAAACAATATATCTCAAATTAAAAAATAAATAATATGATCATTACTAGAACATAGTACTGAACTTGAGGAAAGGTATATAAATTGAAACAAATTACTTATTATAAAGATATTTATTATAAACCACAATCTAAGTTACATTCTTAAATATACAGATGATTATTGTATACATAGATAACATTTTGGAAACTACTTAAAAACAAACATATTAGGCAGCACTCGCCTTTCTACAATTTACATCACAATTAGCACAAACAGTATATATTTTAGTACCCTTGGGTGCACTACATTCTTCTAAAACACTTTTGCATCTTAGACAAATCCATATACAGACGGGCATTATTTTCAATGTATTATTACAGATGTATAATTTATTTTCTTGTATTAATTATAAAAACATATGCTAAGTATAATAAACAGGCAGATGCTTATTAGATGAAAGGTTATTATCACAAGCCACTTGAATCCACCTTTACAATTAATCGTATGGCTTTTTGTAATACACGTGTGCCCCTCCTTTATATTTCGCAGCAATAGGTTCTTCATTAATTATGCGTAGGAACAATTTGCTGAAAATTTCAAATGTTCAGTGATAGGTATGTCGCTTGCCTCCCATCTATATACTTCGACGCCACAACAAAAGCAACTGGCTACATCATGGCAGCCGCTGTAATAAAATCCGGCCAGGGCGAGGTCCGCAGGATCCACAGCGCCATTCCATCTTTTAAACGACAGTAAACGTTTATCGAATGACTGATACAGTCCTGTATTATTTGGTACAACTGAAGAGTCTCCCATGCATGCACAAAATGTCTGCATAATTGATTTTTCCAATCTACACTCTTCACCACACATTAAGAAATGCCTTTTAGATGGCTATCCAATTATTTTCTCTTATAAATTAATGATCTATGTTGACATCAGGTGGGGTTCACCTCCCACCAATAAAAAATCTGTTGTTTATATTGATTATACAAAAATGAGAGACATAAATGTCCACAGATATATGAATTATAGTTTTGCAAAGAATCATAATTATATCTAATTGTATTCAAGCTGCCGTCACTTAAAAAATATTTTATTAACTCTTTTGGAGGTCTTAAATTTCCATAACTGTCAAAATAAATTATTTCCTTGTTTTTCTTGGTGTACGCTACCCAGTGAGTTCCCTCACCATCATCAGTATCTAGATTTATTATGCCGGTCTCATTTTTATTTATTATTTTTGGAAGCGTATCTCTCATAAAAATACCGCGAAAATGAGGAATTTTAAGCATTTTTGAATATTTCATTAGATCTAAATTAGTCAGTGGTCGGTGAGGCAGCTTTATTGGGAGTTTTTTGGATATGTTTTCAAATATAATCCAGAGCCTTTTTTGTAAGGACCTAGATATAATCCTTTCCCTTTTGAAGCTTGCTCCATTGCTAAATTATGTCTCTTTTGTTCAGCGGCCTGTTCCCGATTTGATTTAGCGTCATTGACTGCTTTTGTAATGCCGGCTACACCTCCTCCGAGAGCTCCTAATGCTCCCAAAAGAGGTAAAAGGAATGGGAGAAATCCACCTGTTTTTGGGGTAGCTATAATTCTTCTCCTCCGCTTCTTTGACCTTGATTTTTTCTCTTTATACCAAGCTTAACATTTATTTCTCCACCTTTCTTCTTTGAGGAACGACTTCCTCGGCGTTTGAGGCCCATTCCCAACTTATTCTTTAATTTCATCACCCCACCGACTCCCAATGCGGCGATTTTTTCACCGAAACCTGAGTCGGATGCTTTTACACGTTTAAATGCGACTTCAGCTAATTCTCTGTCAGCTTGATTTCGTCGCTCGACGTCTTGAAATTTAGAATACGCTATATCGTGCTCTTTGCATGCCTCATCCAACGGATTAATTCCTTTATCCCCTCTTTGTAACCTCTTTGAAAGTTTTGTTCCAGGTCCACAATAATTATAAGTAGGCAAATGTAACTCCACTGGAAGTTTATCAATGATTTTATTAAGCAGACCACGTCCTCTCTTCTTAGCACTTCCAATACTACTAGGTGGAGAAGACTTTTTGCGAACCATTATAATACAACTGGCATAAACAATAAAACATGTTTTGTAAAGTAGCCGTATATATACCTGCAGGATGTGATGTCCATTCAGTTTACCCTAGTTCTCATTGTAATGAAAATCCACTTCAAAATAATTTCTAGATATATGTACTAATTAGTAGCTGCCTGAAATGCGGATTCATCAGCAAGAAACAGTTTTACCGATAGCAGATCATGATGACGTTTCCAAGACCAGCACCATTCAAAAGCACGGCATTTTATTTGGTGGACAATCGAAACGGGGACTTTTGGTAGGAAGCTCAGGGTGCGGAAAAACAAATGTGATGCTCAGTTTATTAGAACATCCCAATGGGTTACGGTTTGAAAATGTTTACTTATATTCTAAGTCCCTATATCAACCGAAATATGAGTACTTGAGAATGCTTATGAAACCTATAAATGAAATTGGATATTTCGAATATAATGATGGGGATGCAGTAATACCCCCAGAAGAAATAAAACCGAATTCTGTGATAATATTTGATGATTTAGCTTCTTGTAATCAAAATATCATTAAAAGCTATTTTTGTTTTGGACGTCATAAAAACACTGATTGTTTTTACCTATGTCAGACATACAGCGCCATTCCCAAACAACTATGTAGAGATAATGCTAACCTTATTGTGATATTCCCTCAAGATATGACCAATCTGAAACATATTTATGATGATCATGTAAACGTGGATATGTGTTTTCAAGATTTCAGAGAGCTCTGTGCATTTTGTTGGAAAGATAAATATGGGTTTGTGGTAATAGATAAAGATTGCGCTATTAACTCTGGAAGATATCGGAAGGGATTCGATAAATTCGTTCAAATATAAGGTTTCAACACTGAGCCCCCCCCCTCAGTCAGTAATCATGGATAGTCGAGTGGCAGTACAGCTTTTAAAAACAAGAGAGGCGCTGAAACAAAAATACAGAAGTTTGAAAAGAGATATCGACAAATCACAATCACAGTTAGAGAAAACTTACAAACCGATAACTGAACCTCTTAAAGATTTGGTGTCAACTCTTATTAAAACAGAAAGTGCTTCGAAAAAACCATATTTGAAAAAAGAATTAAAAGAAGAAATAAGCCGTGATAGTCTTAATACTCGATCAATTGGCCAAACTCCTCTTGAGTATTATCACACTTCTACACCTGTTCATTTGGAAGACGAAACTTTTCAGTATGACCCGACTCAAGTAAGGCCCGAGTTCAGTGAAAGTTTTTTTGATGAAACTTCTCCGCCAACGATAGCAGAAACATCGACAGCTGCAGAACATGAAAAATATTTACAGCAATTTAAGAAACCTCTACCGCGAGCATACATAGAAGGAAAAATCGAAGATGTAAAAATGAATATGATGATACTTTCGGTGTTTACTTCGACCCTTTTGCCAAAAAATATGCGATTGGTGATGCAACTATTGATTTTGATGGCGCTGACTTTATTATTAATGGCGAGTTTAAATATATGGGTACACCAGGATTGTATGAGCTGATGTTTAAAAAGCATCCAGCGGGTTATCGACCAACTGATTTAGATCAATATATTGCTATAATTAAAAGGACCAATGCTCATTACCTAGGGTACAATCCCGGGAAAGGTTTATCGACGTCACGTGCATCTAAATTTATAGATATTATTAAACCACGAGTTACTAATTTACATTCGATGGCTCAAGAAAAAAACAATAAAAAAAACATTATCCCAAGAAAATCAGCATTAGCATTACCCACAGCTACACAAATATCGAGATCTAGTTCACTTCCTAGGACGTAGGCAATAAAAACAAGAAGCCAAAATAAGAGAGGTGGAAATCTAAAAACGATGGAATTCAATAATAAGAAGATTGAATATCGGCATTTTGATGATTACAATGAACTTGTAGATCGTTTAAGACTATTGGTAGCATCACAATTAGCAGGAAATACTGGGCATAATAATGAGATAACCTCAATAATAGAACAATTGAGAGAGGGTAAAATAATAAGATAAATAGTTTACGTGAAATGTTGAGATATCATTCAGTATAAGACTTTGAGACTGTCACCATGCCAATTAATAAATTTGGAAGTCATATGTTAAAGAATGAAGTAATTTCTTATTCATCGCCAATTCCCCCATCCCCCCTATTAACATCACCCCCAAGAACATCACCATTTTACAATTGTGAGCCTTCTTCACATCATAGCAAATGTATTATAAATATTCGAGGCCGTTTACAGAAATCTCAAAGTGTACTTTTTTATACATTAGAGAACAATACAACAGAATACAAATGCCCTATATCTGGTAAAATTGAAAATATAGAGATTTTACCTGCTAGTACCCAAATTTTCTTGAATACAGTTGCAGTTACAGCAGAAGAATTTGTGGGGAAAATTGTAAATTTGGAAGATAAGTTTACGTTTTACGCAAAAAATAAAGATCCTCTGTACGTCCAAATTGTACTACAGTGTTCAATAGCTAAAAATGATTAACGTTAAACAGGAAATAGTCAACGAAATTCATAAGCCTGCCAGAAGGTACTTTAAAAGAAGGAGAGTAATTGTTAAAGGCCTTAATGACCTTATTCAAGCAGATCTTGTTGAAATGGATCGATATGCTAAAATAAACAAAGGCTATAGATATATTTTAGTGGTTATTAACGTATTTTCAAAATTTGTTTGGTGTGAACCTGTCAAAAATAAAAGTGGAAAAGCAGTTGTAGAAGCAATGAACAAAATCCTGTCACAGATGAGCACACCACCCAAGAATTTACAGACGGATATGGGTAAAGAATTTTACAATAAAAAATTTAAAAAATTAACAGATAAATTGAAAATTAACCACTATAGTTCTTACACACATCTTAAAGCAAGTGTTGTAGAAAGAGTGAATAGAACTTTAAAAAATAAAATGTGGAAGCAGTTCAGCTTACAAGGAAACTACAAATGGTTATATATCTTACCAGATATTGTTGCCGAATATAATAGCACCAAACACAGGACTATTGGAATGGAACCAAAAAATGTTAAAAAGAAAAATGAAAAATATTTATTACAAACTGCCTATAGTCACCTGAAAACAATTGATCCAAGGAAACGAAAATTTAAAGTCAATGATTATGTGAGAATTAGTAAATATCGAGAAGCTTTTTCAAAAGGTTACACTCCTAACTGGTCGAACGAAATTTCCCAAATCAGAAAAATTAACAAAAGTAATCCTAGAACATTTCTATTGGAAGACCAAAATGGTGATGAAATTCAAGGAGGTTTTTATGAGCATGAACTTCAGAAAGTAAAATATCCAGATGTATATCTTGTGGAGAAGATTATAAGAAAAAAGGGGACCAAACTCTATGTTAAATGGCTTGGATTAGACAAAAAATATAATTCATGGATTTCGAAAAATCAAATTGTATAATAATATTCTATAATTTATCTTAATAAAACAAATGTTTAAGTAATACATGTTTTTTATTTATATATTTTGTACATATTTTTATACATTATTTTATATATTTTATAAAATAATGAATTCGTAAATGACTTACACATATATTAACTTACAAAACCAATAATTTTAATGTCTCTTAAATTAAACATTCGGCTTTGAATAAATCTGGATAAATATAAACAAGTTCCATGAGAATATAAGCATTTTCATCACTGCAACTCTTGTTGTGTTGAATAACGTTTAGAGCATTTTCAAATATATTTCCTCCTTGACGTTGTAGTTCTCTCTTGACGTTCTTGAAATAATTTATAAACTGTTGTCTTTTTAACATGTCAATGCCATACTTAACAAGTGGTAACACTTCCCACAACTTGCAGATTGATTCATAACCCAAGTACACATACGAGTTATTCTTCTTTATAATTTTTATAACTGTAGAATTGGAAAATTGCTCAAATTGGATGGAAAAATTATCAGCATTTATTGGTTGAATGTTATCGTTGGTATGTATATAATTGGTAATATATCCTTGAAAAGTGAGAAAATGATTCCAATCCGTTTCGTCAAATATTATTGCATCAGTTTTATTTCCACACAGCTTTACACACGGATTATAACACAAGTCACTTGATAACCCCGTTGACACATACTTGCTCCTCGATTTATTTAACTTATGTCTTCTTTCACCTAGTATCACTAAATCGTTTTTATTCTGCGGAGCTGGAGGTAAATTATTAAATAAGTCAAACTTCAGCTCAGGCAATACACTGCTGTATTCGTTCATCTTGAATAGTTGAAATTTAGAAGTTTCTTGAAATACCTTTGTGACACAAATATTAGTACACAATATTGTCCGTGTCTAAGGAATTTATATATCAAAAGATAATTTCATTGGGAGGTATTTGAACTCTCTAGTTATGTTTTCAGATCAGAACAGTTGATATCTGTCTGTAAGAGAATACCATAATATCACCACCATTTTGCGCACCTCCCACCAATCCACCAATCATATGAGGGGGTGTGGTTTATCCCCTCCACTCAACCAATCCGCTTAGGTGGGCGGAGCTTATCCCCTCCCATCGACCAATTACAATACATGGGTGGGGTTTATCTCGACCAATCACAATAAGTGGGTTGATATTCACCTCCCACCAATCGACCAATCATATTATGAGGGGTGTGGTTTATCCCCTCCACTCAACCAATCCGCTTAGGTGGGCGGAGCCTATCCCCTCCCATCGACCAATCACGTTCGGGGTGGGAGGAGGAGTGGGGGGTATACATGGAGGTATGGAGGGGGGTACGCGGCTTTCTTATTATTAACCTACTTATGTAAACAGCATGCTAATATTGATTTCATTGTGCATAGTTTGAAAATTAACGAAATTATAAACGAGTCTACGATTAATGAAATTATAAAGAAGCTGTGCTGTGGAGACAGCCCTCAAGAAAATTGTTTAGAGCGATCATGCTCCCAATGCAAAAATAGAAATGTCGAATTAAATGCTTTCAATAAAAGGGAAAATATAAGTTTTCAAATTTGGTTAACAAGAAATGAGGAAAATAATGCAAAGGGGAAAATTTAATTATGCAAAAGAACTATTAAAGAAACTTGAGTTTGTACAAAAACAGAACTTTTAAGCTGCTAAAATCATCATTAACTAAATTTATGCAACATGTGTGTAACATAAATCATCAGTATAGTATTTTGGACAAAATTAAGAAGAATTTGTTAGCAACTGAAGTTGTGGTACACATGGACTTTTCTGAAAATTATGTGTGTAAATATGCAGCTGAAGTTCAGTCCTCACACTTTGGGGCTTCGAAAAAACAAGTAAGTTTACACACTTCTGTGTTTTATTACAAACCAAGTGAAGATGACTTGACCAAACCAAGAATTTTATTTTTATTAGAATTGTTTTTTGTAGGTTTGGAAATAATTCCATCAACTTCTGGAATAAATTGTGGTCATCATCTTAACACGACCATTCAAAGTGAAGTGTATGAGCCATCCTTGTCTAGTTCTTGGATTAGTAATGAACCGTTTGAAGGAGGTAGTTCAGATGAATATCAGCCAAGCAATGAGGACGACAGTGACAGCGAACAGGAACAAAATAATAAAATCAATATTTCGCCACCAAAGAAGAAAGGTGGAGAAAGTCAAATCCAATAAAGTGGAAAAAAAATATAATTAAAAAAAAAAGATTTTTAGGCGAACCATACGAATCCGGTGGGAAAAAAAGGCCTGCAAAATGCCTAAAGAAGTAGACTGTACATCCTGCAAGTATCAGTGTAATCAAAAATTTGATTTAGAATATAGAAAGCTGTTGTGCGCTAATTACTGAAACTTTGATTACTGCAGACAAAAAGCTTTTATTTTGAGTTGTGTAAAAGGTACGGCACCTAAGTGTAGGAAACCTCGAACAAATTCAAGAGAACCAAGAGGAATGAGCAGGTACTATTTCTTCAAAAAAGGCGAAGAAGAAATAAGGGTTTGTAAATCATTTTTTTTTAAACTCTGTATTAGTCACGGGCCAGTGGATCGAGCTTTTAAGGGTAGAAATGAACATGGTTGTTTTAAATCACCTGACAGGCGCGGACGAAAGGAACCAGCCAATAAGACACCAGGTGTGGACATTCAAGAAGTGAAAAATCACATAGAGCTTCCCAGTAATGGACTCACACTATTGCAGGAAAATAAATCACCGGCAATATTTGGATCCTACCTTATCCATCACAAAAATGTATAATTTGTACGTTCAGGAATGTGAGAACAATAACAACAATAAAGTTTCTGAATCCATCTATCGAAAAATCTTTTGCACTGATTACAATTTGGCTTTTTTTAAGCCAAAAAAGGACCAGTGTTCTACATGTGAAAAATACAAACACAAACTAACATCAGAAGTGGAATACAAAGAACACTTACGACGTCGTGACGAGGCCAACTTCGCTAAAACTCAGGATAAAATTCGGGCCTCAGAACAAGAAAACTTTGTAAGTGCTCCCGTAGATTTGCAAAGCGTTTTGCAAATACTTACTTCAGAAGTTTCTCAAATGTATTACAGCATGAAGCTGTGTGCCTTTAACTTAACTGTATACGAGTCAGCCCCACCAAATAATGCATACTGCTATGCATAGACTGAAGTAAATGGTCAAAGGGGAAGCAGTGAAATTGGTACAGGCCTATTTGAATGGATCAAAACTTTACCAAAGACTGTTACCGAAATAAGTCTATTTTCTGATACCTGCGGCGGCCAGAACCGAAATCAGTTCATTGCGGCTTTGTTTTTGTATATAGTAGAAAATACACATTTATAAACAGTGCAACATAACTTCCTAGAAAAGGGTCATTCCTACATGGAAGTTGACTCGATGCACAGCGCCATTGAGAGAGCAAAAAGAAATATTGGAATTTATACCATGAATGATCTTCTTAATGTATTTCACATTGCTCGTTGGGCGGGTTGTTCCAGGCAATGCCTTTCGACTCGGAATATTCAATTCGTTGTTGTCAAGTTTACGGAAGAAGCTACATTTTTCAAAAGTTGTGCTATCTGCATCTTTACCAAACGCTCCAATGTCTACGTAGATAAAGTTGTAATTGGCATCCGTTACAGCAATAAGAAAAGTAATGTTTGTAATTGAAATACAATGATCCGTTCTTTTCCGATTTTATAATTCTTATATGTTTACCACCACCGCGCCCAGACAATTTGGAAAATTAGCATAAGTTTCAAAACGTTTACTAATGTCAAACCATTTTTGTTCAGTATATTCGCCGAAACATTCTTGTTTTAATACATCCCATAAAGCCCTGCAAACTTCTCTACAGACTTTGCTTAATGTCGAACGACCCAACCTGCACGAATAGTGGAGATCCACTAAATTGCATTCACTTCCCAAATATCTGCAAAAAAATTATATCGTTCATAAAACAATTTCTGGAGGTTATTATTTAACAGATTTTAATTATCCATAAATCAGAAAGAAAAGGATGTATGTTGTGTGTTTTGGAATTTTTAAAATCGGTTAAATAATATGTTCACATTGGCACCAAGTTTACACACTTGCGTACATCAAAGAACCCCCTTAACAGTCCAATTTTCTTCGTAGGTAAAAAGCTTATGAACAGATGGATGGTTATGTATATGCCAATCAATTAAGTTTTTTGACGAGTACAGGGAGTCACTGAAACAACTTCCTGCATCAATGAAACTACACCCGAGGATAAAGCCGATGATAAAGAAATCAACAATGAACTGACTACAACAATGCCCACAAGTAAAAAAAGCCGTCGTCCCAAATTAGAAGAGGCATTAATTAAATTTATGTCTACTCCTTCTATACCATCTGAAATGCAAATACAAAGTGAAGATATGGCATATTTCCAATCACTTGTGCCACTTATTGTCAATTTCAGTGGTGACCAAAAAATAGAATTTCGGATGGAAGTACTGAAAATAATACAAAAAATTAGAGCTAACACTCCGCAAACTTCCAATCCATCCCTGCACAGCACATAAATCCACAACCACAATGTCAGTCATATG
Source organism: Leptura quadrifasciata (assembly GCA_963675555.1). Taxonomy (NCBI): domain Eukaryota; kingdom Metazoa; phylum Arthropoda; class Insecta; order Coleoptera; family Cerambycidae; genus Leptura; species Leptura quadrifasciata. The sequence continues at coordinate 65,412,627 of OY776680.1, forward strand.
CAATGGCAAATTATACAAATATGCCACAATCCCACTATCACCGTGATGTTTATATTCCTCATCTACCAGCTTAGTTTTCACCTGTTCCTTCTACTTCTCAAGAATATACAGTAGAGCCTCAGAATACACGGAAAAAACAGAATAGCGATTCACAAAGATATACTAGTACTCCGTCTACTCCTCACAGTCAATCTGATGATAATTCATATAGACACAGAAAATTTTGACCTTTATGCTCTATAATATACACTATCTGAATTATAATTTCATTACGAAAATATTTTTTTAATAAACATATATTAAGGTTAAGTGGAAGAGCAGAGAGTGTCTCACTCTACTGAACTTCGCCCTTTTATTATTATATTCAATAATAAATAAAGACATATTATTATTATTATTATATGCATTCTGAATAAACCATTGTTATTTCCTTACCTTAATGTTACTACTAGCATTTCCATAGGCGTTATACATGCTCTCATATTGGTATGGTAGTCAATAGTTTAAGATGTAGTTCATCAAATGATTTTATACTCATACGACAGTAATTAAAAAATTTCACTTCATCGTTTCTCAAATCGCTGAAACTTGACGAAAAGGCGCATTTCAATAAACGAGAACTCACGTAAGAATTTACCCAGTATCTCCTCTTTTTCTTTAAATACAGTTTGTAAACAAAGTATGCGAACATTACTTTTCTTCTTATATTCATGTGCACTATTGTCTAACCTAATTAACACTGACCAACGTCTCACCCGAGCAGTTAACCAGCGTGTGTGAATTTACAATCGCGTTTGCAGTTGCGTTACCGACGCGTTAACGCAACCGCAAATGACGTCCGTGTGCATCCGGCTTAAGAAGGATTTCTTTCTTCGCTAAATTGGGTCATATTTCAAATGAAGACCATGCTACACACATAAAATGAAAAGAGGCACAAACTGAAAAACAGAAAGACAAATAAACACGAAGATTTTTTGTTAACCACGGGCCTTCAGGTCGTTTTGTTATCACTCAGATTGACCGTATCTAGTTTCTATTATGGGTCAAAACTGCGTCCATAATTTTCGACCATTTAGTTTAAAACCAATCAAGGCTCATGCTCTGAATTCGAAAGGATCATCAACGCAGAAAAGTTCTCATCAATGGTAGTTAAAGTTATTATAAAGTAATTCCTCAAATGAATCCAGAAATGCTAAACAAAAAAGTAATACCTTATAACGGCGGATGTACCCACCTGAACCGTAACATAACAGTGAGTAATGTGTTACTGCACCTTACAATTACCAAGAGTTCTAGTTACTGAGCAATAGTTCTCAGAGGTTGCTCACACTCAGAGTGTGATTCAATGTATGGGAATATTGAAAAAAAACTGAAGAGAACAAAGTAATTAATGTTCCTCTTGAATGTTGAAATCTGGTTGACAAGTTTTTACTTTGAAATCTTACTATATTCGAATATCATCTTACTGTATAACCGAAGGTATGATGTCCTAAATTAGTTTAAACCTACATGACATCCTCTTAAGATTGATAAAATAATTCCTTTAGTGTTTAAAGAAGATTTAATTGCTTATTTTTAATGTAAGAGTTGTATCATGTAATCATAAAAGCCATTTCAGTTTCCTAGTAAATACTATTTTTTGTTGATTATTTTTGTCTAAGGAGCTAAAGCTCCCTCCGTGTGGTTAAAACGTATGTTACATGTGTAAAATATACTAAAGAAATAAAGTGACTATTTACAAAGTGTTATTCTTTGTTGTTCATCATCCTGACGGACTAAGACGTGTCGGTAAATACGTATAAAATACTACCTTGGTACGAAAAAAATCGGTGTCAGAAGTGGGATGCTCAGTTAAAAATTGAAAATTGCGAATTTTTATAGAGATTTTAGTCGTCACTTCAAGAAGTTGGTTGATTTCAACCATTTAAGCAGCAACGATCCATAACCTGACGTCCTATCGCCTGGAATTACATGTAAGTAAACTCTATCGACTTTTATTTTAGTCCTGCATCTATATTCGTTCTGCTCTTTTCGAAAAATGGTTGACCAAAGTCTGGACAATTTGGCAAATTCGAATCCCTGAACCTCAACTTCATCTACAACTTTTATATTCATCTAGAACATCTGAAGGACAACGAGGTGAATTTAATGAAATTGTTGCGAATTGTTAAAATGCTATGACACTAGGTCACGAAAATCGAAAATGTTTTTATGTAGAAATTAACAGGAACTGTTAGAATCCAACTTCAAGGGAAAACATGATACTTGGACTGAATTAAAAAATATCCTAAATTCTTTATATCAAGATAGAACACATATTTATCTTATGGAAGAATTAAATACACTTAAACAAGGCATAAATGAATTAGTTATTACTAAAAATTGTTACAAGAAAAATAATAAAGAATCCGGAGTGTTCATAAATCAAAATTTCCAAAATGATAGAAAAGTAGATTAATTTGTAATTTGTGATATTGTTCATAAGCCTGTATTTTCCCATCCAGTAATTGGCCTTGGCTATTGGATGGTGTATGTAAATAAATAAGTAAATAAATAAATAAAATTTTAAGAGATTTAAAAATTTCGAATTTCGGAACTACGACCTGCTGTATTTTTTAAATAAAGGCATTTTGTGATTTTATGTGCATGACAACTTTTATTCAGAATAACTTAAAGATTCTGTTCCTAGATTTTGAAACGATTCCATCGACAACAAATTACCCATGCATTTGGTGCGGGGTCCCTTGCAAAACTATTAGTTTGCTGGATGCTTCATATTTTATTTTTAAATCAGATATCGTTTTGTTAATTTAATTTTAATTTGTTTAATTTTAGTTCAATTAATTTTTTCCTAGGTGCACTTACAGTTTAAATTTGTTTATAAAGTAAACACTTGGATAATGCTATTAAAAATACTAAATTAAACTAAAATGAACATTTAATACGTGCTACTATCATTTTGGTACGGAGAAGGTTACAAGAAATTATCGAAAATAACGTAGATAATCTCCCTCTGAATCAAATGATTAGAAAACCATCTGGCAGCATGATGGAGCTCGTTGTCACAATAATGTTAATGTAACATTGTTGACCAGAATGTCAACGAATGGATGGGTAGACACGGACCTATAAAGCTCTCCCTTAATAGTCCCGTTCTCGCGCCGTTCGACTTTCTTGGGGGGCTACATGAAAAATGAATTTACAAAACAAGATCTGATAATATCGATGAATTGAGGGAAAAAATCATTAAAGTAATTGATCACAACAATACGAGCAATATTTTTGAAAATGGAATATGTCAATTTAAAGATAGATTTAGAGCAAATACAGAATTACGAAGAAAGTTACCATGATCTTTCATTAATTTGAATGTTGGTAAATATGGAGCTCGATAATAATGACACGTTTACCCCGATAACGTGGTCCAATTTCACGAAAAAATATTGTCTGATAAAAGTATTAACACTACAGTGGCTTATGGTCCTTTTGTAGCAGAGACTCCAACAAATCCAAATGTAGCGCAAAACTCCATCGAGTACTTTATGAAAATATTTGAACTACATCAACAAGAACATTCCGTCATAACTGCAGATGAGGCAATTTGATGAAATCATCCTGTTTGAAAAAAAATCCTGAAAAGTACAAAACAGTTATACCCCGCATAGGAGGATTTCATATATGTTTAAATTTCTTGGAAGCTGTTGGTAGAATTATGTCATTTTCAGGAATAGAAGATTTTCTTGTTGACGCGAAAATATTTTTACCAGGTACAGCTAACAAAATTATGGACTGACTATGTTAAGGACTATTATATCTGTAACCACCGTGAATAAGTAGGTAAGTCGAGTATTTGTGATTTATTAAGTAATTCCTTTTCCGTAGTCATAAGGTTGATATTTCTACCGTGAATAAGTAAGTAACTCTATTTTCTTTAAGTTTGCGGTAATACATCCATGTGCTTATTTAGATATCTTATAATTTGTTGCACCAAAGTAAGTAAGTTAAGTTATCTTATTTTGTCCCACTTATTATCATTGTGAATAATTGGGTAAGTCGACTTGTCTACTTAAACCCAACCTCTATATAAAAATAATAAACACGACTAAGCAGGTAAGTTAACATACCCAGTTATTCACCAACAGGATTTAAAAAATTCAATCATACGATGTTACACATACCTACAAATGTAATTTAGTTTAGAGGTTATGTTTACCTTGGTGATAAGTTTGTGCTTGTGATTCGGTCTATTTTAGTGGTTTTATAATGTCTCGGCGTGCCAAGTTAATTGTAAACCTTGCTTTAAATAATCAGGAACATGAAAATGGCTTAATACAAAGTGATAACATAATGATGACACATAAAAATATTGATGAAGATGGTAAGTACCGTATAGGTTAGAGATATAAAATCTAGTTTGGTAGTTTGTAAACAATACCATATTGCAATCGAATCTGAGGCAAACGGTGACAATTTTTCTTAGAATACGTATTTTTTGTAGGAACCGGGTCAATTCCGGAAATTTTTGACTCGGATGATAGCATTAAGGATCCAGAATTTCAACCCTTCAATAACACCGATTCTTCTAGTGACTCAAGTGGTGTAGATATAATAGGTCGGCAAAAATAAAAATCATTAGTTAACAAAAATTACAAACAATTTATGAATTTTCAGGAAATCGTCATATTAAGAAAACTAACCAATATGCAACAAAGAACAACTTAATTATAACAACCTTAACTGCATCCACTGAAATACAACAAATTAAAGATACTTTACTACGCGACCAGTGTGAAAATGCAGAGGATCCTAATCTTGCAGAAGAAATACCAACTGGAAGCTTTGTTACTGAAGAACTTCAAGGCATGGGCACTAACGAAAAAGAACAGAAAAAAATTCGGGGTAAAAAGGGTCGTACTAGAGAGCGAAGGGAAGAACGTAAAAAATTAAGAAATGCGGGTAAAAGCTATGTTTCTGAAAAAGGAAAATTAGTGCATAGTAGGGTAATAAAGGATTTACAGAACTGCCGTATGAAATGTCGCGATAGATTTCCAGAAGAAGGTAGAAAAAAATGCTTTGAAGAATACTGGAATTTGGATAGCCGTGATAAAAGGGCCAGCTATGTTGGTTCACTTATAAATATAAAATCTAAGAAAACAACAAAAACTGAATCTCAAGGAAGGGTGAAAAATAGGGAATATTCTTACACATATGAAATAATTATAAATAAAGTAAAACAACCAATATGCAAAAATTGTTTTTGTACAATATTAGGAGAAACAAAGGGTTTTGTGGAATTAGTCCAGAAATAAGCGAACAGGTGAAGAAATCATAGACGCCAAAAATCATATTCTCTCCTTTCCTAACTATGAAAGCCATTATTGCAGAAACCGATCAGCAGAAAAGTATCTTTCGTCAGATTTATCAATTTCAAAGATGTATGAAATGTATAGAGAAATAAAAGAAAATCCTATTTCTTTAACCTTATATTCTAAATGTTTTCATGATCTAAAGTTGGCGTTTAAAAAGCCCAAACAAGACACATGCTTCAAATGTGATTTATTTGAAACGAAACTGAAATTCACACAAGGAGTAGATAAGACAACATTGTTTAAAGAAAGAGATGAACACCAGAAGCTGGCAGAGAACGCATATAGCGCAAAGAAGCTTGACAAACAAGTTGCGTTAACTGATAACAAAAAAAAAAGCCTTTGCCTTTGACCTTCAGCAGTGTCCCCCGACTCCTTACTTAACATCAAACAAAGTATTTTATTTGCGTCAATTATGGACTTTTAACCTTACTGTAAATAATTTGGCAACAAATGAGGCTACATGTTACATGTGGGATGAGACAGTTTAGGGTAGGGGTGGAGACCAGATAGCTTCCTGCATTTATCATATTTTGGTAAATCTTTCTGCTGATGTTAAGGAGGTTACGTTTTATTCTGATACATGTGGCGGGCAGAATAAAAATCAATACGTAGCCTTTATATTCAACTATGCCATGAAAAAATGTCCCAACCTCAAAGTAGTTAATCATAAGTTTTTAGTTTCTGGACATACACATATGGAATGTGACAGTGATCATGCCATAATTGAGAAAGAAAAAAAAAGAACTGGAATTAAAATTAACCACCCAAATGACTGGTACCAAATGGTAAGATCATGCAGAAAGAAAAAACCATTTAAAGTGGTCGTTATGAAAAAAGAAAACTTTTTTCAATTCAGCAATTCAGCTAAGGAATTATTTCCGACAAAGAAAATCAATGTAGAAGGAGGAAAATTTTTGTGGCAACCTGTTCAATGGGTACAATACTCCAGTGAATTGGGCGTCATTAAATATAAAAGTTCATTGGAAGATGCTGAGTCTTTTAAAATTTTAAATCTACGTAAACGTGGAAAGCAGTCATTCCGTGTCAATATCGCTGATTAGTAATACACCGATTCCAATAAGCAAAAAAAAGAAGGCCAATTTATTGGAATTGCTACCACTTATTGACGACATCTTTAAAGATTTTTACGTAAATCTTCCTACAAAGGACAACATTGTAGATGAAGATCCAGACCTGAACAAATTAATGACGAACATATTGAACTATTAGTTCCTGAAATGTTGCTTTTACAACAAAACATAGCATGTGACAATTGGAAGTGTATTATAGTAATATCTGTCATTTACTAATTGTGACTGAAACTCTGCGCAGAGTTCGAAATTTCGTTTGAAATCTTTCAGGGAAGCAAAAAGAGAAAACAACAATTTCCAAAATACATAAAACATATGAAGGTGAAATTGAAGTATTAAGAAATTTACATTTTACTTGGGATTTAAACGAGGAGGGAAAAATCAAGGCATTTTCCTTTGAATTGACTCTTTATTTGGACCAAGTGAACTTTATGAGAACAGGGAACAAATGTGAGTTTTACAATGCAATTTTAAAAAACGTACCACTGAAAGTTTGTCAGTTACCACTTGAACAGGAAAAAACTATTTTTATTATTGACATCGTGTTTTTAATTCAAAGACATCAAATCAAAGCTGTTCAACTTTCAAAGAACTCTTTGAAAAGTATTTGAAATTAGTTATAGGCATGAGACCAAAAGAGACAGATACGATGTACTTACCTGAAAGCATAAAAAGTTTTGAAAGGAATCGACGGACTAAAATAAAAAGAGTTAACTGTTAGTATAAGGTAAATGATGGGGTAGATATACCAAATTGGAAAAAAAATTATTTTTGATTCTGATTATAAACGAGAACTATTGAACTTCTTTGCTTGCAAGTTTGAGGAAAGCCATTTCAGAATAGACCAAAATGTCCAGATTATTATTGTAGGTATTTTTAGAAAATAGTAAAGCCATTTTATGCGATCAAAATAATGTGAAAATCATGGAATTTATTTCTTGTCATGATGTGATTACCCAATTATCTAGTACATTTAATAGTCGATAAGTTTTTAACTTTACCACTTATATGCATTTTTTATAATATATACATTTAGGAATTTAAAATTAATAGGAATAAGCCATTATTGTATTTTAACTGTATTATATTTTCCATATACCTACTTTCTTTTTAAAAATAAAATAAAAAAGCAGGAAATGGAACCATATATACGTGAATATCAGAACCAACCCGTAAATACTAAAATAATCGAAAATGTAAAATTATTATTAATAAAAAATGCTTAGAATTAAATAATAGTTTTAATTTTTCACATTAATATTCGCAGTATTTATAAAAATATTGACGAACTGTTCATACTTCTAAGTCATTTCACAGTAGAATTTGAAGTAATTGTATTAACAGAAACATACCAAATTTACGATTTAAACGTTTTTTTCTATGAAAGTCTATAACATATTATAAAATGAAGGAAATTTGAAAAGAAACGATGGAGTTGTAGTATTTGTAAAAATGTTATCGCCTATTCCACACGATAGTTAACATGGGCGAAATAAAAGTCTCTAAACTTGCACTTTACGAACATTATTTAAATACTTAGATAAATCAGAGAAAACTGATATACATATAATAACAAGGGATATTAATATAGATCTTTTGGACGATACGAATTATACAGGGTGTAATTAGTTTCGTGTCATTTAAAAAAACTGGTAATGGGGAACGACCAGACAAACAAAAAAGTCTTATATAACATAGGGTTTAAAGTCCATAGCTTTGGAAAGAAAAAATGTTTAAACAATTAATTAATTGTCAATAAAATTGGTTGAGAACTTCTGGAATATTGAGGTAGGCAAAGTATTCCAAAATAGAAGTGAAAGTTCAACCAAGTTCAAGTTCAACTCTTTCTATGCCGTGCCGGAGGTACATCTCCCTAATTGGCAAAAAAATGTATAAAGGCGTGCCGCCCTTATGAAATGTTGAGGTAGGCGTATTCAGACATTTACGTATCTGATATTCATATAACTACTTGCAATGTTGCCAGTCGCACCATTTTAAAAGTATTTATACAATTATTTTCTGTTGTATACCTGCACTTTTTTAAACAATAAATTATACTATTATTTAGAATTTTTTACCTTTTTATGCAATTTTTATTAAATCAATAGTAAAAATTGACAAAAATGTCAAATTTAGGTTGAAAATCAGTCCCTTCACTCCATCCTATTAAATGAGCAAAACTACATGAAATTTTTTAGTACTTTACAAATCGGTGCGCCACGTAACTCTGTTCAATCTGTACTCTGAAGAGTATGGAGCCATTATAAATAACAAACTGATTTTTTTCCTTAAAAAAGTTAGGGTAGGTTTCGAAATATTTTTTAAGGAATAAAGTTTAATTTGCGTTAAATACTTGACTAATAAAAAGCAATTAGGTACTGCCCTTTCGAGTTGATCAAATACATGCAATAACGTATAAGTACCAAAACTACCGTGCTTTGTTAAAAAATACCATAAAATTTCGTCATTGTACTATGTGAAAATCTCCCACATCCGACAGCATTGTCAAGCAGTGAGCATTAAGATGTAAGATGTAAACAAGTGTCACTAACACACAAAGATAGCTGTCGCCGCCGGCCGGCTGCTCTCTTTGTGGTTTTACTTTTGCGGTTTTATTATCTACCAAGTTAGCCGGAATACGCATGAAAAACTACACCGATAACACCTTCCAATTTAAATTATTTAGCCAATAGAATCAGCTAACCTGGACTAAGAACCAATAAAAGATACTTTAAAAAGTAGAAGGGAAGGGTTATTAGAAAAAATATACTTTAGTTTAGTTCATGTCGGTTGCTTGATTACGTACAATCACATGGTTCTTTTGTGTCATAGCTTCTGTTCTTTTTCGATTTTGGACCACGTTTTTCTGTATCTTTAGTGAGAATTTATTTTATCGACTTACTTTCGTTGTACTTGTTGTATGCAGAATGTCGTGGAAATGCGCAGCTCTTGCAGAACGTCTGTATGCTCAAAGATTCCCCAATCGACGACATCCTTGTCCACGGACATTTGTTAATATCACTCAGCGTCTTTGGGAAATAGGTAGCCTCGACGAATATGCGGGCGAACGAGGTCCGCAACGCGAGGATAGGGTAATTGATGCGGAGGTTCAAGTTTTGGAACTTGTAGAAGAGGATCCAACTTTAAGTACCCGCGATATCGTAAACCGTGCGGGAGTGTCCCATTTTGTGGTACGGAGGACATTGCGAGATATAAGTTTACACCCCTACCATTATCAACGTATCTAAGCCCTAGAACATCAGGATTATGCAGACCGAATTGAATTTTGTAAGTGGATTATGAGAAAATGTGCAAGAAATGAGGATTTTTTAAACGTCCTGTGTTTCTCTGATGAGTCATGTTTTACCAGGAACGGGGTGTTTAACTTCAAAAATATGCATTATTGGTCAGATGAAAACCCGCATGTAATAAAGAAGATCTCACTTTCAACGACGTTTCTTTACTTCATCGTGCTGAAAAGTGTATTAATGTAGATACACAATTTATGTGAATAAACAACACTGGTAAGTTATCATTAATTTGTTGCCTGTCACTGTAATTTTTTTTCATGGAAAATTATTTTATTCCGCCCGGTTTTTAAGAACTAAGAAGTCGGTACACTTTCTCTCTTTTGTTAATCCAAGCCGCGAATGCCGGCACCGCGGCCGGCTCAAGAACAAAAGCCTTTTGCCGCTTTTATGACTTTTTAAAAAGTAAGTGAGAAATTTCGTTTATTGACCCATAATGCAGAGGTTCTAAAACTTTTTTGTACAAACTATTGAAATTGTTGACCTAGGTCAGTTTTTCCCAAAGTGCTCCTAGAGGAAAAGTTATATAGGTTTTTTGTTTGTCTAGTCGTTCCCCATTACCAGCTTTTTTTAATGACATGAAACTAATTACACCCTGTATAGAAGAATGTAGAAGATCAGATAGACATTTGAGATTTGGTACCCTACAACAGCCGACCATTGCGAGTCCGAAAATAATAATTTCAAAATAGCGGTACTTCCGAAAACACCGGAAGTCGATACCAATTTGCTTATTTCAAATGGAACACCCTACATATTTTCGACTTTTCGAAATTACCATAAAATTCTGAGTCGAAACATGTAGCACAACCCATACCTAAAACGACCAGTTTCGGAGATATTTGACATTTTATAGAAAACTTGACAGGTGCAACGGTTTGCAAGAACCGCTATAACCTTCTTCGTGTAGGACATCCTCATTTGCTCTCTGACACTTATAAATAACACAAGATGAGCTACTTTCTATAATAAAAATAAATTCCATAATAGTGTTATATATAATACTAAATGTTTTATTTTCATGTTACATTTTGTCAAATTCAAACCTCAAAAACTATTTTATTTCAAATGGAACACCCTGTATTTTTACGTCAAATTATGTAAAATTAAATTACCTTTTTTCTAGTATAGGGATTGTGGGGGTTCAAGTTACAACTTTTTAAATATTGGCGATTTTCTTAAATGTCCAATTTTGTAAAAATTGCCATCAAACAATCATTAATGTCAGCCATTCTCTTATGTTAAAAAATGCCAGCACGTTTCAATTACACGCACGAAGACTTTTAGATATGTTTATTATTTATGGAGAATGTGATAAAGTAATGGAATAATTTTAAATATTCAAAAGAATAGTTACAATACGCACTTGGTTTATTGTTTGATGAGTTTTGTTCAGTCTTGTCTGACATGTTTCGGCCTTGCTACCATTATCAAACCATGTCTCACGGCAGAAGCGCCAGCGAATTAACTAAGACCACTCCCCGTAACCCGCAGAGTTAGTGATCGTAGATTCCCAAATCGTGTGCCCTAAGTAAACGAAGAGAATCCAGGACAACTGCTTTCTGCATCTAGCCTGCCAGCCATTCGGCCGACTGTTGACAGGCCGGTACCGTAGAACGGGGTTATATGAAACACCCGGGGCTATATGAAACATTAGGTACTTTTTTTAAATATTGCGCCAAAACTCGTAACTGTGATATTACAGGAATCTGCAATAATTATGACAGTCAGTTAGACGTCAGTGAAATGTGATTATTGTTGGCTGACTTGATTTTGGTAAGTTCTTAACATTATAAAAATTACTGAAATACTTGGATAAAAATGCATTTTTTCAAACGCCGTGGCTACGGGCACGTTAACACGACGCGTTTCAGTAAATTAGAGGCACGTTCATTGCGTCATCATTGCGTGTACGTCATCCTGGAACGTGCCGCTTATTCTGTGGTTATAGGCCCGTAAAAACAAAGTGAGAAACATAGATAAGAAATGTTAGGTATAGAGTGAAAAAAGAATGTTTCTGAAAGTTAACAGGAAGTTAAATAGTCATTGTATTGTCAGGTAGTCTGTGGTCAAGGATCATAAAATATATAATCCTTGGTCTGTGATTAGGTAGTGTGCAATAAATTACGAAACAACCTAAGTAAAAAACAGAATAATGGATAATACTGATACAGGTAGGCAGAATAAATATGCTTATATATGAAACTTATGTTAATTATTATTCTTGGTAAAATATTAATTAGACGAAAATGAGAGAACTTAAAACAATGTCTGTACTAACCTGTATCCACAGGTGATATTAATGTTCAAGCTCAAATTTTGGAACCGTCAGCACCAGAAAATGGAAGGCAAAATGACATATATGTAGGCCGTAAGTTTTCATTATATATAGAATTGATTGAATTCTTGAGAGAATATGAGACTGCTAATAAGCAAAAATTTTATAAAAAAAGAAGTAGAACAATAAAAGCTGTTAAAAATCTGCGAAGAGTGTTAAAACCATCTCTGGAATTTTATGAGCTTGAATTTGAGTGTATTCATGGTAAAGAACGAAGCAAGAGAAGAAATTGATATAGACGGAGCAGGTTAGACAAAGATATACTTTCCAAATTTATATTAGATTTATTTGCTACATGAAAATGCCACAACAAAGCAGCCAGCAAAGCAGCTCCTTTGTTGGTGAGTTTTTATGCAATGAATAAATATGAAATGGACTTTACTGATATACTTATGATGAGTACTCTAATACTAATTTCATAATTCTATTAAATTCCAGTACTTTACGATTAGGATGTGAGGCTCATTTTAAATTGCGTGTATGTCCTACTGGAAAACATTTGATGGTTATTAGCGCAAATTTAAAACATACAAAACATGATCTCTCAGAGGTAATATACATTATTACATAATATATAGTATCTATTATAGGTATACTCCTGTTAAACAATTTTCTACTTATTTTTCATATTTTGATCAATATGTATTTTTTTAGAAAGTTTTTGAACATCTGTATCAAGTTCGCGAGTTAAACGAGTGTGATTAGAAAAAGTCCAAACTTTAGTAGTGAAAACACGCGTCTTGTCGCGTTTGAAGAGAATTGTTTTAGAACTTGTGATGAAAGACGCGCCTTGCCGCTCTTTCCGTTTTCTAATAGTTTTATATACGTTTTATGCTGTGTGGTGTTGCTCCCCTTTGGATTCGGATCAACAAACCCAGGTACCTGGAAGAAGCAGTGATTGTGAAGTAACCAGATCTTTGGACGTTTTCTCGAGTGTTCATTGCCATCAAAGGTAACGGCCCCTTACTTGTAATTATTATTTAAAGTTGGTGAACAAAAGGTTAGCCTGGTCCTTCAAATATTTTAGTCTTTGATTTCGCGGTTCATAACATAATTTTGGTTGCAAGTAAAAAAAGAATTCAACATAAAATATTATTAGAGACTGGCAAAAAACAACACTAAAAGACCTACATAACATCCATTATAAAACCAAAATTGGAAAAAATGATTTGGAGGAAGCCGTTAGCCTGTTGAAAACTAAATACCGTAAGTTTATAACTAAACATTATATCGTGTTTTCATATTTGATCGATCGTTTCCCGCTGTACAACTTTTGGGATCATTTTCGAAACACGGTCTTTCTACAAATGGAGGTATAGATAGAGTTGTGATGCAAAGAAATGTTTCGGTCCCAGGAACTTTGCATTACATTACATATTACATACTAAGCAATATTTTCTTGTTCTTCTTTTTTGGGGTTTCTACTTCTGGTTTGATCAGGAATTGCATTATTATTTATTTTTGCATGAGACACCATATACATTTTGATGAAAAATAAAAGAATATATTATTTTGAACATTTTTTTAAATATGATCGATCATATGTCACCTAACTCCATTGGACTTTTTTTGTGGGGTTATCTAAAAAGTATTATATATGAAGAACCCATTGCAGATAATGCTGATCTTTACAACAAAATTTACAACTCCGTTGTAGTGAATAATCATAATAATAATGTCTTCTTTATCACATAACAACAATTTACATAATGCAAATAATAGTAATAATAATTCTCAAAATTTAAATAATAATAACGCACCTAACATAAATAATAATATCGATAATACTATACCTAACTTGGAAAATAATAATATAACTGAGCGAAACCATAACACAATCAATACGAGTCCACTTAAATAAATATATGTCATTACCATTTATTGAAGATCTTACTCCCAAGCTGATAAACTTAGTTAAAAAGATCATTCCTTGAAATGATCCATATTAATAATGAAACAAATAGCTTAAATAAAAAATCTGATATCGATAATCTAAGTAAGATTTATACATACATCCTCAAATTAGAAAGAGAATTTTTGCATTTTTCAAAATTCAAATCTCCCGCTGGATCACAGTTGGTAACAGTCACGTTGGAATTAATGTTCCTAACTTAATTCCTGGTACAAGCCAGCCAATTGAAATACCTTTCTGTCATTCAAAATTTTTTGTATACAGTTTGATAAAGAAATTTAGGTCTATACTCACATGTGGTAATTATTCATGTTCATTTTGTTATATCTATTTTAATCATGGTTTTAATTCTTAATTTTAAATAACCAGTAGTTGTTTACCTTAAATTGTGTACCTGTAAAGGAATTTGTGTATGAATTTGTCTATATAAAGTTAAAAATGCGACTATTTTATAATACATGTGACCTTAACTTTTAACCTCAAGTTAGTAAGTATTTTAGCAAACTATATTATATGACTCTTATTAAATAATAATTTATTTATAGATGTCTTGATAAAGGGAATAAATAATTTCCGACAGCTTGACAAAGTAACAAAAGAGTTTTCTTTTTCTGTTTTGTGGCCGTAAACTTTTCACCTCTGACTGCAACCTCAAGATTAAACACACGTAGGGTTGTGTTTAATTTTATATATATATATATATATATATATTGATATGATCGACATAGTCAGACCCATGAGATTCGTCAGGCCACCTCAGACCCACTAGAAATACTGATGATATTAACAAAAATTTATGTGTTATATATTTATTTTAACCTGACAAAACAACTAGAATCGAGAGGGGTAAAAGAAATTCGAATAAAAAATTTTCACGTTATTTAATTTCATTATTATTACGTACTCAAGCCAACATATACAATTTCCGCCATTCTACCAACTACTACAGACCCGCCAATGTTGCCATAGTTCTTGCACGATATTACGATTAGTTTGCAAGTGGAATAGTAAACTTCCACATTATGAACGCTAACGCTAAATCGACAGAAAAATTTAAAAAAATTGTTATATTTGTCAACTTGTCTTGTGACATTAAACAACAAGTTTGAGGTAATAAAAAATTGCTTGTGTGTTTCTGCAATTCGCAATTTTTAAAATGTGGCATGTTTTGAGCTCTACTTTTTTATCCTTATTTTTATAAAGTAAGTTTTAAGTTTGAACTATAAATGTTTAGGTCAATTTAGAAGCAAAAAGAGCATTATTGGAGTATAATATTGAGCACATCTGAAATTTGGTTTATAATACATAACATTAAATAAGCCTAGAATTGATTTATAAAATTTATATTCTTAAAAGAGGCGTAGAAGCGCATATTAGGTATTTATTTATATAGTTAACTTTGTTATGTATTTTTCCGATAGACGCCTACTTTTTGCAATATACATATGTTATCAAAGAATACCTCATGCATAATAACAAAGCTAGTCATAAAACTATTTTATGTCTCCTCAATTTTCATTTTACTTTCGATAGTATTTGACGTGAAACTCTCAAATGCCAATTACTCGAAAACTAAAAATAGATATTTTGATTCCGTAAAAGGCATATATTTTCTGGTATCAATAAAGCTGTCACACCTATAGTATTATATCCGACACCAGATAAAATTTCATAATTTGCTATACCAAAAATGAATACTTACTTATATTTTTTTATTCCCTGTAATATGCTTTCACACCAAGAAATCTGCAAAAGTACTGACACTAAACATCCCTTTCTATTTAGGACCTTTTATTTGTTATTTTTTCTTGTTGGTAACCACTTTATAAATGTTTTCCAGGAAATATGCCATAAATTTTTTTCTTGGCAATCTACATTCCAAATATTATTTTCTTCCGTCGTTCTTTCATTATTTTTTAAATATGACTTCTCTCTTCATTTTTCATTAAAAATATACCAGATTTCTTCTTTGACAATTATGTAATATTTTACCGTCTTAGGGAATTGAAAACTTTATTGCCCTAAGGGCGAGGAGTTCTGTTTACAAAATTAAATGAAACGAAATCTAATTTTTAACTGTACATTTTAATGTTAACTTTTGCAATTCATTATGTACCATCGCTCATGTACTTTTCCTTGTCTACTTTACGTGAAAATACTTATAGTATTAAAGATAATCCCGATTTTAATGAAAATGACTGGGTCCGGATTAAAACATTAGTATTCAATACGTACCGTAATAAGTAAATAATGTTTTTAATGATGCAAGACTCACAGGCCTGCAAAAAAGTACTTTTTTTAAATTGTCTTAATTTTAGTTTTTGTGTGTTTTTCAGAGCTACTAAATTTTTCGATGGGTATCTGGGAACCTCTTTCAGCTTGTATAGCCCGTAGTCCTGTTTAAGGACACAACCCTACATTTAGTCCCGGCCCTGGCGGTGGGGGAGCTTTCGTATAACGCCCATTATCAGTATTTTCAGTCTCTAAGAGCTATTTAAAATTTATAAAAAATTATTGATCAGCCAATGGAGAATTTCGGGCAGACATTTGAAGGAAAATCCAAAGGGCAGGTGTATCGGCTGGCCATTAAACTAAGTGCAAATAAAATGTGTCTGAGACCCGTTTAAAGTTGGTTTCGTTATCTTTACTTGGAACAAAAACATCAAGAAATCATGTTTGAAGGTTTTTTTTAGGGGGGCGAAATTAGTAATCGGCGTTTAACGCAAAAAGTCCCTTTTTAAATTTTCTTTTCAAACCGCTAAAAAATTGTTTTCCCTTTCTTCAAGTAAATTTACATTATAATATAGGCATTAAGTAGTTCGAAAGTATCGCTTGAATAAATTTTGGTAATACTTACGCTCTGCTAAGTAAGCTTAAATGTTAAGAAATACGGCAAATATACTTCTTAACAACTTTCATTATGTCATTCACAAATTGATATAATTACATTTTATCGTCTTTTTCAATGGCTTAAAATAATTTATTGGTTATTAATTTATTATCGGGTATGTCAAATAATCAGAAACATGAGATATTTTCCACTATTTATTGCCCATATTATACTGCAAATCTATTGAGACATTTTGATGTTGCAAAATCAATTCTTTCAGTGGTTTGGAAAAAAATTGAAGAAAAGTCATTTCTTGCGACAAATGCCCGGGGTCGTTTATAAATAATTTCGGTCCCATAAGAAATCCTTCAGACATGATTTCTTGATCATTTTGATTCAAATTAAGAAAACGAACCAAATTTTAAGCGGTTCTCAAACACACTTTGTTGCACTTAGTTTAATGGTACCCCATTGCATCCGACCACACGGATTTTCCTTCAATCGCAACTCTCCTTTGGCTGGCGAGTCATTCTTTATAAAATTTAAATGGTACACTAAGAAACATGAGTTATGTAAAATAGTCATCATACGAAACTCCCACCTCCGGGACTCGGGCCCAGCGTAGGATTTCCTACGCTGGGTCCTTAAACAGGACTTCACACCATGTAAATTTAGGGAGATTCTCAGACACTCATTGAAAAATTAAATAGCTCTTGGTTATACAGTTTTTCTTGACAATGTAAACCATTTTTTTCTATTTACCATTTTGTTTAATTCAAATATGATTTTTAGTTTTAAATAAAAACATTTCATACTAATTTATGTATTAATCTTGTTTTATTTCAACTTTTAGAAGCTATGAATATTTCTAAAGAAAAAATTTTAAATTTTAGTTACAAATTGAAAAGAATAATTTTGTTAGAACATGTTATACATAATATTATGTTATACATAACGTGCCACTCCTTAGATGAAACTCAGGTGTGCACCAAATATTTTTAAAATTATAATATATTAGCAATAAGGGGCAAACCCGCCGCTAAAACATCGCTAATGTAAATTCGGCGCGGATGCCAATTTTCAGGTTTGTATTCGTCGCTAATATGACTGGAATTATATACTATATACAGCTCCAAAGTCAGCGCCCTCATGCGGTCGGGACCGGAACAAAATCGGTATAAAAATGACGAAATTTCCGCGAATTTATGCCCGGCCAATATTTCGTCCCCTGCATTCCCTAACCCCCCTCGTCACTTTAACATAGCAAAACGATTTCAAGCCCGAAGCCGGGTCTGTCTTGGTCGGATTTGGTCTGTCTTCGTAAGGAGTATGTGACGATTCGGGCATGTATAAACGCAAAAATAAATGTATATATATATATATATATATATATATAT
Source organism: Leptura quadrifasciata (assembly GCA_963675555.1). Classification (NCBI taxonomy): domain Eukaryota; kingdom Metazoa; phylum Arthropoda; class Insecta; order Coleoptera; family Cerambycidae; genus Leptura; species Leptura quadrifasciata. The sequence continues at coordinate 65,430,872 of OY776680.1, forward strand.
ATATATATATATATATATATATAACTACTTTCTTACATTCCTTACAATAAATAGTTTAGAAGGTATTTAAAATACCTATATATAGGTATATTATCTTTTTTCTTCATCTTATTTGATATCATGTAGGAACTTTTTAATATTTTTGCAAGTAGAATGAGCTCCTAAAGTATGTTTTTTTTAAATAGGTTGCAATGTTCACGTACTCTGTGATGACAAAAAGAATTTTAAAGGACTGCAATTTACTACCGAAAATATGAGGAAAGCCATGAATGCCTGGCCTGAATTTGTAAGTGTTGATGGTACATACAAGTTAATAGATATTGGTTGCACAGTTTTTTTATGTTTGGTTAAGGATTCCAATGGACAAGCAGAAATTGCCTGTGTGTCGTTACTTTCTGTTGAAGATAGAGATACTTATCACTGGCTTTTCAATACATTTAAGAATGACATGGATACTAATAATATGTGTTTCATGGGAGATAAAGATTTCGTGGACCGGGATGTTATAAAGGAACTATTTCTTGACAAACCTGTATACTTGTCTTTTTCACACCCTGAAAACATTCAGACGTGAAATAAATTGTGAGAAATTGAGTATATCGAAAGAAGAGCGAGATTTATCTCTGGAATATTTGCAAAAACTAGCTTACAGTAAAAATCAGACTGAATATGACACAACATACACTCAGTTTAAAGAATGTGTTCCACTAAGTGCTTCTACATATTTTGATAAGAACTGGCGCAATATTCAAAATGAATGCCTTGTTTGTAATACGATAAAGAGTAATTTTAAAAATACAACAAATAATAGAATGGAATCAATGAACCATAAAACTAAACAAGTGGTCCCAAAAAATTCGACATTATTAGACTTTATAAAATATTTTTTTATATTTCTGGATAGTCATAATCAAGAACGTGATACAAAAGCAGCGAATCACATCCTCAAAAAATCTATACAGCAATTTAAAGACCATGAAGAAGATCTGACACTTTATTTAGATTTACTAACAAACTATAGCTTATTATTAATTACATTCAACAACAAATTAATGCAATAGATAAAATCAAGATTATAAACGAGCGTGACAATGGAATATTTGAAATTGTAAATTCAAAGAAAAAAATATTAGTAACAGCTGATACTTGCCAGTGCAATGATTTTTCTTCCATGATGTTACCGTGTCGACATATTTTAGCTGTGAGAAAACAGAAAAAATTGTCATTATTTTCAAGAAACTTGTGTCACGTTACATGGACGAAGGAGTACTATCTGTCAAAACAGAGAATTGGTGTAGTAAATTCAAACATTGTCGCAGAACCTGTGTGTTCAACAAGTAAAAAGCAAAAGGTAATGACATTAACAGAGAAACGGAAGACGGCTACCCTTGTTACTAATTCACTAGTAAATTTATTGAGTCCTGTAAGTAACAGTGACTTCAACTACAAACTCGAAGTATTAAAAAAGCTCGAACATTGTTGGAAAATCGATAAAGAAGTACCCATTGAAATCATAAATAATGCTGAAGTAAATGGGGAAGATGATTTGAATAACATTTCTGTTAAAAATGAAGACTTTATTCAAACTAGAACTATTTCACCTACTGAATATGAGGCACATACGGTAGACACAAGAAATAATTTGAATATTTCTGGTATTTCTTTGGCTGATGTTACAGCTGATAATGAATAATAGTTCTAATGAGATTCTTACAAATAACGATGAACAGGGAAATGTTAAGACAATTGTATTACCTCCAAGAATAAAGAAGCGAGGACGACCTAGAGGACGCGAAATGACTGTTATTGGTTTGAAGAAAAAGAGAAATAAAAATATTCCAATCAAATTTACCATTAAAGTCCAAAACACTGCAAGTATTTTATGTTATCAGTATTATATCGCATGAAAATCCTTTACTTACTTATGAATCAATTGACGATCGTACCTTTAAGATTAATAGAATAGATTTGAAAGACCAACTGCCCGATGTAATATTAGGTAATTATATATAGTTTTTAGTTGAGAGTTTCATCACGAAATGTATTAATTTTTTTTTTAGATCCATCTATTGTGCTAGAAGATTTAAAAATTTATTTCACTCCTGATGCATGGGAATTATTTCTAACAAAACATTAGATGTTATTGATATACCAATAGAACAAATAAAATTCTTATTACCTGAACCTCTTAATGTTAGGGGGCGACATACCTTTAAAACAAATGTGTTCTAGTTTTTTTATTTAGGGTATCCTATTTATTCATCAAAGTATTATATTTTTCATTTATGTATTCTGCCTACCTATTATTTTACTAATAAGAATGTCTTTTATTTTTAGTCGAGTTGAAAATTGAATGTAATTTTTGTATTATTATTATTTTGCACTGAAAATGTTTATATTGTTTAATAAAAAGAAAAAAGCGTATTTTTGTTGTCATTATTATTATTATTCCATAAAATATTTTATTTTAACAATAAAAAGCTTAGTAAAATTGCACATGCTTAAAAGATGACCCCCTTCTGTCCCCTAATGCAAATTTAATGTTTTTTCGACGGAAAGTGTTTCATAAAACCCCAATCTAGCCCAATACAAAAATTTTTTTTAAATTCTACTGTAAAATAAATTGATGTTTCGTATAACCCCAAAATATGGGTAATATGAAACACCCAAAAAAATATTTTTTTTCTGAGGTGAACTGTATAAAACAAAATTACAGATTTGAATCTGATATCATTAGTCAACCTCTACCTAGACATATTTTTGAAAAAATATTCAAAGCAATATTAAAAAAGTTATCTGCATTCATGTTCAAAAAATGTTTCATATAACCCCGTTGTACGGTATGCTTCGTAATTTCGAGAGCAGCGTGGGCTTCATACCTCCGAGTACACCGATTATAAGAACTACCAACTTGACCGAGTAGCCTGGATATAGCACTAGGAGCTCGTACTGGAAATCGTGATATTCAGTCCGTTTTTCCTCCTCTTTCAAGATGATGTTGGTTTCAGCAGGAGCCGAAAACTCGATTATATACATCGCCTTCTTCTGATGATCGAGGAGTACTATGTCAGGCTTGTTGGCTTGAATTAGAACGAGCGTCAAGGTCGGGAACGAGTAGTTCCAGTATATTCTGCAAGTCTCGTTATTATTGTTTTTTTTATATACAAAAAGCCAATCACTCTACTTTGTGGCTCCGATCGTCACAGGGGGAGTGGGGTGAGTGACTACCGGGTTCGTGTGCCCTGAGTAGACGCAATGAACCGAGGATGACAGCCTTCTGCATTAGTTCTCTGAAAGAAGCGTCTGTCTCATTCCACCGAGGGCTCCTATAATCAGTACCACTATTTTAACAGAATGGCCTGGATAGAGCCTGCAGAGTTCGAAGAGCAAATCTCGATATTTTGTCCGTTTTGTGTCCTCTTTCATGACAATGTTGCTCTCAGCGGGGGCTGAGAATTCCACGACATACATTGTCTTGAGTTGGTGGTCGAGGAGTAAGTACTATGTCAGGCTTGTATTTGCCTGACGGTGGAAAACGAGTAGTGGAGAGTCGTACACTTACTTGGGCGTCGATCAACGCTCTACCCAAGAAGTGAGTGTAGTGAAAAACATTCTCCGCGGCAAGTACCAGCACCTACTCCAACAGATCTGGTCTTCAGAACTGTTCGGGAAGAACAAGGTGTCTGCTACAAATATACTTGCCGTTCCGATCCTTCTCTACTCTTTCGGAATAGTAAAATGGACTAGAGAAGAGCTGCGTCAACTCGATGTAGTAACTCACAAGAAGATGTATCTCAATAGGAGCTTGCATCCTAAATCGTTCGTTCCATCGTTATATCTCCCACGACATCGGGGAGGCCGTGGACCTTGAACTTGGGGAGTCTCCGTAGCAGGATGGTTCTGGATGGAGCATATAAGGTCATCAGGAGTTCGGATCCCCTCCTCTGCATAGTCAGGGATCATGAAAATGCAGAGGTAGGAGCTTTTCTCTTTAAGGTAGCACGGAGAGCAGCCGATGAACTTGGTCTCATCTTCGACGTCGAGCGGGTAAACCCCGACTCTGTCACCGAGTTGGAACCCGTTCGACTAAAAACCCACATTAGAGCTGCAGAACACAACATCCTTCTGCAGCTCCATAAGGATAAGCCGTTGCACGGAGTCTTCTATAAAAATATGGAAGACCTCGGCTTATCAGAAAGGCTGACCGCAGTTGTAGCCACAGGTTTTCCGGAGCGAGACGATAATGGCAGTAGTGAGATGCAAAATAGAAGAGGGCTGAGGGAATCTCCCTGAAATTCTCCCCTTTTGAATGTTACCGATTCTGGACCCTATCGTTACCCGATGTTATGGTAAAGCGAGTCCTCCAGAGCGGCATCAGTTTTTTCAATATATCTCACTACGGGACCAGGTACCACAAGACATCGGAGCAAGTGAACAATGAGCTCATATCAAATGCCTTGCGGTAGTCGATGAAGCCCATAGAGAGGTTTCGCTTATACTGCATGGAGTCCTACGTGACACATCTATCGATCAGTAGGTTCTCCTTGCAGCCAGCGACACTTCTCTTCGACCCTCGTTGCTCATATATCCGTTCGTAAACCGGTTCAACTGCGTGGAGCACCTGCATGCACAAAATGCATGTAAAAACCTTGTAACATCCATTTAGACAGGTTATTGGCCTGTAGTTCTTTGGGTTAGACAAATCTCCGTTCTTGGGGATCAGCACTGTCCGCCCCTCAACAACCCAAGAAGGAATTTGCTGCTCCCCATTAAACCAAAAATTAAAAATTCTGGCCAAATGGTGGTGACTGCACGATAACATTTAAATATTTAGTGTTTTAGGTAGACGTGCAAGCTTTTCGCGTCTCACATTATTCGAACTTTTAAGAACGAAAATTCTATTCCGTCCTATGGAGGTGCGATCCAAGAACTTCCTGTTTGATCATGTTATTGATATCATCGGGAGTGAGAACCTGACTACCCAAGACCAGAAAAAAGTCCAGAGGCCATCCACACTTTTTGTATGGCCTTGTGGAGGAAGTGAAATTCAAATCACAGATTTATTTCCGGATTTATGGAAAAAAATATAGAATGGCTTAACGAAGACTTTATTACATCCGGTACCGTTCAGTGTTCATCCTCTGGGTCAGGATCGGCCGGTCGTGGTCGAACAAAAGTATTATTTGCTGAAGCAAGCCAGCAAACAAAGCGAAGAAGAGTGCAAAAAATTATGAAGTCGACAGACAAAGAAGAACTATTTTTGGCTGCTCAGATGAAGCTACTTATTATGTTGGTGTCGTCAGATTCATTAATTACTAGTTTAAGAGTTTTACCATCTAGACAAAGTGGTGCTATTAATAAAGATGTTATTTTACTATTAGAGTCTCCAGAAATGACACCTGATGGGGAAATCGAATCTGATTAACTGTTTAATGTGTCATATAATAATAAAAATTTATACTGTAAAGATATTGTATTGTTTCTCTTGATTAGTGTTCTAAGCAGTCTCAAAATATATTTTTATTTAAATACGCTCCTAATTACCAATGATGACAAACGGCAAAGGAACCACACTACTAAGAACAGACAGTTCCTAGTGTTTGAAATCCCCTGAGTATTTAGAATGTATTCGTTATTTTTGGTCGTCACAGATATAATATTGGTATTTTCGTAGGTTCAATATTTTTGGTGTCTTCACAGATATAATACTGGTATGTTCCTAAAATTTCAGAATTTTTCGATAAAATATATCTTTCATCCCCCCTAAAAATCACCTCTGGTATTTAGAATTTTTTCATTATTTTTGGTGTTCTTGTTAAAGAACGCTATAACCCCGATATACTTTTCGACGTTGTAACGAAATCCGACTTAGGAAATACTTCGTAAGAAAAGCGTGCTTCACGTAAAAACGCCGTGGAGGAGGTTTTTAATTCTTGGAAATATATTTTTGCTCTTCGGAGCGTTTTTTATGCCAAATTTTCGCTAACTCTTCGAGGAGCGTTAATTTGGTAAGTGTAGTAAATGTCGCTGCACAGGGACGTAATGTCGCCCCGACCACCCAATTTTAGAAAGTATAATAAAATTGGACTTGAACTTCCAAATTTCCAAGATTAAAAACCCTTTTACGAATCCACGTTGTCAAGCACTGCAACTCTTACGAGGTATTGAATATGAGGACAAGTTAATCCAACGACTATTCAAAGTATATCGGAAGTTATAGCGAAAATAGCCCTTAGCGACATGGGACCCCCATCATTTCCTAGCAGTCGGATTTGACGGGGAAATGATGTGTTTTGACGGGGTTTGCCCTAAACCGGTTCCTCAGTGATTCGGAGTCAAAAAAGTATTATTACCATGTACTCACACGTGCATGGGATCTGCCTTGCCTGAACGTAAAATTTGTTATTGCATAATACAAACGAAGTAGATACGCTTCAAGCAATTTTAAGCTCCGAGGAGCGACCAAAATTTATGTGAATTAATAAATACGTTTATAAGACAGGCAAGCATAAGCCCACCAAAATTTCAGTTACATGAAACTTTTCTTGAATCTTTTTGTGCATCGTTAGCTTTTCAAACTGCATATTGGATGGTAGTTGGTACCGTATGAATCGTCCCGTTCCTCACCATGTGTTGTACACGGGTCAGACCATTGTTCGTTAACATTTTCTCTGAAGAAGTTGTTGTAAAAACATAATTTTTTAAAAGATTTAATATACATATTTTGAACTTTATATTGTCTTTTACTTGTGTTTTCTAACAAAATTCCCTTTCAGATTTAATTTTAAGAGAGTGAAACAGACAGTGTTAGATTTATAGTGTTACGACGTCTTCCAATTGATACCATCAGAGCCGCAGTTAAGCATAAACGACAGTAAGTATGATTTATCCATTGATCTCCGTCTGAAACAGTCACTTTGAACCCTAAAAATTTTGTGAACGTAATATTTTTATTTAGAATTAAGAAAAGGTTGAGGAAAAAGAAAATTAATTTTTTCGAGCAGAAAATACGTCCTTCAGACTTCCATCAAAGCATGGATCGTTCACATGGCGCCCGAGCAGGGACCATGCCGTCCCCAAACCCGACAAATCCTTTCTCATTCATGGCGGAAGACTCCGAGGGGTCGACCCCAAGAGAATTTTATGAGCGAGTCACCGCACCGCTCGTCGACGACGGTTCTAGAGGGATAGAACCACAGCGACTGTTTCCGGAGGGAAATAATGTAAATTTATCTGCTTCACAGCCACAAACTGCTAATTCGATGGAAAGTATGTTTCTGAAAATGGCAGAGGGCTTCGTGCAGGCGATACAGAACGTGTCGACCTGTACGCCCCATGAGAGACAAAGATGTCCGAACGTGACGTTCCATGGGCTTGATCATGAAGATCCAGAAGCATTTCTGAAAATTATGGAGGAATATTTCGACAGAGCTCGCATAAGCCACGACTATGATCGCCTCCATAACGTAACCGGCCAACTCAAGGGCGAAGCTCAACGATGGTCCGAACAATTTAGGACGTTGACTACTTCGTATACCTTATTCAAGGAAAGATTCCTTACGAGATTTAATTCTCCCGACATACAGTCACGAGCTATTGCTCAACTGTATGCCGTCAAGCAAACGTCTTTAGACGACACGGCAGTGTTTATCACAAGGAAAACCTGTCTTTTCGATCGTATTGATCCCTTTAAATCCGAAGCCATCAGAGCTCGGGTCATCATGGACCAACTGCGTCCAGAAATTAGGTCACGCTTGAGAAGCAACCTAATTTCAACCACAGAGATGTTAATAGCAGCGGCTACTAACGTCGAGCGAGATTCAGCTGACGAACAGACGTCGCTAATCCAACTTATAGATCAACGCTTGTCCCGCGCGTCTTACTATCAAGAGCCGGGACGTTTTAGTCAACAAAATTCAAGTATAAGGAGCAATGGAAGCCCAACTCCGACAGCAACGAGGGTGCATTTCCGAGAGGATGTATCTCGACAGGACGGTCCAGGCAGAGCGCCTGGTCGTCCTTTTTTTATGCCTAATTCTTCAGGCGGATCAGCGAATCCTGACCGCAGGCAAACCAATTTCAATGGCGGATCGGGGAAATTCCGAGTACCCGACCGACCGGCAACCCCGTGCCGATACTGTACAGACACAGTGCAGTGGCACTTCCATAGCCAATGCCCGAATAACCCGCATCTCAACAGGAGACCGGGAAACTTTCGAGGGGCCAGAGACCCAGGCCAGGGTCCATCTGCAAGATCCCCGGCACAACGGCCGAACCAAGGCGGCAGCAATGTCCAGTAATTTTTTCCGATACTCATGACCACTACGACGCTCCTCTGCACAAGACAAGAGAGTCAATAAATTATATGAGCGAAGCGTTCCCTTTGCCTCGTATAAAAGTTCAAATTAATGAACATGCGGTCGACGCACTGATCGATTCAGGCTCGACGCGAAACGTTATCCATCCGAGGATGTTGGATAATTTTAAAAATCTCACGACACGTCGATCATTTGCTATGGCGTGCGGAGATCGAATGGTGGACTCTCTTGGCACGACAAAATTACAAGTAATAATTTCAGGCACCTCTTTTGAAATTGATTTTCAAGTAATCGAAAATTTGAACGAAACGATAATATTAGGATCACCATTCTTATATATGAACAATGTCGCATATGATTATGGCCGAAAATGCCTATATGCCGGCACGGAAGAGCGTATTACCGTCTTCTGGAATCAAGCTTCTCAGAGGGAGAGACAGCAGGCAAAGCTTCCTGAAGAGCTTGTTATTAAAGACAAATTTCTACGGCCGCTGTTCGAAGAATTTGTCGATCTGTTCACTGCGGAACCGACCCAAGCAACCACAGTGACTGTGAAACACAAAATTATAGTAAAAGACACGAAACCATTTAATATCAGACCATATCCGATGTCTCCGAGTACTAAGAAAATTATGTACGACCAAATCGAAGAGATGTTGAAAGCTGGCGTCATCGAACCTAGCACTGCCCAATATAGTTCACCACCCGTAATCATAAAACGCTCAGACAAGAAACCACGTTTTTGCATCGATTATCGCCATTTGAACGAAATGACTGAAGACGAGGCTTCCGTCTTACCAAAAATACACGAAAGTATTAAAGATTTGGGCAATTCGAAGATTTTTTCTGTGTTGGATTTAAAAAGTGGATATTGGCAAATACCGCTAGATGAAGCATCAAAAGATTTTTCGACTTTTACCACTCCTGATGGGGCAGCTTACAGATTTAATGTCATGCCTTTCGGCCTCAAGACAGCTCCCTGTACCTTTCAGAAATTCATGGCAAAGGACGTTTTAACGGGTTACCTGCACCATTTCTGTAAAGTGTATTTAGATGATATAATCGTTTACAGCGTAAACGTGAAGGAGCATATGTCCCACTTGAGATTAGTCTTTGAAAGACTACGTCTGCACAATCTAAAAGTGTCACCGGAAAAGTGTGTAATAGCGACGAATGAAATCCAATATTTAGGCCATACAATTAGAACGGATACTTCCCAACCATTAGAAAGACATGTCTTACAAATTCAAAATTATCCCATTCCAGCTACAAAAAAGCAGCTACAAAGTTTCCTAGGGCTTTGCAACTGGGTACGAGAATATCTACCAAATGTGGCGATGATCACGAAGCCACTAACGAAACTTCTTTCGAAGGAAAATCGTTTTCACTGGAACCATACTTGCGATGAAGCGTTTAGAAAATTAAAAGAATTATTATCCGGACCGCTGGAACTCCATCGGCCGGATTTTTCACGTCAATTCATTTTACAAACAGATGCATCCCTCCAAGGCCTTTCGGCCGTATTATATCAATTAGGCGACAACGGCGAGAAATATATAATTTCGTATGCAAGCAACACGTTATCTCCAGCAGAGAGACGTTACCACATAAACGAGCTAGAATGCTTGGCGGTGGTGAACTATATTAAAAAGTACAAGATGTACTTAGCAGACAAACCGTTCTTGGTGAAGACGGACAACAGGGCGTTACTTTGGTTAAACAAACATAAGGACGACAAAACAAAATTTACACGATGGTCATTACTATTGCAAGAATATGCATTCAAAATTGAACACTGTCCAGGAAAGGAGAATTTATTAGCAGATTTTCTAAGTCGTAACCCACAAAATCAGTATGTCGAGACAGACGATGAAGAGGAAAGAATGTTCCTACCAAATTATAAGTGTCCAGAACGTATTTCTGTTTTAACGCACTCAGAAATATACGAAGATATCGTACAGGCTCAATTGAGTTCAAGAGATATGCAAGACAAGATCCGCCGTTGGAATGATCTATTTCAACAGGAACAACGTTCCGATGCGGATCTTATTTTTATGAAAAATTTTCACGTCCAAGACGATGTACTTTTTAAAGATTGCGAACGAAATTTTAAATTAATAGTTCCAAAGAGGAAAATAAAAGAATTGATTTACCATTATCATGACCGAGATGAAGCATGTCATCCAGGAAGAGACGAGACTCTCAGGAAAATAGCGAAACGCTACTATTTCAATAATATGGCCAGGATCGTAGGCAGATACATAAACGACTGTCTGATATGCCAGTCTGTAAAGACAAGACAAGCCCAACCCAATGCTCCACTTAGAAGTCATGCACCACAAAATGCATTTGAAACCTTGAGCGTCGACGTAATTGGCCCGCTGCAGAGGACTAAAGACGCCGAAAACAGATACATGATTATCGTCGAAGACGTTTTCAGTAAATGGATAGAGGCAAAGGCATACATTCAGGTCGACGGCAGAACGATAGCCAAATATATCGACGAAGAAATAGTAGCAAGATTCGGAGTCCCTCGAGTCATAATTTCCGACAATGGTGGTCATTTCAATTCCGAATGGTACATCACATTTTGCGAAAGGAATGGTATCGAACGATATTTAATTCCGGCATATCACCAACAGTCCAACCCCGTGGAACGACGGGTTCAGGAATGCAAGAAAATTTTAAAGACTCTTTTATTCAAAAAGCCAAACGACACTTGGGATCGCTACGTGCATCAGATGACATACATATTAAGAAATCGTAGGAACGCCGCTACAAATCAAACACCTAGCATGATCGTGTTAGGATATGATCCAGCCGAAAGAGGCGAATGGGATTTGTATGCCTGGAGGCAAGAAAGAGCCAAGCAACAAACGCTTCCACGATACGAGCGGATCAAGGAAGCCCGTCAGGCCCAACAAAATTACAAACAGAAATATGCGCCAAAAGAGGCCGTCACTCCGATCGTTTACAAAGTAGGAGGCAGAGTCATGAGTAAGAGAAAAAAGAAGGTACATACCTTCACGCCGTCTTGGTCAGGCCCAACCAGAATTCTGAAGAAGTTTTCAGACGAGGTGTATCTCGTGCAAAAGGGAAATGTAACGACAAGAGTACATGTCGATGATTTGAGACCAGCCCCGCCAGAGGAGCACAACTTGGAAATCGAATCTTCCGATGAAGAAAATGCTAGTCCAGGCGGAACATCACTCGATGGAAATGATTCCCCGTTCTCAGACGATTCCACAGAACCTCCACCGCCGGAGCAAACGGTTGTACAAATTCATGCACCGCCACGAGATGCTTCCACTTCTGATTCAGAATCAAGTTCTGGAGATTCAATCATATTTTTATAACATTTTTCAACCTAGGCTAAGTTTTAACTTAGTGCTAGGTTTATTTTATATCAAAATTTCCATACCAACTTCTTGTCGTGTCAGGCAATAGTTGGTATTTTTTATGCATTTTTTACAAGTTATTTTCATTGGGGATATTGTATCGTCCATACAAATCTTCAAAATTCACTGCAGCAACTCTGACCGTGTCCGGCAGAGTTGGTATTTTTTATAAGTCCTCATATGTTCAAAACATATACATCTGTAAGCAGAGTCCGACCCAAAGGGTCCAAACAAATGTTCCATTGGCACGGCATGGAAAGACGACGACTCTGACGCAAGAGCGCGATTCAGACGAGTCTAGCAACTCAAGGGCGAGATGCCGCCACGTCTGCTGGAGGGGCAGATGCAACGATCCGACGGATGCAGATTCTGTCGCAGATTTCTCATAAGAAGAGATTTTAATAAAAACCATTTCAATCAATATAAGTCAACAAAATTCAATGTTCCTATTCTCAAAGACGACGATGTGATATCGGTCGCAGATTTCTCCCAAGAAGAGATTTTTTAACTACACGGAAACCATTTCAATCAATATAAGTCAACAAAATTCAGTGTTCCTATTCTCAAAGACGACGATATGTTATCGGTCGCAGATCCCCAGACGGGATATGAACAAACATATTACTAAAATTTTGTTTTATATTGTTTCATATAAACTGAGCAGAGCCATAGTATAGCTGGAGCCAAGCAGTCCGAGGACCACCTAAGCTGTTCCAGAAGGCAGTTCGACACCGAAGGTGATCGACGAGGCATAGACACGAGGAAGAGCAGACGCAAGCCCGCATTAGTGGAAGAACACTAAGAAAGATAAGTGCGTCGAAAGTGTTTGTGTTGTGTCATCGAGAATCCGAGGATTTTCGATTTTTTTTCTTTTTTTATGCCATTTTTGAAACACAATGTTCAATAATTCAATCGAATGCTATGCATCGATATATGTTCAAGTTTATCACCATTTTTTAGATTTGCATCTATGTTTTGTTCAGATAGGCCGGTCTGAACTATAACCGAATACAACACATGGGAGACTACATCCAATGATCCATTTTATTTTCAAACAACCAATTTACCAAACGTTACACAAAAAGATTCACGGAAAGGAGGGGAGTGTTAAAGAACGCTATAACCCCGATATACTTTTCGACGTTGTAACGAAATCCGACTTAGGAAATACTTCGTAAGAAAAGCGTGCTTCACGTAAAAACGCCGTGGAGGAGGTTTTTAATTCTTGGAAATATATTTTTGCTCTTCGGAGCGTTTTTTATGCCAAATTTTCGCTAACTCTTCGAGGAGCGTTAATTTGGTAAGTGTAGTAAATGTCGCTGCACAGGGACGTAATGTCGCCCCGACCACCCAATTTTAGAAAGTATAATAAAATTGGACTTGAACTTCCAAATTTCCAAGATTAAAAACCCTTTTACGAATCCACGTTGTCAAGCACTGCAACTCTTACGAGGTATTGAATATGAGGACAAGTTAATCCAACGACTATTCAAAGTATATCGGAAGTTATAGCGAAAATAGCCCTTAGCGACATGGGACCCCCATCATTTCCTAGCAGTCGGATTTGACGGGGAAATGATGTGTTTTGACGGGGTTTGCCCTAAACCGGTTCCTCAGTGATTCGGAGTCAAAAAAGTATTATTACCATGTACTCACACGTGCATGGGATCTGCCTTGCCTGAACGTAAAATTTGTTATTGCATAATACAAACGAAGTAGATACGCTTCAAGCAATTTTAAGCTCCGAGGAGCGACCAAAATTTATGTGAATTAATAAATACGTTTATAAGACAGGCAAGCATAAGCCCACCAAAATTTCAGTTACATGAAACTTTTCTTGAATCTTTTTGTGCATCGTTAGCTTTTCAAACTGCATATTGGATGGTAGTTGGTACCGTATGAATCGTCCCGTTCCTCACCATGTGTTGTACACGGGTCAGACCATTGTTCGTTAACATTTTCTCTGAAGAAGTTGTTGTAAAAACATAATTTTTTAAAAGATTTAATATACATATTTTGAACTTTATATTGTCTTTTACTTGTGTTTTCTAACAAAATTCCCTTTCAGATTTAATTTTAAGAGAGTGAAACAGACAGTGTTAGATTTATAGTGTTACGACGTCTTCCAATTGATACCATCAGAGCCGCAGTTAAGCATAAACGACAGTAAGTATGATTTATCCATTGATCTCCGTCTGAAACAGTCACTTTGAACCCTAAAAATTTTGTGAACGTAATATTTTTATTTAGAATTAAGAAAAGGTTGAGGAAAAAGAAAATTAATTTTTTCTTTTTCCTATTTTTTTTAATTTTTCTAAGTTTTTCGAGCAGAAAATACGTCCTTCAGACTTCCATCAAAGCATGGATCGTTCACATTCTCACAGATGTAATATTGGTATGTTCCTAAAGTTTCAGAATTTTTTGATAAAATATATTTTTCATCTCCCTCTAAAAACCACTCCTTACTGCTTAGAATTTTTTCATTATATTTTTCGTTGTCGAACAACTAAATTAAGTGCACGTAGGCTCATATAAGCTCCGAGCTAACCGAAATATATTTATTGCACAAAGGCCAAGGATTCGTTCGTGTTCACTATCAAATAAAATTGTATGTATGAATGTAGCGACTATTTCTTGTATATGATAATATGCAACTTCTGTGTTAAATTTTTATTTCAAATTTGATGCATGTTTAAAATATGATCGTGTGGTTGTGATATACAAATGTACAGAAATAGGTCATGGCCGCCGTATAGAGTAATCGCTAACATGTAAAAACTCATTTATTTAAGCTATATGGTATATTATACTTTTAAAGCAAACCGTTAATTACTATACATTAATATTGCAACTAGGAATTTTGTCGAACCTCTTCTGTCAAAAAATAGGGATCGTTTACTTGCCTAATATTTAATAGACAAGAAACCTTCTGCTTTACACCCCCTCCGAAGGTCGAGGAATATATTTACTACGGAATCCTAAGATCCACTGAATCCTTGTTTTTTTTGCCTGCCCAGGCCGTTTTATGGGTAAGAATGCTTTACAAATTTTCATGGGAATACCAAATTCTAAAGCGCTATTCTATTTATAGACAAGTTTTTGTATATTTGTTAAATCTACCCACGTCTTACTATAATTTCAGGTTTTGGGAGATTTTTCTTTTATAGAAGTTTTTTTTGTTAGAGGGGCCGATTTTTGCTGGAAATTCGCTGTTTTGATTGAGGATGCTACTAACATATATTGTATTGGGACACGTTTCTTTTTCTCTTTGACTTAGTTTTAAAATAAATAAGGCGTTTGGTAATTTTTTTTTAAACTGTGACGATCAAGTTGCTTAAGGTTAGTGAAATTTTATTTAAAAATTACCTGGCGCTCAATAATTCCTATTATTTAGCAAAGTTCATAAATCGTTAGATTAAATTAAACACCGCTGGAGTTTCTTGCTGGAGCTAGCCAACCTTGGGGTTTTTATTAGCCTTTTCTACTTTACTCAAGATTACAAAACTAAGCCTTAAACTATATTTAACTCGTAATAAAATTATTTTAAAAAGAGAGTCCGCGAAGATTGCTGGATGGAAATTCGAAATGTTCTTGTTATACATGTAGGTGAATTAAAAGCTAAAATGAAGTCACTGATGGGTACTTACCGAAAGGAAAAGTCAAGACAAAAACAGTCAGATGCTTATAAATTTAAATAGGAACCAGATTACTTATAAGCGTGATATTTAATACAAATAATTTGGTAAGGCAGCTGGTGAACTAAAAGCTAAAATGAAGGCATTGATGGATAATTACCGAAGGGAAAAACAAAGACAAAAACAAAGTTAGATAGTTATAAATTTCAATTGAAATAGGGTTACTCATAAGCATGATATTTAATACAAATAGATTGGTGAAAGCAGCAGATGAACTAAAAGCTAAAATGAAGTCATTGATGGATACTTACCGAAGAGAAAAGAGAAGGTATTGTTAATAATATCTTAGTGAAATATTAACACAAAACGATTTCCTTGTGAAATCAGGTGCATTTATACAATAAAGAATAACTACTGTAAAAATTATATTGTAAAATTGGGTTAAAAATAAAGTTACTATTACTATTATTACCTACCAAAGAGAAAATCCAAGACAAAAACAAAATCAGATAGTTATAAATTTCAACTGGAACAAGGTTACTCATAATCATGATATTTAATACAAATAATTTGGTGAAGGCAGCAGGTGAACTAAAAGCTTAAATTAACTAAAGTTATGAATTTCAATTGGAATAAGGTTACTCATAAGTATGATGTTTAATACAAATAGATTGGTGAAAGCAGCAGGTGAACTAAAAGCTAAAATGAAGTCATTGATGGATACTTACCGAAGAGAAAATCCAAGAGGAAAACAAAATCAGATAGTTATAAATTTCAATTGGAATAAGGTTACTCATATGCATATTTAATACAAATAGTTTGGTGAAGACAGCAGGTGAACTAAAAGTTAAAATGAAGTCATTGATGGATACTTACCGAAGAGAAAAACCAAGACAAAAACAAAATTAGATAGTTATAAATTCCAATTGGAATAAGGTTACTCATAAGCATGATATTTAATACAAATAATTTGAAGAAGGAGCAGGTGAACTAAAAGTTAAAATGAAGTCATTGATGGATACTTACCGAAGAGAAAAACCAAGACAAAAACAAAATTTAAGATAAGAATAAGATTACTCATAACATGATATTTAATACAAATAATTTGGTGAAAGCAGCAATCGTAAAAAAACTAAGGTGAGGTGGAGAAGGTGACAATTTGGGGCAAGTGGGACTCGGATCGGATACACACAGCGCGTAATAAGGCAAACTTTCAACCGGAAATTCTGTATTAAAAAAAGAATCTTCAAATGCCCCATGTCATAAAAAAATGTTAGTAATTGATTTTGAGTTAGTTTATTTAAAAATATCTAAATAGGTTTACAATTCAATTACTGATCGAAAGTGTAAAAATATGTTTAGCATTCTTTCTGGACTTGATATAGTAAATAGAAAAATGCGACCAGAGGTATACGGGAGGGAACTATTTTATATGAATTATTCGAATAAATAAATAAATAAAATAAAATTACAAAAATATCAATAAGTGCAATGGCGCCTAGATCCCTCTTACTATGCCAGAGGGACAAGAGAAACCTTGTCTTTGAGTAATTTTTTTTCAGGTTGGTTCTTTTGAGTGCTGAATAGTTTCAAGTCATTTAAACTCTCTCTTACCGAGATTACATGTGAGATTATTTGATTAAGTGTGCAAAATCAAGCAAAAATGGTACGAAAGTACATACGAAAAACAAATAGAGGCTATTATCCGCAGGAAAGACTTGAAGAAGCTTTACAAAAAATTCGCTCTGGTGAGTTGACGATATATCGCGCAATTCAAGTGTATATAATTCCAAAAACAACGCTGTTCAATCGCATTAAAGGAAACAGGGGAAAAAGTTTATTTTTACACAGATGTTCTACTATTCCCCTAAATCAAAAAAACGAGCTGGCCACCAATATTAAAATGAAAAATGGGAGTTTGGCCTCAGTAGAAAAGAAATTTTCGAAATTGTAACCGAATATGTGGAAACTACATTTGTAAACACCCTTTAAAAATAGTGTGTCAGGTGAGGACTGGTTTCTGAGGTTCAAAAAAATACATAGGTTATCCTTTAAAAAACACCAATCTTGTCCTAGTCAAATTTACAATCTAGACGAAACTTATTTCTGTCTCCTTCAAAATTAAAAGTAGTAGAGGCCATTATTCGTCCTACTAGAACCACAAGTGGGGCCAGGCAAGAACATCACTGTTCTTGTTAAAGAACGCTATAACCCCGATATACTTTTCGACGTTGTAACAAAATCCGACTTAGGAAATACTTCGTAAGAAAAGCGTGCTTCACGTAAAAACGCCGTGGAAGAGGTTTTTAATTTCTTGGAAACATATTTTTGCTCTTCGGAGCATTTTTTATGCCAAATTTTCGCTAACTTTTCAAGGAGCGTTAATTTAGAAAGTGTAGCAAATGTCGCTGCACAGGGACGTAATGTCGCCCCGACCACCTAATTTTAGAAAGTATACTAAAATTAAACTTGAACTCCAAAATTTCCAAGATTAAAAACCCTTTTACGAATCCACGTTGTCAAGCACTGCAACTCTTACGAGGTATTGAATATGAGGACAAGTTAGTCCAACGACTATTCAAAGTATATCGGAAGTTATAGCTAAAATAGCCCTTAGCGACATGGGACCCCCATCATTTCCTAGCAGTCGGATTTGACGGGGAAGTGATGTGTTTTGACGGGGTTTGCCCTAAACCGGTTCCTCAGTGATTCGGAGTCAAAAAAGTATCTATACCATGTACTCACACGTGCATGGGATCCGCCTTGCCTGAACGTAAAAAGTTGTTATTGTAAAATACAATCGAAGTAGAGACGCTTCAAGCAATTTTAAGCTCCGAGGAGCGACCAAAATTAATGTGAATTAATAAATACGTTTATAAGACAGGCAAGCAAAAGCCCACCAAAATTTCAGTTACATGAAACTTTTCTTGAATCTTTTTGTGCATCGTTAGCTTATAAAATCGCATATTGGATGGTAGTTGGTACAGTATGAATCGTCCCGTTCCTCACCATGTGTTGTACACGGGCCAGACCATTGTTTGTTAACATTTTCTCTCGAAAAACTTGTTGTAAAAACATGATTTTTTAAAGATTTAATATATATATTTTGAACATTATATTGTCTTTTAGTTGTGTTTTCTAACAAAATTCCTTTTCAGGTTTAATTTTAAGAGAGTGTAATACAGACAGTGTTAGATTTATAGTGTTACGACGTCGTCCAATTGATACCATCAGAGCAGCAGTTAAGTATAAACGACAGTAAGTATGATTTATCCATTATTCTCCGTCTGAAACAGTCACGTTGAACCCTAAAAATTTTGTGAACGTAATATTTATTATCTAGAATTAAGAAAAGGTTGAGGAAAAAGAAAATTAATTTTTTCTTTTTCCTATTTTTTTTTTAATTTTTCTAAGTTTTTCAAGCAGAAAATACGTCCTTCAGACCTCCATTAAAACATGGATCGTTCACATTCTCATAGCCGCTAGCGCTTCTTACCTAAAGTTTCCACCTATGAACGTCTTTCTGGGACGTTAGGATGGCACCAGAGGAACAGTCTTTTCCTAACCTAACGTACGCCTGTTCTCAGAAGGGATGGATGAAAGGCGATATTTTTTATAAATATATAAAACATACATTTATTCCAAACATTGGAAACGTCCAACCTGTTTTGCTTATTTTCGACGGCCATTCAACACATTGATACGAGAACATTAAAACTTGCCATCGAAAATGATATAGTTATCGCAAAACTTCCCCCCACAAAAGCCATCTTCCACAGCCATTGGACTTGTGTGTGTCTTTCGTTCTATGGAAAATGAATGGGAATCAAAATTGGTTATCTGGCAAAGAACTCACGTAGGGAAAAAAAATAATAAAAGGAATTTCTCCATTTTTGTGAGTCAGGTATGCAGGAGCGTACCAGAACAAAATATAATCAGCGGATTTAAAAAAGGAGGAATCTGTCCATTTCAGGTTTGACAACGCCCCGGGCGTTGTCAAACCTGAGCAATATCCGGCAGCTTTATACATTGGGAGAGTCATATCCGAGAACAAAATCCCCCGAATATGAAAATTGAGACAACTTTGCCAGAAGGCGATGATATGGAAAATCCAGTAATCCCAGAAGTGGAAGAAAGTTTAAATAATGAAAATGCCGAAATTAATTTGAATATGCCTACCACTCTCGCTCCCACCCCCACAATTTCGCAGGTCCAAAATTTCTAAGCAGTAAGAAAGGCTCTGCACACTATTGACGATACTGACCCTGTACTATCCCCTACGGGCGGTAGTGTAAGTTTCGAAGAATTCTCTTGCGGCAAGTTAAACAACGACATAACGAAGGTGAAATTTAAAAAAGAAGGGTTGGAACTGAGCAGAGATTTTAACCAGAAAACATTAGAAGCTGAAAAACGTAAGAAAAATAAAAGTAAAGAAAGGAAAAAACTTTAAAAAAATACAATCAAAAAAGGAAAAAGGGAAAAATACAAACACCCAGATTAGATGATTCTTCAAGTGAGGCAAGTGAAATATTATTTATCTCTTCATGATTCAGATAGTAACCTCGGAACTATGGAAGATTTAATGAAGAGGAACAAAAGGAAGAGGATCAGGATGACAATATAAAAGTTGGGCATTGGGTACTGATGATACTAAAATCATGTGGATCAAATACTAAAAATAACGAAAGAAAGACGAAGTGTTAAATTTACAAAAAAAGGCGACAAACAAAACACTTTCATTTCGCCAGAAAAGTAGGATGAATGCTGTGTTTCTGAGGAAGATATTGTAGTGGTTTTACCTGAACCAAACCTATGAAGGAGAGGTGAACTCATTTTCAGCGTAAGATTCAGCAATAGTTATAATATGCAGTAAGTTACTTATTTTTTTGTTACTTTCGGTTTATTAATGTTAAAAATCATGTTATTTCTCATTATGTTATAATATCAGTCTGATAAGCTTAAAAATTATGTTGTTTATTAGTTAAATAAATTAAAATGGCAAAGTATAATTAATTTAATAATAGTAGTCTTAAAGACAGTTTAGGTTTTTTCCGTGGATACATTATAATAAAGCATGCTGAACATTTTACAGCACTAAGTCCCACTTGCCCCATTTTATGGAGCCAGTTCCACGAACTCCTAGCATTATTTTCTTTGACAATTTTTACTGACCCAAAATGTCGGGAACCGAAACGTCGAGACATTAACAATCTCAGACGCGGTTCAACCCGAGAACCTAGTATTTTTCATATTTTTGATATATATATATATATATATATATATATATATATATATATATATATATATATATATATATATATATGAATGTATATTATAATCAGTAGTATATTATTAGTTATATTTAATTTTCTATCCTCACGATCAAGCATGAAAATGCTTCTGTGAATCCATCATGTTTATTGTTGCATATATTGTCATTATTTTATTTATATTCTGTATATCTCAAAAAACATTATTATTATTATTATTTTATATTTTTTAACAAAAAACCAGTCACTCTACTCTGCGGCTCCGACCCTCAGAGGGGAGCTGGTAATAAATACCAATAGCCACTCCCCACGCCCGTGGGGTGAGTGACTACTGGGTCCGCGAATCTTGTGCCCTGAGTAGATGCAATGAACCGAGGATGACAGACTTCTGCATTCTGCCGGCTAAGATCTCTGCCGAATCTCGGCATGCCGGTATGATTTTCAGTTCCGAAAGCAGTGTCTGTCTCATTCCATCAAGGGCTCCTATAATCAGTACCACTATTTTGACAGAATGGCCCGGATAAAGCCTGCGGAGTTCGAAGAGCGAATCTCATTATTTTGTCCGTTTTTCCTCCTCTTTCAAGGCAATGTTGCTCTCAGCGGGGGCTGAGAATTCCACGACATACATTGTCTTGAGTTGGTGGTCGAGGAGTGTCAATCTTGTTGGCTTGTATTTGCCTGACGGTGGGAAACGACTAGTTCCAATAAATTAGACACTTCTCATTCCCCACAACGGACTCAATATCCCCCGGAGCGTAAGGCAGTACTGGTGTCTCGTCTATCCCATACGAGTGCCTTAGATGATAGTAAAGCATTCGTAATGCTGCGTCGTGTCTGTGAATATAGGCCTAGGCTGCGTATGTCGGGCAAGCCGACAGTACGTGCATTACAGTCTCCGGCGCCCTGCGGCAGGCCCTGCAGCTGACATCAGGGACCTCCATACCCATGATACGACGTTGATAGACGAGGGTATTAAATACACCATCTTGGCAAGCCATTATGAATCCTTCGGTCTCGGACTTCAACCCGGCTGACCTTAAAAAGGCGAAGGTCAGCCTTTCGCATAAACCGAGAATCCCTGCAATGGCTTATCCTTATGGAGCTACAGAATGATGTTATGTTCTGCAGCTCTAATGTGGGCTTTTAGTCGAACGGGTTCCAACTCGGTGACAGAGTCGGGGTTTACCCGCTCGACGTCGAAGATGAGACCAAGTTCATCGGCTGCTCTCCATGCTGCCTTAAAGAGAAAAGCTCCTACCTTTGCATTTTCATAGTCTCGGACCATGCAGAGGAGGGGATCCGAACTCCTGATGACCTTACATGCTCTATTCAGAACCATCCTGCTATGGAGACTCCAAGCTCAAGAGTCCCACGGCCTCCCCGATGTCGTGGGAGATATAACCGTGGAACGAGCGATTTACGATGCAAGCTCTTATTGAGATGCATCTTCTTGCTGGTTACTACATCGAGTTGACGCAGCTCTTCTCTAGTCCATTTCACTACTCCGAAAGAGTAGAGTTATTATTATTATTATTATCATAAGCTCTAAAGAATAACACTAGATCTGCGTACAAGAATTCTTTCACAGAAGACAGTTTATTCCACACGAGGTTCTTTGTACAGACATACGATATGTTCCATCCTGCAACTTAAAATAAAAATTATGTACGTTATAATTATTAAAGCATAAATAAATATATATTCTATTCTCCATCTACCAAGTAGAATATGCCTATCTTTTTCTGTATCGTAAGTTCCAAGCGGTGTATACGTGATACATGAATTTGAACCTTTGCGCAAAAGGCTGAATAAATATATGGTTGTTAATACAACTCTCGATGGGGTTAAATACTAATGCAAATATCAAAGAAATAGTAATAAATACATTTAGGGACAAGCTAAAAATAAATGTTACTAAAGAGGATCTGGAAAACTGTTTTAGAGTTGGCAGAAATTCAAATGGTAAAAGAACAGTATTAGTAACAGTTAGTCACCAAAACACGAAACTACAACTTTAGCGAAACAGAAAGGCGCTAAAGGGAACTGGAATAACTATCACTGATGATATGACCTCTGGAAAGTATGCCCTGCTTATTTGGGTAAAAATGGGTCAAGATAAACAAAAAGTTAAAATAAAAACTGATTTAGATTTTAAAATTAGAGGCTTGTGCCATAAACCCACTTGTTTGATATAATTTCCTTCCTGATTTACAACTTACTTAATATGTTGCCTAAACAAATATTTGTAAATAAAAGCAACGGGCATCAGATGGATATCACCAAACACTCTTATTTTGCTAGTATTTTCTTCATACTCGTATACCGCTTAGTTTTAATTTACTTTATAAGTTTCTTTATTTTATAAGGTGAATTTGATTATTTTTATTTCTTTCTTCTCTCTTTTACTGCTTTGTACGTGGTACAGAACGCCGAGTGGCGCGCCCTGTGTTCGAATTATTAGAAGTAAACCTTTACGAATTTCTTAAATAAAATAAAAATCATCTACCGTTAAGACATATCAGGTCGATATTGCAGCAGATATTAAGTGCGCTGCAAAAACTTCAGGTGAGTTTTCCACTCGATCTCTTTACACTGATTATTCCCTATGATTTGTAACTAATATTTAACTTGTCAAATGATATCAGTAAGAGTATGTTGGGTAGTAGTAGTAGTACATACATATTATTGCTCTGTAACATCGATCAATAAACCATAGTAACCGATTTAAAAAGTGATATTTTTTTTGAGTGGTAAATAAGAGGGCATCAAGTGCAGAAATGCCTCTTACACGTGAAAATTCTAATTAAAGAAAGAATTGTTGAATTACTAAAAGATGATAAATTCATGTCTATGAAAGTTAACAAAATTGAACAAAAACTCCAATTTAAAGAAACCCAACAAAAAGCGCAGGACTTTCAAAAAGAAATGGAACTGCTAGAGAACACAAATAAGCACTTACAGGGTGATGTAGAAGCGCTGCAACGGCACTTAACACATTCAGGGCCAAGAAATTTTAAATTTTTTAATACCTACATTATCGGACCAACATAATATTCTAAAAACAAGTCCGAGTGTCTGTCGTGGCCCTGCAATAAAACTTGAGTAGATCAGGCCAAAACAGACAGATAATGCAGACACAATATAATTTAATTACGGGGACAAACCAGACATTATTAGCAGACAGAATATGGCAAGCAGACACGTCGATTCCTGTTTGTTTATGCCTGTCGATTAGGATGATCCAAGTTTGTATGATTTTTTTTGCTTTTTTTTCCTTGCTCCACAGGGCTTATATTATTCGTTTATCAAAAAAAGTATATGTACCAAAAATGAGCCCTTTCCGACCACGTTTAGAGGTCACCAAGTACGACGTACACTGGTTTTCAATTTTCACAATATTAGCACGCGCGGTTTGTCCTGTTGCCTCTTAGATTAGGGGAGAGAGTGAATGCAGTGCACGCTATCTCCCGTATCTTCGGTGGCTGTGACAAAACTGAAGCGGTAGCCATTTTATTTGTGGCACAACAAGCTAGTGGATCATAAGTGGTTTTTTGTGTTTTTATAAATAAAACGTGGCAGTGATTAATAAACAACAGTAAACATTCGAGATCTAGATAATGAGACTTCAAAACCCAGACTTCACAAACCAAAACTTCGCCCCATAAATAAAGAGAACAAAAAAAAAACAAAGTAGCTCCAAAACCACCGAAACCTTAGAGTAATCAACCAGCATTAGACTATATGCTAATTAATTATCTCCGAACACCTTTAAGTGGTAAAACCGAGCCCTTACCATCCTATTTTGTAGCTATGAACATGTATAACATCATCCATATAATGGACCACATCATGAGAAAGAATTCCCATTTTAAAAGACAGGAAGACGCCTGGCACTCATTAGTATCCCGACTATATTTTGGACCATTATTCCTCATCCAAACATTAAGAGCATAGACTCAATCAGGAACGATTTCTCCACGAGACCGAAGATTCCTAACCCAGCTTGCCAAAGACTATCCTGGACCTTTAGTAGCTTTATTCGAGTCTTTAAATGGCGCTCAATCCCCGACAACCTTATACGTCAAAGTGTTAACAAAGCTTCCTACTAACCAAGTAGCCTCCATTGCTTCCGACTTCATCTTATACGATGAAAGACACGTACACTTTCTAATTCTACTAAACATTCCTATGCTTTTAGGCTTTATTAACAAGATACTATCAGCTCCGAATAACGCTATCCCTAACTATACAAGTATAAACGCTTTCGATAACTCTATCGATAACGTACTTAACGGCCACATATTCCCTGCCCACGCATGGAATCCTAGAAATAGAGCGGCACTATTACTCCTGGCCTCCTTTAATCTTTAGAAACCGATCGAGAAATGGACAGCAATTTTAACAGATATGGACCTAGACTAAATATTCCGATACCAGCAACAACTCAACTCAACTCAATTAGGCATTGACTTCATGTACCTCACCACCACAAATGGACGGTTCGGTAATATAATTCAAATCATGGGCACTTACTGCAACTACAGTACCAACTGTAGCTCCAATGGTTTTAAACAAACTGACCAAAGGATCAACAACATTGCCTGCGGATAACCCGATTTTCAGCTTTTTTTTACAGGTAAAGAGAATGATGGCCCCTAATGACATCTTAGCTTTAAATTAATTTTTTTGATACTAAGAGTAATATTTCGATCAAAATCTTTTAGAATGTTAATTGTCAGTTGTATAATAACATATTTAAGTTTAGTTTTATACGATAGCTTAATTATTTTTATTACTAATTGTCATTCGAAGGTCAGTTCTTTGTTCGGAATTTGCATATTTCCAGAGGCGTAGACATTTTTTTTTTAATATTTGCAAATTAAGATTTTTAAGTAATTTCGTTTAATTTTTTGTATTACTGTAACTATAACTAATGAAGTACATAAATGAAAACTCATTTTATTTATTATAAATTGTTTTCTTTTCAACGAAAATTTAAAGATGCATTAAAATTTGTTTTAGTTTTCTTAAGGATTTAGAAAACGTAAAATATGGATTCCTAATACGAAAATTAATGATTGGGAGCCATCGAAAAATTCCAGACTTTGTTCCAAACATTTTGAGGCATGGTACTTTTACAAAACTGACACCCAAACAAGAGTTCGTTTGTTGAATGAAGCTGTACCAACAATTTTCTCCGAATTACCAAAGTACCGGCAGCCAAAAAAGGTAAAATTTAGATTTTTTTATATGTAATTTTGTATGTATTGTTTAGTAAATAATGTTTTCATTATTTCATTTAATTATATAGAGATATATAGGTAGATATATATACATTTTATGTATCTGCTTTCAGACAAGAGAGCACGAGTACCTACTAGTAGCCCAAACCTAGGTCCATCAACATCCAGCCAGCAACTAGATTTTGACCTTCCGATCTTCGTTGGTTTTGCTCGATTGTAAGATATATTCGCTAAGCTACGCTACGCTGATGAGGAGCAATAACTCCGAAACACGTGTCCGTAGCTGCATTGTTGTTTCTCTTGAGGTATAAGGCGATAACTTATTTCTTTACATAAAAATATTATCTGAAATTTGGAGACAAAGAATTTAATACTTAACGAACATGCAAATGCTCCTTGATAATATGTCTTCAATACCTAAAGAAATGTTGCAAAGACAACCTAAGAAAAGGCAAAAATATTCACCTGAGCTACGCAAATTTGCTATAAGTCTAATTTTTTTTTTCTCCAAAGGCATATAACTATGTGAGAACAGCTTTTGATACTTGTTTATCACATAGTAACACAATAGGTAAATGGCTTCAAAATATTAATGCCGCTCCAGGGTTCACAACTGAAGCTCTTGAAACCTTGCAGAAGCAGGTACAATATCGATGGGTGTTTGACAAAACATCGTAAGCGACAATATTTTCATTTTTAGCTTTTTTGGTTCTTATGGTAGCTTACGTTAAACTACAGCTTCCCAGAAAACATCGTGTGTGAATTGTTTCGTATTATGCGTAAACTAAATGTTTTAAAACATCGTAAGCGCCCACTTTTATTGAAAATTATTGAAAATAACTATGAAATATCGTAAGCCTACATCACATATACTGGCAGACAATCGTAAGCGCCATAGAGTTGCGTCGGTTACGTTACACTTTTAGGCGCTTAAGATAATTTTTTCGTCCCATAAAATTAAAGGCGGCATCGAAGGATGCAACATCGAAGGATACAACATCGACGGATGCGATATCGAAGGATACAACATCGACGGATGCGACATCGAAGGATGTGAAACAATTTCAAATCAGTACGGTCAGAATTGCTTGTTTCAAAAAAGGCGAAGACAACATTAAACTGAAATATTCTTATTCCGACGACGCCGAAGAGTTGATTTTACCAATTATTGGATCAGATAAAGGTTGGTTGCTATGCGTTTTTTTTTTTAAATAACGAAAAGTAGTCCTGTTGTTTCTATTTTTAGTTAAAAGACCCGGAGTTGCTCCAACAAATATCGAGTCCCTATACCCTTCACCATTAAAAATTACCACTTTAAAATATAAAAATCTGATGGAACTATGTGAAAAGAATGTAATACCACAACGTTTTGTGAATGAATACAGAAATTTAGGTTGCAGCAGCGATATTCCAGATACATTAGCAGAGGCTGATGAGGAAGACGAAGAGGACATAGGAGACAAAGAAAATTAAGAGTGGCGGCGCCCTGTGTAAAAACATGATCTATTCAAAAAAATTTTTGATAGGCTTTTAGAAAAAAACTCGATAGAATGTTTTTCGGCCATTGAAAACAACAAAAAATTTTTTTTCTTCACACGAGAAAAAAATACTTTTTAGTTTCCAATAGCCGAGCCACATTCTATCGAGTTTTTTCTAAAAGCCTATTAAAAAAATTTTCATGTTTTTAAACAAAATTCCGCCCACCTTAAGAATAATTGGATAATAGTATCTGTTTTGTTTTATTTTAGGTGTATTTTCATTTAAATCAACTTATAAATTTAGCTTTTGTATTTTATATTAAATAAATCCTCTGAAAGTTTGCACTTACGCTTTATTTTTTACTAATGGATCAAACCACTGATCCAAATAAAATATCGTATGTATATATTAAGCGACAAATTTCAAAAAAAATGTTTCCGACATAACATCTTAAGCAGCAAAATTAAATTGAAAATTTGTGTTATCATTAATTTAATTTCAGTATTAATTTGTAATGACGAACAAAATCGTTATACAAAATTTAGTATAGTTACAACTTAGAAATACAATTATATTTAAAAAAGTCTATTCCTGTAAAATTTGCGATCTGTCGCTTACGACTTTTTGTCAAAAACCCATCGATATAATGAAAGCTCTTGTCTTTGTGCTCTAATAATTGATGAGATTTCTATACGGCACCACCTAGAATGGGATGGAAAAGTTTTTCATGGTTATGTAAATTTGGCACTGAAATTAATGATGACGGAAATGAGTTGGCTAAGGAAGCATTTGTCTTATTAATTTGTTGCATAAATGGAACATGGGAACTACCAGCTGGGTATTTTCTAAACCAATGGGTTAAGTGGGCAACAAAAACACTCAATAGTCCAACAATGTATTGTTTTGGTATAAAATACTGTGGCACGAGTTATTTCTCTCACCTGCGATGGTCCTCCATCAATTATTACTTTGGGAAATTTATTGGGACGTTCCTTCAAATTTCCCAATATTAACACATCTTTTAGAAGTAACAATAAAAAAAAAAATTTCTTTCTTGATCCTTGCCTTATAATAAAATTGGTAAAAACCACATTTGGGAAGAAAAAGGTACTTGTAGATGGAGATGGAAATATTATTGATTGGAAGTACATTGAGGCTTTGGACACATTGCAGCAAACAGGAGGCTTACATCTTGGCAATAAGTTACGTAGCGCTCACATAAACTTCTTTAAGCAAAAAATGAAGTAGGTTGGCAGTTCAATTATTAAGTGAATCAGTAGCTGATTCATTACAATATTGTGAAGAAAAACTTAAACTAAAGGAATTTCAAGGTTGCAAAGGAACCATACGTTTTATAATAACGTTTCATAATATTTTTGACATTTTAAATAGCAGATCGTACCACCTGGATTTAAAAAGATCATTATGTGAAAAAAATATTGAATCGTCAACAACTTTTATTAAAGGTACCTCTACACGCTCAATTATATTGCGCAATATTTGACATTGCGCAATATTATTGTGCGTCTGAGGAGTATATTGTGTATATTGCGGAAGTATTGAATAAAGATTGAGCTTGTTTGAAATTTATTGCGCAACATTGCATTTGCGCGTGTAGGGACAATTTGCCCAATAATTATTTGTATCAGTCGCCACGGCGAAGCGAACTGAAGACCGCGAATTTGTTATTGAGCTTTTGCAATTATATCGACAATATCCAGCTTTATGGAAAGTAAAAAGCAATGAATATAGTGATAGGAATAAAAATAATGAAGCATACAAAGTATTGGTTGAAAAATATAAAGTGGTTGACCCAAACGCAGACAGGGCAATTGTAAAAAAAAAACTTAATAGTCTGAGAACTAATTACAGAAAAGAACTAAAAAAGGTAAAAGCATCCTACAAATCTGGGGCTGGCATTTATGATATTTACGAACCTTCGTTATGGTACTTTAACGAACTAAATTTTCTACAAGACCAGGAAACACCAAAACGTATCAGAGGTAAGTCAAAATTTTTAAAATTATTTATTACATGTTATTAATTTGAAATAATATTTTTATATTCTTTTGCAATATTATACAATGTTTTCCTGCCAAGTGACTTTTCCTTCATTATTGAAATAAGCACAGAACTTTTGTCTGATGTTTTTCGCAGAGATTGATGCATTTGTTCCTCGTAGGGGCTGTAGGGAATGTATTGCATATTTTCTATATTAATGTATTTTCAGAGTTATCAGAATTGTTGTCTTTTCAAATATTCGTGTACTTATCTCTTCTTTTTCTTCTCAAAAAGTTATTAAAATAATAGCAAGCTAAAACTTCTCTGTACTTTTTCTGGTGATAAATTAATTGTCGTCAAAAGTAATCTAAAACGCGATACCAATATACCAAATGTATTTTCTACTATACGTCGTGCTCGGGACAACCTATAATTGAACACTCTTCTCGTGTTAAATGTCTTATACCAAATGTCTTTGGGGAAAGGGTTTCATTAAATTATTTTGTAGTGCAAATGCCTCATCCCCGACAAAAACAAATGGCAATTGGCAGATTTAATTTTTTCTTTTCCAGTAACTGGCCAAATTTTGTATTTGTGATTACGGCTCCATCTGATATGTGACCATTAGCAAAAAAGTGTTTGTAGTTGTAATATTCAGAACCAGATTCTGTCGGCTTTCGTATTGCAATGTGCTTGCCGTCTACGGCGCCAACACAATGTGGAAAATTCCATCTGCTTTCAAATCCCTCAGCAACTGCATTCTACTCTTCAGAATTCTTTGGAAGCTAAAAATATAGAAATTGCCATTTAGTGACAACGTGTTTAAATTAAAGAGACTAAATACCATCAATGGTAAGAGGGAAAATATACATTTTTTTATGGATGATGATTTAATGTTTCGTTTCAAATAGTTTTTTTTGTTTTAGGAGCAACACACAAATGTTGATGCAGTGACTTATCTACCATACAGCCGCCACCAGCAAAGGTACTTCTCAAAAAGAATTAATAAATTTAGCTTGCGACTATTTAAAAGGCTTCGATGAATATAAAAATCTTGGAATAACGTGAGCGAACGAGTTGAGGAAGATGAGTGCATGCAAAAAAGGCCATTCATGATATTTTGTATGAAGGGCAATTAGGTACATTAAATAGATACTCGGTGAAGATTAATGAAAATTTAAATAGCGCAAGAGATTTTCCACATCCAACTCATCCGCTATCAGAAAGAACAAATTGGTCATTTCCATCGACTTCGACCATATCCACACCATTACCATCACCACAACAGACAATTCCACAATTTCATTCTGTGAATAGTTACGACAGTGCGGCAACATTGTTCTCAAATTTCTCCGAATAATGAAAAATATTTTATTTTCTGTTATTTAGAATGTACTTATGTTTAGTTTTTACAACCACTGTTTTTTATTTTTTATTATTATTGTGTAATAAATAATATTTGCCTACCTGGATGTACTCTTGCAGTTTTGTTATTATAGCCTCGCATGTTTCCAAAATAATAGCACTGATAGTTTGTGGTGCTATTGCTGTGCTAAATTTTAAGTCTTCGAAACTTCGCCCTGTTGCTAAAAATCGGAGCGTTGTTGTTAATCGTTCTTTTACTGAAATAGCTTGTCTCATCAGTGTATCTTGCGTTGCAATTATTGGTGCTACCATTTCCAATAACTCGTTAAATGTGTCACTATTCATGCGTAAAAAATGTTGTAATCCCTTGGTTCGCTTAACTTTAACTCGCGCAGTAAATTCTCATTTGTAAATTCATTTCGTTTTAAGTAGGTACCATTCTTTGGACCAATGCCGCCGTTTCTTTGGAAGAAAAATACATACCTAATAATTGCCAAACAAGCTTTTCGCTTAGACATTTCAATTTCTGCTTTTGAAACTACTAGATATTGCACAACAATATTGAATCGTTTGTGTTAAAACATATTGTGCATTATAATTGAGCGTGTAGGGGCTTATTATTATATAACGATTTGGTAACCGAGGAAAAATTATTACTGTATCTTCCTTTGTACTTTCGCGACACCCCTTCAACAAATTACACTGCACAAGGAAACTGGAAAATACCAAGACAGCTCAATGAACGAAACGTAGTTAAAAACACGGCCTGACGCGAAATGATAGCGCATCAAGCAGCGTAATACATTTATAGATAATGCCGAAGCCCAATTAGGCTCCACCCCCTCGTATGGTACAACTAAATCAATTGTGATTGGTTTGACGGTTACATACAAATATGAAGCTCGAAAAGTTTACAATATCACTCAATTCAAATCGATCAATATGAACGGAGGCAAGAAGCAACATGTCACTACATGTAAAGGAACGTCATTATGTTATTGCTGTAATCGAAATATAATGAAATTGCATTTATAATGGGAATATATGACTAACAGATAATAATACTGCAGCGTATTCTATTCATGAAAGGAATAAGAAAACCCTTTATCAATCATTGTAATAAACAAAACCCCCGTCACATAAACAAATCCTATTTCTCAACATTGTCAGTGTTTTACGGTGCAAAAGAAGAGAAACAAAGAAAATCGAAAATCTATGGGAAGACGACGGTGTCACGGACACCCAACTGCAGGAGACTGTGGTGGCAATGGAGGTGACCGCTGGAGCGCACGATGACGGCGGGAACCTCCAGTTGCCACCAGAGAGGGCTCAGAAGCCACCACTGCTGCCGCCACCGCCGCCTGGAAGCAAGCAAGAAGAGAAGGCAAAGGCGCGCCGAGAAATCAGAAGGAAAGAAGCGTTCAACAACAGATTCGCCCAGAAGCCATCGACGTCGGAGTCCACCGGTGCCCCATCGAGGGCAAGCACAAATCCGGTAGAAGAAAATTATGCCTTCTACAAAGCCGAAAGAAGAAGGGAAAGGCTACGGAGAAGACGGCAATTGAACCGTCCACCGTCCGTCCCTTCGAGACCTGCCTCCTCCCACACCTCGAACTCCTCTCCTCCGCATCCTGCGGGTTCTCTGCCACCCTCCCTTCCATTGCTCCGGATTCCCAACCATCACATCACACGCCTTCGTCCCCTCCTCCTCCCCCACCCCTCAACGGCTCCGACAACATCATCATCATCATCACCCTCATCCTCACCACCAAACCCTCCTGTTCTCGTCTCTTCTCGACGCAGATCGAGGAGAAAATCCAAGCGCTGATCAACAGCAGCAACCTTCCACCCCATCCCAAACGCTGAGTACCACGTATGTATCATCGCATTTTAGAATTATATTTAATTTTCCTTTTACAGAATGTTTTGTTTTTTTTTTTGGTGATGGAATTTAAACGAAGTAAATATGTAAAGCACGCGAATTTCATTTTTGTGTAACATCAAACATTTCAATGAATATATTTTTTTTCGCAATGCATACGCTTACGCATATTTTAGTTTTGTTTATGCAAGAGCCCACTTCAAGCACAACACCCATCGAAGCAACGTTATTGCAAACACAAAATGAATTTATTAAGTGTCTGTAATAGTAATATTATAATTTCATGAACGCAAATAAATGTGTACGTACACGATTCTGTTCAAAGTATCCCAGGGTTTCGCATATCGATTTTTTATGAAATTTCAATATTTAGACCGTTTTATAATTGAGTAATTCCTGAAACAATCCAATTCTTCAATGAGTCCACTTGAAATAACAAAGTTGATACCGTTTCCGGCGAACCGGCCGTAATACCATAAACATGTAGACCATATCGCATCATGTACCTAACGAAAATTTCAAGTCAACGTCGCATTTCATAGGAAAGAAGCAGACATATAAATGTAAAACTAAAATATCGCAGATAATTTTCTCCTACCAGGTACCCCAATAGCCAATGTGAACACCACTGTTTCCGCGATTTTAAATAATCGGCGGTACACTTTACATGAAACTAACTATCTATGTGTATACTGGCATTTGCCCTTTCAACATTAAAAATTATAGAAAATATTATTATTATTCATGTAGAGTTTACGCATTTTTTCAATAAAGTAAATATATATCCATTACTCCATTCGCAACAAAAAAAACATTCAGAATCAAACACACCCTACCATACCAGACGTTACCAATCTTCCGGCAACCACTATAGCCAAACCTTCACCTACTATAACTTCCTCTTACCCTATCCGTTTATACTGACATTTCATACCTTTCGTATCTTTAAATCTATCCTGTCCTTTTCTTTTTTTCATTTTGTCCATTTTGTTTGATGTTCTTGATCTCTTTTTGTGCGCTTATTCTCTGTTCTTGTTATCGTTCTCCTTTTGTGCATTTTTTCACTCAAAATTAGCTTCACCATAAAATTTCGAAGAAACATAAAATTTCGATAAACCACAGTTTAGGCAGCCTTGCGCAGCCCTGCAGTACCTCATTTCAATGAAGGTTCCCCGTTTTAGATTTGGGTACCTGTATCAGCAGCCAGCAAAATTAGTTCAGTGCAGTGCGACAGCTTCGAGTTTGTGCTTAGTTTTAAGCTTTGTTAAATATTATTTTTAAAATGTTTTTTAACTATATTGTCCTTTTTAATTTGTTTTTAGCAAAAGGAGTCAGGACTCTCTCCATTTTCTTTTAGCCGAACCGGAGTCACCCCGCCTGGCCATGCAACCAGCCACCGCGAACAGCGCGGTGGTTGCAAGGTCGGTCGCAAGGTAGTCTCCGGGGAGGCAATATTATGTATTAATTTTAATAAAGTCTGTTTGCTTGCTTGGCGTGGAAGACGGATTGCCTAACCGCTGTACCACGGACGGCTTACAAACATCACTTCACATTGTGTTTATAAACATGTATATGGAGTCACAATTTTCAAAAATCATTTTCTTCTAAACGGTAACAGATAAGTATACAATATGTGATATATATTATACACAGAATTAGCAGAAAAATCGTATTCTTCAATAAAACACATATATTTCCGTTTAAAATAACAATGTTGATAACGTTTCCGGCGAACCCGGAAGTGAATCTCCGACCGTGGTAACATCGATATGTAGACCATATCGCATCATATATTTGCCCAAAATTTCATTTCTCCATTGCTTGTAATAAAAAAGTTATAAACCAATATATCAAATATAAGCCTGACAACAGCACCTCCGGCAGAATATAGACTACATTTTTCAAAAAAAAAAATTCCCAGCCAAACGGTACCTCCTAGAAGAAAACTTCATTTGGGTATTCAGATTGTGTACCCACCCGCCTCGTGTTCCATTGATGAAAACATCAATTTTCCAAACCTTCATTTTCCGCCGCCAAAAATTCCGTGGTAAGCCAGAACACCGAAACCGTGCATCTGACACGATTTTGCCCCCTATACTTTTCTATTGCACTCACCCCAAAGGTTCGCCGCCATTAGGGGTTTAAATCTTCGCCTGACAATATATGTGTTTTCTACCACATCCCACCTGCCCCCCCCCCCCACCCCCCGTCCACCTTTTGGAAGGGCGTAAATTATCCGGGATTCGTCCTTTATACATCCCCCGGGGTCGTAATCCTCCAAAATTTATAATAACCTCTCCTCCGGTCATTACCGGATTTACCGTGGTGCAGTGGTGCAACAGCACCAGGCCCCAACGGCCGAAAGGGCCCCAGGCAAAAATTAATTTACGAAAATATTATGTGTTTTACAGGAATGTTAACATATTGCATTGAAAACAACCATTTTATTGACACAGTAAAATTAATTAATACAGAAACCAAAGATAAATATCTAACATCTAAAACTTCTTGAATAATTAGAAATTACAAAATCTCTTCGAAAAAATCCTTGTACCACCAATGCCCAAATAAATGTTGTTGACACACCAGTAATAAACAATTTGTTAAAAACGTGTTAAATATTAGATTATTAGTGCCGCCAATAATCTGGAAATTCCCAGGGTTGGGGCTTAACTATTAAATCATAAAAGTTATTATAGGTACCTACAGATTTTATGTGACTACTCTATAACTTTAGTATTCTTCAGCATCAGCATCAATGCCCCTAAAAGGTCTAGAAAGCCGAGACATATGTTATTCTCTTATTTCTACCTACATTATTTTTAAAACATTTAACATCAGCGTTTTTAAAAATTACCTAATGGGTAGATTAGATTTCAAAAGTATGTACATTGTTTCAATAAAGACATTTATTATTATTATTATATGCGCGTAACGTTCCCGCCGGCCGCCAATAGGCCAATATGAGTTATATCTGCTGATTATTTTCTGACTCGCGTCCATCTTCGTTTCTCGTGCGGCACTCGTGCCATATCGGAATATTCGGAATGTGGCTGGGGGCGCGTGGGGGTGGTTCGTTCCGACCCATATTTGAAATTATAATGTTTATTGTTCAGTTCAGTGCTTTATTTTACATAGTAGTTATAGTTATATACTTCTTTAATCTGCATCATGAACAGAAAATATGTAAGCGGTTCTAAAAAATTAAAAATAAGAAAAGAGAAGGCCGAAAAGCTTAAAAGTGTCCTTAAACAAACTCCTAAACTATCTAAATACTTTTCGGCAACGGAAATTAATTCAGGTGCAAGTACTAGTGCTAGTTCAACTGCAAATGGAGCTCTAGAGGTAAAAATATTTCATTCAACTTTTAAAATTGTTATACATTTATGCTTTGCGTAATTTGCTAGGGTACTAACGAGGGAACGCGTTTGGTGGAGGAACAGAAAGTAGATCTTAATGTCCTAAAAGATAATTCTCGAAAAATCTATTTGACGTTTTTAAATCTTTTTTACTGGATTACTTGTCCAATATTATGGATATCCGTTTGGAATGAAAAATATCTGGAAACATTTCGATCATGTGAACATCTGAAATAAAAACTTTAAAATTTTTTTTTTTTAAATCAGCTATGAAATTTACCTATTAGATTTTTCAAAAAAATATTAACGTAATACGCGTATGAATTATTATAAAAACTGCCTTATTTCAATAGCTATCTAACAAGGTACAGATGTTCAATGTACTCTTAATAGTTCTAAGAAAATACTAGTAAAAATAACACAAGTAGTACGAATTTTATTTTTAGATAAACAGTAAAAAACATTTTAAAAGTAGAGTTTAATTCTTCATTAATTTCAAAGTTGTACTTTATTTTTTATATGTCTTGCTCAAAATGGGAGCCCCTATTCCGTATACAGACACGGCAGCGTCTTGTTATTTCCGTCCTTGTTACTCTGGTTGTCAGATTATGCCTTATGTATTGGGCAGCATCGACTATCCTTTGTCTAAGGTTTTCTACAGTATTGGCTGGTGTGGCATAGACCATCTCCTTCATATGACCCAATACATAATAATCAAGGGGTGTTAAGTCAGGGCTTCGCGGTGGCCAAGGTATTGGGCCCGCTCTTCCAATCCAACGGTTAGGAAAACGTTGATCAAGTAACTGTCGTACTGTCAGCCGATAATGTGCTGGACAACCGTCATTATGAAACATCATTCGCTGTCAGACGGCGAGAGGAACATCTTCTAAAATCACCGCCAGATCATTTCTTAAAAAATTTTCATAGATTTCCCCGTTTAAATTTTGAGGAAGAAAGTGTGGCCCTATTAAATAGTGGCCAATGACTCCCATCCATACATTAATAGAAAACTTCATTTGGAAACTAGTTTCACGTGTTAACTTGGGATTTTCCTCTGCCCAATAATGTAGGTTGTGGAAATTTGTTATACCCTCGCGATTAAATTTCGACTCGTCCGTCCATAAAATACTTGTTAAAAAATTTGCACTTTCTGCATCTGAATTTAACATAAAGCGGCAGAATTCCACTCTCCTTCCAGGATCACCTTCCTCCAAGCCTTGGACAAGGGTATAGTGGTAAGGATGACATCCAACTCTACGTATCGTAGACCAAACTTTCCATTGTGACGCTCCGGTTAGTCTTGCGACTTTATTAGTTGAAATAGTTGGGTCTTCCTCAAAATACCTCAATATTTCTTCCTCATCATCTGGTTCATAAACGGGAGGAGCACCAGCGTCACTTCTTCTACATTTCACGGAGCCAGTTTCAGCGATATTTCGATATGCCGTACTGAATACACGTGCATTTGGTAAGCGGCGGTTAGGGTACCAAAGACCATATTCTCGGCGAGCTTCAGCAGCGTTGCCGCCACAGTATCCATAGACAAACAAGATATCAGCGTATTCTGTGTTGGCATACGCGGCCATGGCACAGAAAATACAATAACAACAACTAATAACAACAACTACGAGCAAAATCAAAATCTTCGATAACTAATTTAACAAGACCAACAAACTTAAGGGACACGGAGATAAGAATGTCAGTTAATGACATATATGCACAAATGTCAAAGTCAAGAACTGACTGACTTAAATGAAAATGAACGATTAGTCGTTTAATAAATTCCGCCACCAGCATTATCTTTACTAATTTTTTATTAGAACTATCAAGGGTACATTAAACATTTCTACCTAGTTATATAGCTATTGAAATAAGGAAGTTTTTATAATAATTTGTACGCGTGCTACATTAATATTTTTTTGAAAAAACCTAATAGGTAAATTTCATAACTGATTTAAAAAAAAAATTTACAAGTTTTTATTTTAAATGTTCATAAGATCGAAATGTTTCCGGATATCTTTCATTCCAAACGGATATCTATGATATTGGACAAGTAATCCAGTAAAAAAAATTTAAAAATGTCAAGTAGATTTTTCGGAAATTAACTTTTAAGACATTAAGATCTACTTTTTTGAGAAAAACAAAAAAATTGAAATATCTCAAAAACTATTGAGTTTTGTTAGGGCTAGATTTACTCCTTAGCTCATGCCCCATCACATCTCCAAAGGAATGTATCGAATTACCAGTAACCCTGCATATTTGATTACAAAAACAATTTCGAGAATTTTTTTTACAAATGTACGTTTCAGTTATTATCAATTTCTTAAATTCCATGACATATGTAAAAAATATATTGTGTCTCTGCTATCCTTTCGCAGAAAGGTAAAGTAATTTTATTATAGTCATAGTGAAAATGTTTTAAAGTTTTCGTTTCGACAATTACAAAGAATTTTGGACGAATTTGTAGTGGATATTATTATTTACAAGTTGTTTATTAATGTATTGTGTACAAGAAACCGTACCATTTTTAAAAGCTTTTATTTAACTTGCAATATACGTTTGTCAGTCGGTTTAGGGCAAATTTTGCAATCAAAATTTCGATTAGTTTTAATTAAGTTACACCTTTGAAATTTTGCACATGTGTTTAAGTCCGGTGACAATACACTTTAACATTTTCGTAAATGAAAAAAACCAGATTGCAGCTTCAAGATGGTGGACGATTTTATCGTTTATGATCTGATTCGACTCGAAATCGATTTTTGGGGGTTTTCGAGATCGCCAATTATGAATTCTTGGTCACAATTTACAATTTTAAAATGGCGGCGCTAATACGGCTGACGACTTTTGCCATTTAGATCTAAATCGATCAAAATCGATATTTGGGGGGTTTTGGGATAGCGGATTACGAATTTTAAGTAAAAAATTTAGTTTCAGATGGTGGACGATTCGATTCGTCTCAAAATCGATAACTGGGGATTACAGCATATCAAAAGATTAAAAAGTATAAAATTATATAACAAATTTTTAAAAAAAAGGTTTTAGAGCAAATACAAGTTTTTTTTAAAATATTTTTTGGTATACTTTTTTGCTATTTTAAATGAGTCCGTACATGTTTCTTGAAGAATTCAGTAATTTGAAGCATAAAATATATTGAATATTGTATCTTTAACTATATCCTTTATGACAAAATGTTTTTTTTTTTAAATTATATTACTAAATTCTACTTTAGGTATTGTAATGAATTTTTAATAAGTTTCAAGTTGAACCAGATTTATATTTAAGTTGTTGGCAATTTTAAAGACGTACTGAAAATTGCGTCTTTAACTTTTACGGTTTAGGAAAAAAAGATTTTTTAAAATTTTATCACTAGATTACAACAAAATTATACTTCAGCAGTTGCAGTTTATGTTATAATTTTTAGTGGTTTGGGCTGTTTCTTTATTACTGCTGATTTCAATTTCTTTTTACAGAAAATCGCGTTGTACCGTCCGGTAGTCCTGAGTAAATGGTGGTATAATTTTTACTATTTTTTTTTATATTCATTTCTTAAAAATATCACTGAATTAGATTTTCGTCGGGATTTTTTCACTTTTTCGGCATTCCTCTAATTTTCAATTTCAACTATTCTAGGTTTTTAATATCTCCTGCATTTTTGTCGTATTTTTCATTATAGCTTTTTCGCGATGGTCAGCCAAAGGACGTATGACCGTCGTAATAGGGAACGTCGTCTTGGCAGGCTTAGTAGGAGTCAACCGGTAGGGGAACCGGTTTTTAGGGACCCGTGTCATTCTCCAGAGAGTCGACGATGTGGCGAATCTAGATGTTCCTATGTCTGATTTCCAACATAGGAGACGGAGGACGAGGAGGCCTTTTTTAAGTAGTGATGCATTTCGAAGATCTGGTGCTGTTCGTCGTGTCGGTTCGCAGAGCCAGGAGATCAGGCGTGAATTGAGGATTGTGTTGAGTCGTCTTAATTTAGATGGTAATGTTGGTCGTCGTGGCGTTGTGGATTGCGATGCTGAGGATGTGCGGATGGTTGTTGAGCATGAGCCGGTTTTAGTAGCAGTGTTGCCTGAATTGGTTGTCGCAACCGAAGCGCTTCCTGTTGCCGAACCGGTTCCTGTTCAACAACCGACTGTGCAGCCTCCGCCACCAAGGCATATACGCAACGAGCGGCCACCTGCCAGGAGAGTTACGTACAAGTCCGGTGTGAACATTTTGGAGGGTATATATAATGGGTCATTCTGGAGGATACCGACTTCTATGCTAGCAAAAATTTAAAAATACTCACGTGTCACAGGTTACGTCCGTAACAATTTGCCACCTACTAAATGTTGTGCAAATGCTGTATAACCCCACAAAAAATTCATAAAGTTTCGCCATTCACTGTTTACACTGTGCACCCGCCATCTTCAAATCGACATTGCACGCACTTGTACGTCACATCTTCGTTTCCAGTTCAAATGCGCTGTTGCCACGTACTATCTGCTTTTTACTGTCTACCGTGCCATCGACTTTGCTCGATCAAATTGCTCACAATACGTCCATTTAAATCACAAATACGTCCAATTGCTATATCATAAGCATTATACCTTGACCGCCGATTAAAACCCACCTCTGTTTCATCCGACCAATATTTATATAAATCTAATACTTTCTTAACCACTTGGCCACTACAATTTCTGTTCATCCACAACATACTACCAGCGACGTGTGGCGAAACACCGTTCTGAAAACAAAAGGTGGCGATATAACAACGATCCGCATAATGTAAATGTGAAAACAAAATTTTCTGACGTAATAACCTGTTAATTTTATTAGGAATGTTGCTTATAATGTCACAGAAAACATTCCACAACAAAATTGCATCCCGTGGCGGCATTTCCGTTGTGAAACACACGATCTTCACACTTTCGGTACACTACGTCTTATGAACACTGGCAACACTGTGCTACCTAACAAAATATAACACCTGTTGATTCAGGTAAATCACTGTTGGGGTTCCCCTACAATTATAACTAACCGTTAGATTGCCATTTAACACACGACTTGACATTACATTTTAATATAAACTATAATTCTAACTGTACTTCGGCAGTGGTTTCACTGGGGTCGAGATTAAAATAAACAAATCGATTGAATTTCATTGGCTACACTAAAATTACGTTGTGGGAGCGGGTGCGTACCCTCGACAAGTGTTTCAGTTCTTTCGTTCTTTGTTTCGTGAGAGCTATTTAGCATTTCTTACTGTGTTTATTAATAAGATACTATATTCATTATTAATACCAACATGTCCACCGCAATTCTGCCTTCTACGTCAACTGCTTCACAGTGTGATTTTAATACTTGCGAACAATGTGAAGTGACCTGCTTAGAGTTTTACAATTTACTCAACACGGATACGTTGCTGCCATTTTTTTATCGCCGTGGCGTCCTTACCTGCCACCACAAATGCCCCAAGTGCGGTTCTTTGCTAATACCTGCGTTGAAGGAGTGGACATTAACATTTCGGTGCCAAAAACGAAAGCAACGAAAAAACAATAGACGGTGCAACATAGCTGTGACATGTTATAAAGGTACATTTTTCGAAAAAATTAAATTGTCAGTGTCGGATGTTGCCAGGTTCGTGTTCAATTATTTGATAATGTCTCCGCCACGCTTCCACTTCATGGAGAGGGAATTCGGTTTCGACAAGAAAACAATTACCGACTATTTCTCTTTCATAAGAGAGGTTTTCATTCACTGGGCCGATCTTAATAGTGAGAGCATTGGAGGACCAAATAAAACAGTGGAAATCGACGAGGCCAAAATCGGCAAGAGAAAATATAACCGCGGACGGTATTTGGAGGGACAATGGGTGTTCGGGGGGATTGAGCGGGGAACAAAACGATTCTTCCTCGAGGCAGTAGAACACCGAGATGCCGCTACACTAACAGGTATAATTAAAAAACGGATATTGCCGGGCACGACGGTACACAGCGACGGTTGGAAGGCCTACCACTCATTAGGCAACGAGAATTACAACCACCTAACAGTCAATCACTCTCTAAATTTCGTAGACCCCCCACACTGGGGTACATACACAGAACATTGAGAGAATGTGGGTGGAAGTGCGAAAACTGGTGCCGCGTTTTGGACGGAGAAAGAACCATTATCACGGATATTTGTGCGAGTGCCTATTCAAAATTCGGTATCCGGACCACCGCCGGCGGTATCACGAATTTTGGAAAACTGCAGGGACACTTTATCCACCACTACCACATTAGTAAAGACACAATAATGTAAGTACCTTTTCACATAGCTGCATGTAGTATATCTAGTACCCCCTCCCTCACCTGCCCACCTTCAACAAATCCCACAATATTCAGAAAATTTTCCTTGCCCTTCTCGCAAGTACAAAAATATACCACCATCAGCCAAATCTGACATTGTCCGCCGTCTCCTTTAACGTTATTTACCCACTTACACCAACCAAACAAACGTGAAAAAACATAAAGTCGGTAGCCTCCATATATCTAGTACCCCCTCCCTCACCTGCCCACCTTCAACAAACCCCACAATATTCAGAAAATTTTCCTTGCCCTTCTCGCAAGTAAAAAAATATGCCACAATCAGCCAAATTTCATATTGTCCGCCGTCTCAAAACATAAAGTCGGTAGCCTCCATATATCTAGTACCCCCCCCTCCCTCACCGGCTCACCTTCAACAAACCCCACAATGTTCAGAAAATTTTCCTTGCCCTTCTCGCAACTACAAAAATATGACACAATCAGCCAAATTTGATATTGTCCGCCGTCTCCTTTTACGTTATTTACCCCACCCAGCACCCCTATTCGCTCCACGATCCCGTCAATTTCTGGGGTTATTATTCATTTGCACAACATTTCGATATACACAAATTACTTCTTACAATGAATACTACATCAACCAACCAAAAAAACGTGAAAAACCCTAAAGTCGGTCTCCTCCAGAATTACCGTATAATGCACCATTTTTCTGTGGAGATTTCACCGATGAATGCGATCTGTGTGGGGCTAGGGTCTTTCAAAGGGAGCCGATCAACAGACAAGAGGTTAGGTTAAATTGCTGTAACGACGGGAAAGTTGTTCTGCCTCCTTTGGTTTGCCCCGAAGAATTAGTGTCGTTGTTTGTTGAGAATACGCCGGAGTACAGAGATTTCCTTAATAATATCCGCGTGGCGAACAGTCTGTTCGCCATGGCTTTATTTAAAACTTCAGCTCCGTCGTGTATCGTGGAAGGTGCTGGCCGTTGGTCTTTCAACATCTGCGGTCAGATCTACCACTACACAATGGGTATCCCGGACACACAGGATCTTCGTGCGCCCAGGTTTAATCATTACTGTTTCTTGGACGTCGACGACGTTATTGAAAGCGACCTACTTTCTTGGAGAATCGAGTAGATGAAGGTATCGTTCGGCGCATTTGTGAGTCCCTTCAGCGCAATAACCCATACATACAGGCGTACAGGACGATGGGTGAGGTTTTGGAAGATTTAAGAGATGCGGGGGGGGGGGCGTACTGTACAGAATGTGGTTATCGATTTTCGTGCTGCAGGGGACATCAATCGTCGAAACCGTCAGTACGATCTTCCGGAGAGTAGGAGTAACATAGCTGGTGTCTTTGATGGTCTGCAGGTTCCATACGACGTCGATTTAGTCCTTTATCCGCGAAGAGCCATATTGGGCGATCGTGATGCCGTAGATGAGGCGCAGGTGGAGCGCCAACACGAATTGAAGAATTTGAATCCCATGGCTCCCCTCGTGGTGAGATCGGATATGCTGTAGGCCTTCAGCATGCGGGTCGTAAAATCACAATTCGTGAGTTTTATAGGTATCGCATTCAGGTTAGGAATCGATTTTCATTACTACATAACGCCGGCAAACTATTCCAACAGTATCTGGTGGACGCGTGGGTTCGTGTGGAAGGTGATTATTTGTGGTTCATTAGAAAGAACCAAGCAAAATTCAGAGTGGCTCTTCAATCTGCCTCAAGGAGATTGAAGGGTGGGTAGAACTGTAGTTTTGCCAACATCGTTTGCGGGAGGCCCGCGAAACAAGCAAAAACAGTACTTGGACGCCATGTTTGTAATCTCGCGACACGGAAGGCCTAATCTCCTGATCACATTTACGTATAATCCGAGTTGGCCGGAAATCGTTAACAATTGAGAACATTAGCAGAAGTCAGAAAACAGGCCCCATTTGGTATGTAGGGTTTTTCACGTTAAACTTTTAGAATTTATGGACGACTTAGTCTCAACAAACAAATTTATGGGATAGTAAAAAATTATTTTTATATAATAGAATTTCAAAAGAGGAGCCTTCCTCATGCGCATATCGTCGTCACGTTCGTGGAAGGAGACAAGATCTCTACGGCGGAGGATGTGGATGGAATCGTTTCGGCCACCATACCGGATCCCGAAAGACAACCGCATCTATATGACCTGGTGGCCATGCATCAAGTTCATAGACCATACGCTCCGTGTATGGTGAACGGGACTTGTAAGAAGTTCTTTCCTAAACCGTATCGAGATCAGACCGCTTTAAATGTCGGTGGTAATCAACGCCCGGAGTATCGAAGACCTAGAGATGATAGGCATATTCAATCAGAAAATCGTATTATTACTAACACGCGAATAGTGCTGTACAATCCGTACGCACTGATGAGGTATCGCACTCATGTCAATTTCGAAGTAGTGGGTAGTTTACTAACCATGAAATATTTGTTCAAGTACGTGACGAAGGGCGCTGACTGTATCACTGTAGTTGCGTCGGAGGGTGGAAAGGAAAGAGAGGGCGACGAAGGACAAGGGAGATACGAGTTGGACGAGATTGCCAATTACTTAGATTGCCGGTACGTGTCGTCAATGGAAGCCGCAT
Source organism: Leptura quadrifasciata (assembly GCA_963675555.1). Taxonomy (NCBI): domain Eukaryota; kingdom Metazoa; phylum Arthropoda; class Insecta; order Coleoptera; family Cerambycidae; genus Leptura; species Leptura quadrifasciata. The sequence continues at coordinate 65,475,718 of OY776680.1, forward strand.
GGTACCTGCTGGAACTCAAAATGCACGATCGTTCTCATGCGGTGATGGTTCTTCCAGTCCATCTGCCTGGGGAGGGTCGTGTCGTGTTTGAAGAACAGGGTGATGTGGTTAACCTGGAGCGTCGTTTGGGTATACCCAGTAAATTGGAGGCTTGGTTCGCTTTGAATAGGGATGACGTTAATGCCCGAGAATTTTATTACAGTGAAATTCCCGAGCATTATACATGGGACAATAAGGCAGGTCGTTGGAATGCTAGGCGCCAAGTGGCGAAGATGATTGGTTGTATGGCTGAAGTGTCGTTGAGGGAGAACCAGCTCGAATTGTTTTATCTTCGTCTGCTGTTGAAGTACGTCAACGGGGCCACCTCATCTGACTATCTGCGTACCGTAGGCGGCGTCGTGTTCGATACTTTCAAAGCTTCGTGCGAGGCTAGGAATTTATTGGAACGCGTCGATGAATACGATCGCTGTTTGGCCGAGGGGGTGCTGATGAGAATGCCTCAGCAGTTGCGAAGACTGTTTGGGCTGATAATATACATAATTAGCGACGACAGATTGGGTCATGTCGTGAACCTATGGAATACGTATAAGATTAATCTTATACAGGATTTCCTGCATCGAGGACTCAGTCGCAGGGTGGCTGTTCTGAGATGTATGAGGAGATTCAGGATATTCTCGATAGGGTCATGCCAGGCCTTCTCTGCGCGACGCTAGATATAGGCGTTCTCGGGGATGACGACGACGTGGATGAAGTTGTAGGGGAAGAGGGGGCCGTCGCTGTCATCTATGCCGACGGTAATGCGTGGCCCGATGACGTCGTTCGTCAGCCAAACGCCTATGAAATGGCGGTGGCGAAGAGTCGCGGTCGTGCAGTGCCGGTTGATTTTTACGACTTCTTTATCGACAGTGGGTTCTCCGTAGTGAGGTGAGGCACGATGACTATGTATTTTACGTCGATGGTCCGGGTGGCACCGGCAAGATATATCTTTATAATTGCATCCTCTATTATCTGCAGCGGCTGGGATTTACGAGCGCCGCCGTCTCGTGGACTGGAATCGCTGCCAATTTACTTTACTGCGGTAAGACCGATGTTTCAAGTTGCCGATAACTTTGACCTCTGATACAAAAGTCAGTTTCGATATGGAAACCAAGCATTCTGAGTTCGGACTGATAGTTTGGGATGAAGTTCCGATGACCCATAGGTTAGCCGTTGAAGCCGTCGATAGATATCTGAGGGAGGTTACTCGACGACCAGGTACGCTGATGGGAGGCAAGTGTGTATTGTTTGGTGGAGATTTTCGTCAGGTTTTGCCTGTAGTGCCGCGTGGTCATCGTGCCAGCGTCATCGATGCGTCGTTGAAAGCGAGCCTTCTGTGGGGAGACTTTGTAAAGTTGCGGTTAAGCGAAAACATGAGGGCCGGTGATGGGGAAGCGGGGGGGGGCACGTCTAGCGGAATTAGGCGATAGGACGTATGCTGAGTGACTTCTGGCAGTTGGAGAAGGTAAGATACCGTACGTTACCTTCGAAGGCTACAGATGTCTTCCAGGCGAGCTCATCGAGATACCGCGGATGTTCCATTCTGCTTCTCTTCAAGAGCTGCTGGATTTCGTTTATCGTAACGATGATCTCGCAGACGATGCAGGCGATAAGGCAATCCTCTGTCCCACCAACAAGATGGTGGAAGACGTGAAGGAGTACGTCAGCGTTGATTCGATGAAAACGTATCCAACGGATCAGATTCGAATTCCTTTGGATCAGTTGAATGCAGTCAACGTTTCTGGCTTGCCCCCTCATCGTTTACGTTTGAAGGTTGGTGCCATCGTGATGTTACTTAGGAACTTGGATGTCGATATGAGTGAATGCAACGGGGCACGTATGAAGATGACTGTGTTGGGGGAAAATATGTTAGAATGTGTGCTTTTGAATGGTGAACGTCGAGGCCAAAGGGTTTGGCTGCCGCAGATGAAAATGCTCGCAAGGGACTCTATGCTCCCTCGAGAGATTATCAGGTTATAGTTTCCTATTCGATTAGCATACGCAATTACCATAAACAAGGCGCAGGGTCAAATTTTGAAGGTTGGACTTTTTTTGAGGAGGCCCTGTTTTGGTCATGGTCAATTATATGTTGCTTTTTCGAGGATACGTCGGCCGGATGACATCAGGGTGGTCATAGAAGACGGTCTTCAGCAGGGATCCTTTCGGCACAAGCGAGGAAAAAAATGCACTAGGAACGTCGTTTACAACAGTTTGTTGGGGGACAATGTTCGTGTCGATCGACCTGCTCAACGTCAGATCGTACCGCGAGGTGATGTCGCCGATCAGGCCGAATTGCAGGAAGCATTTGGTCTTGAGTGCGAAGATATCGGCTTTGAGAATATCGACGTCTCTCAGATGATACGTCGCGCTGACGGAGTCGGAGAGAACTTATCTTGGGTGCGTTTTGATGATGGGGGCGATGTGGTGGAATATGTGCCAGCGCGAACAGTAGGCGGAGTCCCTTTGTTTCCTGATTCTCGTCTGAGGGATAGAGTATCCGTTGGCGCAGTTGCAGGCACGAGTGGCGTTCCTCGCCCTCCTTCTCGTCGTCGTATGTCTTCGGATTCTTTGTTTTCCGATTGAGTGATTTTTCTGGTATGATTGATATATTGCTCCGTATGTATCTGTGTGACTATATGTGTGTATGTATGGGTGCGCGCGCGTGTGTATGTGCTTTTGTGATAGGATTTTTCTATTTTTTTGTGCGTATGTGATCGTTTTAGGTGTATGATTTTATTTAACTTCAAGTGCAATTGACTGTGTGGTTTAGTATGTTTCTTTTTTCGTATGGATGTGTGATCGCGTGAACGAAATTTTTTTGACCGTTCGTGTGCATGCAGTGAGTGATGTGATAGTTTGTTTTTTAAGGTGTTTTCTCCATTGTTACTTTCATTTTCTGTTTGTGTGTCAGATATTCTAGAAATGTGTTAAATTATTCTCTTAAAGTTGGTAGCGTACCCACTTTGCATATACCAGGTACTTATAAGCAAATAGTATGTTTTACTGGAAGTCTTTGAATTAAATAAGTAGGTATATACAGCTGGCTTTGAGTTTGTCTTTATTTTAAAAAATAAATTTTCTTAAGAGATTACGATCTGCGTGTACTCTCGTGAAATACCAAAATTGTAATGAAAATTTTAAAATTAACTTTAGTAATTAGCGTTTATAATTTTCGTAATTGATGAGTCCAACGCAGACTTTTGTGAAGTATACTCTTCTTTACATAATTGGCAGCAAAAACTGCTTCTTTGTAACCTTGATCAATTGCTATGATATCACCAGTTTAATAATTACAATCAAAGAACTTATTAGGTTCTCCAATTTTTATTGTTCGACGGTTTAAGATTTATTCATGCTATTATTTTCGTATTAACCACAACGTATTAAAAATAAAGACTGAATTTATTCATTCCCTGTATATTGTAAGATATTTTCTATTATTTACTAATTTCCTTATTTCAAACTATTTCTCTTTACTGATGAATTTAAGTAAGAAATGTTCACTTGCAGCACCTGGATTTCCCAATGTTGTTGAGACTATTGAAGAAACCATAAACAACACAGGCCAACAGGAACAACAAGTACCATCGTCTGAAGAACATGTTCGTAAGAGGAGGACATCCGAGGGTAAGCGAGATTTACTGAGAAAGCGGCGAAATATGTTGCTTGAGGTCAATCTAAAAAAGGAGACACAATTAACACCGACAGCTTCCAAATTATATGCAATTGCAAAGGAGTACAGGAAAATTGCCAGGAGTTTGCAGTACGATGTTGAAAATAACAAAAGGAGATTGAAAGTAGCTATAAATGAAGCTGAATTTCACATCGTATAAATTTCCCAACAAAGCAAGTTACCTAAAGGGTTTTACTCGTGAGGACAAAATACTATCACTAGCGTTAATGAAGCAAAGTCGAAGAGGATATAAACTCCTACAGAAAATGTTTGCTTTGCCATCCCGCAAAACATTAATGGCCATGTTGTCCAATGTTCCTTTCCAATGCGGCATCAGTAAAACCATACTGGAAAATCTGAGTACGAGTGTACAAAAATTAAAACCTCGACACAGGCACTGCGTGTTGATGTTTGATGAAATGTCATTGCAACCATCACTTCAATATAATAAATCTAAAGGAAAAATCGAGGGTTTTCAAGGCACATCATCAGAGTATGCATCATCCAAATTTGCAGACCATGCCATTCACGATAAAAGGCATTGCTAAGCCATAGAAGTAACCAATACCATACTTATTTTCATTGAATGGCATGAGCCATCCCGAAATCGCAAAAATTTGAAAATTATTAATTATTTATTTGACATTGGGCTGAAAGTAGATGCTACAGTCTGTGATCAGTTTAATAAAAGTGCGATTAGCAGGCTTGTGGCGGAAACCAAAAGAACACGGGCAAAGGCGGGATACATCCATGAAACATACACTTTTGTTGTTAAAGGGAATGATGACACGGAGCACGAAATATTTCCTCTGTTTGACTTTCCTCATTTAGTAAAGGGCATACGTAACAATATGCTAAAATATGATGTTCGCTTTACTTGGAAAAATAACACAGAAACGGCAAGTTGGAAACATATTGAGCAGCTGTACGATTTGGACTTTCATGCCAATAATGATTTCCGAATGCTTCATAAACTTACTGAAGAACATATACGAAGAAAAACCGAATAAAGAAAATGAAAGTTTGAAATGCTACCCAGGTGTTTTCTCATACAGTTCAGTCGTCAATAAGGGCACTTGTAACATATGATAAGGAGTTTTTTCAGAGTTTGTATAATCATATAATTATTATTGTTTGTCTGTTGTAGGAAATGGTGTATTGCCAGAGGAAGCAACTGGAACGGCAAATCTCATATTATTCATGGACAAATTGTTTGACTCCGTAAATGATTCGTGTATAGAACCAAAGGATGGGAAAGTTTTACGGCGTGCTGTGAAAGAAAACACTGAACATGTGGAATTTTAGAATGAAGCCATTGCAGTGCTCCAGTCAGTCATTTTTTTTTCTGGCAAAAAAGAATTCCAACCTCCTTCAGTGATAGATTGGATAATCACCCTAAAAAATATGAAGCTGCTTTGGACCCATTTACAAAGTGAAGGATTTCAGCTCCTTATAACGAGAAATCTGAACCAAGATCCACTAGAAAATTTCTTTGGTTGCATACGTAGCCACGGATCAAGGAACATTAATCCATCATGCAGTGCGTTTACGTCTGCTTTTAAATCCTTGATTGTCAACAATTTTTTTGCTGTTCATTATGTCGGGGCAAATTGCGAAGAGGATCAGTCGGAAGGTGCATTGAATAGCCTGCATAATTTTTTAGATACCCCGGCTCTTGATACCTCTTAACTATGGAGAGCAAAGAGTTACTGCTTTGGAAGGTACAAATGACCTGGTGGTGATGAATATCCATGGCTATTTGGCGGGCTTTGTAGCCAAGTCTATTTTAAAGGCTATAGGCATTTGTGCTGTATGCAGAACTGCACTGAAGACTGATATATCCTCAGAAGAACATACATTAACTGAAGCCAAAGAATATAAACCGAATTCATTACTAAAACCTAGAACCAAATTTATTGTTCTTTTTGGATTTTGTGTACAAGTACTGAATAAATGGCTACCTTTTATCTGCCATGAAAATAATTTAAGAACAAAATTACTGCTTATACTGAATGCAAATATTAGTTCAAACATTTTTAGTGGATGTGAATGATATATAAAACTACTTTTGTCGAATCTGTATATATTTTTCACCCTTGCTGTTTTATTTTATATTAATACTTATATATTTATACATATACTTCTACCAAACAAACTAAATAAAGCATACTATGCTATAGTCAATTGAAGAACAAATTAAACTCTGATTCTCTATTACCGGCTTACTTTGTTTTGTGTTACTCAGTCATAAACTACAATATTGTAGCATGGGGTCAATCTGTTCATGTCAAAAGAATTTTTATCCTACAGAAACGAATTATTATATTGATTTATAGGTATAATCTTTTCACATTCGTACTTTAAAAATAAAAATACTTTACGTCTCACGTACCTACATCTTAAAAAACATTAACATAAAAATAAAGGTAAATTTTTAACACAAGACTTAAAAATAGTTTCTATTTAGATCAACACTGTTAGTCACAGTTCTTATGAGAAATGTGCTATATATAGTGGGTCTCGTTTGTACAATTTAATGTCAAGAAATCTTAAAGCCTGGCCTATTCATGCTTTTAAGAACAACATAAAGAACTTCTTAGTGTCCAATTCATTTTACACAACTGACGAGTTTATTTTAAAGATTCAAACCGATGTAACTATGTGCTAGTTTAGTTTACATATTAGTATTAGTAGTTTATAATTTTATGATTCATACATTATAATTGTATTTTGATAAATAATAAATAACACCACAGGTAATTACGACCCCCTTTATCCTGGATGGGCCTTGTGTGGGAGGGGACTATACATTTAGAGACAAGGGACACACACCCAATATCCGTGTATAGTAAAAAAATCCCACACAGTATTTTCCGCTGCCACAACCGGGAATTGAACCCGGAACTTTTGGGTGAGAGGAAAGTGCGCTTACCTCTCGACTATCAGTCATATTAATACCTTTCTATATTATACTGTATTACCTAGGTTTCATACATATGTTCACAATATTGTTTGTTTATTTAATGGGGTGCAATGGGGTAGTGAAGCGCAAGTTATAGCCTCTCCTACTCAATTGTTAACCTCACCTTCGCGATGAGTTCAATTTGAACTTGGTGCACCCTGTTTTCACTAACGAGGCTCTAACGACCGAGTAAGGGCGGAATAACCCTTACCTTTTGCCGTGAGCACATCCACTTTCTCACGAAGAGTGCGGTAATAATAACCCACCGCACACAAAGGTTGCTTTTGGAATCGTTTGGTTACCCCATCGTCGCAGTCTCCTTCTGTGCCATGGGACCACACCACTCGCCTTCCGCAACCCAGCTGGTCAGTTGCATACCTGCTCCAGCTAAAACTTCAAATGCAGCTTCGTTTTCAGTCGATTAAGGCTTTAAAAAAAAATGATGGAGCGTTCAAGTGAGACAAAATCATCCAGAGGTAAAATACCCTCCCGATCGGATCTCCGGGGGAGGGTGCCCACAGGGACACCTCATCGAATGTCGAAAAAACACCGACAAGTTAAATCCAACAAAACTAATTCTTTCATCTACGGCGCTTGCAATGTTCGTACTTTGAACGACAGCACTCGCACCGATCGGCCTGAAAGAAGAACTGCTCTAATAGATAGAGAACTTCATCGACTCAATGTTGACGTTGCAGCTCTCAGCGAAACTCGATTCTTGGAGGAAGGCTCTCTCACAGAAAAGTACTACACCTTCTATTGGAAAGGTCTTCCCACCAATTCAAGAAGACAACATGGAGTAGGATTTGCCGTTCGGAATCAACTTGTATCCAACTCAACACAAGTACCACAAGGCCTATCCGAGCGTCTAATGCTGCTACGCTATGAGCTATCAGATGGCAACGCGGTAAATCTAATAAGCGCCTACGCTCCCACTCTGGAAGCAAGTCACGAAACGAAGAAAAGCTTCTATCAACAGCTGGAAGAAACCCTCTGTAGAATACCTAAAACAGAACGACTCGTTATTCTTGGCGATTTTAACGCTAGAGTAGGGAGAGATGCAGACACCTGGCCAGGCATCATAGGCAAGAACGGTTTGGGCAACATGAACGCTAACGGTCAACTACTCCTAACTAAATGCGCCGAACATGATCTAGTTATAACAAACACCATTTTCCGACAAAAGGATAAATTTAAAGGCACCTGGCGTCACCCCAGATCAGGTCACTGGCATCTACTGGACTATTTTATCGTACGTAGGAAGCATCTCAAGGACGTCCAAATTACAAAGGCGCGCATTGATAGCGAATGTTGGACCGATCATCGTCCTGTTGTCTCTAAAATGAAAATTGTTATGAGACCCAAACACCGAAGAACTCAAGTAAAATGTAGACTCCGTCTCTGTATTAGTAAATTGCGTGACCAACAAACCGTCGAACAGCTAAAGCAAAAAGTTCAATAGAATTTGAGTGCACTAGAAGAAACCAATTCTGTAGATGTCGCTGCTACCTGGGCACAAATTAAAGACAGTTTAAAAAGTGCGAGTGAGGAAATTCTTGGCACTGCAGCAAGTAAAAAACAGGAGGACTGGTTCAATGATAATGAAGCTTTTATACAAGAACTTCTTGACCGCAAACATATTGCCTTCCAAAATGCTATCAACCACCCCAACGACTCATCAAAAGCAGAAGCTTTTACCCAATCTAAGTATGAAACGCAACGCGAAATCAGAAGAATAAAGAACGAGTGGTGGGCAAGCAAGGCCAGAGAAATTCAAAGGTACGCCGATTCACACGACTACAGGAATTTCTTTCAAGGAGTAAAAGCAGTGTACGGCCCCAGTCGGAAAAATATGTGCCCTATTAAAGATTTAAATAGAAACCTCCTCAAAGAAGACCAGGAAATAAGAGCCCGATGGAAAGAACACTACTCTAACATTCTTAACCAGCAAAGTCAAGCCGATCACGATATTATAAATCTTATCCCTCAATATGACACCTTCGAAGACTAAACCACTAACAACGGAAGAGATCTTAACCGCCATTGGGCAGCTAAAAAATAACAAATCTCCCGGCGCCGACTCACTCACTCACTCACTCAGCTGAGATCTTTAAAGCTGTGTCGTCAGAGCTCATACCCTACCTCAAAAAACTGTTTGATGTCGTGTGGGAAAGTGGTCAAGCTCCGCAGGGGTTTCGTGATACACTTTTAATCAACCTCTTCAAAAACAAAGGGAGCGCTGCGGACTGTGGAAATTACAAGGGTATAGCTCTCCTGGCTGTTGGAGGGAAGATACTCACTAAAGCGATGGCAAATAGGCTAACACCTGTTATGGAAAAGTTACTTCCTGAAACACAGAGTGGCTTTAGACCAAACCGAGGCACGTCGGATTTAATCTTCACACTTAAACAGCTTCAAGAAAAAGCACTCGAACATCAAGGAGAAATTCACATGGCCTTCATTGATTTAACCAAGGCGTTTGACTCGGTGGACAGGGAAGTGCTCTGGAAAATTATGTTCCGCTTAGGTATCCCTAGAAAATTTGTGGAAGTATGTCGCAGTCTACATACAAACAACAACACCCAGGTTATGTATAATAATGAGGCAACCGAACCTTTCCAAACCCTCACTGGAGTTAGGCAGGGATGTGTACTGGCACCCCTACTCTTTAATTTGTTTACCCCTGCTCTAACAATTATTGTTGACAACAAACTGACAGTCAGAGGAATAGGTCTCAGATACCGTTTTGATGGCGGTCTCTTTAACATAGGGCGCTTTAGAGCTTTCACGAAGACACGCACACGATTCATTTGTGATCTCCAGTATGCGGATGACTGTGCACTTTTAGCCTCTACGCCGGAAGAGCTTCAAGAACTTTTAGATGTGTATGCCCAGAGCTATGATTCCTTGGGACTTAAAATAAACATTGGAAAGACTAAGATTATGTCAAACTCCTCATCAAGTGAACCAAATAGACATTACACTTAACGGAAATTCTCTTGAAGTAGTGGATCAGTTCAATTACTTAGGCAACGTTGTTAATGACAAAGCAAACATGGACAGCGAGATTCGCAATAGAATTAACACTGCATCTAGAGCACTCTGGGGACTTAGAGAGAGAGAGTATTTGACAACCACGACCTTGCTTTGTCAACGAAAATGGCTGTCTACAGAGCAGTAGTCATTCCAACACTGCTATATGGATGTGAAAGCTGGGTCACTTACCGTCGTCATGTGAAAGAATTAGAACGTTTTCAGCAAAGACACCTCAGAAGTATGATGAAAATCCGTTGGTTCCATCACATATCAAACGTGGAAGTACTCAGGAGAGCAAACAGCCTTCCAATTGAGGTGCTTATTTCAAGAGCACGCCTAAGATGGGCAGGTCACGTTCATCGTATGCATGATAACCGCCTTCCTAAATGTACACTTTATGGTGAATTGCTAAGCGGTAAAAGAAGGCGTGGCGGTCAACGAAAGAGGTTCAAAGACGCTCTCCATGAAAATCTAAAATCCTGCGGTATTGCAGACGAGCAATGGGAACAACTTGCAGCGGACAGAACCGAATGGCGAGGGGTTGTGGCCAGCTATCAAGGAAATGTTGCTGCAAGAAGGCCGAATCCAACACCTAACCAAGTCTATGTTTGTCCTGACTGCGGTCGACATGTGCTCTCCCGAATTGGCCTCTATAGTCATAGTCGTGTGCACCGTAGATGAATCGGAATTACAATAGACTACACCTTTTACTTGTTTTTTATTGTACACAATCTATCTACTGTAACACAATATACTCGGACTCGAGTAACGGCTAATAATAATAATAATTATTTAATCTCAAAACTAATATGTAAATTTTAATTGTGACTTATCTGATCTACAAATATTGTAACCACAAAGATGAATAAATGTATCTATCTATAATTTTTGTCGCAACAATTGTAAAATACCGTGGATGAATTAAAATCTTTCACTAATTTTGCTTCTTATTTCAAATAAACATATTATTTTAGACATCTATTATTATATTAATATTTAAACATATCTGTATATAATTTCAAAAATCATTTAGCAAATCATCCCTTAGTAAATTTAGATAATGAAGGAAATGAGAATAAATAAGAAGTAGGAATAAATCTATGTTTCTATGAACTTTTAAAAGCAAACAAAGATTTATCTGCTGTTTCTTATTTGTGCACAATTACCTTCATTATTTAGCCTTCACAATTGAACTTTATAATTTAAATTTGGCGCCAAATTCATGGTACTGACACCGCCACTGAACTCTATTGCCACGGCGGCAAAATTAAAGTTGGCGCTAACCTTATGATAGCGACACTTGCAACAAGAGGTAGGTACTATAATGAGTTTACTGTCAAATCTGTATAAAGTGTTCCATCTATATCATATAGTATCTCTAATCTGTGGTTTTAGTCTGCGAGTAACTAGTAGATAAAGCGCACTTACGCAGCCTAGACATTCACGAGCGACAATTTACGCTTACTTTCACAAATTTTGTGTATCACCAATGGAACATGGCATCTACTAGTAGTTCCGTGTATACAAGGGCATCCGCAGGAGTATAGTTAATCGGAAAACGAACAGACTCTATTTCACACGCGAGATTTCCTGCAAATGGCGATGTACTGAAAAGATTTCACTTTCATCATTTAGAAGTAAACCAACCAATTGTTAAAAACACCGTGAAATCTGTTTTGAAAATTTGGGAAAAGGCAAGAATTCCAACGCAGAGTTGGTGCAGCGGAACGAAAACTAAACAAACTTTTAGAAAGATACACTCTTTTGAAAAAAATAGAAAACTAATTTAGAATCATGTCGTATGAATAAGGACCTTTTCAAATCTGACCTGTAACTTTTTGACATAGCTGCAAAAGATGCGTTAAAAATAATGAAAAATGAAGATACTTATCTACTTATGTAAATAAAAGTGATATTCACTACCTGTTTTAATCTGTTTTGATTGTTAAAATTTAAGTTAACAGAATAGTAACAGCCTATTAGATGCAGACAATTTATTAAATTGGCAAATTTTAATAAAGGGTATTTACACTTTCCATGTCAAATAACTCCGAAACGAACAAAAAAACAAAAAAATTTCTAATAATAAAAAAACTTCAGAATTTAAAGTACTACTGGTATCTTTGGTTTTCCAAACTCCTGCCATCGAACATTTTGTACCGGTCGTCGCGACACTTAAACCGTCAAGGCGCCGGCATCTATTATAAGTCGAAATATAGCTCTTGATCACACCAATTCTCTGCCATTTACAGAAATTTACTTACTACCTCTTTCAGTTTTCGAGTAATTGGCGTTGGGAGTTTTAAGTGGAACACCCTATATATATATATTATGTTATTTAATAATTCCACTACATTGTGTGTCACAAAATAACACATATGTTATTAATTTATAATCAGATACTTGCCTCTTTATATGCGTAGCTCAGTCGACTCTCTCTCTTTCAGGGTTCACTGTGAGTTGTTATGGTTCAAATTATAAAGATTTAGATTTTTTTTTTCAAGAAAGTAATAAAATTTTGATTAGAACTACCCTAGATTGCCTACTCTGAATAAAGTATCGTTATTAAATAAATGATTTATTATTTTAAGTTTCCAAACAAATTTGTGACTGACATCTCAGAATAACATCAGTCTCAAAATTTATAACTTATATCCCTCTTTGCAGCTAATACCTATATCTAATTCTTTACAATTACTTTTTATTTTGATCTGGCTACACCATGAAAATACTAATATTATTTAAAACTAAATTGTCACTATATTTTGATTCATTTATGTCTTTCACTTTTAATTTATAACGTTTCTAACCACATAAAGCTTGTTAATATTGTTAATCGTATAATAAACGTCTCACTTGATGTTTTTTATGACGATTTTCTTCACTGAACACGAAAACCCAGCTCCGTGACAAATACTTTTGACTTTTAAATTCTACCTGACTGGCCACATTTTACTTCTTGATATCCGTCTTCCTTATTTAATACAGCACACTATCCTCTTACTTTCTTGTCTTCTCTTCTTTAATATACCACTCAACATCTTGCTTTCTTGTCTTCCCTTCTTAGATCTCAGTTTTCTTTTACTTCCATCTATATAAATTTTACGCTGCCTTTTTTTTTCGCTTAATCTACTCACTATTTTTTTTTCGTTGCCCCTGAGATGTCTTTTCTTTATACTTCTCTAAGTTACCTGTAGCATGATCGATAATATTTTTAACTGTATCTATCGTTTCTCCTTGTGTGTGAACTAAAGAAACCAGGTCCCTCATTATCTAGTTGACATCTACAACATCAGCTTCAGTTTATCTTATTCTAGATTCTTGTTTCAGCATCATATTTATTTTCAAATGCTATCAGTCTAGCCAATTATGCCTGTTGTTGATTATAATCATCTTGAGCACTTATGCTTTTAATATTAACAGGTAGCAGCAATATGATCTCTTTGTCACGCATAACACCTATTAATTGCATCTTTAAAATTTCCTTCAGAAGTTTCTCCACTTGTAACTGTTTCTGATTGTCTCCTTTTGTTACTATTAACTTCAATTTGTTTATATTTTTACTAGTGAAGGACGCGACCTGATTGGTACTTAATGGTGTGACATGGATATTAGTTCTTAATCTCTGATTATCCTTCTTTGTACCAGGGTTATTCTACCATAAACGTGATATTTTCGTAATTGGTTCATATTTAAAAGTTGTACAAAAAATATTTAAATTGTTCATGCAATATTTTTAGATCTAGTAATGACTTATCTTTAGCTACATTTATTTGAGTTAGATCATAAAAAATAACCATACATATATATGTCTTTGTTGTCAAAAGTCTAGTCCCCTGGATGTAATCATCAATATTTCTGCATTGTTTTTTATAACAATGCAGCATCTTTCAGCAAAATAGATAGTTTTTTTACAAATTAAATTTAATAATCATTGTTACATAAACATCTAACAGAAAACTACCCCTACCTAAATCGTAGTCATTTCTATAACAAAAAACTATATGTTAGTTATACAAAACTGAATCAATCCCCTGGCACATTTTTAAAATTCCCGCCAGCCAAACCAGGGTCTTTAAGTCATTTATATGAGTGTCCGTAATTCAGTTAGTGACTGTACTTCATAAGGATTGCAGGTAAATTGTTTAATACACTGTATTTTCTTTATTTTTAATGATATTTAATGGCTTCCTAGAAGCGTGGTTTTATTGCTGGTAAATCCCCTGGCAGCTGTATTTTCGTTATATGTAATTTTTACAAAGAAATACTCTACCAATTTACTCCTATTATTGTTCAGAACATAACCTTAAAAATTAGTTACTGTATCTTTAGCGGATTGTCTGAATTTAATTTACAAAAGATGACTTCTCAATACCCTGGCATCAATCCTCTGTAAAATTGTCAGAATAGTATGTCCCCTGGAATACCAGGGTATTGACTTTTCAGTTGTAAAAATACTATTTAATTTCACACTAAATATTTTTTATAATGTCCCTTTCCAAAATTTTATACAAATGGTTTGATACGTCATTTTAACATGCAGGATGGAAAATAATTTAGAAAAGAAAAGGAAGGGACACTGTAAAAAAGTAGAGACGAGTTACTAAAGAAAAAAAGGGAAACTGAGCGAGAGAGATATAATAGGATTAAAAATGATCCAGTTAAAAGGGACATTCAAAGAGAAAAAGAAAAGCTTAAATATTTAAAAAAGAAAAAAGACGGAAGGAGGAAATTAAAAAGTGACATGACTGAAAGAGAACTGAGATCAAAAAGAAAATATTGGCGTGAAAAAGCAAAAGAATACAGGGAGAGAAAAAAAGTAGTTAAACTGAGGAACAGATTCGTTCATGAAAATAGTCCACCTGCAACTGATAACGAAAGTGGTTTTGAGGTTGATGTCCAAAATTTTTCAGAACAAACTTCTTCGGCAATTGATATCCTCTGTAACACTTTAGCATCTATAAGAACTGAACCCAGACAATCTAATTCCCAAAATTTTGTAAAATCTGCCCAGTTAAGTGGTTTAAGAAGTTCGACCCCTTTAACTCCAAGAAGTTCGTCATCAGTAACCTTAAATTCCTTGCATTTAACCACTACAAGTGATATTTCTCTTAAAGCAAATAGTTCCAAGAAACAAAAAGGTCGGAAACAAGTAAGGCGCGACAGAACTAAAATATATAGAGAGAATATAAGATTAAAAGAACAAGTGCGTTTGTTAAACTTGAAAATAAACCAGATACAAGTACGACAATGTAGACAAAGAAAGCGTGTACTCACTGGGACTCCGTCACCACTCACAAAAGTAAAGGAAATAACTACTAACAATACTGTACCCGATCAAGTTGTTAAAAGAATTTTGTTTGATGAGACATTAAAAAGTCAGCTTACCAATAACTTTAGCAATTTAAAAACAGATAAGGAAAAACAGTTATTTTCCAAAGCTGTGTATGGTACAGGAGATGTTTTACAAAAATATAGACAATTATCATCTTGTGAGGACTTTTTAACACGTGGAAGAAGACAGTCATTAGGCAAAAAACAAAATATTTTAAAATATCAGCGAATGAAACGAAATTATTCTTATTTCAGAAAAGTTAAAAATGATGTTCAAAAGTTCTTTGAAGAAGACAATAATAGTCGACAGTGTCCGGGGAAAAAAGATTGCGTGACAAAAAACAAAGAAAAAAAGCAAATGAGACTTTTACAGGACACAATGAAAAATCTTTATGTTAAATATCGGGCCGACCACCATTTCAAGATAAGTTACGCCTTATTCTGCCGTTTACGACCATTTTGGTAAAAAAACCTCTGAGAAGCATGTTACTGCATCATGCATTCCAATATAGAATATCTCATAACAGCTCTTCATACTAATAATGTGGTTAGAAATAAACCATCAAAGGAAATGTTAGAGGATCTATATTGTAAGCGAACTGGTGGAAATTATAGTGAAGATTGCTTGTCAAGGCTTTGTAAAATTACAATGTAAAATACCAAGAATTTGACTATGAAAAAGAGACAAAATACTTTAAATGGATAAACGAAACGGAAACATATACACAAAAAGGGATAAAAAAAGTTACTCAGAAAACGCTTAAAGAAGAAATAACTGCTAAAACGGGCGATGTCGTTAAAATCGTTACCCACATTTCTTGCTCATGTATTTACAATTGAACATCAATTTAAAGAAATACGCAGACTAATGAAAATCATGACCACCAATGAAATATTAATTCATTGCGCTTTTACTGAAAATTACTCCTGTAAATATGCGGAGGAAGTTCAGGCAATGCACTTTGGTGGGTCGCGACAAAACATAACAATACACACAGTTGTAATTTACTATAGGTCTGACGACAATATTTTAAATAAATGTTTTGCCACGTTGTCAAAATCATTACTTCATACACCGCCAGCAATATGGGCCCATTTGGAACCCATTTTCAATTGGATAAAAGAGTATTTACCACATATTAATATTCTACACTTTTTAAGTGATTCACCTTTTAATCAATACAGGAACAAAAAAATGTTTTACTTTTTTAAAAACTGTTTGTCAGAGATTTTCTCTGGATTGAAATCTTTCACGTGGAATTATACAGAAGCCAGCCACCGAAAAGGCGCTCCTGATGGGATAGGTGGTGTCTTAAAGCGCACTGCAGATCAAATCGTAGCTGAAGGAAAAGATCTGTGTAATTTTGATACAGTTTTCAAGAATCTAAAGGATAGGTGTCCTGGCGCGCAGTTGTTAGAAGTGTCCGAATCTGATATTGAACACGTCCACTTTATTTGAAAATTTAAATGTCAAGGTATTCAAAGGAACATCAAAAGTTCACCAAGTAGTTGCAAGTATGCAAGAAAATCATAAACCATCTATTTACTTCAGAAGTCATTCCTGTTTCCATTGTTTACCTTCCACTGAATGTATTCATTACCACATTGGAATACTTGAAGGTAATACTATTTATTCCTGTTTCAAGTCAAAGATCATTAATTTTCTGTTATTTATTTCTAGAACCGGTCAAGCACAAACTCAAATTTTATCAGAAACTCCGAGCTGTTCCATTGAGATTATACCTGAAGGTAGGTTCAATAATAAATTATATAGAGACCCAAATCTTGTTATATTTATTTTGTTCTTTAGTGAAATTGTTGATTAAACTGCTTTAGAAGTTCTAAGTAACGAAAATCACATTAGCAAATCTTACCCATTGGATGAGGATTAAGTTAGATAATATAATTTGTGTCCCAGATCCTCAAAAATATACACATCCTGTTGTCAAGAATATAAAACCAGGAACGTATTTGCTGGTTAAATTTAAAACCGATAAAAAAAATATTCAATATCGATATGTCCGCATAGCACAAAATGAAGTAGAAGAGGATAGAGAGTTGAAGGTTATAAGCATGAAATTGGCAGAAGATGACGGTAAAACATTCAAAATTTTGGAGAACGATATATCATATATAGAATTTAATCAGATAATAAATCTTTTACCAAAACCTGAAGTTATTTTGAAAGGGAACAGAGTATACTATAGATTTAAAAATTCAGTGGATGTCTTTAAGCAATGTTAAAGATTGTTGAAATTTGATATTTTTAAAGAAAACTGTTTGTTTATTTTTCATATAAAAGCATTCTTACCAGCTGTTTTTTTTTGTCAATCCCCTGACACTATCACTCAATCCCCTGTATGAATATATTAAAAATAACAATAAACAATATAAAAAAACAAATTTTTGCGCTGCTGGGAATGGATATTTCCTTAGTGATATTTCTAGAATTCAGTGTATAAAAAAAATCTTGAAATATTAAATTTTCAAAATTCACATTTCCCTGCCCAGATATCATGTTTATGGTAGAATAACCCAGCAATATTTTTTTTAATACTTTCTTCCAAAGATTTTAAGCTTGAATTTATAGTATAATTGTTTGTAACAACATTATCGCAATAACTATTAAATTCAGTAGAAACGTCGTTGCTCAAACTCTTCGAAACACTTTATTTTAACATTGTAAGTTTTTTTTGTTGAAAACTCTTTTTTTAATGTTTTATAATTTCCTACTACAGTCCTCGCTTAACCTTTCTTGTAACTAAACCAAATCTATTCTAACAAATCTCATATACTAAATTATTCTAGTTAAACTTCTAAAGTTATTATTTCTTCATTGTCATAGTATGCATCCCTTGGATTTGACATATTTTGCAGCAAATTGGTCTGAATTGAATTTTCCAAATAATCTGTTACTTTAATGTGGTACTGTACATAATATTGCTAATTAAAGTTGTTTTTACGAGAGATCGGCGCCATCTACATAACGCATGCATACGATATTTTTTAAATGAAGGGGTAAGAAGAAAAACGGTACAAGTGCACTTTCAGAAAATGAGTTAGTTACAGATTTGGCTAGCTAAAAGTTCAAATTGTTTGGTAGCCAAAGGGTACAAATAATTTTCTATATTTTAGTGCCATCTATGAAGTGACGAAATTACTGTATTATTGAAATGTGTAAGTATTTCTGTAGCAAACCGGTATAAGAGCACTTGTATCGTTTTGCTTCTGAAATATTTAGTGTAGTAATCGGCTGTAGTGCACTTATAACGTTTATAAGTTGTGTAATTTGTGTTGTGTTTTAGACGGGAAATACCCTTAAAAACATTAAAATAAAAGAAAAAAGTAAAATGACTGATAGATACAGAACTGGTACAGGTAAGCTAACTTTAAATTTTAACTTTCTGAATTTATTTAATAGTTTCAATGACAAAATACGAATATTTTGAACCTAACCTAAAAATGTATTATTTTCCATACTTGCAGCAGGTGTCAGCATAAGCCTAGTTCTGATAGTGAGCCCGATCCTTTTGAATCTGACGAGGATAGTAACTATAACCCGGGTATCTCATGACATTGTGGCAATTTTGGAAAATTCAAATGTGACATTAAGACCATCAAATCTCGGTATTGTTTTCCCTAAATTAATAACTCGCTAAACAACTACATTGATAACACGAAAAAGACATGTTAAAGAATGGAAAAGAATGAAGGCTAAAAAGGCAAGGCTGAGTGGTGAAACTTATAAAACTGCTAAAGGGAAAGTAATTAAAAAAAAAGAAATAAAAACATAAACACACCTGCAGGTAGGATTGCAGAACAATTTCTGAGCAAAACAGAGAAATCATCTTTCATGAATTTTATAAACTTGAGAGTTACAACTTACAGTCAAACTTTATTGCTTCGTGTATAAAAAAAATATCCTCCAACCAGGAAAAAAATTGGGGCTACGTCAAGTAAGCAATATGTCACGAACATATCACTTATGAATCTCAGGGTATGTAAACAGTTTTTCTTGAACACTCTAGGAATAACAAACCGAAGATTTACAACAGTTTGTAATAAAATTTCCAAAGAAGGGTTTGTGCAAACTGATCAGTAGGTTAATAATAAGAAAGCGGCGTACCCCCCTCCATACCTCCATGTATACCCCCCACTCCTCCTCCCACCACGAACGTGATTGGTCGATGGGAGGGGATAAGCTCCGCCCACCTAAGCGGATTGGTTGAGTGGAGGGGATAAACCACACCCCTCATAATATGATTGGTCGATTGGTGGGAGGTGAATTTCAACCCACTTATTGTGATTGGTCGAGAATAAACCCCACCCATGTATTGTAATTGGTCGATGGGAGGGGATAAGCTCCGCCCACCTAAGCGGATTGGTTGAGTGGAGGGGATAAACCACCCCCCTCATATGATTGGTGGATTGGTGGGAGGTGAACCCTCGTATGCATGCATCTTAGGATCATTTCATTATAAACCGTTAATGTGTAAATATGTCGTTTACTTTCACTCTTAGTGCAGAATCTTCCATATTAAATTACAGTTTCAATCCACCAATATATTTAGATGATGAAGTAGATAATGAAATTGGATTACTAAATTTTGATACTTATAATATTATTCCAAATATTGACAACAGTAATAATAAATTTGCATGGGGAGAAAATTATGAACATATAACTGACATTCCTGAGGGATATTTTGAAATTGATGACATTATAAAATTCATAGTAAACAAAATAAACGAAGAAGATGATGAAGCAGTTATCAGAATTTCCACAGATATTAATACTTCTAAAGTCACTATACGTGCAAATACGAGAATTAATTTCAACGTGAAAGATTCGATAGGTCCAGTATTAGGTTTCGAGAAGAGAGAGTTAAAGGTTAATGATAGCAATACTTCCGATAATACCGTAAAGATATCTAAAGTGAATGCTATCTGTGTCGATTGCAGCATTGTAGTAGGTTCTTTTTCTAATGGACAACCTGTACATATTATTCATCAGTTTTTTCCAACAGTGCCTGCTGGGTATAAAATAGTGGAGTCACCTTTAAACATTATTTATTTCCCAGTGTGCGTTAAAACTATTAGCAACAGGGCAACTTGTTAATTTTCAAAAAGATACTTTAACTGTTAGACTCCATCTTAGAAAATCAATCAAATAATTAAATGGTGCTGATATTTAATTCAACGTCAACCGTTTACAAGCATCAGCCATACTATAAAAGAGCTAGAAAGAAGGAAATCAACAGTATTAAAAGAAATATCGAACCATTAACATTAAAAAATCGTCAATATTTAAAATCAGTTGGATTGGAAGTTTTAGTATAATGGATTTATTGAATATTACTGATCAGCCCTTTAGCGACTGTTACGGACCTCTAGCGTATGCGACCCACCATACGCTTTAGCGTTTTGTGGGCCGCATTATAACAACTGCTACACGTCCGAAACACATTTCGCTATTCTCCACGGGAGGGCGACACGTGAACAGCAGAGAGCGAAAGACAGGAAGGGAACCATTTTGGTTGGCTTGGCTTGGCTTGTTGGTTAGTTGTTATTCTGTGAACCTCGATTTTATCCAAGGCATCCGGGTGGATTTTAGAATAACCAACTCAAGAAAATTTCCTCAATCTGTTGTTGTTCCGTTTAGCGGAATATTTTGTGTTTGTGAGGAAATTTTATCTGCGGAAGCAGGATATTAAATTACACAAGGCTTTCCTTTGGAAATACCGTGTCAACCTGAAAGGCGGACTCGACCCCATTTATCCGACTGTGGCTTCCAGGAGTTTTGGTGGATTGTTCCCTCATCAGTGAGGGTTCTACGGACGGGGCTTCTACACACGTCAGTGAGAGTTCCACGGACGGGGCATCCACAAACAGTGGAAGGTTCCAGGGCTGGTGAGGCTACGATCAACCCCATCCTTGGGTCCATTTCTTGTGTCCCGAAGGCATCTCTGCAGGGCTTCAGTTCTTCCAACGGACTCGGTATCGTACCACCCTAAATAAGTGTTGTGTTATTTGTTTTACTTACCGGGGACCACCTTCAGTGGTTCCGCTGGACATCTACTCATACTTTTGGCATTTTAACCTGTACATATTTTAAGTATTTTATGCATATATTTACATATATTTAAGGAGGTTCTTTAAATCAAACCTTTGTGGCAGAATTTATGACCATTCATGATCATATTGTAAACCGATGTGTAGCTACACGAGGCATTTTATGAATGTGTTATAACTTTTTAAGCGTGAAATTTGCCACACCTTGTGAACATCACCAGGTTACATGCTAAAGAACCAATTTTGTAAATTGCTTAATATAGTGCATTTCATTTTTAAAGAAAGTGTCATTATTTCGTCTGCGACCACTACATAGGGAAACCTCAATGAGTTGTTAAGTAAGTAAACTAATAATTTATCATAGTTTATGTAAGCTTGGGCTTAACGCCCTGAGGTAGTCTGAGCTAGAGAAATTTTATCGTAGGCACGTACATCACTTTCCGGGTAAGTCAGTGCCTACGGTATCTGCTACGCTACAGTAGCCCAAGTGATTTCGTTACGTAATATCTGTTAATCATTAAGATCCAACGTATCTATTTGTTCATGTACGTTCAACCCGTAGCACGACAACTCTGTTGCGGAGTATCAGTTCCATACATATCAATCCAATATATCCGGAACTTTGGATTACAATGATGAAATAAGAATCCCTATTCAAGATTTAGATGCTTATACTGCACCGTGCAATAGTTATTTGTACATCGAAGGAAAATTAATGAAAGAGGATGGAACTGAGACTGTTGCACTGGAGTTTATTAATAATGGTATTGCGTTTTTGTTTCGTGAAATTAGATATGAAATGAATGGAATTGTAATAGATGGAGCGAGAAATGTTGGATTAGTTTCAACTTTAAAGAATTATATATCATACAATGAAAATGAAAGTATTTCCATGCAAAATGCTGGATGGTTTCCAAAAAAGAAAACAGGCGTGGGTGAAAAAATTATAGCCGATGTAAAAGGAAATTTCAATGTTTGCATTCCATTAACACTACTAGTTGGATTTTTTGAAGATTTTCGAAAAATTGTCATTAATATGAGACAAGAATTAGTATTAATACGCAACAGTAATGATCTAGACAGCATTACAAGTAGCGATGAAGCGGAAAAACCTAAAATTACTATTAGTAAACTATTTTGGTGGGTCCCTCATGTCACTGTTAATATGTCAGAACAGCTTAGGTTGAATAAACTTATAAGTCGTAATGTAGATGTCCCTATAAAATTTAGAAGCTGGAAATTAATTGAATATCCATCTCTACCTCCGTCGAGCAGACATACACGGCTTGTTAAGACCTCTACTAAGGTAGAAACTCCTAGACATGTAATAATAGCATTTCAGAAAGATAGAAAAGGGAAAATTACAACTGATATGAGCAAATTCGATGACTGTGGACTTAGAAACATAAGAGTCTTCTTGAATTCTGAAAGATACCCATATAACGATTTATACTTAGACTTTAAAAGCAATAAATACGCAACCCTCTATGACATGTTTGCAAATTTTCAGGAATCCTACTATCATCACAAAATAAATCAGCCTATTCTTAATCCAAGAGAATTTAAGGATTATGCACCAATAACGCATATCGACTGTTCGCGTCAAAAAGAAGTTATTCAAGCGGGGTCAGTGGTCATGAGAATAGAGTTTGAGACGGATATCCCCACTACTTCGGATATTACTGCATATTGTCTTATATTACATGAGAAACATTTCACTTACAACCCTTTAACTAAAATTGTACGTCAACATTGACATGCGCACTACATGTTTCTCTTTGCTGGCACAAACAAAAAGTAGTTCGAAGAAGTAAGTTAGTATGATAAGGAGATCAGAATATGTGCGACTATTGAAGGAACACAGAAAAAAACTGAAATACTTAAGAAAAATAGTGGAATTTTATTGCATGAAGAAAAGTTTTAAAAAAATTGCATAATCTAAAACTATGAAGCTGGTTGTGGACATTCAAAGATTTAAAATAGAAAACAACGAATTTATTGTTAAAGAGCTCGCAGGCTATGACGGTGTAAAAATGTGCCACTATATTTTTAAACCACCATACCCATTTAACTTACTCTCACCAGAGATAGAAAATCAAGTTACATGGCTAACAAGAAATCATCACGGCATCAAATGGGCTGATTGATTTACACCATTGCATATGTTCGGTCAAATTATTCAGGATTTGACTTCAGTGGCAGATTGCGTTTATGTAAAAGGTAATGAAAAAGCAAACTACATCAGACACTTTATCACCCAACATGTATTAGAACTTGACGAACGACCAACTTTAAAGAAGTCGATCCCAAAATGTTTTTACCATTCAAATAATAAATGTATGTGTGCACTTTCTAGTGCCTATTATTTGTATGAAAATTGTATTTCTTGAATTTATAATAAATAATACTAAAGAGAATTTTGTTTTTTATTTTTATTTTTAATATCTGCAAATAATAACATAAAATACAATACAATACACAATACAATATAAAATTTTTAAATAATTCAGTTATCCTCTTGAAGATGTACCCTGTTTGCAAGTTCCGGCTCCAAATATTGTTTTATTCGATGCAAAAATCCGCCTAACCCCAATTTGATCAGCTCCTGGACAAGACATCCCTCACATATTCTCTTTTCCAAAAAATTTCGACAAACTTCATGGCCCTCTTCATATTTTTTAGCTAGTTCATTATATTCATCTTCAGAGTAAAATCTTCCCATTCCATAAACACCCTCATGCTCTGCATCGAATTGAAGATTTGAAAATTTCTGACTTAAATGGCGAACACCACTTTCTAAGTCCGTAATCTCAACTTCTTTGACGTAGCACATCCACATCTTTCGATATTAACTTTATTTTGGATGAAGTAAAAAAACTGTTAACTGACGAGTTCTACTAATATTCCAGATTTATAGTGAACGATCATACCCCCCACATTATTTCAGACATGCCTATTTGATTACATCTGTGGAGTCAGCTGTCCATTTAACTTGTGAAGTCAGCAATTTATTGTACTTGGGCATACCATAATTTATTCAATTTACAAGTTTATTGTAACACATCCGGCATTTTATTCAGATTATGTCAGCAGTTCATTGTACTGATACATCCGGTATTACTTAACTTGCAATGTCAGCAGTTCATTCAACTTGTAAAGTTAGCACTTCATTATACTGACATCCGGCATTTTATGCAGCTAATGTCAGCAGTTTATTGTACTGATACATCCGGTATTATTTAACTTGCAATGTCAGCAGTTCATTCAACTTGTAAAGTTAGCAGTTCATTATAATGACATATCCGGTATTATTTAACATGCAACATCAGCAGTTCATTGTACTTTCACATCCTGTAATTCTATTCAACTTGCGAAGATAGAAGTTCATTATTCACTCCAAATTATATATTATATAGTGAAGTGTTTGAAAAAAAGAATAAATATATCTATTATTACAATAATGCATAGGATTTGAAATAAAACTATTTTTTAAATTAATAATTTATTTGATTAATATCAGACTTTTCCTAAAATACAGTTATTTGGTATAACTTTACAAACAAAAGTGGATAGTGATAATAAAAGAATAACAATTGTTGAAGATTAAAATTACAAACTTTTGTGTAGTTATTTCGTAACATTTACAAACAAAAATGGATATTTATATAAAAATGCTAATTTTTGAACACAATACAATATAAAATATTTAAATAATTCAGTTATCCTCTTGAAATACTCTGCTTGCAAGTTCCGGCTCCAAATATTGTTTTATTCGATGCAAAAATCCGCCTAACCCCAATTTGATCAGATCCTGGACGAGACATCTCTCGCATATTCTCTTTTCCAAAAATTTTCGACAAACTTCATAGCCCACTTCATATTTTTTAAGCTAGTTCATTACATTCATCTTCAGAGTAAAATCTTCCCATTCCATATACTGCCTCATGCTCTGCATCGAATTGAAGATTTGAAAATTTCTGACTTAAATTTCTCACATCAGATTCCAAGTCAATAATTTCAAAAGCTAATTTTTGAATATTGAAATTATAAACACTTTTACAGTAAAACAAAAATGGATACTGGTATTAAAAAAAGCAAATTTTTGAGGATTGAAATAAGTACAAAACATTTTTTACACTAAAACAAAAAAACTTACAATAAACC
Organism: Leptura quadrifasciata; assembly: GCA_963675555.1. Taxonomy (NCBI): domain Eukaryota; kingdom Metazoa; phylum Arthropoda; class Insecta; order Coleoptera; family Cerambycidae; genus Leptura; species Leptura quadrifasciata. The sequence continues at coordinate 65,500,995 of OY776680.1, forward strand.
TAAATCAAAGTCGGTATCATGATTTTCCTGTTCAATAATCTCATCAAATGCCCTTAAAAGAATCGTTAAAGCATCATCATTAGTATTATGGTTAGCGTTATTGAGGAAATTAGGGATAGAGTAATGTCCCCAAGCAAGAGTTTTTGTGCTTCCCGGTATAACATAACGCTTGTCATCCTGTGCGGAAAGCGCAACTTTATTTCTCAACTCAGTATATATCGTATGCAATGAGAAGAAAAAACATACATTTTTCGGTATATGAGGCCGCCGTCTTCTACAATTTGTTTATAATCCACTGAATGTAACTGATTTTTAATAACACTTTTTGATACCCCTTTGGCTATCGGTGTCCGTGTAACAAAAAACAGCTTTATCCTCATAGTTTTTCTTTATAGTTATAAAAAAAGTCATATATTATAGTTTTTGATATATCTAAAATGGTGAAGCCTATGTAGAGCGGTTTATCATAAAATATTTTTAATACTGACATTTGAATTGCGACTAAATTTTCTGAAAATACACTACAGGATTTAAAATTAGGCTTTGCAATACCTTTACTACCTATACTATTTCTCCAATGTGATACTAACTTCACATCAACCCTATTATCTACATTTTCCATTGTCTTTCCGAATATTGAATTTATTAAGAATTTATAAAGATCTCTCTCAAATGAATTTTTAGAAGAGTTTCTAAGTTCAGTATTCAAATCTATGTATGTTTTTAACCAAGCAGATTGTGAGAATTCTATAATTCTATGTATTTTTTTAAGTATTAATCCATGTTCTAAGCATTGTTTCAAATTTCTGTAATGGGTAATATATTTCTGTTTATCATGTAAATTTAATATTAATTTTGAATTTTTTGAGTCAGGGGGTACAAAGGTCTCCGGACAAAAAGGTAGATCATTGTGTTTGTCGTGTAAATGCTGTGGGTATTCTAAATCTACTTCCAGTATATAACCTTTTGGAGAATTATTATCGAGATTAGTGCAATCAAAGTTTTCAATTTCATAGCCTTTCAACCATCTAAAATCGCCCGTTGGCAAACTCTGGCTCATTGAGCTTCCGTATAAGTTGGTAGAATCTAGATATAATATATGACGTTGGTTTTGATGGATCATAATTGGAAATGAATGAATTATTAGCGACAACTTTTCTGTTACTATATTGGCTAACACCGCCACGTATTCCTTTCCTAAAGAAGTGAAGCATATCGATATCAGTTAGAAACTCAAGTTCGATACCAGTTTTTCGCAACATAGCATCCCAGCTTAATGATGGCGCTGTTAAATATTGTGCAGGATCTAATTTGTATGTCCGTAGACATATCTATCGAAAATTCTCAAAAACATCGGCAAGAAGCAACACATCTGATATTAAATAAATGTCCGAATGGCAATTCGGTACCATCCAATGTTTCCAATGAATCTACGTAAGAATATGGAAAGACATCTTTACGTCTTAATAAATTGAATTGTTGGTCATCGGTATAAAATTTTTTTATTTCCAGGCATTGATGTGTTTCTAGCGTTTGGCTTAGTTTATTCAAGAAAGCTGGTAAAAAGCGAAAAGAATCGACAAATCTTAATTTTATAAAAACTTTCTTCGGTTTTCTATCATAGAAGAATTTATCTACAAGAATTTGTTTGGAAAATGTAATATATTTTCTTTATTTTGCGCAAGAACTTGTATACTTTCTTGCTTTAAAGCTAATTTTTTGATAAATAAATGGAAATCGTAATTAGTTAAATTATGAAAGAATACTGGTATAAATTTAGGTATCTTAAAATTCAAATTACAATGCGAATGTGCAGGTCCATGAAAATCACCAGTAAGATGACAGTGATCGCGGACCTTTTCATCACCATCCTCAAAAGATTTATCACATATATGACAAATTTGGCTATTATTGAAAATATCTTGTTGATTCTGAGATAATGGTTTCATTTCAACTATATTTTTTAAGTGATTCTGATATAATTGTAAGACAAGCTCATCCAGTCTTTTAACGAAAACTTCCACAACATCAATACCTCGATAATATTCAAGTTTGGAAAGATTATCATCAAAATTACACTTTAAGTAGAAGCAAAATGAGTGCGGCTCGTGTTGATAAGTTTTAACGGAGAAAGATTTACTGTCAGATGGTTCACTGTAATGAATTGGTTTTAACACTTTCAAAATCTGCGTATATCACGAAAGGAACCGGTAATTGTTTCTCGACATTAACAAATTTAAAGATATTTCCTGCAATTAGTTCCCCACATTTATTGAATTTAGGTTCTGGCCCTGGTAGTACAGTACATAAATGATTAGTCATTTCTTTCATGAGCATGCAATTTCTCAGGAGAATTAAAAAACAAGAGGCAACCGTCGCAAATATAATTTCTACCGTGATGCTTAGATCTCTGGCTAGAGACTAATCGTGACAAGTCTTTAATAAGTGTGTAATGACTATTACCGTCAATATCAGTAACGAGCAATAAGTTTACGTGTGTATTTTGTTTTTTATTTGTGAAATGTAGGGGGCCCACAATTTCGCTAACCATTTTACCATTTTCGTATTGATTATTTATCCCAAATACATTTATAGATATATTATTTAAAATTTCAAATTTCTGAATATCATGTAATTTGACAGGAAAATCAATACCTTCAAAATTGAGCAATGTTGAGTTGAGTAATGAGGATATGATGCCAACTTCATGAGGAGGTCCATCCGCTGGGAAGATTGCAGCGTTGATAGCATAAGCAAAACACTTGTTATCATTATTTTGAATATTCAAAACAGCTCTCTTATTTTCAATAGATGTAGGTAACTTGATGTATGATGATGCGAATAACGGGTTGAATTTGTTCAAGTTGACTTCGAGAAAACTAACGTGCTTCAGAGCCCATCCTAAAAGATATTTAATGTTTGAAAAAATGAAAATATGGATATTATATGTAAACTGTGATTAATACATTTTTTTTAAACATACCTGAGTCTCGCTCCTGAAAAGTTGATGCTTTCTCTATGATCTCTTCTTTGAACTCGTTATACAAGTTTGATAAATCCAATGAATGCGTCACAATTTTATTTTTAGTGTTAAATGATTTAATATCTGACAATTCTTTCTCCTTGATAACATAAAGTCCAAATAATTCCATATTAATTTTTATGCGAGAATATTTTAATATACTTCTCAATAACTGAGATGACTCACTTTTACTTCTTCCAAAAACTGAGAGATATCTGTGTACTGTTTTTTTGTGGAAAAACGGTAACTCGAAATTCGGCTCTTGAATGCGCTCTGAAGTTTTTCTACTCCATCTTCCACAATATTGATGACTTTCATATGAGAAAAACTTTTCAAATGTCCCATTAATTTATTTTTAGGCATTTTTTCATAGCATTGCGGGCAACGAATAATAATTTCTTGAGAATTTGTATGATTCTGCATGCCAGAAGGTCCGGGTAGATTTTCAAATTCGTTATTGCAATTGCTTAGTTTGATTTTTTTCGGGGCACTATGTGCACCTATTTCTATATAGGCACAACTTTCACGACGATGACGTGACAAACTGCTTTTTGATGAAAACTGTTTTTACACTGGGGACACTGCATAGTAAATTATAGTTTTTACAAGGAACTATATTCGATACCAAATAACTGTATTTAAATTCCTTTCTCCCACCACTTAATTAACTAGGTGGTAAGTTGATCTTCTAGAAAAATGCAAATAAAATCAATTTTTAGACAAAAAAATGTCGTTGCGGTAGTAATTTGATCACCGGAAAGAAAATGCAGACAAGTTCAAAATTTTAGATAAAAATTTGGTTTCGGCAGATTCTGACAGCCGAAAATTAAGACAAGGTCAAATATTTACGAATATATTTCATTTTGAGAGACAAGGTCAAAGTCAAATTTGCTTTCGGCGGTATTCTTATACCCAAAATTTCGGTCAAGGTCGAATTACTAATAAAAAATTATTTTGGCTGTAATTTGACACCCAAACAGCGTTTTAAAGTCATATTCTGGCTGTAATTTGACACCCAAAAAAAACGTTTTCAAGGTCACATTTTTCAAAATTTTTCTCGACCAGCTTAGTTGAGGGCGCATAATATTCCTACATTTATAGAGACGATTTGAAAAATTCACCTCGTATAATAATTGACTCTAAATATTATGCCTAAATTAAATATATTAAAAATACAACACTTGATATGCTTATAGTAATTAATATGTATTGTTAATAATGTCCCATTTTAACAAGAAATATTCTACCACATTATTTTTTACATATATATAAAATTTGAAATAAAAATTTGAGTAACTAAAGTTCTTGTATTTACAAGAATATTTAAAAAAAATCTGATCTGGTTCTGTACAGGCGCAATGAGACATTGTATCTAATCAATTTTTAACCTAAAAAATTCTAGAGGGTCATGGAATTCGACACTAACGGTGAAATTACCAAAAAACATTGTCTTAGTATATAAAATGTGATATTTGTTACAGTGAATAATATATATTTTTTAAATTATTTGTCATAACTTGAACATTATGTTAAATCACAAGTCGGTATACGTGCAACGTAATATAACACCGGAAAATGTACGATCACGCCATATAGGTGACCAACCTCGCTGACATTCATTAAATGCAGTTTAATCAATTTCATATAATGCAGTTTATTTTACTCGCACTTACTGCTTTTCAATCGCCCCACCGCAATTGGTACGAGAGGGGACTGTGCATTATTTAATCTATGACGAGCATTACAGTTCATTCTGTATCCACAGTTCTATCTGTTAATACGCTTCCTCTACCATACGTTTACTTAGTTTTTTTATATATAATCTTATTTAGTTTTTTATAGTTTTCGGTGTTAGTTTTTTTAAATAGTTTTCGGTGTTAGTTAATTATCATTTAATTTAGTGTTCGGTTTAATTTAAAGTTTTTTAAGGTTTTTAAATTCGTATTTAAGTCATTTTTTTAGTGTTAATTATTTTAAGTGTATATAGATATAAAGTCCGAGTTTAAGTCATTTTATTTTTTAGTATTAATTATTTTTTAAGTTTTTTTAATCTTCGTGTCTACGCGATTCCTTGTTCCTGTTTTCTGTTCCTTTTTCATTTGTTTTCAAAATGTACAAGTATCAAGCTAACGCCGCAACCGCTAGAGATGCGGACATATTTTCTAACACCACTTTGGAGGAGGAAATTTCTAAGTACCTGGACAACCAGGCGGCCCCGTCTACCACCGGGTCCGGCATCCAGGTACTGGAGGGGTCCTTTACCGATTTGAGGCCAATTTCGATGGAGTTAGAACAATCAGGTAAAGCATTTTTTATTTTTTCGGTTAAATAATTGCACATCTAATTTGCTTTTTCTTTGCAGTGACCACAACGGAAATAACAGAGCGGGCGGATGCGGCAACGCCAGGACCGTCGAGATCCACCCAGTCCCGGAGAGCGGCGATGTACAGCAGGGCCGAAGATGAGGTGCTGCGGGCGGCAACGCCATCATCCACACAGTCCCGGAGGGAGGCGGCGTACCGGAGGGCAGAAGATGAGGCGCTCCTCCAATTTGAGCTGGACGGATGGCTCAATATAATTCGAGGAGACGTCCGAAAGCAAGAGGATAAAATTGCTCGTAGCAAGAAGCGCTACGAGCAAGACACAAGAGCCTTCCTTGTGAACAACACGGCCCGGTACGCGCAGAGCCTCAAGTTGGGGAAAACAAAGATGTTACAACATCTACACCGACTTCGCCACCGGCAGCAAGTCATAGCACAGGACGCCGATATGCTGGAGGCGAAGATCGGTGTAGTGGACACTGAGCTAAGGAAATGTAAAAATTTTGTTAAAAATATGCCTATAGGTGAAGATGAATAAACATTGTAATTTTTTTTAAATAAAATATGTTAAAATTATTATTTTCTCTTATATTATTTTATATCAGGTTTCTAAGTCCCAAAAAATACAAATGCTTAAAAGCAGACAGTGACACTTTTAGTAACAAGACTAAAAGTATGAAAAGTGAAACAAATTCACTGAAAAAATTATAAACAAAAAATATTTTCAACACTCAATGTGTTTCGAACAGTGAAATATTTTTATACTCTGGTTAAATTTGACTTCATAAAAAATGCAGTAAATTTATGAAGTTAATGTGTGCTTTGAAAAAGTGGTAGAATGAAATTGACGTTGAAAATATAGTAAGTATATTTCAAATCGTAATATTTTTTTTATCATAACTTTAAACATTATATCTCAAATTAAAAAATAAATAATATAATCATTACTAGAACATAGTACTGAACTTGAGGAAAGGTATATACATTGAAACAAATTACTTATTATAAAGATATTTATTATAAAACACATTCTAAGTTACATTCTTAAATATACAGATGAATATTGCATACATAGATAACATTTTGGAAACTACTTAAAAACAAACATATTAGGCAGCACTCGCCTTTTTACAATTTACATCACAATTAGAACAATCAGTATATATTTTAGTATCCTTGAGTGCACTATATTCTTCTAAAACACTTTTGCATCTTAGACAAATCCATATACAGACGGGCATTATTTGCAATGTATTATTACAGATGTATAATTTATTTTCTTGTATTAATTATAAAAAGATATGCTAAGTATAATAAACAGGCATATGTTTATTAGATGAAAGCTTATTATCACAAGCCACTTGAATCCACTTTTACAATTAATCGTATGGCTTTTTGTAATACACGTGTGCCCCTCCTTTATATTTCGCAGCGATAGGTTCTTCATTAATTTTGCGTAGGAACAATTTGATGAAAATTTCAAATGTTCAGTGATAGGTATGTCGCTTGCCTCCCATCTATATACTTCGACGCCACAACAAAAGCAACTGGCTACATCATGGCAGCCGCTGTAATAAAATCCGGCCAGGGCGAGGTCCGCAGGATCCACAGCGCCATTCCATCTTTTAAACGACAGTAAACGTTCATCGAATGACTGATACAGTCCTGTATTATTTGGTACAACTGAAGAGTCTTCCATGCATGCACAAAATGTCTGCATAATTGATTTTTCCAATCTACACTCTTCACCACACATTAAGGAATGCCTTTTAGATGGCTATCCAATTATTTTCTCTTATAAATTAATGATCTATGTTGACATCAGGTGGTGTTCACCTCCCACCATTAAAAAATCTGTTGTTTATATTGATTATACAAAAATGAGAGACATAAATGTCCACAGATATATGAATTATAGTTTTGCAAAGAATCATAATTATATCTAACTGTATTCAAGCTGCCGTCACTTAAAAAATATTTTATTAATTCTTTTGGAGGTCTTAAATTTCCATAATGTCAAAATAAATTATTTCCTTGTTTTTCTTGGTGTACGCTACCCAGTGAGTTCCCTCACCATCAACAGTATCTAGATTTATTATACCGGTCTCATTTTTATTTATTATTTGTGGAAGCGTATCTCTCATAAAAATACCGCGAAAATGAGGAATTTTAAGCATTTTTGAATATTTCATTAGATATAAATTAGTCAGTGGTCGGTGAGGCAGCTTTATTGGGAGTTTTTTGGATATGTTTTCAAATATAATCCAGAGCCTTTTTTGTAAGGACCTAGATATAATCCTTTCCCTTTTGAAGCTTGCTCCATTGCTAAATTATGCCTCTTTTGTTCAGCGGCCTGTTCCCGATTTGATTTAGCGTCATTTACTGCTTTTGCAATGCCGGCTGCACCTCCTCCGAGAGCTCCTAGTGCTCCCAAAAGAGGTAAAAGGAATGGGAGAAATCCACCTGTTTTTGGGGTAGCTATAATTCTTCTCCTCCGCTTCTTTGACTTTGATTTTCCCTTTATACCAAGCTTAACAATTATTTCTCCACCTTTCTTCTTTGAGGAACGACTTCCTCGGCGTTTGAGGCCCATTCCCAACTTATTCTTTAATTTCATCACCCCACCGACTCCCAATGCGGCGATTTTTTCACCGAAACCTGAGTCGGATGCTTTTACACGTTTAAATGCGACTTCAGCTAATTCTCTGCCAGCTTGATATTGTCGCTCGAAGTCTTGAAATTTAGAATACGCTATATCGTGCTCCTTGCATGCCTCATCCAACGGATTAATTCCTTTATCCCCTCTTTGAAAGTTTTGTTCCAGGTCCACAATAATTATAGCTAGGCAAATGTAACTCCACTGGAAGTTTATCGATGATTTTATTAAGCAGACCACGTCCTCTCTTCTTAGCACTTCCAATACTACTAGGTGGAGAAGACTTTCCATTATAACCATATAACCATTATAATACAACGGGCATAAACAATAAAACATGTTTTGTAAAGTAGCCGCATATATACCTGCAGGATGTGATGTCCAGTCAGTTTACCCTAGTTCTCATTGTAATGAAAATCCACTTCAAAATAATTTCTAGATATATGTACTAATTAGTAGCTGCCTGAAATGCGGATTCATCAGCAAGAAACAGTTTTACCGATAGCAGATCATGATGACGTTTCCAAGACCAGAACCATTCAAAAGCACGGCATTTTATTTGGCGGACAATCGAAACGAGGACTTTTGGTAGGAAGCTCAGGGTGCGGAAAAACAAATGTGATGCTCAGTTTATTAGAACATCCCAATGGGTTACGGTTTGAAAATGTTTACTTATATTCTAAGTCCCTATATCAACCGAAATATGAGTATTTGAGAATGCTTATGAAACCTATAAATGAAATTGGATATTTCGAATATAATGATGGGGATGCAGTAATACCTCCAGAAGAAATAAAACCGAATTCTGTGATAATATTTGATGATTTAGCTTCTTGTAATCAAAATATCATTAAAAGCTATTTTTGTTTTGGACGTCATAAAAACACTGATTGTTTTTACCTATGTCAGACATACAGTGCCATTCCCAAACAACTATGTAGAGATAATGCTAACCTGTAACGGTTCGATTTGGTTATTTAATCAATTTAGTCAGTTAAACCTAAGTTAAGTAGTTCAAGTATTTATTAGTTAGTTTTTAATGTAGATAAATTAGTTGGTAGGTATTTTTGTAGAGGAAATTGAGTAGGCATAGATAGATAATCCGATCGAGTAGGCATAGCAAACCAGCTTCACAGACTGGAAGTGACGAATTCGAGAATTTTGACATTCGTAGCTGGGAAGGTAACCGAACGAGGTGCACTGTCACGAAAGTTGTAGTGATTATTTTCTCAATCATCCGTTGTGGGATTAATGCTTTGGTGTCAGTAATTCATGGTTTCATTTGTGATTACCGTTTGGTGTAAATATTTAGTGGAATCTGACCTCTTGGAGGGATACAAGCCTCGTGCAGGAATTAACCTTAGTCTTTACACGTGCCGATTGAGTGCCCTTCTGTGAAGGTATGTCAATTGATAAATATTTGATGTCATTTTATAACGTTATATTATTTTTAATTAATGGTCCTCGTGTTGGAGGTATATTCGTTTTGAATGGTTTATGAGTTCAAGTTACTCTTCGTTTGGATACCCTGGTACCGGTGTTCTTGCCTACCGACCACATGGTGTTGCTGTCATTTTAACCTTATAGTTGCCCCCATACTCCACTGCTAAGGCGTTGCTCGTCGAGTCAGGCTGTTCGATGTCGTAAACGCAAGACTCTCCTCATTGCCGAACAACGATCATCGACACGCAAGTTTTATGTCTGTGCCGTCAACTATTAATAGTGTCTCCTTTTAGTGCTATTAATGAACTAATAACCTCACAATTATTTGCACTAGTAAATACTATAGTCGGGGGGGAACTAAGTCTTAATGTATAAGTGTTTATTGTGTATATTTATCTGTATATATATATATAATTTCAAGCATTGAGTTTTCTTTTAGGCAAGTTTAGTTATTTTCAATGGTAGATGTGTATGCTTTATATGTACATGATGTGTACAGCGGAAATTAATGGGTTAAATAACGTATAAAAATATTGCGTGCAATCTTACGTAAGAGGTGCCTAAGCGATTATTTTGATATATTTATATTTTTTTTGTATATAGTAACATGTTCATAGATGATCTTGGTAGATAAGTTAATTTCTGCTATAGGGAAAGGACAAATATGACTGTTGCGAGGTATAGTAAGCGCAACTGAGTAATATTGTACGTTTACTGGTTACCTCTGGAAAATACCTAGAGACATTCTTTTATGCTTGTTTTGTTATCCTTGTAATGTTTTTGTTATCCTATCTTTTTTGTAGTAATATACATATTTGCTTAATTAACTGTAGTATAATTCTGATGCAGCAACTTAGGGAATTAGTGAATATCTCGAGGGGTAGTGGCTTGGCGCCCTCCTACCATAACTTAAAAAGACTAATGGAAATCGGCCTCGACCGTCTCCACTGCAGTTAGCCTGGCACATACCCCAAAAAAAAAATAACATCACAGTAGTTAAGAAATTTTGGCAATCTATATTAAAATATACAGGGGGTGAAATAAGCGTTGCAAACCATATTGTGATATTCCCTCAAGATATGACCAATCTGAAACATATTTATGATGATCATGTAAACGTGGATATGTGTTTTCAAGATTTCAGAAAGCTCTGTGCATTTTGTTGGAAAGATAAATATGGGTTTGTGGTAATAGATAAAGATTGCGCTATTAACACTGGAAGATATCGGAAGGGATTCGATAAATTCGTTCAAATATAAGGTTTCAACACTGAGCCTCCTCAGTCAGTAATCATGGATAGTCGAGTGGCAGTACAGCTTTTAAAAATAAGAGAGGCGCTGAAACAAAAATACAAAAATTTGAAGAGATATCGACAAATCACAATCACAGTTAGAGAAAACTTACCAACCGATAACTGAACCTCTTAAAGATTTGGTGTCAACTCTTATTAAAACAGAAAGTGCTTCGAAAAAACCATATTTGAAAAAAGAATTAAAAGAGGAAATAAACCGTGATAGTCTTAATACTCGATCAATTGGCCAAACTCCTCTTGAGTATTATCACACTTCTACACCTGTTCATTTGGAAGACGAAACTTTCCAGTATGACCCGACTCAAGTAAGGCCCGAGTTCAGTGAAAGTTTTTTTGATGAAACTTCTCTGCCAACGATAGCAGAAACATCGACAGCTGCAGAACATGAAAAATATTTACAGCAATTTAAGAAACCTCTACCGCGAGCATACATAGAAGGAAAAATCGAAGATGTAAAAAATGAATATGATGATACTTTCGGTGTTTATTTCGACCCTTTTGCCAAAAAATATGCGATTGGTGATGCAACTATTGATTTTGATGGCGCTGACTTTATTATTAATGGCGAGTTTAAATATACGGGTACACCAGGATTGTATGATCTGATGTTTAAAAAGCATCCAGCGGGTTATCGACCAACTGATTTAGATCAATATATTGATATAATTAAAAGGACCAATGCTCATTACCTAGGGTACAATCCCGAGATAGATTTATCGACGTCACGTGCATCTAAATTTATAGATATTATTAAACCACGAGTTACTAATTTACATTCGATGGCTCAAGAAAAAAACAATAAAAAAAACATCCCAAGAAAATCAGCATTAGCGTTACCCACAGCTACACAAATATCGAGATCTAGTTCACTTCCTAGGACGCAAGCAATAAAAACAAGAAGCCAAAATAAGAGAGGTGGAAATCTAAAAACGATGGAATTCAATAATAAGAAGATTGAATACAGGCATTTTGATTACTACAAAGAACTTGTAGATCGTTTAAGACTGTCTACGAACGGCGGTGTCTGCGGCTTGTTGGTGAGCCGGGCCCGTTTCCGCCCCGTACGATGCCGGCTGTGGTTGTATTGGAGACGTGCCATGTTGTACTTCCAATTCCGGAAGTGGTTGTGAGGTTGTTTGCATAGGGCCCGAAGTGGCCCGGGGCGAAGCCGGGGGGTCGTGGCTTGTCCTCGTCTGTAGGGCTAGGTGCTGCAGGAGTATTTCTGTGGTGTTCGTTAGCTGTTGCAACGCTTGTGTGAGTGCCTGTGTTACTGCATCAGCTTGGCTTGGGTTCCTCCCACTTGGGGTGAGAGCAGGGGTAGCAGGCATTACTAATGGCGGTGGCTGCACTCCTTGAAGGCTTCTGGTTGTGGAGTCCGTGGTTGTAGTAGGTCGGCGTTGGCTAGTGGATGGTGTGAGGAAGGGCTGTGCTTCTTGTCCCCTTCCCGGGGTTGGATATGCGTTAGGGCTAGGGGCAGCCCCCTGGCTGGCCGGGGCTGAATCCCATTGACCGGTGAAAAATCGTCGGGCCGCGACGTTAGGCGACCAGGGATCCACCGTTTCCCTTACCAGACCTGAGTCCTCTTGACTGATAAGAATTTGACGGGCCGCGACGTTGGCCGACAAGGGGTTCACCATTTCCCCTACCAGACCTGAGTCCTCTTGACTGATAAGAATTTGACGGGCCGCGACGTTGGGCGACAAGGAGTTCACCATTTCCCCTACCAGACCCGAGTCCTCTTGACTGATGAGAATTTGACGGGCCGCGACGTTGGGCGACAAGGGGTTCACCATTTCCCCTACCAGACCTGAGTCCTCTTGACTAGTAACGAGAGCGTCCGGGACCTGGGGCGAACGGCTCTGTGTTGGTGGCGAGCCTACCTGGCTAGATGGGACGCCGTCCCTCTGCCTAGATTGACTCCTGGTGTTCATAACGATTTCTTTTGTAATACACTAACACCCACTTCACTCTTCACCACTACTGTGCACTCCAAACTACTAATTAGGCAGGTTGTGGAATAAAATAAATATTTACTATAATACAATACAGTCTTCAGGTAGAGGTGTCAAAGGCAGGCGCGAACTGATTGATCGATGTGTAGCGGACGACGGATGCGAGCGGACTGATGCAGGGCTAGCGGGCGTGCGCATATTTATAGTTTCCCGGCGGTGTGACGTAGCACGGGCTTTGCCGGTCGCGAGCTGTTGCGCTGCAGGGCCTCGCCGCGTGGCTATTTTGTGCTATGTGTTGGGGCTGTTTTGCCCTATATCTTTTTTGGTGTTTATCGTATCGAGCTGTACGATACGTCAAATGAAAGGTCTTTTCCTGTAGTTTCCGAAAATGACTTTGTGAATGCGCGTACTTTAATGTTTATGAAGTTATAGTGAATTTTGTGTGGAAAAAATAATTTTGGTCCCGAATTTTCGCGGTTTTTTCACTCATCTGCCGATGACAAGACTATTGATAGCATCACAATTAGCAGGAAATACTGGGCATAATAATGAGATAACCTCAATAATAGAACAATTGAGAGAGGGTAAAATAATAAGATAAATAGTTTACGTGAAATGTTGAGATATTATTCATATAAGACTTTGAGACTGTCACCATGCCAATTAATAAATTTGGAAGGCATATGTTAAAGAATGAAGTAATTTCTTATTCATCGCCAATTCCCCCATCCCCCCCATTAACATCACCCCCAAGAACATCACAATTTTACATTTGTGAGCCTTCTTCACATCATAGCAAATGTATTATTAATATTCGAGACCGTTTACAGAAATCTCAAAGTGTACTTTTTTATACATTAGAGAACAATACAACAGAATACAAATGCCCTATATCTGGTAAGATTGAAAATATAGAGATTTTACCTGCTAGTACCCAAATTTTCTTGAATACAGTTGCAGTTACAGCATAAGAATTTGTGGGGAAAATTGTAAATTTGGAAGATAAGTTTACCTTTTACGCAAAGAATAAAGATCCTCTGTACGTCCAAATTGTACTACAGTGTCCAATAGCTAAAAATGATTAATTTTAAACAAGAAATAGTCAACGAAACTCATAAGCCTGCCAGAAAGTATTTTAAAAGAAGGAGAGTAATTCTTAAAGGCCTTAATGACCTTATTCAAGCAGATCTTGTTGAAATGGGTCGGTATGCTAAAATAAACAAAGGCCATAGATATATTTTAGTGGTTATTAACGTATATTCAAAATTTGTTTGGTGTGAACCTGTCAAAAATAAAAGTGGAAAAGCAGTTGTAGAAGCAATGGACAAAATCCTGTCACAGATGAGCACACCACCAAAGAATTTACAGACGGATATGGGTAAAGAATTTTACAATAAAAAATTTAAAAAATTAACGGATAAATGGAAAATTAACCACTATAGTTCTTACACACATCTTAAACCAAGTATTGTAGAAAGAGTGAATAGAACTTTAAAAAATAAAATGTGGAAGCAGTTCAGCTTACAAGGAAACTATAAATGGTTATATTTTTTACCAGATATTGTTGCCGAATACAATAGCACCAAACACAGGACTATCGGAATGGAACAAAAAAATGTTAAAAAGAAAAATGAAAAATATTTATTACAAACTGCCTATAGTCATCTGAAAACAATTGATCCAAGGAAACGAAAATTTAAAGTCAATGATTATGTGAGAATTAGTAAATACCGAGAAGCTTTTTCAAAAAGTTACACTCCTAACTGGTCGAACGAAATTTTTCAAATCAGAAAAATTAACAAAAGTATTCCTAGAACATTTCTATTAGAAGACCAAAATGGTGATGAAATTCAAGGAGGTTTTTATGAGCATGAACTTCAGAAAGTAAAATATCCAGATGTATATTTTGTGGAGAAGATTATAAGAAAAATGGGGACCAAACCCTATGTTAAATGGCTTGGATTAGACAAAAAATATAATTCATGGATTTCTAAAAATCAAATTGTATAATAATACTCTGCATAAACTTTTTCTTAATAAAACAAATGTTTTAAGTAATACATGTTTTATTTATATATTTTGTACATATTTTATACATAATTTAAATGTTATCGTTGGTATGTATATAATTGGTAATATATCCTTGAAAAGTGAGAAAATGATTCCAATCCGTTTCGTTAAAAATTATTGCATCAGTTTTATTTCCACACAGCTTTACACATGGATTATAACACAAGTCACTTGATAACCCCGTTGACATATACTTGCTCCTCGATTTATTTAACTTGTCTTCTTTCACCTAGTATCACTAAATCGTTTTTATTCTGCGGAGCTGGAGGTAAATTATTAAATAAGTCAAACTTCAGCTCAGGCAATACACTGCTGTATTCGTTCATCTTGAATAGTTGAAATTTAGAAGTTTCTTGAAATACCTTTGAGACACAAATATTAGTACACAATATTGTCGGTGTCTAAGGAATTTATATATCAAAAGATAATTTCATTGGGAAGTATTTGAACTCTCTAGTTATGTTTTCAGATCAGAACAGTTGATATCTGTCTGTAAGAGAATACCATAATATCACCACCATTCTGCGCACCTCCCACCAATCCACCAATCATATGAGGGGTGTGGTTTATCCCCCCCCACTCAACCAATCCGCTTAGGTGGGCGGAGCTTATCCCCTCCCATCGACCAATTACAATACATGGGTGGGGTTTATCTCGACCAATCACCATAAGTGGGTTGATATTCACCTCCCACCAATCGACCAATCATATTATGAGGGGTGTGGTTTATCCCCTCCACTGAACCAATCCGCTTAGGTGGGCGGAGCTTATCCCCTCCCATCGACCAATCACGTTCGGGGTGGGGGGAGGAGTGGGGGTATACATGGAGGTATGGAGGGGGGTACGCCGCTTTCTTATTATTAACCTATTCTGATCAACGTGGAAAGCACCAGCCTTCAAACAAAATTGACGAACAGTGACGAAATTATGTTATTTCACACATTCAAATGTTTCCAAGATATTGAAGTCATTATTCTCGGTCTCAGAATGCTTCTACTAGGTACTTATCTCAGGATTTGAACATAAAGAAATTGTATGCTCTCTATTGTGATTTTTATACAGAATCAAGTAAAATACCTGTCAAGGAGTTATGAATTATAGGCATATTTTTTGCACAGAATTTAACTTGAAGTTTCATAAACCCCACTCAGACACTTGCAATACGTGTGACCGTTTAAATAATTTAATTCAAAATGGAGGTGATAATGAAGTTATCCAGAAGAGTAGAACAGAACTTAGTGTACACCAGAAAAGGGTTGAATCTGTGACAATATCTAAACAAAGGGATATCGAATACTGCAAAGAAAGTCCACTTACTAGACGTGTTATCCCTGTTGCAAATGCCAATAGAAAAAGTATTGAAACCAATAGACCGTTCTATGGGAATATATTGGTTTCTACAAGTTGTATGGGAAATGTATTGGGATGCGTATTAATTTTTATTGGTTTATATTGGAAATTTGCAAATTAATATTTTATAAAAGGCAACTCTGGGTGTAACTGCAGCATACATTCAGGTAAAAAGAAGCGAAATTTTGTTATCCTTGGGTTGAGAGAACTGCAGGAAGAGGGGCAAGTGGGTTCTTGTCTTTTGAGACATATCTCAAAACCTGATGAAAATATAACAGAACTCGTTTTATGGAGCTGGGGTTGACAGAACCGCAACATCAAAATAGTATTAATGCTGAAATGCACTAAACGACCATCCCAAGTTGGAAACGATTAGACTGCGGTATTTGGTTTTGAGTCACAGCTATCTACCAAACGACGCTCATTTTGGAAAAGTTGAAGCGGCTCTAAAAAGGCAACAGAGGTTATATACTCCAGATGATTACTTCCCGGTGATGAAGGCTTGCCGAAAGAAAAATCCTTTACTTGCTATTCCTATAACAAATACAGGCTTCCTTGGAACGGCGGAAACAGTGGAAAACAATATTACGATTAGAAAGAAGGGTGTCAGAGTAGAAGACGTAAGTTGGCTTAAACCTAGGCAAATCGTATTGAAAAAAGAAGCCTTTTTTTTTATTTATGAAGAAAAATTTCAAAACTGATCCAGAATTAGAACTTAACATTACTGATATTATTCCCAAATCCACGAAAGGTTGTCTTACCAACGCTACGAGGGGTCGTCGTCCTGCCAAAACCGCGAAGGGTCGTCGTCCTGCTAAAGTCACAAGGGGTCGTAGCCCTTTTAAAACCATTAGGAGTCGTTGTCCACCCAAAGCCACAATTATTGTTCTGATCTAAATCCACTATAGCCTCAGGGCAAATCAATAGTATTGGAGAAAATCAATGACCATAAATTCATATGGCATTTATTACCAAAGGATTGTATTTCTTTCTACACAAAACTTTATGCTAGTCATGTTGTAGAGGATGACCTAGAGGGTTTCGGAGGAGAGTTCGAATTTCTGATTGAAGAGCAATAACTTTCAATATTTCGTAATTACTTTTTATATATTTTTAACGTTCAATGTATTTGAATAGAAAATGAATATTAATGATAATTTTTTATTTAAAAAATATGATTGGTGCAACATTTTGAGTTTTTACTTTAACGAAAATACTAAAACCAAAGCATGTTTTACTCAAAAAGGCCATAAAATTTTTGAAAAATGCGAAAAATATAAAGATCTAAATCTGCAATGGTTCATTTATCCGTTATGAATATATAAAAATCATAAATTTAAAAATTCCTGTTATAGGTATTGCATAACTTTAAACCACCTTTTCTCAATAAATGCCAATTGTGGTTTGAGAGAGATGATAGAGGAATCACGGATTCGATAACTGCCTGTCATCAGCAGTTATATGCACTGGCGTCTGGGGATAGCCCATGAGCAACCCAACGAACATTACCGAGTACACCCGAGTTCGGTGACAACAAGAATGAACGATTGTTAACAGTCTATTTTACACATTGTTTGGTTATGTACTTGTAGGTTTATATATTTGTGGATGCTGTATTTATACTATTCAATATTCAATTATATATTTGTTTCTGATTGTTTAAGTAAATTCATTTGTATTCAGTGTATAATGTCTTCTGAGGGTAAGTAGACCGTAAAGCTACAAAATAGGTACATCAAAAACTTAAATATTTTTATTTTAAAATCTACCCACGTCTTAAGTTGAAATTAAATAAAATTCACTTTGTTATAAATTCGAACGTACTAATAGTTCACGATACAAAATATAATTTTCACATAAATACTAACACACGAATTATTTATTCCAGGAACGTCTTTTAGTTGTGAATCGAGTGGAGAAAGTGCAGGGACATCTAGCAGCACCCAAAATTGTATACATTGCAATGAAGAAATAGTCCTGTACATACGTGATAAATGTGGACAAAGTTTTCGAAATAAAACATCAATATTGTCACATAATAAGTGGAAACACGAAAGTCATAATTTTAATCATATCTGCAGTATATGTCAAAAGGTGTTTACCAGAAAATATAATTTGGATAGACATCAAAAAAATTGCCAGACTAAGCAAGAGAACATAAAGAAAAATCAAATTTATCGCACATTTTGTGACTTCAGTGAAGCAAATAGGGCTGAGGTACTTAGACACACACAATGTAAATATCGGTAAAGAAACCTTAAACTTTGAAAGTACGTTTAAAGAGTTTAAAATTTGGGGGGAAAATTTCGAAAAAGATACAAAATCACATATTATAAAAACAACTCGTACCCGACAGACAACGGGTCATGCAAACAAACTATAGTCTAACGCAATAAAGATGGTGTAAATATTTCGAAATATATTTGTCACCGAAATGACCATTTCCACTCAAGAAGCAAGGTACTCGTCACATAAAATTGGTTGGTTCAAACAAAATTAACTCTTACTGTCCAGCAAATATTATTGTCTATGAAGCAGAGGAGAATGTAAAGGTAGTTTATATGGGTGCCCATTTTGGACATGAATTAAACCTAAGACATTTAAATATTAGTAAATCTGAAAGGGCTCATATTGCTGAAAAACTTGAAAATTCCTTTTGAAGAAATTTTGGATAACATTCGTGACTGTGGTCAATAATCAACTCGACCGAATTCATTTAGCAACGAGAAAAGATCTGTGGAATATTGCGGACTCTTATAATTTAAATCACGAAGCAATTTTGAATAAGCGACAACTGTGGCGGCCAAAATAAAAATAAATTTATTTTGTTCACGTTAATATTTTGGGTTGAACAAAGATTTCTGGTAAGCGGCCACAGCTTCATGCCTTGTGATAGGGACTTCGCCCTAATAGAAAAGAGAAAAAGAACAATGAAAGCCTATATACCTGAAGATCTGATTGATGTTATTAAGTCAGCGAGATACAGTCCACCGTTCGAGGTAGTCGATATGACCCAATTTTGTTTTTGGAATATTATGTAACGGTTCCATGTTCATTTTACGTTACAACAGTAAATCGGAAACTCAATGATTAAACCTTAATAAGGGACTGGACTATGAGTGTGCTATAAATTAAATACTATTGTACTGGACTATGACCTACAACGCTGTCCAATGCTAACCAGCTGATTGCGTCGGCGCTAAGAGCCGAGAAAATCCTCTCATAAATGTTCCATTTGTCGTTATTTCTCAAATTATTCGACAATTTGTTATTTGTAATCATAATTATCTTAATTAGGGTCTATGAAAGCTCCTAAAAGAATATCAAAGACGATATATTTTGATATTTTAGAATAACATAATTTTCCTACTCCATTCAGTGGACAAGTAGCGATCGGGTATCTTCGGTAATGTCTGATCTTGGGTTGGTACGAGGGTAGTCGAAAATTCAACAGGTGAATTTTAAACGGCTCTTTCCGCTTCTACCTGCCTAAGAGCAACACGCTTGTGATAAGTTAGCTGTATGTTATTTAACAATTGTTAAGTACTCATCGATAGATGGATTAATTAGCTAATAATCATCGGCGAGAAATTCGAAGAACCTTATGCTAATAAGGTAAGAACGTAATCTTGTTAAATAAGACAACCATCTTATTACTGTCAAATTGTTACTTTTAGGTTCTTTTTTTTACGAAGATCTTTTCTTTTACGAAGATTAATTCTTTGTACGAAGATTAACTCTTTCTACGAAGATTACTTTATGCAAACTCTTTTATGAGGATTAAATTAGGCAATTCTTTCATGAGGATTAAATTCTTTTTTATGGTTTCTTCTTTTTTACGCCTGCAAATTCCACATGGTTCTGATTGAGTTCAGTTATATTATATGGGAACATTATTTTTGGATATGAGATGCATAGTTGAACAACTGGAAGTGTATTTATCTGGGGACCGCCACCTGGACAGGGACGGCTGATATTTCATGGGAAGTTACTCGTTTGGGGAGCGATTCTATAATTTCTGGGAATTATAAAATACCTATGGATAACTAGGCGCAGACTGGCTATAAGCGTAATATACCTGAGTTAGCACTGGAAGTAGTTCGACTGTTCAGATCTAACCGTGGTTCAGATCACCCTTTCACCCTAGGAATTAGAGACAGTCCCTAAGTTAAGTATTTGTGTTCTTTATCTTACTAAAAGACGCTTACACTTCATAGTGAACAGAGTATTATCTCCATTTGGTAACTGTAAATTTCTTAGACTAAAAAAAATAAGATATTTCATTTTTCCCTTTTGTAACTTTTGTACTATACTGTTCTTTTCATGCCTTAAAATTTATTAGTAGTTTAAACATAACTTTTTTATTATCGTGACCGTCAGTCACATTCCAACAATTTTTTAGACTAGCCTAAAAATTTAATTTTCTCCATTTTGTAATTCTCATCATTTCTTTAGAACATAATTTCCATTTTGTGACAGTGATTCACATACTTGGAAGGTTGCTAGTTAAAGTAGGCTTAGTAGGTAGCGTAGAAGCAAGTTAATGTAGTTTTAGGATTTTAGTGTTTCGTATAAGGTGCCTTATATCAACGTACTAGTGTATTTAAGTGTAGTTTTAATTATGTTTTACTGAATTGCAGTAAGGTCGCCTTTTGCACTTGCTGGGTGAACGTCCTTAAAGTAACGTTACCTTTTGATTTTTTATATTTGTTGCTGTACTTCTGATATATTGTTTATAATCTGTATTATATTGCCTATACCTATATTACTTGAGATTTTCAACGTTTCTTGCACGATTGTGGTGCCCCTCTCGCACTCAAGTTCATCTCCCTGTAAATATTGCCTAGATATTTAAATATTTTTGAGCAATCAGACTCATTATTACTATTTGGTTTAAATAGTTAAATTTAAAACTAACATTTTTTTGGGAAATGCTAACTTACAATAACTTTTAAATTTAATGTTGCAATAGTTCTTTAAAAAATTATTTTTATATACATTATATAGGTAAATATATCTTGTAGGTGATATTTTTAAACTAAGGGTATTTTTTCTACTCCTTTTCTGACCATACTAAGTGGTCTGGCGCCCGCTTTTCACGAACCCACCCCTTGCTCTCCTCAGCTATAAATTGCCTAGCCGTGCATTGTGTATCCTCCATTTCTTAGGGCAGTCACCACCGTGATAGGTTTGCTATAAATTATATTTTATATTCACTTAGTGCCTAACCACTTTTATAACGACAGCAAACCGGAACAAAAAAAAAAAAATTAACTGAGGGGGTTATAATTAAGGAAACAGCCGACTTGTATATTAATACTTCGAAACTACAAATCAGCAAAGCAACAGCAATAGTATTGAAAAACAAAATCCAGCTATGGTAAAAACTAAGACAACTTTTTCAGATTTGTTTCCATGGAATAAGGTCAATGTCCTAAAAAAAGGGAAAACTGTAAATGACATAAGAAATGCCGAGCTACATGCACTTTTACCTGAAAACAAAAAAAAGAGTCTGCTTTCTACGATACCTTATCTAAAGGATCCACTGCATAGAAAATTTTACCATGACCTATTGGGGGTGGAGGAAGTTGCCCAAAATGGTGCCGGGAGCAGCAAAATTTAAATAAGGCGCTTCTCTAGTGTTTTGAAATAAGTTTTTTAGTGGTGGCACTTATCACGTTTCTATTTTTTTTTTTGTTTGAAAAAAAATTATAATTTTTTTGATGTTTTTTATATTACTGATTTTTTATTTTAAACTAATGTTCCGTATTACTCTTAAACTAAATTTTGAATAAATATTTAAAAAATCATTATAATATTGTTTTATTACGTTTTTTTTTAAATTATATTAAAATGTAAATTTTGGCACTTGTCACCTTTGTTACTTCCACTCTTCAATTTATAATATCGAGATGTAAAAATATCTATGTATTAATACTAATAATTACTTATTTACTTAATAAAATGAAATGTTCATTTACTGATTTTTTACGTTTATTTACTAGATTTTCCATGCGTTCACTGGGTTTTTTGACACCTTCCGGTAAATTAGATGTTTTACCTAGAATGATAGGAGAATAACCGTTTTTAAACGAGTTTTTGCATTTTTCAACGTTCAACAAAATTAATGAACAAAGATCATTGAAAAGTCAAGGCGTAAGCTTTGCCACAACTTGAGTTTTGGCTTAATCGTTCATTCACTAGCTGCTTCACCCTAACATTGTTAGAGCTTTTAAAAATCTTTCGTTAAATTTGATTTTGCATTATTTCTCATTTCAGGATATAATAATTGAAGACCTAAGTGGATAAAGGTGGTAAGCAACATTTTGCTGAAAATTGAGATATTTGCATGGATGAAGGTGTTAAGTGCATATCTGCTATATCCTCTTTAATTCATAAACATAAAAGCAAATTCTACGATTCTAGTAATGGATAAAGGTGTTATGTGCCACGCTGACATCTCTATCTATAGTGAATGAAGGCGTTAAGTGCGTTTAGCACCTACATCCACTTGCATCGTTCGGGTTCATAACAGTGCTAAACGCACATAGCACCTTTATCCATTACATTTTTGTTTTATGGGAGTTGTCAGTGTGTCATTTGCTGGTGTTGCTTTGATTGCTTTTTGTGGGGAAAATGAATTCGAGAGGTAAAAAAATGTGTCAAATGGCTTTACAGCTGCAAGGAGTTTAGTGCAGACAGTAATTTTGTGCAAATAAACAATGGAAATTCGCCGAGAACATATCATAACCTCCAAAATTGTTACCAAAGTGACCAAAGCCAACCTGATAGCACTTTTATGGAAGTAGAAATTGGCGATTTTATTGGTAAGTAGGTAGTTTGTAGTTTACAAGTTCTGATATTGTGGTCTTGTAAACAGTTTGTTATTATAATGTTTATTACAGCTCCTCGAGAAAATGCTTGTAGCCCTCGAGATGCCATAATCCAGCAACCAAGTACTGCGAATGCAGGCGGGAAATTTAGCGATTTTATTGGTAAGTTCAATAATATTTCAGTACTAAATTCATAAGCTTTGTTAACACTATTATCATATTATAGATCCTAAAGAGAGTGAACCGTCTTGTCTACATAATACAGACGTCATTCGAGAAAACCTCTCGTGTGAGAGGTTACATGAAGCCAGGTTAAGAACCTATTGTGGCGGTAAGTTCAAAATTATTATTTTCTCTAAACAACAACAAGCATTGCTTTTCAAAAATTGACAGGACTGAAACGATGAAAAAACTGTAACTTTTTTATATTACTTTGCTGTTTACCTCGATTTACAGGTACTACTATTGACAGTGCTAGGATTTTAATAGTGAATAAATCAGATTTTATACACTAGGCACTAAAATCAAATAAAATTAAAGAACAATGACTATGGTTACTGCTTGTTTATTTCAAAAATCCCCACGAACCGCCAGTTGATAACTACACCTATAGGTACTTTTTCTTTTACAGATTTTGAAACAAACTCTGAAAGCGACAACTCTAGTGACAATGATTATCATCCCAGCTCCTCTGATCTAAATATTTCTGATGATGATGATAATATACCGCTTAATCAGCTGATGCGCAAAGAGAAGGAGCTACTGGATCAACCTTCGCCATCATTAGTAAGTTTGTCTAGTAATGAAAATACAGAAATCGAATCAGATGAAAAATTACGGAACCGATGCAAAGAACCTAAAAAAAAGAAGATATTTCCTAAAAAAGAATTTGTATCTAGAAAGAAAAGTAGAAATACAGATTTGTGGAAGCGACGTTCTGCAGCCATAGCTAGAGAAAAGGGGCTTAGTTATGTATCCCAGAAAGGGAAATCCATGCCAGAAAAACAACCGAATGTTGAAACACTCTGCAATGTAAACTGCCGATATAAATGCCATGAACAATTCGACAATGATCAGAGAAAAGAAATATTTTCAAGTTTTTATAAACAAGATGTTAATGCAAAAAATGCTTTGCTGTTCAAATCTCTAGTCATTAAAGATGTAAATCGAATTAAAAAAGGTGCCACGAAACATAGGAGTTCAACATAAGAGTACTATGTCACATGCGATCGTAAGTCAAGTAGAGTCTGTAAAAAGGCCTTCTGTTCATTATATCAGATTGGTAGGAAGAAAGTTCTTCACATTCAGAAACGTTTGAATACTGGTGCTGCAGCTCCTCCCCTAGACATGAAAGGACATCATCAAAACAGACCCCACAAACTCAGCAACGAGATACGTCAGTTTGTTAAGGACCACATCCAACTGTTTCCAAGTGAAGAGTCGCATTATTCCAGACATAAGAATCACAACAAACGATATCTGTCACCTCTACTATCAGTGCAAAAAATGCATTCTTTGTATATTGAGGAGTGTGATAAAACAAATAAGCCAGCTGATTTCAAATTTAAACAGTGCACATATAGACGAGTTTTTGAAACTGAATTTAATTTATCATTCGGGCAGCCCCGAAGTGATACTTGTAGTACTTGCAATGCAGGGGAAGGAAATGCAGAACACAAACTGAGGTATCACAGAGCCTTTGAACTTCAACGCACCGATAGAAAGAGAGCTGAGAGTGATAAAATGTTGGTCTACTTGACTGTAGATTTACAACAAACCATGCCGCTCCCAAGGTTAACTACGTCTAAAGCTTTCTATTTGCGGCAATTGTGGTTTTATAACCTTGGTATACACACGATTACCAGTAATCAAAATGGAGCCAACTTTTTCACCTGGACAGAGGATATTGCAAGTCGTGGAAGCACAGAAGTAGCAAGTTCATTATTGACATTACTGGAATTTGATAATAGTTTGAGGGGAAAAAATCATCTGATAATTTGGTCGGACTCTTGCGCCGGGCAAAATAAAAATTTTACCATGATTTGTCTATATCAACTTCTCATTCTGAAGGGCTACTTCAAAACAGTGGAACATAAGTTTCCAGAAGTGGGCCACTCCTTTCTCGATTCAGACCGAGATTTTGGAAGGATCGAGAAAGTGCTTAGGAAACATGAAAACTTATATGTTCCTGAACAGTATAGAGATATCATATGTAAGGCTAGTAAAATGAACCGTGTTACTGATATGGAGCCGCATTTCCGTGTTTTCGAAGACTTGCCAAACCAGCTCCAGCTGGTTAATAGAACAACAAACACTAATAACGAAAAAGTCAAATTTAGGGACTCTGTAAAATGGATTAAGATTGACAAATTTGGATATTATTCTTACAAAGATTCCTATGAAGAAAAAGCGCCATTTAAAGAAGTGTGTCTATTGAAACGACACAATGTAGTAGACCCCTCAATTCGTCTACCTCGAGCTGGTAAGCTGGGTCAACTATCCGACAAGAAGATTGAGAATTTACGAGAGCAGATCCCTTTCGTTCCCGAGCAATACAGATATTTTTATGAAAATATTCTTGCAAACGAGAGATCGAATGGAGAGAACTTAGAGCCTAGTAAGAAAAAGAAGAGGGCAAAAAAGGCCAAGCAATAAAAAATAATGCAATGTTTTACCAGCTGTAGTTATATATATATGAGTGCATTTATATTTTTGTTTCAAATTCAAACAGTGTTAGGAATAAAGTTTTCTTATTTTTTAAATAAATAGTGAGTTTTCTTTAACATGATATAGACACTAACACTATTGTTTCTCTACTTATGACCTTTATCCATTATTGATGTTCTTTAAGAAGTAAATATTGATAATGAATAAAGGTGTTAAGTACAAATAATGTTTTTTTGTAACTTTCTGGAAAATATTTTCTTGCTTTTTTAATGAGGTATGCAGTCTTGATAGTATCCTTAATTGAATTGATCATATACTGATCTTACAAATTCAATAATCAAATAACTAAACGCTAATTACTTTGTGACTTTTCAATGCTGCTTTTCTCTGAATATCATTTCTGTGACTTAACACCTTCATCCACTTAGGTCTTCAATTATATATAGCGTAACCAAGCAAACTGCTTAAATTTAAGTACTCTGTGAATATTACTCAATTGTAGCCCATTTTATAACCTTGTTTTAAAATTCTGTAATGGATTACATATTTATATTTCATGTTAAAATCACAAATAAACCTTTTATTTTTTGAATTTGGGGGGCATCTATTTTCAGCTAAAACTATGTGAATCATGCAATGTTCAGGATAACTGATATCTACTTTTAGGATATAACCAATCACATATATTCATAATATCTAAATTATTAATTTCTTTGTCTTTTAACCATTCAAAATTACTAATTAATAAACTCTCACTCATACTAGATCCATAAAGATTCGTGGAATCGAGGTACATAATATCGATGACTTAGCGCACAAGTGCATTTTTCGGTTCAAATGTTCGGGTCTAATGTAGTTATGTACACAAAGCAATAACTCTCCAAATTATCATATGCACAAAAGTTATAAATAAAATCTGACGCCATCTGACGTTTGTGATAAGTACTCATGACGAACAGTATTCTACTTGGGTGTACAGGCAGGCAGTGAAATGGACAAAAAAATAAATAAGCCCAACATGAAAGAATAAATTTCAGGCTTTTTAAAACGTCAGGCATTTTTAATTGAGCTTAGTTCTCAGTTAAAATCCCGATTACCCTTTGAAATTTCATTATTCCAACAATTAGGATTTTGATCGTCAAATTGCTGTTTATAAAGATTTCACTAGTTTACAAGACCATGTTGAAAAATTTCCCTACATTATCTCATCAAGAATGTCCCGACAATTGACGATGAATATCGAACACTGAAATTTGATAACGAAGTTGGTGACTTGTTAAATTCTCCTAGTGGAAGTAAATTTTATAGTTCCATAATTCCTTGCTTTGAAGGAACCCCTTCAATTCTAAATGATTTCGTAGGTGTCGCAGCGATAAAGTGCAAAGTTAGTAAATCTGAATCCTATTTCGAACATGCTCTCATAGAGGTAAATTAAAATATCAACCAAAATATGCGAATTACTTGCATTTATAGGATTCAAATCCATCAAACCTCAAGCAGTTTATGGACTCGCTGTTTGACCTTCGACAATCATCTTTCAAGACCAACAATGTGATATGTGGGGCAACTCCATGTAAAAGTACACCACAAGTGAAAAAAATAAAAATATTATTTGAACTGTTAAACTCATTTTAAATTGTAGCAACACTATTCAACTGTAGAATTCCAATAGTGGCAACATTATTTTCTTGATATTTATGGCAACAATGCAGTTCTAATATGGCGGCCTAGAGATATACGCGAGTTATGGATGCCAACACCCCTTGACTTCCAGCTGAGATCAGCATCTCAACGTCATGAGAATAGATAAGCTAAAGTTATTTATTCTAGCGGAGCACCGCAATTCATGCTTTTTGTCATTATTATTTTACGCTGTAAACATAGTTTAATAAAGTGCTGCTTTTCGTTGTAATTGTTTTCTGCTTGTGAAAATTTGAATTGTTTTTAAAAACTGTTTTTCCGGACGGGAAAACATTATTGACGCAGTCGTGTGGATTTACGGAAAAGTCCTTTTGTGATACTTTTCTTCGTTTTCAAACGATTAACGTAAAGAATAGCTCCTGACCAGCATCGTGCCAGGCCCAGGATTAAAATTCTCCAAGTGGAACAAGTGCAACAGGTTGAAGAATGCATCGAGCATCGCTGATACTGTAAGTAGCAATCATTGTTTATTCCTTTTCCTGCCTAAAATCAATCGCGATACTTAGTGCAAAATAGGGTAAACCTAGTTAAGAGTAGTTTAATAGCACCAGAATTAAAGAAATAACTAAATAGAATTAAACTTAATATATATTTTTTTCTCTCTTGTAACAGTAAATCTATTCTCCAAAAATCAATTTTATTGTAGAATAAATATTATAATTTACATAGTAACATTCAAACAAAGTAATAATATATCTAAGTGTAATTTCCTAGTATTATCTTGGCTAAGATTAAATTTGCAAATTACGCAAAAGTGATTACATTACATTTAACGTTGAATTTATCTCGTCTTCAAACAAACACGTTTCTAGGCCTCTAAAATTTTACAGTTTTATGCACGTAAATTAAATAATTTCACATACTGAGTGTTTATTATTGTTTGACCATACTTTTATTATTTCTCTTGTAATTTGCATAAACGTATTCATATATATTACCATATTGCCTATATTACATAGTTCTAATTAAAAAGTATTGCTTCTAATATACCCGAAATGGCGACAAGACCAGCACCGCCAACTTTTGACGTAAAAACTTTATGCATCGTGCCTTATTTCGACGGCAACCCTAGTGAATTATATGATTTTATTAGAGTTTCCGTGACATTATTAAACCATTACTTTGATACCAGGCCCGAACACATTAGCTGCATACAAAATGTTTTAATTTTACAAGGTATTATCAGTAAAATAAAAGGTCGTGCAAAGGAGGTCATTTCAATTTATGGTTGCAATGACTGGGAACAAATAAAAGAGACGCTTATTCAGAATTTTGGGGACCAACGTGACGAAAATTCGTTAACTAGAGATCTTGTAAATTTAAGACAGTTACCAAACGATACTCCTATACAATTTTACGAAAGAGTAATGGGGCTCTTAAACACCATTAATAATTATGTTGCTCTTCATAACACTAATGCGGAAATAATAACAAGTAAGAAAAACTTTTTCAAACAACAAGCCCTAAAAACATTTCTAGCCGGGCTTCGCGAACCAATTGGTGCAACTGTACGTGCTATGAGACCACAAACTCTAGCCGACGCTATAAAATATATCCAGGAAGAACTTAATATTAGGTATCTACAGAGAAATCACGTTAACACTCAAGACATACCACCCAGAAGACCCATTCCAGAAATTCCTAGGCCACAATTACAGCAGAATTCTACACCAAGATATTATCAACCAAACTCTGCACCGAAGTATTATCAACCAAACCCTGCACCAAGATTTTATCAACAAAATGCCTCACAGCAACCCCGTGCAAATCACTCCCAAAATCAAAATCAAGCAAGATTTCCACAAGGACCAATTCACATTAGACCTCACGCAAATTTCCAACAGCAACGATTTCCAACAAACCAACAAGTATTCGGAAAACCTGCAAATGTATGGAAACCAAACCCCAACAATTTTCAACAAATACCACGGCCCACACCAATGAGCACTACAACATCTTTACCCAAAACACTTCCTCAGCAAAACCTGAACCAAAATCAACAACCACAGAGGCAAAATTTTGGTAATAAACAACTCTATAATATTGAACAAGAAAATCCAACCATAGAGAATGAATACCTGGACTTATACCCGGATTCATACCCGGAAGAATATGAAGAAGCATATGGTTACTACTACCCCCAAGAAGCACCTTCAGAAACTACAGATAATGCACCTGAAGACCAAACTGAAAATTTTCCCTACGACACGTATCCGAACAACGAACCATAGCCGAACTACACATGTATACTACTAAAAGAGAGCTTCTGTACATCGAAATAAAAAATCCACCCTTAAAACTTTTGATCGATACCGGTGCCACCAAATCATTTTTAAATCCCCAAATAGGATTCGAATATTACAAAAATAAACTAATACACGAGCCTTTCGTAGTGACATCTATATTTCAAAATCATTCGCAAGAATATTGCGTAAAAATTCCAGCATTTTCAGAATTTAACTCGGACTCAGATTTAAAATTTTATCTTTTTAAATTTTATGACATCTTTGATGGTTTAATAGGTCTAGATAATTTAAAATTACTAGACACTGATATCAGTATTTCACGGTCAAAATTAATTACTAAACATGCAACTCTACCTATTAAATATTATGAAGCTCAAAAACCCCAAATTTATTCAACAACCTTAAAGCCAAATACTATAACAAAAGTTAAACTTCCAGTAGACAAAAACGGCACTATAATGATACCCTCGCAAGACGTACAAGGTGCAAAAATCAATGAAACCTTGACGGATGCTAACAATAACTTTGCGTACGCAGAATTAATCAACGACAGCGAACACGAACTGCAAATATCTTTAAAAGAACCTATAAAAACCGCGTATATCGATTTAGAAAACTTTCATCTTTATTCGGCAGAAATTTTACCCCTGGACCCACAAGATGTACAAATTCATCAATTGATACGTACAGACCATATGAATAGCGAAGAAACGACACAAATATTAAAATTATGCCAAAATTATGCGGACATATTTCATCAAGAAAACTCACCCCTAACTTTCACAAGTCAGGTCAAGCACCAAATAAAGACTAAAGATGAAATTCCTGTTTATACAAGATCGTACAGATACCCGCATGTCCACAAGACAGAAGTAAGAAACCAAATTTCGTCTATGTTAGACCAAGGTATTTTAAGGCCCAGCAACTCACCCTGGTCATCACCCATATGGATAGTGCCGAAAAAACCTGATGCCTCAGGAAAAGTTAAGTGGCGTGTTGTGGTCGATTACAGGAAGATCAATGAAAAGACTATAGATGATCGGTACCCGATACCGAATATCACAGACATTCTCGACAAACTTGGGAAATGCCAGTATTTCACCACGCTGGACCTCGCCAGTGGCTTCCACCAGATAGGAATGTCGCCAGAAGATATTCAGAAAACGGCATTCAACGTAGAGAATGGTTACTACGAGTACACCAGAATGCCGTTCGGGCTGAAAAACGCTCCAGCCACTTTTCAAAGAGTGATGGATAACGTTTTAAAGGGACTTCAAAATGATATATGCCTTGTATACATGGATGATATCATCGTATACTCGACATCTTTACAGGAACACATTCTAAATTTAACTAAAGTTTTTCAACGATTAAGAGAGTCCAATCTAAAAATTCAGTTGGACAAGTCCGAATTTTTACAAAAACAAGTTGCATTTCTAGGCCACATCGTGACCCCAGAGGGTATAAAACCCAACCCCGAGAAAATAAAAGCGATATTGAAATATCCAATACCTAAAACAACTAGAGAGATAAAAGGCTTCCTTGGACTACTAGGGTATTATAGGAAATTTATCAAAGATTTTGCCAAAATTACCAAACCGCTTACACTCTGTTTAAAGAAAGATTCGAAAATAGAACACACCCCGGAATTTATTGCATGCTTCGAGACTTGTAAAAACCTTTTAACAAATGAACCCCTGCTACAGTACCCGGACTTCCCTAAACCATTTAACCTAACTACGGACGCCAGTAACTACGCGGTTGGCGCTATTTTATCTCAAGGCCTCGTCGGAAGTGACAAACCTATAGCATTTGCATCTCGCACCCTAAACGATTCGGAAACAAACTATTCAACCATAGAAAAAGAAACGTTAGCGATCGTATGGGCGACCAAATATTTCAGGCCCTACCTGTTTGGCCGAAAATTTAAAATTTTGACGGACCATAAACCACTCCAGTGGTTGTTCTCCCTTAAGGAGCCGAATAGTAAACTAGTAAGATGGCGCCTTAAGCTCGAAGAATTCGACTATGATATCTGCTATAAGAAAGGAAAGAAGAATACTAACGCTGACGCACTGTCCCGCATTGAAATCAATACAAAAGAAATGACACCTCTTTAGAAATATATACAAAACTTCAATGCCGAAATGTCAACACATGAGGAAGAAAACCAAATCGACGATGCCTCCCTTTATAACAACCAAAATAGTACAATGGCAGACCTAGAAGACGAAGAACAACAACAACAAGAAGAAACTGCCAACCACACCGACGATGACGAAACTAATCACACGAATCAGGAAGAACCCGTATTAACTATTCCAATATCTGAAAAACCCCTGAATTACTATGCCAATCAAATAATATTCAAAACAATATTTTATGGTACCACCATACCACAAATTAAAAAGCCTTTCCTAAATAAAAAGAGACTAACTGTTTCCATCGGACTTGACAATTTTGATACTAACGTTGTCAATTTCTTTAAAGACTACATACCACCGAAAACTAAGCATGCTATTTATTTCGACAATAACGAGAAATATCAAGAAGTTTGCGAAATATTAAGGCAATCATTTCTTAACTTTTCTTTCGACTTAATTAAATGTAATACTGTACTACGAGACGTAACATCTAAAGACGAACAGAAAGAAATCATCCAAAAATACCACGAAAGTAAAACAAATCATCGTGGCACGCTAGAAACCGAAACTCGCATTAGATTAACCTATTATTGGCCTAAACTTAAAGAGGACATACAAGACTACATTAATCAGTGTGACATTTGCCAAATTAATAAATATGACCGAAATCCAATTAAACCAAAATTTATGATAACACCCACTCCAACAAAACCATTTGAAATTGTACATGTTGACGTATTCCAAGCCGAAAAACAAAAATTTGTAACCCTAATCGATTCTTTTTCAAAATACGCTCAGGCATATCCAGTAGACGGAGCTTGCAGCGTAAATATCGTTAAAGCCCTTCTAACTTTTATTAACCATCATGGCCTACCACCATTATTTGTTGCGGATAGTGGAGGCGAATTTAAAAGTAAAATGATTCAAGAATTTATGGAAACCCATAAAACTACGATTCATTATACAACACCCGGTAATTCTCAATCGAACGGATTAATCGAAAGCTTTCATTCCACATTAATCGAGCACTTACGGATACTTAAACATGACAAAACGACTTCAGACATTAAAGAATTAATGTTATACGTAATTTTGGGCTATAATAACTCAATACATTCAGTAACCAAACAAAAACCGATTGACGTTATAAATGGTCACCTAACAACCGGAGATCCATTTGATATATGTCTACGAAAACAATGGTGAGTTTGTGAAAAATAAAAATGTTTTTATTCGGAGACTGCAAATTTTTGAAGTTGATGGGCGCCAGCAGCCTCGATGGTGGTGTTCTCGTAGCTCTGATTGTTGAACGAGCTCTCAGGGCCGATTTTTGGAATGTGTAGACTGGTTAACGATTTTTTAAAGTGTAGGGGGGTACAGCTACTACCCCCTTTATTGTCTCGCCGGCTGACATACACAAGCACCGCTTTTGGTGCCAGGTACCCCAACTTTTCAGTATGTAGACAGGCGCTGTTGCCTGGTAAGAATCGTCGATAAGAAATAAAAGTCAGAGATACCAAAATATGTAACTCTAAGCAGAACTCTTGCGCTGGTCGATGCACAATTTGTTTTAATGAATTTAACCCCTAACAATACTGAGCTAATGTGAACGATCCATGCTTTGATGGAAGTCTGAAGGACGTATTTTCTGCTCGAAAAACTTAGAAAAATTAAAAAAAAAATAGGAAAAAGAAAAAATTAATTTTCTTCTTCCTCAACCTTTTCTTAAATTCTAAATAATGATATTACGTTCACAAAATTTTTAGGGTTCAACGTGACTGTTTCAGACGGAGATTAATGGATAAATCATACTTACTGTCGTTTATGCTTAACTGCGGCTCTGATGGTATTAATTGGAAGACGTCGTAACACTATAAATCTAACACTGTCTGTTTCACACTCTCTTAAAATTAAATCTGAAAGGGAATTTTGTTAGAAAACACAAGTAAAAAGACAATATAAAGTGCAAAATATATATATTAAATCTTTTAAAAATTTATGTTTTTACAACAATTTCTTCAGAGAAAATGTTAACAAACAATGGTCTGACCCGTGTACAACACATGGTGAGGAACGGGACGATTCATACGGTACCAACTACCATCCAATATGCAGTTTGAAAAGCTAACGATGCACAAAAAGATTCAAGAAAAGTTTCATGTAACTGAAATTTTGGTGGGCTTATGCTTGCCTGTCTTATAAACGTATTTATTAATTCACATAAATTTTGGTCGCTCCTCGGAGCTTAAAATTGCTTGAAGCGTATCTACTTCGTTTGTATTATGCAATAACAAATTTTACGTTCAGGCAAGGCAGATCCCATGCACGTGTGAGTACATGGTATAGATACTTTTTTGACTCCGAATCACTGAGGAACCGGTTTAGGGCAAACCCCGTCAAAACGCATCATTTCCCCGTCAAAATCGACTGCTAGGAAATGATGGGGGTCCCATGTCGCTAAGGGCTATTTTCGCTATAACTTCCGATATACTTTGAATAGTCGTTGGATTAACTTGTCCTCATATTCAATACCTCGTAAGAGTTGCAGTGCTTGACAACGTGGATTCGTAAAAAGGTTTTTAATCTTGGAAATTTGGAAGTTCAAGTCCAATTTTAGTATACTTTCTAAAATTGGGTGGTCGGGGCGACATTACGTCCCTGTGCAGCGACATTTACTACACTTTCTAAATTAACGCTCCTTGAAGAGTTAGCGATAATTTGGCATAAAAAATGCTCCGAAGAGCAAAAATATATTTCCAAGAATTAAAAACCTCCTCCACGGCGTTTTTACGTGAAGCACGCTTTTCTTACGAAGTATTTCCTAAGTCGGATTTTGTTACAACGTCGAAAAGTATATCGGGGTTATAGCGTTCTTTAACACTCCCCTCCTTTCCGTGAATCTTTTTGTGTAACGTTTGGTAAATTGGTTTGAAAATAAAATGGATCATTGGATGTAGTCTCCCATGTGTTGTATTCGGTTATAGTTCAGACCGGCCTATCTGAACAAAACATAGATGCAAATCTAAAAATGATTATAAGTTTGAACATATATCGATGCATAGCATTCGATTGAATTATTGAACATTGAGTTTCCAAGATGGCATAAAAAAAGAAAAAAAATCGAAAATCCTCAGATTCTCGATGACACAACACAAACACTTTCGACGCACTTATCTTTCTTAGTGTTCTTCCACTAATGCGGGCTTGCGTCTGCTCCTCCTCGTGTTTATGCCTCGTCGATCACCTTCGGTGTCGAACTGCCTTCTGGAACAGCTTAGGTGGTCCTCGGACTGCTTGGCTCCAGCTATACTATGGCTCTGCTCAGTTTATATGAAACAATATAAAACAAAATTTTAGTAAAATGTTTGTTCATATCCCGTCTGGGGATCTGCGACCGATAACATATCGTCGTCTTTGAGAATGGAACACTGAATTTTGTAGACTTATATTGATTGAAATGTTTTCCGTGTAGTTAAAAAATCTCTTCTTGGGAGAAATCTGCGACCGATATCACATCGTCGTCTTTGAGAATAGGAACATTGAATTTTGTTGACTTATATTGATTGAAATGGTTTTTATTAAAATCTCTTCTTGTGAGAAATCTGCGACAGAATCTGCATCCGTCGGATCGTTGCATCTGCCCCTCCAGCAGACGTGGCGGCATCTCGCCCTTGAGTTGCTAGACTCATCTGAATCGCGCCCCTGCGTCAGAGTCGTCGTCTTTCCATGCCGTGCCAATGGAACATTTGTTTGGACCCTTTGGGTCGGACTCTGCTTACAGATGTATATGTTTTGAACATATGAGGACTTAGAAAAATTATAAAAAATACCAACTCTGCCGGACACGGTCAGAGTTGCTGCAGTGAATTTTGAAGATTTGTACGGACGATACAATATCCTCGATAAAAATAACTTGTAAAAAAAATGCATAAAAAATACCAACTCTTGCCTGACACGACAAGAAGTTGGTATGGAAATTTTGAGATAAAATAAACCTAGCACTAAGTTAAAACTTAGCCTAGGTTGAAAAATATTATAAAAATATAATAGAATCTCCAGAACTTGATTCTGAATCAGAAGTGGAAGCATCTCGTGGCGGTGCATGGATTTGTACAACCGTTTGCACCGGCGGTGGAGGTTCTGTGGAATCGTCTGAGAACGGGGAATCATTTCCGTCGAGTGATGTTCCGCCTGGACTAGCATTTTCTTCATCGGAAGATTCGATTTCCAAGTTGTGCTCCTCTGGCGGGGCTGGTCTCAAATCATTTACATGTACTCTCGTCGTTACATTTCCCTTTTGCACGAGATACACTTCGTCTGAAAACTTCTTTAAGATTCTGGTCGGGCCTGACCAAGACGGCGTGAAGGTATGTACCTTCCTTTTTCTTTTACTCATGACTCTGTCTCCTACTTTGAAAACGATTGGAGTGACGGCCTCTTTCGGCGCATATTTTTGCTTGTAATTTTGTTGGGCCTGACGGGCTTCCTTGACTCGCTCGTATCGTGGAAGCGTTTGTTGCTTGGCTCTTTCTTGCCTCCAGGCATACAAATCCCATTCGCCTCTTTCGGCTGGATCATATCCTAACACGATCATGCTAGGTGTTTGATTTGTAGCGGCGTTCCTACGATTTCTTAAGATGTATGTCATCTGATGCACGTAGCGATCCCAAGTGTCGTTTGGCTTTTTAAATAAGAGAGTATTTAAAATTTTCTTGCACTCCTGAACCCGTCGTTCCACGGGGTTGGACTGTTGGTGATATGCCGGAATTAAGTATCGTTCGATACCGTTTCTTTCACAAAATGTGATGTACCATTCGGAATTGAAATGACCACCATTGTCGGAAATTATGACTCGAGGGACTCCGAATCTTGCTACTATTTCTTCGTCGATAAATTTGGCTATCGTTCTGCCGTCGACCTGAATGTATGCCTTTGCCTCTATCCATTTACTGAAAACGTCTTCGACGATAATCATGTATCTGTTTTCGGCGTCTTTAGTCCTCTGCAGCGGGCCAATTACGTCGACGCTCAAGGTTTCAAATGCATTTTGTGGTGCATGACTTCTAAGTGGAGCATTGGGTTGGGCTTGTCTTGTCTTTACAGACTGGCATATCAGACAGTCGTTTATGTATTTGCCTACAATCCTGGCCATATTATTGAAATAGTAGCGTTTGGCTATTTTCCTGAGAGTCTCGTCTCTTCCTGGATGACATGCTTCATCTCGGTCATGATAATGGTAAATCAATTCCTTTATTTTCCTCTTTGGAACTATCAATTTAAAATTTCGATCGCAATCTTTAAAAAGTACATCGTCTTGGACGTGAAAATTTTTCATAAAAATAAGATCCGCATCGGAACGTTGTTCCTGTTGAAATAGGTCATTCCAACGGCGGATCTTGTCTTGAATATCTCTTGAACTCAATTGAGCCTGTACGATATCTTCGTATATTTCTGAATGTGTTAAAACAGAAATACGTTCTGGACACTTATAATTTGGTAGGAACATTCTTTCCTCTTCATCGTCTGTCTCGACATACTGATTTTGTGGGTTACGACTTAGAAAATCTGCTAATAAATTCTCCTTTCCTGGACAGTGTTCAATTTTGAATGCATATTCTTGCAATAGTAATGACCATCGTGTAAATTTTGTTTTGTCGTCCTTATGTTTGTTTAACCAAAGTAACGCCCTGTTGTCCGTCTTCACCAAGAACGGTTTGTCTGCTAAGTACATCTTGTACTTTTTAATATAGTTCACCACCGCCAAGCATTCCAGCTCGTTTATGTGGTAACGTCTCTCTGCTGGAGATAACGTGTTGCTTGCATACGAAATTATATATTTTTCGCCGTTGTCGCCTAATTGATATAATACGGCCGAAAGGCCTTGGAGGGATGCATCTGTTTGCAAAATGAACTGACGTGAAAAATCCGGCCGATGGAGTTCCAGCGGTCCGGATAATAATTCTTTTAATTTTCTAAACGCTTCATCGCATACATGGTTCCAGTGAAAACGATTTTCCTTCGAAAGAAGTTTCGTTAGTGGCTTCGTGATCATCGCCACATTTGGTAGATATTCTCTTACCCAGTTGCAAAGTCCTAGGAAACTTTGTAGCTGCTTTTTAGTGGCTGGAACGGGATAATTTTGAATTTGTAAGACATGTTTTTCTAATGGTCGGGAAGTATCGGTTCTAATTGTGTGGCCTAAATATTGGATTTCATTCGTCGCTATTACACACTTTTCCGGTGACACTTTTAGATTGTGCAGACGTAGTCTTTCAAAGACTAACCTCAAGTGGGACATATGCTCCTTCACGTTTACGCTGTAAACGATTATATCATCTAAATACACTTTACAGAAATGGTGCAGGTAACCCGTTAAAACGTCCTTTGCCATGAATTTCTGAAAGGTACAGGGAGCTGTCTTGAGGCCGAAAGGCATGACATTGAATCTGTAAGCTGCCCCATCAGGAGTGGTAAAAGTCGAGAAATCTTTTGATGCTTCATCTAGCGGTATTTGCCAATATCCACTTTTTAAATCCAACACAGAAAAAATCTTCGAATTGCCTAGATCTTTAATACTTTCGTGTATTTTTGGTAAGACGGAAGCCTCGTCTTCAGTCATTTCATTCAAATGGCGATAGTCGATGCAAAATCGTGGTTTCTTGTCTGAACGCTTTATTATCACGGGTGGTGAACTATATTGGGCAGTGCTAGGTTCGATGACGCCAGCTTTCAACATCTCTTCGATTTGGTCGTACATAATTTTCTTAGTACTCGGAGACATCGGATATGGTCTGATATTAAATGGTTTCGTGTCTTTTACTGTAATTTTGTGTTTCACAGTCACTGTGGTTGCTTGAGTCGGTTCCGCAGTGAACAGATCGACAAATTCTTCGAACAGCGGCCGTAGAAATTTGTCTTTAATAACAAGCTCTTCAGGAAGCTTTGCCTGCTGTCTCTCCCTCTGAGAAGCTTGATTCCAGAAGACGGTAATACGCTCTTCTGTGCCGGCATATAGGCATTTTCGGCCATAATCATATGCGACATTATTCATGTATAAGAATGGTGATCCTAATATTATTGTTTCGTTCAAATTTTCGATTACTTGAAAATCAATTTCAAAAGAAGTGCCTGAAATTATTACTTTTAATTTTGTCGTTCCAAGAGAGTCCACCATTCGATCTCCACACGCCATAGCAAATGATCGACGTGTCGTGAGATTTTTAAAATTATCCAACATCCTCGGATGGATAACGTTTCGCGTCGAGCCTGAATCGATCAGTGCGTCGACCGCATGTTCATTAATTTGAACTTTTATACGAGGCAAAGGGAACGCTTCGCTCATATAATTTATTGATTCTCTTGTCTTATGCAGAGGAGCGTCGTAGTGGTCATGAGTATCGGAAAAAATTACTGGACATTGCTGCCGCCTTGGTTCGGCCGTGGTGCCGGGGATCTTGCAGATGGACCCTGGCCTGGGTCTCTGGCCCCTCGAAAGTTTCCCGGTCTCCTGTTGAGATGAGGGTTATTCGGGCATTGGCTATGGAAGTGCCACTGCACTGTGTCTGTACAGTATCGGCACGGGGTTGCCGGTCGGTCGGGTACTCGGAATTTCCCCGATCCGCCATTGAAATTAGTTTGCCTGCGGTCAGGATTCACTGATCCGCTTGTAGAATTAGGCATAAAAAAAGGACGACCAGGCGCTCTGCCTGGACCGTCCTGTCGAGATACGTCCTCTCGGAAATGCACCCTCGGTGCTGTCGGAGTTGGGCTTCCATTGCTCCTGTTACTAGAATTTGGTTGACTTATGTGTCCCGGCTCTTGATAGTAAGACGCGCGGGACAGACGTTGATCGATAAGCTGGATTAGCGACGTCTGTTCGTCAGCTGAATCCCGCTCGACGTTAGTAGCCGCTGCTATTAACATCTCTGTGGTTGAAATTAGGTTGCTTCTCAAGCGTGACCTAATTTCTGGACGCAGTTGGTCCATGATGACCCGAGCTCTGATGGCTTCGGATTTGAAGGGATCAATACGATCGAAAAGACAGGTTTTCCTTGTGATAAACACTGCCGTGTCGTCTAAAGACGTTTGCTTGACGGCATACAGTTGAGCAATAGCTCGTGACTGTATGTCGGGAGAATTGAATCTCGTAAGGAATCTTTCCTTGAATAAGGTATACGAAGTAGTCAACGTCCTAAATTGTTCGGACCATCGTTGAGCTTCGCCCTTGAGTTGGCCAGTTACGTTATGGAGGCGATCATAGTCGTGGCTTATGCGAGCTCTGTCGAAATATTCCTCCATAATTTTCAGAAAAGCTTCTGGATCTTCATGATCAAGCCCATGGAACGTCACGTTCGGACATCTTTGTCTCTCATGGGGCGTACAGGTCGACACGTTCTGTATCGCCTGCACGAAGCCCTCTGCCATTTTCAGAAACATACTTTCCATCGAATTAGCAGTTTGTGGCTGTGAAGCAGATAAATTTACATTATTTCCCTCTGGAAACAGTCGTTGTGGTTCTATCCCTCTAGAACCGTCGTCGACGAGCGGCGCGGTGACTCGCTCGTAAAATTCTCTTGGGGTCGACCCCTCGGAGTCTTCCGCCATGAATGAGAAAGGATTAGTTGGGTTTGGGGACGGCGTGGTCCCTGCTCGGGCGCCATGTGAACGATCCATGCTTTGATGGAAGTCTGAAGGACGTATTTTCTGCTCGAAAAACTTAGAAAAATTAAAAAAAAATAGGAAAAAGAAAAAATTAATTTTCTTCTTCCTCAACCTTTTCTTAAATTCTAAATAATGATATTACGTTCACAAAATTTTTAGGGTTCAACGTGACTGTTTCAGACGGAGATTAATGGATAAATCATACTTACTGTCGTTTATGCTTAACTGCGGCTCTGATGGTATTAATTGGAAGACGTCGTAACACTATAAATCTAACACTGTCTGTTTCACACTCTCTTAAAATTAAATCTGAAAGGGAATTTTGTTAGAAAACACAAGTAAAAAGACAATATAAAGTTCAAAATATATATATTAAATCTTTTAAAAATTTATGTTTTTACAACAACTTCTTCAGAGAAAATGTTAACAAACAATGGTCTGACCCGTGTACAACACATGGTGAGGAACGGGACGATTCATACGGTACCAACTACCATCCAATATGCAGTTTGAAAAGCTAACGATGCACAAAAAGATTCAAGAAAAGTTTCATGTAACTGAAATTTTGGTGGGCTTATGCTTGCCTGTCTTATAAACGTATTTATTAATTCACATAAATTTTGGTCGCTCCTCGGAGCTTAAAATTGCTTGAAGCGTATCTACTTCGTTTGTATTATGCAATAACAAATTTTACGTTCAGGCAAGGCAGATCCCATGCACGTGTGAGTACATGGTATAGATACTTTTTTTGACTCCGAATCACTGAGGAACCGGTTTAGGGCAAACCCCGTCAAAACGCATCATTTCCCCGTCAAAATCGACTGCTAGGAAATGATGGGGGTCCCATGTCGCTAAGGGCTATTTTCGCTATAACTTCCGATATACTTTGAATAGTCGTTGGATTAACTTGTCCTCATATTCAATACCTCGTAAGAGTTGCAGTGCTTGACAACGTGGATTCGTAAAAAGGTTTTTAATCTTGGAAATTTGGAAGTTCAAGTCCAATTTTAGTATACTTTCTAAAATTGGGTGGTCGGGGCGACATTACGTCCCTGTGCAGCGACATTTACTACACTTTCTAAATTAACGCTCCTTGAAGAGTTAGCGATAATTTGGCATAAAAAATGCTCCGAAGAGCAAAAATATATTTCCAAGAATTAAAAACCTCCTCCACGGCGTTTTTACGTGAAGCACGCTTTTCTTACGAAGTATTTCCTAAGTCGGATTTTGTTACAACGTCGAAAAGTATATCGGGGTTATAGCGTTCTTTAACACTAACACTGGTTATTTCGAAGCGAGTTAAAAGTCGCGGCGCGATTGTAGGTTGCTGTTGTTGTAGGCTGGCCTTTCTCCTCCACGCTGTATGGTGTAGATGCACTGGCAACTACGACGCCGTACTGGTTTTGGTTCGTCAGGTATGCTGAAGTTCTGGAAGCTTGTAGATGTAGTGGACTGAACTGCTGGACTCGCTGTAACTTTCGGGGCGGACGGAGCTCTGAACGTCAGGTCGGCTGGCGTTTGGAACGCTTTGTGCCGGATGAGCGGCTGGGGCCGCCTGCTGCGTCGTGTCATGCCGAGGCGGACGGGAATCTAAACGTCGATATACCCTAAGCGCGTTTATTGCGTTGTATTTTATTAGAGCTGAGATATGAATGGATAATGATGCTAAGTTACAAATTGTGACTTTTTGATTAATTTTAACTGTTTTAAAGGGCCTTTTTTGGCCTCGACAACATATAGAACTAGACAATGCTTTACTGAACAATTATATTTCCCAACATCGCGAAAAAACAAAACAACTCTACGCGAAAATACATAACGGTTCTCTACATAAAAAAACTACAGCTATAACCAACATAAACAAAAACAGACAAGAACCAATTAAATATAAACGCAAACAAAAGGTCTATATCAAAAAATTTAGTAAAATAAGAAATAAAATGTATCCAAAATTCACACCACAAGTAGTTACAAAAAACAGCAAAGTAACTATAGGCATTCCAGGAACTAGTAGACACAAAAGATTTATAAAAAACGTTCCAACTAAACAAACTGACAAAAATATATACTTACAGGTGGACGTACATCCTAGTACAAGTGCAACCCCAGGACATACGGATAACTAATTTAGAAAGCAACCCTGGGATCCTCCCATTAAAACTTGGACAAGCCAGAATTCAAACAAGCTCACATGACTTTATACACTACTACGACCTAAAACCCATATCACAAGAAATCGAGACGATTTCCCTACAATACAATTTAATAACAAGGGCAATAAATGGCAGCCATCCGTACTTCTCAAATTTACAAAATTTCAATTTAAGCTTGAACTACCTACTTGAAAGCGCTAAACGAAAATTAGATACTATTTACCCAACTCATCGGACCAAACGCGGACTAATAAACGGACTAGGAAGTATAGTAAAAGCTATTTCAGGTAATCTAGACCAAGAAGACGCCGAAAGGTATAATAGAGCAATCGAAAATTTACAAAATAATCAAGAAAATATCGTCGAAAATCTTAACTCACATATTTCTATTACCCGCGATTTAATCGAAAATTTCAATTCAACAGTTTCATTATTGAGTCATAATCAGGACAAAATCACCGAAGAAATAAATAAAGTAAGCTCAGATCTAAATAAATTTGTAATCGGCTTTAATCATTATTTAAGAGCTAGAAATGTACTTGATCAACTGAACTTAGCACTACAAACTACCTTACAATTATTGACAGATATAGAAAATTCAATAACATTTGCAAAAATAGGTATTCTACATAATAGCGTAATAAGTTTTGAAAACTTGAATTCAATCATTAATATAATGTTAAACCATCATCCACCAGAACAATTACTTTATGTTCAGAAAGAAGAACTAATAAAGTATTATAACGTAATCACAGTAGATGCCTACTACTCAGAACATAGAATCGTCTTTATTTTGCACTTTCCTCTCATTCATCCAGAAACCTTTACTCACTATCACTTGTATTCCATACCAACGAATAATCTCACAACCATTATACCACCCTCACCCTTCCTAACAATGAACGCTGAACT
Organism: Leptura quadrifasciata; assembly: GCA_963675555.1. Lineage (NCBI taxonomy): Eukaryota > Metazoa > Arthropoda > Insecta > Coleoptera > Cerambycidae > Leptura > Leptura quadrifasciata. The sequence continues at coordinate 65,544,438 of OY776680.1, forward strand.
CTATCAGTATGACAGTACGCGTTGTATGCAATTGGAGACCATGTACTTATGCCGGAACACCTTAATAATCCAGGACGACGACAAGAGAGACTGCATATTTCAAATACTACAATTAAATAACAAAGCAGCTAATTGCCATCACACAAAAATTACAATCACCTCACCCTTGATCGAGCAAATAACAGAAGCCCACTACATCGCCATATTCCCCAATCAGACGAAAGTTCTAACAAAATGCACTTCCACGGAAATCCAAACTCTACAAGGAGTGTACTTAATTCAACTTCCCAGAGGATGCCAATTCCAAACCTTAAATTTTGTATATCTAAATACAAAAACGGAAATACCAGAACAACCCTTAACGCTACCGAAAATAGAAACGGCAGTCATTTAGGACCCGGAGGAATATCATCTCAATATCGACAAAACTCCCTTGGATGGACTTCAAAAGATACATCAGGACCGAAAGAAACTACTGCCCTTATCCATCACAAAAAATGGAGAAAGTTCTACTCACTTCTGGACAACCCCATTATTCATCATCGGCACAATAGTAATAATATTCGTCATATACAAGTGCCGAGAAAGATTGACGCAAGAAAAGAAGACCTCCCTCCACCAATCAACCTGAAGTTTTCTTTCTACCCCATAAAACTTCTTCTAAGGAGGGAGGAGTTATGGATGCCAACACCCCTTGACTTCCAGCTGAGATCAGCATCTCAACGTCATGAGAATAGATAAGCTAAAGTTATTTATTCTAGCGGAGCACCGCAATTCATGCTTTTTGTCATTATTATTTTACGCTGTAAACATAGTTTAATAAAGTGCTGCTTTTCGTTGTAATTGTTTTCTGCTTGTGAAAATTTGAATTGTTTTTAAAAACTGTTTTTCCGGAAGGGAAAACATTATTCGCGCACAGCTGTGAAGTCGTAAAACTTGTGTGTGAAATTTTCAAGGTAAATAATTAATATCATTAACTAAAAAGTACTTAGTTCCAAAGTTTGTTCTATCTTGAGTTCATAAACGTAGAAGTAATGATGAATGGCATTTCATTTTTATGATATAACCTAAAACAAGCACGTGGTCGTGCTGTAGAGTGAGTCACATCAAAAACCAGCTATTTTCCTTTTTTCCTGAATATACCTACTTTATATAAAACTAAGTCACATTTTCTCCTCGTATGGATGAATAATTACAGATTAATAAAATTAATGAGTCGATAGGTTAAATAATTTAATTTTTATGATGAACAAAAGTTTTGTAGTGTGAGTCACGCTGTAGTGAGTCGCACTGTAGTGTGAGTCACGGGAACAGGTTAATTAGAATTTAACTCTAATTAAAGAAAATCTGTGTTCTTTTATTAGATGGGAAAAACAGCTGCCCAAAGAAAAAAACAACAAAGAGATAGATTGAAGTTAAATGGCCTTTTTGAAGAATTTAGACGTAAGGAAACTCAAAAACAGAATGAAAGTCGTCGCAAGAAAAAAATTGAATGTACATTCGAAGAAAAACAAAAAATACGCGAAAGAAAGGCAGAAGAAATGAGAAAGTACAGTCTAAAAATTAAACAAAAACAGTCTATTATACCAAATACCGATGAAACTATGGCACTAGAAGTAACACCATCGAAAGCATTCAGAACAAAAAGTGCATATGGAAAAGCTGTCGCGAAGGTTAAAAGAAACCCGCCTTTTAGTCCAAGCAAGTGTAAAGCAATTGTTAAGACATTGGCAATACAGTTAACTCCTGAAATATTGACGCCCAGAAGTAAAAAGCGACCAGGAGAACTCTGACACAACAAAAAAGATTCAAGAATTTTATAATCGGGATGACATCAGTAGGCAAAGTCCTGGTATAAAAGATACTAAATTAGTCAGACTGGAGGACGGCACCAAAAAAAAAGTTCAGATACGACATTTATTTACCTCTATCATAGAAATTCATGCCTTATTTTGCGAAGAATTTGGGCAAATTGTGGGGAAAAGTAAATTTGCAGAATTGAGACCAGAACATGTTCTATTAAGTTGCCAAACACCAGAAAATGTGTGTCTGTGTAAATATCATGAGAACTATATATCTGCAGTGAATGTGTTGGCAAAATGTTGCACTAACATTCTAACTTATGACAAAAATTACATCACTTCTATGGCTTTATGTGAGAAGCGTTCAGAATCTTGCTGGGACGGAGAATGCACGACTTGTAAGGTGAAGTATGAAAATAAAATTCGGGAGGCTATTGAGTCTTATTCAAAACGATGACGCCTGTTTTCAAAGTTCATAGTTTCATCAAAAGAAAACAAGCTGAGTCTTATGAAGAAGAGAGAAAAGCTTCCTTGACGCCTGAATGTAAGTTTTCTCTGGTACAAGTTGACTTTGCTGAAAATTACAATTGTATTGCCCAGGATGAAGTTCAGTCCTACCATTGGTTACATCCTCAAGTGTCATTGTTTACTATATCGCTTTGGTATGACCAAGTGCAGCACCCAATGGCAATACTATCGGACAATTTACAGCATAACAAAGATACTGTTGTAGTATACATTGATCGGATTCTTCAAGAAATCCCAATAAACATATGGTCAGATGGTCCTTCGAGTCAATTTAAAAACCGATTCTTAGCTAATTCCCTGCCATTACTACAAAATCAACATGATGTGAAAATAGTGTGAAATTATTTTGCCACGTCACATGGAAAAGGACCAGTAGACGCTATTGGGGGCTCACTTAAACGTAAACATGTTACAGATATGCTGCTATACAGGGTGTTGCATCATGAGAGGGACATAGCTTAATAGGAGGTAGAGAACATCAGTGGTAACCGGAACCTCCCATAGAAATGTCTCATTGGGCCTTCATTACGAGGTTGCTGGGTGTTAAATAATTTTTGGCCAAACCTGTTTTTTGTCATAACTTTGACAGGGAATGAAATAACGGATTCATATTTGGTACGGCTAATGTACTAACGAGCCCCAAGAGGTACATGTATACAAAAAAATATGTCCAGGCCCGGACTCACTATAATTTATGTTTCTTCTTTGCATCAATAAAACATCACCCTGTATATATTTTTTTGAAATTTCGATACGATATTCGAAAAGAGCAAGAAAAAACAAACAAAATGGCCTATTTAATTTTTTTGTTACACCTTCGTGGTTATTTAAATACGTTGTTAAATGTGCAAGAAAATGGATTACAGAACCCTACTATTAAATGAGAGGCACGTGAAACAAATAGTTTTATAACTAAAATTTGCAAAAATTCTATTGAGCCTAGGTGGTCTGAGTGAATCCTAATTCCGGCACGTTTTAAAGGTCCATTTTGGTAAAAAACTGTGGTCCTAATAAGTAATCGGGTATGAAATAACAAAATTTTTAATCAATCACAGTAGGCTTGTTCAAAGTGACAGATAATAAAAATAAATCTCCTAAACAGTTGAATAATTGTTTGTTAGTAATTTAATGTGTCAATAATCCGCATTTAGTTAGTGAAAACTTGTGAAAATATTTCAACTATGCCAGTAAAATTTACAAACGTGGAATAGGCTGACATAATATTCATCTATGGTTTCTGTAATGGAAATGGTAGGTCGGCGGAAAGAGAATATCGGCTGCGTTTTCCTGGTCGTCGATGCCCTAATCATGAAACCTTTAGTACGGTGTTCCAGTATGCAAGACAACACGGAAAGTTTCCTAATTCTGCAGTTGTGGAGCGTGTTTTACAACAAGGTGTGCAGGAACAAAACAATATTATAAACGTAGTTCAAGAAAACCCAAATATGAGCACTAGACGAATCAGTTTGGCAACTGGTATTCCTCATTGGCGAGTATGGAGAACCCTAAAAAGAGAACGTTACCATCCATATCATATCCAGCAGGTACAGCGTCTTCAACAAGGCGACGATATCCCCCGCCTGGCATTTTGTCATTGGTTGTCTAACCATCGCCCAGTCATTTACAGAACCTTATTTACGGATGAGGCACAATTTACAAGGGATGGAGTAAACAATTCACGAAATAATCATAAATGGGCACAGGAAAACCCACATGCGGTACGCCAACGCCGTTCGCAACACAGGTTTTCTGTAAATGTTTGGGTCGGACTTGTGAATAGACATTTGATAGGGCCACATTTTTTTGAAGAAAGATTGAATGGTGAAATTTACTTTGATTTTCTTCAAAACATTTTACCGAATATGTTAGAAAATATCGGTATAAGAGGCATGTTGTTTCAGTATGATGGGGCCCCACCACATTTTAACCTTCAAGTAAGAGAACACTTAAACAATGTGTATCCTAATAGATGGATTTTACGTGGGGGTCCACATGAATGGCCACCAAGATCTCCTGATTGTAACCCTTGTGATTACTTTTTATGGGGCCACTTAAAAAACGAGGTTTATAGCATTGAAATTGAAAGTAGACAACATTTAATCCAGCGCATCGTTACAACCTGCGACGAAATACGGAATAATCCAGAAATGATACGTCGAGCAATTGGTGACCTTTCTAAACGCGCAAGAAAATGCACAGAATGTGGGAGAGGACATTTTGAAAATTTACTTTAGTGTCAATTACGTTTTATTTTTAAACACATTTAGTTATTGTTTTGTTATTTATTGTTAATTGAATAGAAAATATTTTATTTATTTAGATTTTAGTTTGTTCTCTTTTCCAATTTTTATTAAGTATAAAATGTTGATGATTTTCTTGATCAAAGTAACTGGTTGCTTAGGCCTAAATGGTTTAAATTATCTGTCACTTTTATTCTTTGAACAAGCCTACTGTGATTGATTAAAAATTTTGTTATTTTATACCCGATTACTTATTAGGACCACAGTTTTTTACCAAAATGGACCTTTAAAACGTGCCGGAATTAGGATTCCCCCAGACCACCTAGGCTCAATAGAATTTTTGCAAATTTTAGTTACAAAACTATTTATTTCACGTGCCTCTCATTTAATAGGGTTCTGTAATCCATTTTCTTGCACATTTAACAACGTATTTAAATAACCACGAAGGTGTAACAAAAAAAATAAATAGGCCATTTTGTTTGTTTTTTCTTGCTCTTTTCGAATATCGTATCGAAATTTCAAAAAAATATATACAGGGTGATGTTTTATTGATGCAAAGAAGAAACATAAATTATAGTGAGTCCGGACCTAGATATATTTTTTTTTATACATGTACCTCTTGGGGCTCGTTAGTACATTAGCCGTACCAAATATGAATCCGTTATTTCATTCCCTGTCAAAGTTATGACAAAAAACAGGTTTGGCCAAAAATTATTTAACACCCAGCAACCTCGTAATGAAGGCCCAATGAGACATTTCTATGGGAGGTTCCGGTTACTGTTAAAGAACGCTATAACCCCGATATACTTTTCGACGTTGTAACAAAATCCGACTTAGGAAATACTTCGTAAGAAAAGCGTGCTTCACGTAAAAACGCCGTGGAGGAGGTTTTTAATTCTTGGAAATATATTTTTGCTCTTCGGAGCATTTTTTATGCCAAATTATCGCTAACTCTTCAAGGAGCGTTAATTTAGAAAGTGTAGTAAATGTCGCTGCACAGGGACGTAATGTCGCCCCGACCACCCAATTTTAGAAAGTATACTAAAATTGGACTTCCAAATTTCCAAGATTAAAAACCCTTTTACGAATCCACGTTGTCAAGCACTGCAACTCTTACGAGGTATTGAATATGAGGACAAGTTAGTCCAACGACTATTCAAAGTATATCGGAAGTTATAGCGAAAATAGCCCTTAGCGACATGGGACCCCCATCATTTCCTAGCAGTCGGTTTTGACGGGGAAATGATGAGTTTTGACGGGGTTTGCCCTAAACCGGTTCCTCAGTGATTCGGAGTCAAAAAAGTATCTATACCATGTACTCACACGTGCATGGGATCTGCCTTGCCTGAACGTAAAATTTGTTATTGCATAATACAAAAGAAGTAGAAACGCTTCAAGCAATTTTAAGCTCCGAGGAGCGACCAAAATTTATGTGAATTAATAAATACGTTTAAAAGACAGGCAAGCATAAGCCCACCAAAATTTCAGTTACATGAAACTTTTCTTGAATCTTTTTGTGCATCGTTAGCTTTTCAAACTGCATATTGGATGGTAGTTGGTACCGTATGAATCGTCCCGTTCCTCACCAAGTGTTGTACACGGGTCAGACCATTGTTTGTTAACATTTTCTCTGAAGAAGTTGTTGTAAAAACATAAATTTTTAAAGGATTTAATATATATATTTTGAACTTTATATTGTCTTTTAGTTGTGTTTTCTAACAAAATTCCCTTTCAGATTTAATTTTAAGAGAGTGTGAAACAGACAGTGTTAGATTTATAGTGTTACGACGTCTTCCAATTGATACCATCAGAGCCGCAGTTAAGCATAAACGACAGTAAGTATGATTTATCCATTATTCTCCGCCTGAAACAGTCACGTTGAACCCTAAAAAATTTTGTGAACGTAATATTATTATTTAGAATTTAAGAAAAGGTTGAGGAAAAAGAAAATTAATTTTTTCTTTTTCCTATTTTTTTTAATTTTTCTAAATTTTTCGAGCAGAAAATACGTCCTTCAGACTTCCATCAAAGCATGGATCTTTCACATTACCACTGATGTTCTCTACCTCCTATTAAGCTATGTCCCTCTCATGATGCAACACCCTGTATGTCAAACTGCGGTTGACGATGAAGGTGATGACGGAAAAATTATGAGCCTGAAAATAACCAGTAATGATGATTTGTTTAGAGTTGATGAAAAGGATGTCATTTGTTAACTTTGAAGATATTCTTGAAATTTTACCCGACCCAACTGTTGTTCTTAAAGGTAACAGAATGTTTTATAAATTTCCCAGGAAACTTGATGTTTTTGAAAAATATTAAATTATTTTTAGTATTGTTTTTTCTTTATAATGGAAATTTTGTGTTATTTAGTTTGGAGACAATTTTGATTTCAATTAAGATGAATTGTTATTATTTTTTATTAGAAAATAAAATAAATATGTTTTTTTATTTCATAATTAAAAGATTAGAAGCTGTAATTTTAATTTGTAAGAGATTTGAGGCTGATTCATGGTATGCAAATGTGATGGTAGTGTGAGTCACATTTGGGCTTGTAGTGTGGGTCACAAATATTTTTTTTAATATATATTTTTATTTAAATACTGTGTACCTTTACTGACCATTTCTAAAAATTTTAACACTTTCACAAGCACCATGTATATGCATAATAGTGTATGCATAAAAATGGGGAAGATTTTCGAGCTTCAAAATGAACCCCGAAGTTGCCTTCCTTTCGTGTAGTGTGAGTCACAGGGCAAATATCTTGCATTTTCTCACTGAAAACATTGGGTTTCATAATTATTTTTTATGCATGAAATAAACATATTTTTCTTCGAAGTTTGATATAAAAAATAATCTTAAAAATATATTAATTTCCATATTATAATTTTTTATTGGTGGAAACTATCCTCACAGGTAGTGTGGGTCACACATGGAATTGCCCTGTGGTGATTTTAATATAAATCTGGACAGTATACTTGTTTAGATAAAAGTACCAATGAATTCATGAATGTAACTGAATCGTTTGAGTTTAATATTTGCATAAATGAATACACACGTATTACTAGTAATATTAAAATCTATTATAAACGATATTTTGTGTAATGTTGATGCATCAGTATTTCAGTCTACTGTTGTATATTGCGATTTATCCGATCACTTCTTACAACATATTTTGTACAACTATGAACATCTAGATCAAACTGTGAGCCTCGTCTGATGGAAAAGTAAGATGATTTTTCAACAGCACAAAAACAAATAATCTTACGATATTTACTATCCTTGGAGAACTGGAACTTCTTACAAGCAAACACAGACAGTAATGCAAAATTCGAACAATTCCTTTATATATTTATTAAACTAATAGATTTTTCATTTCCACTACAAAGTATCATAGTTAAAAAAGGAATGTAAAAAAGACCCTGGGTTGCACAATATATAACTGATGAGGATAAATTTGTTAGGGACGCATTTAAAGTAGCAGTATAAGTTAACGACGATAATATTTTAATTCGTTACAATACAAGGTGGCATACATTTACAGGAACAGCAAGATAACTTGAAAAATACGAATCCTAGAAAAAACTTTTAATACAAAAGTTACAGGAAATTTCCCTGGCTATCTGACAGTGACCGTGGATTTGACCTTGACTTTCAAAGTCATTTGAAGGTCATATTTACTCGCGTTGAACTTCAATTTTGTGCCGAAGGTCATATCCGAATGAAAAATGTTCCGCTCGTTTCATTCGGGGTTAAAAGCAGGGCGTCCCATTTGAAAAACCGACTTGCCCTTCAAATTACCTTAAGACCATGGTCAAGGTCAAATAGAAGGTCCCGTCAGATAGTCAGGTAAGTTTCCTACAACTTTTGCATACAAATTGTTTTTCTAGGAATCGTATTTTTCAAGATAGTTGGCGAAGTTTTTCATGGGGTTCAGCGATTTTTCGATACTCCGTGTTCTCCAACAATTTTTCTGGATTTTTTCCAAATGGCCACTCTTGCAGAGGTCACATGAAGAAGTGAGATTGCTATTCAATGACGTTTTTCATAATAAAGGCGAAGGTATTTCTAAATTAACTGTCCCTCGTACTCCCCTCGGGGACCAGTATAAGTCGTGTGTACGCTTCTGGTAGCAGCGACGGTGCGCTAAGTGTGAAATCGAGTGATCGAAGTGACTAACTAAGCGACTAGGAAAACCTGCCGCCTCCACGTGGTCGAGGGGGGAAAACGACCTGGGGACTGCCTGAAAAGGTTGGTTTAAAAACCCCAGGCGGCTAAATGGCAGAAGGACAATCTGTGGGTATAGAAAAGGACATGGATATGGACACTACGAGTGCGAGTATCGCGAGTGGCGTCAGTGCGGTTGGCGCAAATGGACAAGAAACTATTATGGGGACACTAGACGTTGAGCTAGTGTACTCGGACCTGATAAAGTTTGTGGAGCATGACCTGGATCCGACCAGGAGACTGCGAAAAGATAACATAGAAGCCTTAAAGGCCAGACTTACTAAGCTGGCCTTTGCCCAGGCTGAGCTGGTCGGGGAGTTTAAGTGCCTTAAAAAGGAGAACGAGGAACTCAGGAAGAATCTAGAAACACGTAAAGAGTCTCCAGCTATCCAGGGGCCCACCTACGCGGCAGTGGCCAGAACGACTAAGGTAGAAAGAAAAGTAAGTATCATAGACCAAAACCAAAAAAAACCAAAAACCAAAAACGACTGTATTCTTAACCTCCAAAAAAGGAGAGGACGCGAAAAAAGTGCAAGAAGTCTTTAAAAAGGCAATTGATCCAACAAAAGAGAAATTAAAAATTAAATCAATTAAAACTACGGGCAAAGTTCTCATTGTTGAGACTGATAGTGAGCAAGGAGCCACTAAGATAATGAATAACACGAAATTACAAGAGAATCTCAGGTGAGAGCCTCCTAAAAAGAGAAGGCCCCTGATGATTGCATACAACATACCGAGCGATATTTCGCCCAATAAGATACTACAGTCTATATATGAGCAAAACTTTGAGGGGCTAATATCTAAAGAGGAGTATGATGAGAATTTCATACTAAGATTTAAAACGGGGCCGAAAAACAGACCATCCGAGCATCATGTCATCGAAATCAGCGCTAAGCTAAGGAAGATACTAATGAGCCAAAAGAGAATATACCTATCATATGGGTCGTATGATGTCAAAGACTACATTGTAGTCCCTAAATGTATGAAATGCCAGGATCTAGGGCATGTCGCAAAGCACTGCCGACAGCAAAGTCAGGTATGTGCGTACTGCGCTAAAGAAGGGCACAAGAAACCAGATTGCCCAAACAAGGGTCAACAGGCTATTTGCATACCTTGTAGAAATAGAGGCAAGAGATGCGTAGGAAGAATGCATGACACATAAACTCCTAGTGGAAAGACTAATTGCTAAGACTGACTATACTGTTGATGGATAACTCCGAAACAGTAAGTCAGGAAGTGCAACACACAAAAGTGAGGAAAAACAAAACCCCCTCTCGCTTAAGACGAGACAAAATGAGAGCAGAGAGACGAAAACAACAACTAGAAATGAATGAAATAAGGGTAACAAATGAGCCGGTTGAAGACACTAAAAGAAGTATAGGAACTCAAACCGAAAGGAATGGGTTCCTATACAGATTATGGAACTGGATCTGGCATCCTAAAGGGAAAAAGGAAAAGAACTCTTTCTGGCCGATAAGGCAAAAAACAATCTCAGAGAGTCGGACACAACTCACAGAAGAGAAGGGTCCGGTCAAAGAAATGTACGACATGATGGATGATAGGATGAGGCTTAGAAGGCTTGAGGAGCCGGGAATTTTAATAGCTGCCCTGAGGCAAACGGTACGAAAACATCATCCGAACGGAGGGACGATAGCCTATCCAGTGCTGGAAGCAGTGGATAGGATCCATCTCAAACAAAACAACATTCCCACAGAGGAAGATGCCCTGTTAGGCTTACTACATAGAATGTTCAAAGAAAGGGGCGAAGAACTGTACCTAGAAGAGGTATATAAGCAACTAGCAATCACGCACGGAAGGGTCTGCTTTGACTATACCAAGGCATGGCCCGACTGTTACAAGTTGGTGCGAAATTTCGCGACCAACTCGACAAACAGAACATCCAAAGTACTCACCAAGGGATGCCCACAGGGGTCCATCTGTGGACCAGTCTTCTGGGACATTACGATGGACAACCTGTTGGGCTATCTAGACAGCCTGATCGAGATAAAAACAACGCTAGCATACGCGGATGACCTCTTATTGTTAATAGGAGGTGAATCGAGAAATCAACTAGAGGTAAAAGGAGGAAACGCAATGCGGAATTTGAGCACGTGGTGCGATAAAAACAAAATGAAAATAGCAACTAACAAAACTAAAATTTCATTACTAAAAGGAAACTTGCAAAGGGATCCCTTGGTAAGGATGGAGGATGGGAACATAGGACGACAGACAACTTACAGATACCTAGGAATACACATAGACGAGAAACTAAATTACCTAAATCATATTCAGACTGCCAGTGCAAAAGCAAGTAAGCAGATGCACATGATAGTGAGGCTTGCCATAGCAGACTACAAAATACCAATACACGTTGCAAGAATCTACCTTAAGGCGGTTATGGAGTCAATCCTGAGTTATGGGGCCAGTGTCTGGGCATATAGACTATTATTGAGGAAACCAAGAGAGGCGGTGAGAACAGCGCAAAGGGGGGTCCTGATAAGACTCACTGGAGCATTCTGTACCGTCTCTCTGGAGGCCCTAGCGGTCATCACAGACACAATGCCAATAGATTACGAGATTAGAAAGAAGGCTGCCATATATTGGATACGGAAAGGTAACCAGGAGGAAGTACGTAGGGTTTTAGGGGTACACGCAAACAATAAGAAAGAAATAACGGAGACAATTACGAGACAATGGCAAGAAGAGTGGGAGACCTCCAACAAGGCTAGGAGATTATGGGAAATCTTACCCACGATCTACCACCGACGGACTCTGACGTACCTCCAACCTACCCAGGGCATGACTCACTTTCTTACGGGCCATGGCCCTTACCCACAAAACCTGCATAGGATGGGGCAGCGAAATGACCCGCACTGTCAGTGTGGTCAGCTTGGTACCCCGGAACATGTAGTGTTTGTTTGCAATGTACAAATCAATGACACGATAACGCACGAAAGACAAATACTATTAGGAAAAACACTACGGCAAATATTAGAAGACCCTGAACTGACTAATGCACTAGATAGGCTAACCAATGAGGTCTCACGACTTCAGAGGGAAGCCTATAGAACAAGACAGAGACACAACGACTGAGAAATCCTCTGCCTGTTTCGGATATCCGTCAGATAGAGGGTGAATCACCAGTCGATGAAGACCAAACGATGCTTCCAAATGGTGAACACAGGGTCGATGATTGCAACGTGTAGAGGAATAGGACTAGAACGGAACCAAACAAACAAAGACAGAAGAGACTAGGACAAGACGAATAAGCTTATAAGTGCATATTGCATGAAAAGTTGTAGATTATAGAGTAGAAATAGTAGAAACATGAGTTCATGTAATTTAGATATAAGGAACGTAGTTATGTCGGGCTGCATGCGGTATGCATGTCATTTAGCATGTTAGGAAGTAAGTTTAGATTTAAGGATAGTTTTGAAAAGAAAATGGCAATAAAAGAAACAAAAATAGTGCAACCAAAGAAAAGACACATTCATGCCACCTTCTCGTGGTAGGGACGGTAACGACTCGGGGGTGACAGCTTCGGGCTGAAATAAAAATCCCCCGAACGGCCAAGTGCATGAGTGTGTCAGAAGAAAGGCTGGGATTAAATGATTAGGTGCCCAGCCAGTAAGATTGAGGTTCACTAAATGAAAAAAAAAAAATGTCCCTCGCACTGTCCGCCGATTTAAAGAAACTGAGACGAATAAAAATCGTCCGAAATCTGGAAGGTCAGGATCGCTAACGACAGAAGAGCGATAAGTTGAAGTAGCATAATCACTTGTTGAAAATCCTAGACTGCCAATCAATAAAGCGTCTCAACAGCTTGACAAAAGTCGATTTTCAGTACATTATAAAATTCCATCCTTACAAAATACATCTCCACCAAGAACTAAATGAAGATGATCCTGATCACTAGTTGGAGTTTTGTGGAATTATAATGCAAAGAATTGATAACCGTAATTTTTTACACCAAATTGTTTTTCAGTCAAACCACTTTTGAAAATTGTGGTAAATTAAACCATCATAATATCAGATATTGGAGTAATGAAAATCCTCATTGGTTGCTTGAAGCGCAGACGCAAATACCTCAAAAGTTGAGTGTTTGGGCAGGGACTTTTTCGCCATCGAGTGGTTGGGCCTTTTTTATTAATGGAAATCTGAATGCTGAAACTCCTTACAAGCAATATTGTGCCAGCTATACAGCTAATTGCTGATAACGATTTTAATGAAGTTTGGTTTCAGCAAGATGGCGCGCCTCCACATTATGGACTGTCAGACTATTTAAGAGATACTATCCCCAATCAATGAATTGGACGAGGAATCTTTGAGTGGCCAGCTAGATCACCAGACATAGTACCGAATGATTATCTTCTTTGGGGTTATTTAAACAATAAAGTTTATTTACCAAACCTCAAGATTTAAAAGAACTGCAACAGCGAATAATTACACCAGAAATGATGAAAAGTGCAATTGATAATTTTTATATTGGTCTAGCTCACTGTCAAACTGTCAATGGCGAACATTTTGAACATCTGCTGTAATAACTCAAGTATGGGAACAGCAGAACAACTTGAAAAATTACGATTCCTAGAGAAAAACTGTAAATACAAAACTTGTAAATTTCCCTGGCTATCGGACGGTGACCTTGGACATGACCTCGGAATTTAAGGTCATTTGAAGGTCGTTGTTTTTTTAATGGGACCCATTACTTTTAACCCCGGAAATGAAGCTAGTGGAAAATTTTACGTTCAGGTATGACCTTCGGCACTTACAAAATTGAAGTTCAAGTTGGGTAAAGATGACCTGCGCACATAATACGTTAAATTGATTCTCATATTCATTTCCAAAAATATGTCACTTTAGACGCACAAAAAATTAAAATAAATATTTAAATCTTGAACTAAATATGAACAAAATGCACAAACTTTACCTTCAAAAATTATCCCATCAACTATAGCACCACCAAATATGCACCCGCTAACTACGAACCAGTTATTATGCCCCCACCAACTTTACTCTCGCCAAATATGCCACCGTCGAATGTGTCTTTGCCAACTATGACCCCAGCAACTATGCAACCCATTGGTCTATTACATTCAACATCCCCAATGGCAAAGCAAATTTTTGAACAAATATGTAAAAAGGCATTTCTAGAAGTGGCTTGAGCCAATTTAGAATTGAGAGAATAGTGAAACATGATTCCTGTGAACATAATACACCAAATTGATTCTAATATTCAGTCATCTGCAAAAGGAACATCTCATATAGTCGCACAAAAAAAGAAAATAAATATTTGAATCTTGAACTAAATTGAACAAAATGCGCAAACTTTACCTTCAAAAATCATCCCGTCAACTATAGCGCCACTAAATATGCACCCGCTAACTATGAACCACTTAATTATGCCCCCACCAACTCTACTCTCGCCAAATATGCCACCGTCGAATGTGCCTATGCCAACTACGTCCCCACCAACTATGCAGCCCCTTGGTCTATTACATACAACATCCCCCGTGGAAAAAAAAATTTTGAACAAATATGTAAAAAGGCATTTTTAGATGTGGCTTGAGCCAATTTAGAATTGAGAGAATAGTGAAACATAATACACCAAACTGATTCTCATATTCAGTCATTTGCAAAAAGGAACATCTCAATATAGTCGCACAAATGAAGAAAATAAATATTTGAATCTTGAACTAAATTGAATAAAATGCACAAACTTTACCTTCAAAAATTATCCCATCAACTATAGCGCCACCAAATATGCACCCGCTAACTATGAACCACTTAATTATGCCCCCACCAACTCTACTCTCGCCAAATATGCTACCGTCGAATGTCTGCCAACTATGTTCCCACCAACTATGCGGCCCCTTGGTCTATTACATTCAACATCCCCAATGGCAAAGGAAATTTTTGAACAAATATGCAAAAAGGCATTTTTTAGAAGCCGATTTAGATTTCAGAGAATAGTGAAACATGATTCCTGCGAACATAATACGTTAAACTGATTCTCATATTCAGTCACTTGAAAAAGGAAAATCTCATTATAGTCGCACAAAAAATGAAAATACATATTTGAATCTTGAAATAAATTGAACAAAATGCACAAACTTTATCTTCAAAAATCATCCCATCAACTATAGCGCCACCAAATATGCACCCGCTAACTATGAACCACTTAATTATACCCCCACCAACTCTATTCTCGCCAAATATGCCACCGTCGAATGTGCCTATGCCAACTACGTCCCCACCAACTATGCAGCTCCTTGGTCTATTACATACACCATCCCCAATGGAAAAGAAAATTTTGAACACATGTGTAAAAAGGCAGTCTTAGAAGTGGCTTGAGCCGATTTAGAATTGAGAGAATAGTAAAACATGATTCCTGTGAACATAATACATCAAACTGATTCTTATATTCAGTCATCTGCAAAAGGAACATCTCACTATAGTCGCACAATAGAAGAAAATAAATATTTGAATCTTGAACTAAATTGAACAAAATGCACAAACTTTACCTTCAAAAATCATCCCATCAACTATAGCGCCACCAAATATGCACCCGCTAACTATGAACCACTTAATTATGCCCCCACCAACTCTACTCTCGCCAAATATGCCACCGTCGAATGTGCCTATGCCAACTACGTCCCCACCAACTACGCAGCCCCTTGGTCTATTACATACAACATCCCCAGTGGGAAAGAAAATTTTTGAACAAATATGTAAAAGGCATTTTTAGAAGTGGCTTGAGCCAATTTAGAATTGAGAGAATAGTGAAATACAATACACCAAACTGATTCTCATATTCAGTCATTTGCAAAAGGAACATCTCATTATAGTCGCACAAATGAAGAAAATAAATATTTGAATCTTGAACTAAATTGAATAAAATGCACAAACTTTACCTTCAAAAATCATCCCATCAACGATAGCGCCACCAAATATGCACCCGCTAACTATGAACCACTTAATTATGGCCCCACCAACTCTACTCTCGCCAAATATGCCACCGTCGAATGTGCCTATGCCAACTACGTTCCCACCAACAATGCAGCCCCTTGGTCTATTATACAGTGTGTCCCAAATTCGATCCCCACCATTGGGATATCGGAAACTGTAAGAGGTAGAGAGGTGGTTAAATTAGAAAAGTTGTGGCAATTTTAATGCTGATTTTGAATCCGTCGAGAAATCAGGGCTAACTGCGATCGTCTTCGAATTATTTTCAAAAAACTGAAATTTTGTATTTTAGTTTTTGTCAAAAATCTGAAAAACGAGCAATCGTACGAAGATAAAAATTTTACCTTCTAAAGGCACTTTTTTGTGAACGTTCTAGTAGTGTCGTTAGTTTTTTTGTAAAGCATTTAGTTTCTGAGATACGACCCACAATTTTCAATTTTCTTATGGACGCCATATTGGATTTTTACAGATTTAAAATCTACATTAAATTCTCGTTCTCCTGATGTATAACACTAATGGTTTATGTTGTTAGTTAGGACACCAAACGACGATCTTTGTTTTCATGTTAAGTAGGCTATGTACAACATGATAAATGACAAGCGAGCAGTGACAAGACGCACAACTTATGGTGGAAGTGAATTTTATCAAGTTGTAAACATCACAAAACAAAAAGGTGTTAATTGTGCTTTGTAAAACACGTCAATATGCCATACACTAACCTTGAAAGATTTGACATGTATAACTGTTATATCAGAAATAATAGAAATAGTACAGAAGCAACCAGAATGTATTATAATTTGTACCCAGAGAGACGACAACCTGATAGGACAATTTTTCTTACATTACAAAGGAATTTACAAGAACATGGAAGTTTTTCTGCACCTCGGCAGAAGTATGGTTCCCGTCGTTTAACCCAAGAGAACATTTTAAATATTGAAGAAATTATCAATGAAACACCCACAATTTCTACTCGAGAATTAAGTCGGAGAACTGCAGTGCCAAAAACAACTGTTCACAGATATTTACAAGACAATAAGTACCACCCTTTCAAACCAGTTATCGTACAAAAATTAAGACCCGGAGATGCTGAACGTCGGCTTGTGTTCTGTAACTGGTTCACTAATCAGTGTGACCTAATTGAGAATTTTCCATTAAATGTCTGCTGGACCGATGAAACAAGATTTAATAATAACGGAATTTACAATAAACATAATCATCATTACTGGGCGGTAAATAATCCGCGTATTATCAGAGAATCAAGATCGCAAGACAGATTTGGATTTAATGTTTGGTGCGGAATATTAGGTATGTAAGCCCTTATTGAGTTTTTTTGCTCTGATGCTGGGGCATGTTTCAAACTTATTAATTAATTTAATTAATTGTATTTCAGGCAGTAGACTACTGGGTCCAATAATCTATGATTATACCTTAAATGGTCCACGTTATCTGGAGCTACTGCAAAATGAAATTGCACATTTTTTAGATGAGATATCACTAGCTGAACATCAGAGAATGTGGTACCACCACGATGGTGCCCCACCGCACAATTCACGTGTGATTCAGAGGCATCTTCACGATCACTTTGGTGTACAATTAATAACAACACATGGACCTGTAAGATGGCCTGCGAGATCGCCCGATTTTACGCCCCTCGATTTTTACCTCTGGGGCTATGCCAAGAACCAAATTTATGAAGAACCTGTCAACAATGTTGATGAGCTGAGGGAGCGAGTTATTGAAACATTTGAAAACATTGACAGACGTTTCCTGAGAAAAGCTGCAAATCACGTGCACTTGCGACTACTAAAATGTATTGAAAATAATGGGACCCACATTGAACAGTACCTTTGATGTGTTACTATTGTATGTTATTATTATGATGATTATTATCTGTAAATAAACAAAGATCGTCGTTTGGTGTCCTAACTAACAACATAAACCATTAGTGTTATACATCAGGAGAACGAGAATTTAATGTAGATTTTAAATCTGTAAAAATCCAATATGGCGCCCATAAGAAAATTGAAAATTGTGTGTCGTATCTCAGAAACTAAACGCTTTACAAAAAAACTAATGACACTACTAGAACGTTCACAAAAAAGTGCCTTTAGAAGGTAAAATTTTTATCTTCGTACGATTGCTCGTTTTTCAGATTTTTGACAAAAACTAATATACAAAATTTCAGTTTTTTGAAAATAACTCGAAGACGATCGCAGTTAGCCCTGATTTCTCGACGGATTCAAAATCATCATTAAAATTGCCACAACTTTTCTAATTTAACCACCTTTCTATCTCTTATAGTTTCCGATATCCCAATGGTGGGGATCGAATTTGGGACACACTGTATACAACATCCCCAGTGGAAAAGAAAATTTAGATTTAGAATTGAGAGAATAGTGAAACATGATTCCTGTGAACATAATACACCAAACTGATTATCATATTCAATCATTTGCAAAAGGAACATCTCACTATAGTCGCACAAACGAAGAAAATAAATATTTGAATCTTGAACTAAATTGAACAAAATGCACAAACTTACCTTCAAAAATCATCCCATCAACTATAGCGCCACCAAATATGCACCCGCTAACTACGAATCATTTCATTATGCCCCCACCAATTCTGCTCTCGCCAAGTATGCCACCGTCGAATGCGTCTTTGCCAACTATGTCCCCACCAACTATGCAACCCCTTCGCAGACGATACTGACATGGGTCTGAGCTGCTTAGAAAGTTGCCGTTAGACGGGTACATTGAATTATTGTTATTGGCGCGGAATAATATAACTAACTGTTAATTTTCAGTGCATCGATTTGACTCAACAAAAGAAGTTTGTAAAAGTATATTTATTATATTTAATAGTGCTACATAAAAATTATTAGGACGATCAGTTATCTACTAACTAAAAAGCTAAGCTATTTATTACTACATTATTAATATATCCAGAAAAGTACAACATAACCTAAAAACAATTATGCCGTTTGCTCGGGAGCCATATAACAATTAACTGGATTTCAAACTATTTTAAATAATAATAATATATTTCCAGCTTTGACTGAGAAAATGTGACGCTTGAAAATCGTTAAAATATATAATATTAATATAATATAGTACAATTTTTAAATCTCTAATTACCCTGCTAATTGCCGTGTATCGATAAAATAAATAGTTATGTCTGGTTTTGTTTTAGTTTTACGATGGATAATTTTCAGAAATTTCGGGGAAAAATTGCTAATGATGGCTCTAAATATAAAAACAAAGCAAGCATTCTGCCAAAAGCGTATTATCAGGGTCACAAGTGGTCAGGATTGCGATGATCCAGATTATTGTCCTTATAGTTCTGACGATAGTAGAGACAGTTTGTGTAATGCAGAGTAAATGAAGAATTTGCTTCTAATTCAAAAATTGATGAAAGCGTTGCCGGGTGCTGTCATGATAGTAATATTTTCAAGAATATTTATGTTTCAACAGAGCAGAAAATTGGCCGCGATGTAGTAGATTCGGACCTAGCTCAAACTGAAGAAAGATTGGTTGAACTCATTACTACAACAGCACAGAAAGAGGTTTTTACAGTACATGAGAAAACCGTCTCTAATATAATAACACCGACTACTACTTAGCTTGATGTATTAGAACCCGCATTAATTACCACAGTAATTGAAAACAACAAAACAATTCAGAGCGAAGTTTTTACAAGTGATCATCATATTTTGCTAGATATTTCTAACTTATGTGTGCCAGAACAGGAGGAGTGTTTCAACTAAAATCACACCGCCTGTTAGCCTTGAAGCAACATATCCTGAATTAATTACTCAAGTAATTGAAAACGATGTTGTTAACAATGACATTATTTGTGATATTCACATCAATGTGGCCGAAACTGATTATGTGCCTACTAATAATAACACCACGAATATCCAGTACACTAAAAAGGGTACAATACGAAAACCAAAAGAAGTATGATATACCAGTGGATCAAAGAAAAAGGGCGAAATATGATTTGCGTGTGGAAAAACATGGAGCAAAGAGTGGTTGCAGGGAAGAATATGTAAAAAATTGTGGCAAAAGATAGCAGAGGACAGAAGAAAATTCTTAAATAGTGAGTTTTGGAAAATGAGTGATGATAAAGAAAGAAAGTCTTTTAGAATGCATCACATTTCATCCATATCTGTGAAGCAGCGTACAACACGTCCGGATGCAGATAACGAGAATTATCGAAGAAACAATTCTTTTATATACACGCTCAAGAATGAAAATGGCTCTTCTGAATCTATATGCAAAACATTTTTTCTAACGACCCTTGGTTTCAATAGAAACAATGATAAGATTCTTCGTACCTGTGACAGACAAAAGATGTACAAAGGTACCTCACAATAAAATTATAGATGATGAAATCATTTGCCAACATATCACTACATTTAATCCGACGATTTCGCATTACCGTAGGGAACGCCACCTCGTCTCTATCTGCCAAGTGATCTCACATTTACTGACTCGAGAAAAAAATCCAAATAATAAAATTTCATATGAAAAATATCGTGTAGTAGCAAAAAAAATAATGTGTCACTTACTAACCTTGAGCTCGTGTTCAATTATTTACGAGCAATTATAGCATGGTTGACAGCAGTGAATCCTTCGCACAGAGCCTGTTGAATTTAGACGCATGTGTTTTGCCACCATGTAGCAGGGAACAACGTATATTGGAAATATGTGGAGCAATGCCTACCTTTCAACTCCAAATAACTTCGACCCCATGAAATTTGGCTGGGTGACTGAGCCCAATAATACGAAGGGGATGATATTCTGCAGTCTGTCCATGGCATCTTCGTTCAACCGAACGAAACCGAAGGCAATATTTAAAAAATGACGACAATATCTTGTTATTTACATAAATTGTTGGAGAGCATCAAAATGGCTTATCGAATATTATTTTTTACAGCTGCCGATGGGGACGCCCAAGACAAGATAATAATTGCTTCTTCGAACGATGAAGACGATGATGATATTTAATTTTATTTTAATTTATAAATTTATAATTTAACATCGGAATTTTAACAAAATGTCAATATTATAATGGATAATCCTGTTCATGATATAGTCTGTTCATTATTAGAAACCCCATTTTCTAGACTTAAAAATAATGACCGAAAGGAAATTATGATCAAAAGCCGTCCTACGCCATATTATTAGTCTTTTAAAATCTGATAAAAAACATGGACATACTTTTTCGCGATCTTTTAAAATCCAATGGTATGCTAGTCACCAGTGGTTATGTGGGAGTTATTTTACACAAAGTTTATTTTGTTGGGGAGAATGAGGAGAAATAATGTATGGGTCTCGCAGGGTTTTTCGGATTTAAAAAATGTATCTGCTAGTATTAAAAAGCATGAGTTGTCAAAAGAACATACGTGTAGTTATCTCAGTTTCAAACGATATGAAACGAACACTTCAACCATAAAAGACGCTCTAGAAATGCAATCGACTTATTATTAACGAATAAGTGAGAAAGAATCGAAATTTATTAGGTTATTTAATAGATGTTACATGTCATTTAGCAAAACAAGAATTGTCGTTCAGGGGCCATAATGAAAAAGGTGATTCTTTCAGTGCTGGTAATTTTCGTGAAACATTTAATTTAATTATTAAATGGGATGTAGAAATTCAAGAGCATTTAAAAAAAATTGGAAACTTTTTTTCAGGATTGTCTAAATCTATACAAAATGATTTAATTGTTTGTATTTCGGAATAACTCATGGAAACAATACATATGGAAATAAAAGAATCGTTATTTTTTGCAGTTCAAGCAGATGATAATAATAATAATAATCATTTATTTTCCTTTTCGACAATACAGAATATTGTATAGGAATAGTCATATAGCACTTACAAACTAAGAGACAAAAAATTCTGATACAGAATAGTAACATTTATCCAATAAAAATAATTTTAACCTTTTCTTAAATAAATGCACAGTCTTACTGCATTTTATTTCGTCTGGCAATCGGTTAAAGATTTTAGGTCCTATAAATCTTGGGGATTTACTAGTCATATTAAGCCTGGCACAAGGCTCATGCAGCTTAGTCTTTTGCCTTGTATTAACATTATGACAATCTTTATTTAAAATAAAATTATTCCTATTCATAAAAACATATATACATATTTCCAAAATATACAGACTCGGTAAGCTTAAAATTTTAAAATCTATAAAAATATTTTTGCAGGAGTAAGCACTCGGTACGTCGGCAATACATCTAAAATGCGTTTTTGCGCAATAAATACCTTAAGGTACGATTTGTTAGAACAGTGCGCGGCGTAAGGCGTACACTCAGCCGAGCGCACATACCCTATAATCTATTGCTGGTTATTATATGAGCATGGTTTGTTAGAGTCTGCACAGATAAGCGTATGCGCGACGCACAGCTTACTGTACGCTATTATCAACTTCAGTCAGATTAGAACGCAATCGCCGGCTTGAGCTCAAACAAGTGCAAGCGTTGTCAGCACACTTTTGTTCATTTTATTTTAAGTAAATTATTTTAAAATGAGTGGTAAGTTTTCTTCGGAGGAAGATGAGCTTCTAATTGATTTAGTTCGTCAACATCCACCTTTATATCAGGTCAGAAAACGGACCTATAAAGATTTGATTCTGAAAAATAATATCTGTAAAGAAATAGCTGCAGTACTGGGAAAAAGTGGTAAGTTTATAAATGTCATTTTTATTTTACATGTAAATTATTATATAAATTAATTAATTCGTTGCACCAGTCTGTCTTGCCATGGCAAAGATCCACGTGCACTATTAAAGTATTTTTTGAAAGTATCTCTGACCTCATAAGCTTCAAATCGTGCTCTTCTCGCAGATGTTGGGGCAAGTGTAAGTAGATTTTCTTTTGGTAATTGAAGAGTTTCCTGGTTGGTATGTTGAATGGGGTATGGAATGTTTGCATTTCTAAGCATGTTATGCAATATGCATGCCGAAAATATTAGAGAATCGGTTGCATCTGCAGTAATGGTTATTGGCGTATAAAAAACACGGAAATACTGACACAATAGGCCAAATGCATTTTCTGAAGTTCGCCGACCTCTACTGTGTCTATAATTGTACACAGCTTTTGAGTTATCGTGAATTGACTGATCTTGTGGATACGGCCTCATTATCGTTGCTGTTAGAGTAAATGCCGAGTCTGCCAAGATAACGAAGGGTTGTTTGAATTTTTTACCAGGAAGAAAATCTGCAGATGGAATATTGAAAGAGCCATCTTGGATTTTCTGTCCCATAACTGACTTCTCAAATATACCTGCATCCCCTTCTCGTCCATAAGAACCTACATCAATAGCCACAAATCTATATCGAGCGTCAATAATTGCCAGCAATACAACTGAATGAAATTTTTTGTAATTAAAAAACAGCGATCCTGCATTTTCTGGACAACGAATTCTTACATGTTTGCCATCTAAAGAGCCACAACAATTTGGGTAGTTCCCTAAATCATCGAAGTCTTTGGCATTTGCTCTCATTTGCTCCACTGATAGTTTTGGAATATAAATATGGCGCATTCGGTTCTTAATACTTTCAAGTACCTCTCTCACAAAGACACTAATCCAACTATGGCTAATGCGGTACTGAAACGCCAGTGATCTAAAGGATTCGCCAGTGGCCATGTACCTGTAAATAAAGACTTTAGTAAATAATAAATAATGAAACTTTTTTTTTTTTTCAGAAAAAATGTGCCAAATAAGATGGAAAAGTATAAAAGACTCCTACCAAAGAAAAAGGAAAGAATCTGTGAAAGGAACTGGCTCTCAAGGAGACAATTCATCAGATACTTTTCTCAACAAATTCAAACACTTACAATTTTTGGAACATACCGCCATAGTAGAAAGAAAGTAAGTAATCCTGTTGATATGCTTTAGTGAATTTGAAAGTTAAACGAAATCATGATTTTCAGATCAATTAGTAGCTACGATGAAACCAGTCATTCAAACACTAATCAAACAGATGGCAATAATACACCCGATCAGATTGAAGAAATAGAAAATAATGAGACACCGCAGGAAATATATGAAGCAGACTTTGAGAATACAGATGTATCCAGCAACCAGAACATAATAAATAGTGAAGACTGCGAAAATGAAAAAAATGAAGAAACTTCGACCATTCCGACACGTCCTAAAAAAAGAGGCCGCATATCAAATGACAGAGGTATGGTTATTCAAGAGATTAAAAAGAGTCGGATTGAAAGAAACAATTTGATTCGGGAATTGTTAGGTCCGCAGAATAACAAAGTCGACAGTGACACAGCTGTAACTATGTTTTTTAAAAGTATTGCAGCTACAGTTTCAAATTTTTCACCTCAACTACAGGCAAAGGCCAAAGCCGAGGTGATGAACGTAATTTATAAACTGGAAGTAGAAAACTTATCACATATTCCTGTAGAAAATGTTTCTCGTTCTTCAACTGCATTTTCAGACGATAATTCACCGGAACCGAATGAGTTACAGTCGTCACGACCATCAACTTCATTTTCGCACTATGTTTTATCACCACAATCTTATTGTAATACCTCTGAAAATGAATCTATTTTTTTGGATTTGTAGAATATTAAAAATAAATAAAAGTCTGTATTTTTAATATTTCGTTCAACGTATTTAAAATATAAAACTTACCTTAACGTGATGCTTAATTTTTCTTCCGGGGAAATAGGACAATTACGTCTATTGTATTGTTTTTTAGTAATATCGTCTCTAATAAAAGATAAGACAATCTCAAATAGCTCTCGGGACAGTCTGAAATACTCTCGAAATTTTTTATCATTTTGAAATAACCTTTGCTGCACTGTTAAATTAAAAGCTCCCTCAGTATTTCGAAAAGAAAATAAATTATCAACTTTTTTGTTTCTATCTTTATACGTTAATAGCAGCATATCTTCATCCTCTTCTTCTAATAAAAAAAATGTCAATATATTGCGTACCCGATTTGATTCACCCATTGTATACGTCTTATCACATCAATAACGCACAAAGAACTATTTTAAAGCTAAAAACTTAACAAACCATATTTGCGCAAAACGCATTTCAGCAGCGCTCAGCTGACTGTACGCCTTACGCAGCGTACTGTTCTAACAAACCGTACCTTTAGATGATAATGTGGAATTCCCCCAGAAACAGACTCCATACTGTCATCGGCAGATGAGTGAAAAAACCGCGAAAAATCGGGGACCAAAATTATTTTTTCCACATAAAACTCACTATAACTTCATAAACATTAAAGTACGCGCATTCACAAAGTCATTTTCAGAAACTACCGGAAAAGACCTTTAATTTGACATATCGTACAGCTCGGTACGAAAAACACCAAAAAAGATATAGGGCCAAATAGCCCCAACACCTAGCACAAAATAGCCACGCGGCGAGGCCCTGCAGCGCAACAGCTCGCGACCGGCAAAGCCCGTGCTACGTCACACCGCCGGGAAACTATAAATATGCGCACGCCCGCTAGCCCTGAATCAGTTCGTTCGCAGCCATCCTCGAGTACACATCGATCAGTCCGCTCGCATCCGTCGTCCGCTACACATCGATCAATCAGTTCGCGCCTGCCTTTGACACCTCTACCTGAAGACTGTATTGTAGTAAATATCTCTTTTATTCCACAACCTGCCTAATTAGTAGTTTGGAGTGCACAGTAGTGGTGAAAAGTGAAGTGGGTGTTAGTGTACTATAAAAGAAATCGTTATGAACACCAGGAGTCGATCTAGGCAGAGGGACGGCGTCCCATCTAGCCGGGTAGATTCAGAACCAACACAGAGCCGTTCGCCCCAGGTCCCGGACGCTCTCTCAACTAATCAAGAGGACTCAGGTCTGGTAAGGGAAATGGTGAACCCCTTGTCGCCCAACGTCGCGGCCCGTCAATTTCTCACTGGTCAAGAGGAGTCAGGTCTGGTAAGGGAAATGGTGAACCCCTTGTCGCCCAACGTCGCGGCCCGTCAATTTCTCACTGGTCAAGAGGATTCAGGTCTGGTAAGGGAAACGGTGGACCCCTTGTCGCCCAACGTCGCGGCCCGACGATTTTTTACCGGTCAATGGGATTCAGCCCCGGCCAGCCAGGGGGCTGTCTCTAGCCCTAGTACATATCCAAACCTAGGAAGGGGACAAGAAGCACAGCCCTTCCTCACACCATCCACTAGCCAACGCCTACCTACTGCAACCACGGACTCCACAACCAGAAGCCTTCAAGGAGTACAGCCACCGCCATTAGTAATGCCTGCTACCCCTGCTCTCACCCCAAGTGGGAGGAACACAAACCAAGCTGATGCAGTAACACATGCACTCACGAACGCGGTGCAACAGCTAACACAGGCACTCACAGAAGCGGTGCAACGACTAACGTGCACCACGGAAACGCTCCTGCAGCACCTAGCTCTACAGACGAGGACAAGCCACGACCTCCCGGCTTCGCCCCGGGCCACTTCGGGCCCTATGCAACCAACCTCACAGCCACTTCCGGAATTGGAATTACAACATGACACGTCACCAACACAACCACAGCCGGCATCGTACGGGGCGGAAACGGGCCCGGCTCTCCAACAAGCCGCCGCCACCGCCGTTCGTAGACAATACCTTAAACGTGTATCAATTTGAGCATAATATTATACAAAGAAAGCAAAGCCGATAAAGCGGCTAACATATTCTATAACAATATAAATTCAAAAATAGAGGACGCAACAAAAATAGTGAAATTAACAAACAGAAACAATAAACTTAAACCATGGATGTCACAAGGGATACTGAATTCCATATTAAAACGTGACAAAATAAAGCGGAAACTCATGAAAGACAAAGGAAACAGACAACTAAAAGAGTACTATAAGAACTATAGAAATACCGTAACAATGCTAATTAGAGCTACGAAAAATAACTACTACAAGGAAAAAATCCAATCCTCCGGAAATAACTACAAAAAAATTTGGGATTGCATCAATGAAGTTACAAATCTAAATAAAAAATGCAAGGATAGTATTGACAAAATTATTGAGGACGATAAGCAAATAATTGATCAAAAAGAGATAGCTAATGCTTTCAACAACTTTTTCATTGAAATTGGCGAACAAATCACAAGAGATATTCCCGAACAAATACATAACATGGTAGGAAACGAAAGCCTAAAGGAAAATGTTAATTCAATGTTCCTAGAGGACGTGAATGACCGCGAAATAGAAGAGGTAATATCTAACCTGAAAAATAACGCCTCACCGGGAAAAGACGGTATATCAACAAAAACCTTAAAACTCATATCTAAACACATCAGTAACCCTATTGCTTACATTATTAATCTTGTTTAAAAATGCCACCGTCCCTGAAAGTTTTAGAGAAAGTATTGTTGTACCAATATATAAAAATGGCAGCAAAAATGATATGACAAACTATCGTCCAATATCGTTAATAAATAATATCGCAAAAATTTTTGAGAAGTGTCTAAATAATAAACTCCGATCGTTCATAGATAAAAATAAAATAATATCAGAACATCAATATGGATTTCAGAAGCATATTGGCACTGAAGAACCTCTTCAATTGTTAACAGATACAATACTAACTAATTTCGAATCGAACAAGAAAGTTTTAGCCATCTTTTTAGACTTACAAAAGGCTTTTGACACGGTATCCCATACTCAACTACTCAACAAGCTAAACAAAATAGGCATCAGAGGGAGAGTACACGATTTGTTTAAAGAATACCTAGCCAATAGACCACAACAAGTTAAAATAGGTAATTCGTACAGCGAAGCAAAAAAATAAGACCTGGCGTTCCACAAGGAACTATCCTAGGTCCTAGCTTATTCCTTATATATATAAACAGTAGGTTAATAATGAGAAAAGGCATGTACCCCCCCATATGCCCCATGTATACCCCCACTCCTCCCCCACCCCGAACGTGATTGGTCGATTGGAGGGGATAAGCTCCGCCCACCTAAGCGGATTGGTTGAGTGGAGGGGATAAACCACACCCCTCATAATATGATTGGTCGATTGGTGGGAGGTGAATTTCAACCCACTTATTGTGATTGGTCGAGATAACCCCCACCCATGTATTGTAATTGGTCGATGGAGAGGATAAGCTCCGCCCACATAAGCGGATTTGTTGAGTGGAGGGGGTAAGCTCCGCCCACCTAAGCGTATTGGATGAGTGGAGGGGATAAACCACACCCCCTCATAATATGATTGGTCGATTGGTGGGAGGTGCGCAAAATGGTGGTGATATTATGGTACTCTCTTACAGACAGATATCAACTGTTCTGATCGGAAAACATAACTAGAGAGTTCAAATACCTCCCAATGAAATTATCTTTTAATATATAAATTCCTTAGACACCGACAATATTGCGTACTAATATTCGTGTCTCAAAGGTATTTCAAGAAACTTCTAAATTTCAACTATTCAAGATGAACGAATACAGCAGTGTATTGCCTGAGCTGAAGTTTGACTTATTTAATAATTTACCTCCAGCTCCGCAGAATAAAAACGATTTAGTGATACTAGGAGAAAGAAGACATAAGTTAAATAAATCGAGGAGCAAGTATGTGTCAACGGGGTTATCAAGTGACTTGTGTTATAATCCATGTGTAAAGCGGTGTGGAAATAAAAATGATGCAATAATTTTTGACGAAACGGATTGGAACCATTTTCTCACTTTTCAAGGATATATTACCAATTATATACATACCAACGATAACATTCAACCAATAAATACTGAGAATTTTTCCATACAATTTGAGCAATTTTCCAATTCTACAGTTATAAAAATTATAAAGAATAACTCATATGTGTACTTGGGTTATGAATCAATCTGCAAGTTATGGGAAATGTTACCACTTGTTAAGTATGGCATTGACATGTTAAAAAGACAACAGTTTATACATTATTTCAAGAATGTCAAGAGAGAACTACAACGTCAAGGAGGAAATATATTTGAAAATGCTCTAAACGTTATTCAACACAAGAGTTGCAGTGATGAAAATGCTTATATGCTCATGGAATTTGTTTATATTTATCCAGATTTATTCAAAGCCGAATGTTTAATTTAAGAGATATTAAAATGATTGGTTTTGTAAGTTAATATATGTGTAAGTTATTTACGAATTCCTTTTTTATTATTTTATAAAGTATATGAAATAATGTATAAAATATGTACAAAATATATAAATAAAAAAACATGTATTACTTAAGACATTTGTTTTATTAAGATAAAGTATATGCAGAGTATTATTATACAATTTGATTTTTCGAAATCCATGAATTATATTTTTTGTCTAATCCAAGCCATTTAACATAGAGTTTGGTCCCCTTTTCTCTTATAATCTTCTCCACAAGGTATACATCTGGATATTTTACTTTCTGAAGTTCATGCTCATAAAAACCTCCTTGAATTTCGTCACCATTTTGATCTTCTAATAGAAATGTTCTAGGATTACTTTTGTTAATTTTTCTGATTTGGAAAATTTCGTTCGACCAGTTAGGAGTGTAACCTTTTGAAAAAGCTTCTCGATATTTACTAATTCTTACATAATCATTGACTTTAAATTTTCGTTTCCTTGGATCAATTGTTTTCAGATGACTATAGGCAGTTTGTAATAAATATTTTTCATTTTTCTTTTTAACATTTTTTGGTTTCATTCCAATAGTCCTGTGTTTGGTGCTATTATATTCGGCAACAATAACTGGTAAGATATATAACCATTTGTAGTTTCCTTGTAAGCTGAACTGCTTCCACATTCTATTTTTTAAAGTTCTATTCACTCTTTCTACAACACTTGCTTTAAGATGTGTGTAAGAACTATAGTGGTTAATTTTCAATTTATCCGTTAATTTTTTAAATTTTTTATTGTAAAATTCTTTACCCATATCGGTCTGTAAATTCTTGGGTGGTGTGCTTATCTGTGACAGGATTTTGTTCATTGCTTCTACAACTCTGCTTTTCCACTTTTATTTTTGACAGGTTCACACCAAACAAATTTTGAAAATACGTTAACATTCTTTAACATATGCCTTCCAAATTTATTAATTGGCATGGTGACAGTCTCAAAGTCTTATACTGAATGATATCTCAACATTTCACGTAAGCTATTTATCTTATTATTTTACCCTCCCTCAATTGTTCTATTATTGAGGTTATCTCATTATTATGCCCAGTATTTCCTGCTAATTGTGATGCTATCAATAGTCTTAAACGATCTACAAGTTCATTGTAGTCATCAAAATGCCTCCTATATTCAATCTTCTTATTATTGAATTCCATCGTTTTTAGATTTCCACCTCTCTTATTTTGGCTCCTTGTTTTTATTACTTGCGTCCTAGGAAATGAACTAGATCTCGATATTTGTGTCGCTGTGGGTAATGCTAATGCTGATTTTTTCGGGATAGTGTTTTTTTAATCGTTTTTTTCTTGAGCCATCGAATGTAAATTAGTAACTCGTGGTTTAATAATATCTATAAATTTAGATGCACGTGACCTCGATAAACCTTTCTCGGGATTGTACCCTAAGTAATGAGCATTGCTCCTTTTAATTATATCGATATATTGATCTAAATCAGTTGGTCGATAACCCGCTGGATGCTTTTTAAACATCAGCTCATACAATCCTGGTGTACCCGTATATTTAAACTCGCCATTAATAATAAAGTCAGCGCCATCAAAATCAATAGTTGCATCACCAATCGCATATTTTTTGGCAAAAGGGTCGAAGTAAACACCGAAAGTATCATCATATTCATTTTTTACATCTTCGATTTTCCTTCTATGTATGCTCGCGGTAGGGGTTTCTTAAATTGCTGTAAATATTTTTCATGTTCTGCAGCTATCGATGTATCTGCTATATCGTTGGCTGAGAAGTTTCATCAAATAAACTTTCACTGAACTCGGGCCTTACTTGAGTCGGGTCATACTGAAAAGTTTCGTCTTCCAAATGAACAGGTGTAGAAGTGTGATAATACTCAAGAGGAGTTTGACCAATTGATCGAGTATTAAGACTATCACGGCTTATTTCTTCTTTTAATTCTTTTTCAAATATGGTTTTTTCGAAGCACTTTCTGTTTTAATAAGAGTTGACACCAAATCTTTAAGAGGTTCAGTTATCAGTTTGTAAGTTTTCTCTAACTGTGATTGTGATTTGCCGATATCTCTTTTCAAACTTCTGTATTTTTGTTTCAGCGCCTCTCTTGTTTTTAAAAGCTGTACTGCCACTCGATTATCCATGACTACTGACTGAGGGGCTCAGTGTTGAAACCTTATATTTGAACGAATTTATCGAATCCCTTCCGATATCTTCCAGAGTTAACAGCGCAAACTTTATCTATTACCACAAACCCGTATTTATCTTTCCAACAAAATGCACAGAGCTCTCTGAAATCTTGAAAACACATATCCACGTTTATATGATCATCATAAATGTTTCAGGTCAGTCATATCTTGAGGGAATATCACAATAAGGTTAGCATTATCTCTACATAGTTGTTTGGGAATGGCGCTGTATGTCTGGCATAGGTAAAAACAATCAGTGTTTTTATGACGTCCAAAGCAAAAATAGCTTTTAATGATATTTTGATTACAAGAAGCTAAATCATCAAATATTATCACAGAATTCGGTTTTATTTCTTCTGGAGGTATTACTGCATCCCCATCATTATATTCGAAATATCCAATTTCATTTATAGGTTTCATAAGCATTCTCAAGTACTCATATTTCGGTTGATATAGGGACTTAGAATATAAGTAAATATGTTCAAACCGTAACCCATTGGGGTGTTCTAATAAACTGAGCATCACATTTGTTTTTCCGCACCCTGAGCTTCCTACCAAAAGTTCTCGTTTCGATTGTCCACCAAATAAAATGCCGTGCTTTTGAATGGTGCAGGTCTTGGAAACGTCATCATGATCTGCTATCGGCAAAACTGTTTCTTGCTGATGAATCCGCATTTCAGCCAGCTACTAATTAGTACATATATCTGGAAATTATAAAATCATTGATAAACTTCCAGTGGAGTTACATTTGCCTACTTATAATTATTGTGGACCTGGAACTAAACTTTCAAAGAGGTTACAAAGAGGCGACAAAGGAATTAATCCCTTGGACGAGGCGTGCAAAGAGCACGATATAGCGTATTCTAAATTTCAAGACGTCGAGCGACGAAATCAAGCTGACAGAGAATTAGCTGAAGTCGCACTTAAACGTGTAAAAGTGTCCGACTCGGGTTTCGGTGAAAAAATCGCCGCATTGGGAGTCGGTGGGGTGATGAATTTAAAGAATAAGTTGGGAATGGGTCTCAAACGCCGAGGAAGCCATGCCTCAAAGAAGAAGGAAGGTGGAGAAATAAATATTAAGCTTGGTATGAAGAAAAAATCAAGTCAAAGAAGCGGAGGAGAAGAATTATAGCTACCCCAAAAACAGGTGGATTTCTCCCATTCCTTTTACCTCTTTTGGGAGCATTAGGAGCTCTCGGAGGAGGTGCAGCCGGCATTGCAAAAGCAGTAAATGACGCTAAATCAAATCGGGAACAGGCCGCTGAACAAAAGAGACATAATTTAGCAATGGAGCAAGCTTCAAAAGGGAAAGGATTATATCTAGGTCCTTACAAAAAAGGCTCTGGATTATATTTAAAAACATATCCAAAAAACTTCCAATAAAGCTGCCTCACCGACCACTGACTAATTTAGATCTAATGAAATATTCAAAAATGCTTAAAATTCCTCGTTTTCGCGGTGTTTTTATGAGAGATACGCTTCCTAAAATAATAAATAAAAATGAGACCGGTATAATAAATCTAGATACTGATGATGGTGAGGGAACTCACTGGGTAGCGTACACCAAGAAAAACAAGGAAATAATTTATTTTGACAGTTATGGAAATTTAAGACCTCCAAAAGAATTAATAAAATATTTTTTAAGTGACGGCGGCTTGAATAAAATTAGATATAATTATGATTCTATGCAAAACTATAATTCATATATCTGTGGACATTTATGTCTCTCATTTTTGTATAATCAATATAAACAACAGATTTTTAATGGTGGGAGGTGAACACCACCTGACGTCAACATAGATTATTAATTTATAAGAGAAAATAATTGGATAGCCATCTAAAAGGCATTTCTCAATGTGTGGTGAAGAGTGTAGATTGGAAAAATCAATTATGCAGACATTTTGCGCATGCATGGAAGACTCTTCAGTTGTAACAAATAAGGACTGTATAAGTCATTCGATGAACGTTTACTGTCGTTTAAAAGATGGAATGGCGCTGTGGATCCTGCGGACCTCGCCCTGGCCGGATTTTATTACAGCGGCTGCCATGATGTAGCCAGTTGCTTTTGTTGTGGCGTCGAAGTATATAGATGGGAGGCAAGCGACATACCTATCACTGAACATTTGAAATTTTCAGCAAATTGTTCCTACGCAAAATTGATGAAGAATCTATTGCTGCGAAATATAAAGGAGGGGCACACGTGTATTACAAAAAGCCATACGATTAATTGTAAAAGTGGATTCAAGTGGCTTGCGATAATAAGCTTTCATCTAATAAGCATCTGCCTGTTTATGATACTTAGCATATGTTTTTATAATTAATACAAGAAAATAAATTATACATCTGTAATAATACATTCAAAAAGAAATGCCCGTCTGTACATGGATTTGTCTAAGATGTAAAAGTGTTTTAGAAGAATATAGTGCACCCAAGGATACTAAAATATATACTGTCTGTGCTAATTGTGATGTAAATTGTACAAAGGCGAATGCTGCCTAATATGTTTGTTTTTTTAAAGTAGTTTTTAACCTGATCTATGTATGCAATAATCATCTGTATATTTAAGGATGTAACTTAGATTGTGGTTTATAATAAATATCTTTATAATGAATAATTTGTTTCAATTTTTTTAAATTATCCATCTTTGCTCACGTTCAGTCCTATGTTCTAGTACTGATTATATTATTTATTTTTTAAGTTGAGGAATAGTGTTTAAAGCTATGATAAAAAAAATATTACGATTTGAAATATATTTACTATTTTTCAATGTCAATTTCATTCTACCACTTTTTCAAAGCACACATTGACTTCATAAATTTATTGCAGTTTTTATGAAATCAAATTTAACAGGTTAAGCGCCAAGTGAAATTGACCCAAACTTTCCCACTGGACCATGATGTTTTTTTTCCTAATTCTTATTCTCTTGTGTGACATTAACAGTTATCAAACCATTTTGACAAATTTGACACACAGAAATTAAAAGAAAATACCGGAAACACGGGTGTCCTCTCTGGCCCTGTAAAACTAATAGATGACACCGGTGTCCGCTTTGGCGCAACAATTGGACTTGAAACGAGCGGGCACGAAATTTAACGAAGTGAACGCCGATTGAGCTATGCAAGTCTAGACGCGAATCGGATATAGGAATTTATATATTGTATATTCTTGTGTTGTGTGATAATGAGTAGCCGTGGAAAACGTATATTGCAATTAGCTTTGGATAAAGAGCAGTATGACAACGGTAAGTTTTCAATGCTGTAAAAAATTTTAGATTCATATTACTATTAGTATTTTCTTACAGAGAATGACTCTTCAAATGATCCTTTTTCGGACAATTCCGACGATGATCCGCTGTTTATGCCATCAAGCTGCAGTGAGAAAGACACTGATGACAGTGATTGCGAAATCTGACAGTGATTGCGAAATCTCTCATAATCAAAAACCTACGTTTTTAGTAGATGACAATATGCCCGGCCCATCTTATGAATTTGTAAATAAACGTCCTAGACTGGCAGGTGAAGTAAATAATGTAGTTGCATTAGAGACTGTTGAGGATGAAATTCAAGATGATGACCAGGTGTCACATGCAGAGCAAGTTGAAAATGAGAGTCGCAGTCAGATTCAACTATATGATTTATCGCAATCAGTTTGGGGACCGCCAAAGGGACATCACCTACAGTTTGAAAATAAATTTGAAGGTGGTATAACACCGGAATGGCATGCTGCATTAGAAGGATGTAAACCAATTGATTACTATCAAGCTTTTGTGGATTTTGACGTAATTGACCTAATAGTTGATCAAACTAATCATTATGCAACACAATTCGTTACGGACGATGAAAACGTTACCAACAACGCACGTGTGCAATCATGGGAGCCAACAAATCGAAAAGAAATTATGCACTTGATAGGTCTATTGGGCTACATGGGAATTGTGAGAATGAGTTCCATCCGAGACTATTGGTCTATGAAGTGGCTATTCACGAATGATGTTGCTCGTAACATTATGAGCCGAAACAGGTTTGAACTTTTACTGAAAATGCTGCATTTCTCTGATAGCCAACAGTGCCCTGAGGGAAACCGTTTATATAAAATTCAACCGCTTGTAGACAAACTCATCAAAAACTACCAAACCATTTATACACCTGATAAGACATTTTGTATTGACGAGACCATGGTACCTTTTCAGGGCAGATTACTGTTCAAGCAATATAATCCACAAAAAACCCATAAATATGGAATTAAAATGTTTAAGTTATGCTGCGGAAATGGATATACTTGGAATATGACTATATATGCAGGGCGAGAGAAAAAAGACAATTTAGCGGTATCCACCAAGATTGTTTTGAATTTAGCAAAAGAACTCCTAGCAACTGGTAGAATTTGTGTTATTGATAACTGGTACACAAGTCTTCAGGTAGCACACATACTCTTAGATAACAAAACACATTGTATAGGAACTTTACGACGTAATCGCAAAGGAAACCCAGTTGACGTTCTCAAGAAGAAACTTAAAAAGGGAGAAATTATTGCTCAAGAAAATGAGAGAGGAATATGTGTTCTCAAATGGCGTGACAAGCGTGATGTTTTAGTTTTATCTACTTTATCGAGGTCCTTTTAGGTACTACAATTGTTAATGCTCACTTTATTTTCAAAGAAGTAGAGCAGAAGGACATTTCGATTACTGACTTCCGCTATTCAGTTATAGAGGATTTATTGAAATATGAAGACCAACAACTAGTTACTCGTCCAGTTAGTGTAAGTTTGAGAACACATGTGTTTGCGAAACTAAACTGCAAAGCTCGAGAAAACAGAAGATACTGTAGGGGTTGTTACAAGAAAAAAATCGAAGGTATCATTGACAAAAATAAAGTAAAAAAAGTAATAACATACTGTGTACAGTGCGAAGGAAACCCTAGATATTGTCTAGAATGTTTCAATTCCTTTCATAAAAGTCGTTGAGATTGACATCAAAAGTTATTTTCCTAAAAAAAGTTATGTTCTATAAAATCTTCTACTTTCAAATAGTTGTCAGTTCGTTTAATTTCTAGTTTTAGTCTATTATAAAATGTAAACTTTCTTACATTTTAATAAAAAATTGTATTCATGAAATAATTTTTTCTGTAATATAAATATTGCTACCTGTAACCTGCTATCAGCGTTGAATAATACAGGGTCATAGCGGACGCGCTACTTCACTAAAATCCATAAAAGTGTGTCCTCTCGGCCCAGTCAGATCGATAAACATTCAGAGGTCGAGAGGACACCGGTGACCTCCATGGCCCAGAGGACCAAAAATCTAGAGGACACCGGTGTCCTCCCTGGCGCTTAACCTGTTAACCAGAGTATAAAAATATGTTTCACTATTCGAAACACATTGGGTGTTGAAAATATTTTTCAGTTTATAATTTTTTTCAGTCAATTTGTTTCATTTTTTTATACTTTTTTGTTACTAAAATTGTCACTGTCTGCTCTCAAGCATATTGTATTTTTTGGGACTTAGAAACCTGATATAAAATAAGAAATAAGAGAAAATAATAATTTTAACATATTTTATTAAAAATAATTGTTAAAAAAACATTAAATAAAAAACTTAAACTAAGGACCTAACCTACACTAAACTAACACTACTCATCTAAAGGTATATTCGTAACGAAGTCTTTGCACTTTTTTAATTCGGTGTCGGCTACACCGATCTTCGCCTCCAGCAGATCCGCGTCTTGAGCCAGGATCTGCTGCCGGTGGCGAATTCGGTGTAGATGCTGCATCATCTTCGTTTTCCCCAACTTCAAGCTCTGGGCGTACCGGGCGGTGTTGTTTACGAGGAAGCTCCTGGTCTCCTGCTCGTAGCGCTTCTTGCTACGAGCAATCTTTTCTTCTTGTTTGATGACATCCCCCCGAATCAAGTCCAGCCTCCCATCAAGCTCGAACTTCAGGAGCCCCTCGCTTTCGGCCCTCCTGTACGCCTCCCTCCGGGTCCGCGCAGATGATGTTGATGATGACGATTATCCAGGCCATGCCGGATCCGCCCGTACCGTTGTTCCCACTGCAAAGAAAAAAAGCAAATTAGATACCCAATTATTTAACCGAAAAATTAAAAAAATGCTGTACCTGGTTGTTCCAGCTCGAACTGCTGAAGGACCTCGTCTTCGGCCCTCCGGTACGCCTCCCTCCGCGCAGATTGAGTTGATGCCGCATCCGCCCGCACCGCTATTCCCGTTGTTGCCACTGCAAAGAAAAAGCCAATTAGATACCCAATTATTTAACCGAAAATTTAAAAAATGCTGTACCTGGTTGTTTCAACTACATTCCAATGGGCCGTAAGTCAGTAAACGACCCCTGAAGTACCTGGATTCCGGACCCGATACTAGACGGGGCCGCCTGATTGTCCAGGTACTTGGCCATTTCTTCCTCGAACGTCACATCCGAAAATGCGTGCTCGAAAGTGGCGTCCCTCACGGCAGTGGCTACACTTCTTTGGAAATGCGACATGATGATAGGAACAAAAAATTGGAAAAATAGGAAAGAATTGGGAAAAAGGACCAAAAAATTTCGCGAAAGCACGAACTAATTAACACTATGCTAAAAAATGACTAAAATATTTACACTTAAAAATAACTACTAAAAATTACTAAAAATTAAAAATAAATACTAAAAAAATCACTTAAACACGGACTTTAAATTAAACAGAACGAACTAATCGACACTAAAAATTACTTAAACACGGACTTAAATTGAACACTAAATTAAATAATAATCTAACAACGAAACTATAAAATTATGAATAAAAAAATTGTAAATAGAGCGAGCGAATAAATAACAACTGTGCAAGGTGCAACTGTGGATACAAAATGAACTGTAATGCTCGTCATAGATTAAATAATGCACAGTCCCCTCTCGTACCAATTGCGGTGGAGCGATTGAACAGCAGTAAGTGCGAGTGAAATAAACTGCATTATATGAAATTGATTAAACTGCATTTTATGAATGTCAGCGAGGTTGGTCACCTATGTGGCGTGATCGTACATTTTCCGGTGTTATATTACGTTGCACGTGTGATTTAACATAATGTTCAAGTTATGACTTAAATAATTTAAAAAATATATTCACTGTAACAAATATAACATTTTATATTATAAGACAATGTTTTTGGCAATTTCACTGTTAGTTCCTAATTCCATGACCCATCTAGAAATTTTTGGCTAAAAAATCAATTACATACAATGTCTCATTGCACCTGTGCAGAACTAGACCACATTTTTAAATACTCTTGTAAATACGAGAACTTCAGTTACTCAAATTTTTATTTGAAATTTTATATATATGTAAAAATAATGCGGTAGAATATTTCTTGTTAATGTACATGTTATTTACTACAAGCAAACAAACTGTTGTATTTTACATATAATATATTTAATTTAGGCATAATATTTACACTTTCAATTATTATGCGAGGTGAATTTTTCAAATAGTCTCTATAAATGTAGGAATATTATGCGCCCTCAACTAAGCTGGTCGAAAAATTTTGAAAAATGTGACCTTGAAAACGTTTTTTTGGGTGTCAAATTACAGCCAAAATATGACTTGAAGACGCTGTTTGGGTGTCAAATTACAGCCAAAATCAATATTTTTTGTAATTCGACCTTGACCGAAATTTTTTGGGTATAAGAATACCGCCGAAACCAAATTATTGTCCAAAAAACTTTGACTTTGTCTGCCAAAATACTCCCGAAATTAAATTTGTTCGTAAATATTTGACCTTGTCTTCATTCGGCTGTCAGAATCTGCCGAAACCAAGTTCTTGTGTGAATATTTAACCTCGTATTCATTTTTGGGTGCGAAAATACTACCTAAACGAAGTTACTGTTTAAAGCTTTGAACATGACTACATTCTAGGGTGCCAAAATACTCCCGAAATTAAATTTGTTCGTAAATATTTGACCTTGTCTTCACTTTCGGCTATCAGAATACTACCGAAACCAAATTTTTTGTCTAAAATCTTGAACTTGTCATGCATTTTCTTTCGGGTGATCAAATTACTGCCGCAACGACGTTTTTTGTCTAAAAAATTGATTTTATTTGCATTTTTTCAGGAGATCAAATTACCACCAAGTTAATTAAGTGGTGGGAGAGGGTGAGGTATATAAAAATGAATGTGAAATCGATTAAAGCATTAATATCAGACTTTTCCTTAAATACAGTTATTTGGTGTCGAATATAGTTCCTTGTAAAAACTATAATTTACAATGCAGTGCCCCCAGTGTAAAAAACAATTTTCATCAAAAAGCAGTTTGTCACGTCATCGTCGTGAAAGCTGCACCTATAGAGGAATAAGTGCACATAATGCCCCGAAAAAAATCAAACTAAGCAATTGGAGTAAAAAATGTGATGGAGAGCCCCTAAATGCTGCTGGTCCTTCTGGTGTACAGTTTCATGCTGAAAAATATAATAACGAATTTGAAAATCTACCCGGACCTTCTGGCCTGCAGAATCATTCAAAATCTCAGGAAATTATTATTCATTGCCCGCAATGCTATGAAAAAATGCCTAAAAATAAATTAATGGGCCATTTGAAATGTTCATCTCACAAGAAAGTCATCAATATTGTGGAAGATGGAGTAGAAAAACTTCAGAGCGCATTCAAGAGCCGAATTTCGAGTTACCGTTTTTCTACAAAAAAGCAGTACACAGATATCTCTCTGTTTTTGGAAGAAGTAAAAGTAAAAGTTATCTCAGTTATTGAGAAGTATATTAAAACATTCTTCACCATAAAAATTAATATGGAGTTATTTGGATTTTATGTTATTGAGGAGAAAGATTTGTCAGATATTAAATCATTTAACACTAAAAATAAAATTGTGACACATTCATTGGATTTATCTAACTTGTATAACGAGTTCAAAGAAGAGATTATAGAGAAAGCATCAACTTTTCAGGAGCGAGATTCAGGTATGTTTAAAAAATTTGTATTAATCACAGTTTACGTACAATATCCATATTTTCATTTTTTTCAAACATATTTAATATCTTTTAGGATGGGCTCTGAAGCACGTTAATTTTCTCGAAGTCAACTTGAACAAATTCAACCCGTTATTCGCATCATCATACATCAAGTTACCTAAATCTATTGAAAATAAGAGAGCTGTTTTGAATATTCAAAATAATGATAACAAGTGTTTTGCTTATGCTGTCAACACTGCAATCTTCCCAGCGGATGGACCTCTTCATGAAGTGGCATCCTATCCTCATTACTCAACATTGCTCAATTTTGAAGGTATTGATTTTCCTGTCAAATTACATGATATTCAGAAATTTGAAATTTTAAATAATATATCTATAAATGTTTTTGGAATAAATAATCAATACGAAAATGGTAAAATGGTTAGCGAAATTGTGGGCCCTCTACATTTCACAAATAAAAAACAAAATACACACGTAAACCTATTGCTAGTTACTGATATTGATGGTAATAGTCATTACATACTTATTAAACACTTGTCACGATTAGTCTCTAGCCAGAGATCTAAGCATCACGGAAATTATATTTGCGACGGTTGCCTATTGTAAAATTGCTAAATTGCATGCTCATGAAAGAAATGACTGTAATCGTTTATGTACTATACTACCAGATCCAGAACCTAAAATCAATAAATGTGGGGAACTAATTGCAGGAAATATCTTGAAATTTGTTAATGTCGAGAAACAATTACCGGTTCCTTTCGTGATATACGCAGATTTTGAAAGTTTGTTAAAACCAATTCATTACAATGAACCATCTGACAGTAAATCTTTCTCCGTTAAAACTTATCAACACGAGCCGTACTCATTTTGCTTCTACTTAAAGTGTAATTTTGATGATAATCTTTCCAAACTTGAATATTATCGAGGTATTGATGTTGTGGAAGTTTTCGTTAAAAGACTGGATGAGCTTGTCTTACAATTATATCAGAATCACTTAAAAAATATAGTTGAAATGAAACCATTATCTCAGAATCAACAAGATATTTTCAATAATAGCCAAATTTGCCATATATGTGATAAACCTTTTGAGGATGGCGATGAGAAGGTCCGCGATCACTGTCATCTTACTGGCAATTTTCGTGGACCTGCGCATTCGCATTGTAATTTGAATTTTAAGATACCTAAATTTATACCAGTGTTCTTTCATAATTTAACTAATTACGATTCCCATTTATTTATTAAAAAATTAGCTTTAAAGCAAGAAAGTATACAAGTTCTTGCGCAAAATAAAGAAAAATATATTACATTTTCCAAACAAATTCTTGTAGATCAAATCAATGATAGAAAACCGAAGAAAGTTTTCATAAAATTAAGATTTGTCGATTCTTTTCGCTTTTTACCAGCTTCCTTGGATAAACTAAGCCAAACGCTAGAAACACATCAATGCCTCGAAATAAGAAAATTTTATACCGATGACCTGCAATTCAATTTATTAAGACGTAAAGGTGTCTTTCCATATTCTTACGTAGATTCACTGGAAAAATGGGATGGTACCGAATTGCCATCAAAGGACGAGTTTTTTAATATCTTGAGTGGCGAATCAATTTCTCAGGAAGATTATGATCGGGCTTGTAATGTCTGGAATACATTTAATTGTCAAACTCTCGGCGAATATTCGGACATTTATTTAATATCAGATGTGTTGCTTCTTGCCGATGTTTTTGAGAATTTTCGACAGATATGTCTACGGACATACAAATTAGATCCTGCACAATATTTAACAGCGCCATCATTGAGCTGGGATGCTATGTTGCGAAAAACTGGTATCGAACTTGAGCTACTAACTGATATTGATATGCTTCACTTCTTTAGGAAAGGGATACGCGGCGGTGTTAGCCAATGCAGTAACAGAAAAGCTGTCGCTAATAATTCATTCATTTCCAATTATGATCCATCAAAACCAACGTCATATATATTATATCTAGATTCTACCAACTTATACGGAAGCTCAATGAGTCAGAGTTTGCCAACGGGCGATTTTAGATGGTTGAAAGTCTATGAAATTGAAAATTTTGATTGCACTAATCTCGATAATAATTCTCCAAAAGGTTATATACTGGAAGTAGATTTAGAATACCCACAGCATTTACACGACAAACACAATGATCTACCGTTTTGTCCGGAGACCTTTGTACCCCCGGACTCAAAAAATTCAAAATTAACATTAAATTTACTTGATAAACATAAATATATTACCCATTACAGAAATTTAAAACAATGCTTAGAACATGGATTAATACTTAAAAAAATACATAGAGTTATAGAATTCTCACAATCTGCTTGGTTAAAAACATATATAGATTTGAATACTGAACTTAGAAACTCTTGTAAAAATCCGTTCGAGAGAGATCTATATAAATTTTTAATAAATTCAATATTCGGAAAGACAATGGAAAATGTAGATAATAGGGTTGATGTGAAGTTAGTATCACATTGGAGAAATAGTATAGGTAGTATAGGTGCTGAAGGATTTATTGCAAAGCCCAATTTTAAATCCTGTAGTGTATTTTCAGAAAATTTAGTAGCAATTCAAATGTCACTATTAAAAATATTTTATGATCAACCGCTCTATATAGGCTTCACCATTTTAGATATATCAAAAACTATAATATATGACTTTTTTTATAGCTTTATAAAGAAAAACTATGAGGATAAAGCTGTTCTTTGTTACACGGACACCGATTCATTAATTTTAAAAATTCACACCGAAAATGTTTACGATGATATTAAAACAAATATAGAACTCTTCGATACTTCTAATTTTTCAATTCCAAACGTACACAACATCCCGAAAACGAGGTCAACTCCAGGGAAAATGAAAGACGAATATGCCGGTACAGCGATAGAAAGCTTTTTCGGTACTGGGGCGAAAGCTTACTGTATTAAAACAAATGCTAATGTTATGAAAAAAGCCAAAGGGGTATCAAAAAGTGTTATTAAAAATCAGTTACATTCAGTGGATTATAAACAAATTGTAGAAGACGGCGGTCTCATATACCGAAAAATGTATGTATTCTCTTCACATCTGCATACAATATATACTGAGTTGAGAAATAAAGTTGCGCTTTCCGCACAGGATGACAAGCGTTATGTTATACCGGGAAGCACAAAAACTCTTGCTTGGGGACATTACTCTATCCCTAATTTCCTCACTAACGCTAACCATAATACTAATGATGATGCTTTAACGATTCTTTTAAGGGCATTTGATGAGATTATTGAACAGGA
The DNA here is from genome assembly GCA_963675555.1 of Leptura quadrifasciata. Taxonomy (NCBI): domain Eukaryota; kingdom Metazoa; phylum Arthropoda; class Insecta; order Coleoptera; family Cerambycidae; genus Leptura; species Leptura quadrifasciata. Next base: position 65,587,748 of record OY776680.1, read on the forward strand.
AAATCATGATATCGACTTTGACTTAAATTTATTGTAAGTTTTTTTGTTTTAGTGTAAAAAATGTTTTGTACTTATTTCAATCTTCAAAAATTTGTTTTTTTAATAACAGTATCCATTTTTGTTTTACTGTAAAAATGTTTATAATTTTAATATTCAAAAATTAGCTTTTGAAATTATTAACTTAGAATCTGGTGTGAGAAATTTAAGTCAGAAATTTTCAAATCTTCAATTCGATGCAGAGCATGAGGCAGTATATGGAATGGGAAGATTTTACTCTGAAGATGAATGTAATGAACTGGCTAAAAAATATGAAGTGGGCCATGAAGTTTGTCGAAAATTTTTGGAAAAGAGAATATGCGAGGGATGTCTCGTCCAAGAATTAATTAAATTAGGCTTGGGTGAATTTTTGAATCCAAGAAAATAATATTTGGATCCAGAACTTGCAAGCAGAATATTTCAAGAGAACTGAATTATTTAAATATTTTATATTGTATTGTATTCCAAAATTAGCTTTTATATAAATATCCATTTTGTTTGTAAATGTTACGAAATAACTACACAAAAAGTTTATAATTTCAATCTGTATTTTAGGAAAGGTCTGATATTAATCAAATAAATTATCAATTTAAAAAATTGTTTTATTTCAAATCCTATGCATTATTGTAATAATAGATATTTTTATTCTTTTTTCAAACACTTTACTGTATAATATATAATTTGGAGAAAATAATGAACCTTCGCAAGTTGAATAGAATTACAGGATGTGAAAGTACAATGAACTGCTGATGTTGCACGTTACATAATACCGGATATAACAGTATAATGAACTGCTAACTTTGCAAGTTGAATAAACTTCTGACATTACGAGTTAAGTAATACCGGATTTATCAGTACAATGAACTGCTGATGTTGCATGTTACATAATAATACCGGATATAACATTATAATGAACTGCTAACTTTGCAAGTTGAATAAACTTCTGACATTACGAGTTAAGTAATACCGGATGTATCAGTACAATGAACTACTGACATAAGCTGCATAAAATGCCGGATGTGCCAGTATAATGAACTGCTAACTTTATAAGTTGAATAAACTTCTGACATTACGAGTTAAGTAATACCGGATGTATCAGTACAATGAACTGCTGACATAATCTGAATAAAATGCAGGATGTGTTACAATAAATTTGTAAATTGAATAGATTATGGCATACCTAAGTACAATAAACTGCTGACTCCACAAATGTGGTCAAATAGGCATGTCTGAAATAATGTGGGAGGTATGATCGTTCACTATAAATCTGGAATATTAGTAGAACTCGTCAGTTAACAGTTTTTTACTTCATCCGAAATAAAGTTAATATCAAAAGATGTGGATGTGCTACGTCAAAGAAGTTGAGATTACGGACTTAGAAACTGGTGTCCGCCATTTAAGTCAGAAATTTTCAAATCTTCAATTCGATGCAGAGCATGAGGCTGTATATGGAATGGGAAGATTTTACTCTGAAGATGAATGTAATGAACTAGCTAGAAGATATGAAGAGGGCCATGAAGTTTGTCGAAAATTTTTGGAAAAGAGAATATGCGAGGGATGTCTTGTCCAGGAGCTGATCAAATTGGGGTTAGGTGGATTTTTGCATCGAATAAAACAATATTTGGAGCCGGAACTTGCAAACAGGGTACATCTTCAAGAGGATAACTGAATTATTTAAATATTTTATATTGTATTGTATTTTGTTATTATTTGCAGATATTAAAATAAAAAAAAACAAAATTCTCTTTGGTATTATTTATTACAAAATCAAGAAATAAAATTTTCATACAAATAATAGACATTAGAAAGTGCACACATACATTTATTATTTGAATGGTAAAAACATTTTGGGATCGACTTCTTTAAAGTTGGTCGTTCGTCAAGTTCTAATACAGGTTGGGTGATAAAGTGTCTGATGTAGTTTGCTTTTTCGGTACCTTTTACATAAACGCAATCTGCCACTGAAGTCAAATCCTGAATAATTTGACCGAACATATGCAATGGTGTAAATCCATCAGCCCATTTGATGCCGTGATGATTTCTTGTTAGCCATGTAACTTGCTTTTCTATCTCTGGTGAGAGTAAGTTAAATGGGTAAAGTTTATTCAACCTAAGCTGTTCTGACATATTAACAGTGACATGAGGGACCCTCCAAAATAGTTTACTAATAATAATTTTAGGTTTTTCAGCTTCATCGCTACTTGTAATGCTGTCTAGATCATTACTGTTACGTATTAATACTAATTCTTGTCTCATATTAATGACAATTTTTCGAAAATCTTCAAAAATCCAACTAGTAGTTTTAATGGAATGCAAACATTGAAATTTCCTTTTACATCGGCTATAATTTTTTCACCCACGCCTGTTTTCTTTTTTGGAAACTATCCAGCATTTTGCATGGAAATACTTTCATTTTCATTGTATGATATATAATTCTTTAAAGTTGAAACTAATCCAACATTTCTCGCTCCATCTATTACAATTCCATTCATTTCATATCTAATTTCACGAAACAAAAACGCAATACCATTATTAATAAACTCCAGTGCAACAGTCTCAGTTCCATCCTCTTTCATTAATTTTCCTTCGATGTACAAATAACTATTGCACGGTGCAGTATAAGCATCTAAATCTTGAATAGGGATTCTTATTTCATCATTGTAATCCAAAGTTCCGGATATATTGGATTGATATGTATGGAACTGATACTCCGCAACAGAGTTGTCGCTAAAGGGCTGATCAGTAATATTCAGTAAATCCATTATACTAAAACTTCCAATCCAACTGATTTTAAATATTGACGATTTTTCAATGTTAATGGTTCGATATTTTTTTTAATACTGTTGATTTCCTTCTTTCTAGCTCTTTTATAGTATGGCTGATGCTTGTAAACGGATGACGTTGAATTAAATATCAGCACCATTTAATTATTTGATTGATTTTCTAAGATGGAGTCTAACAGTTAAAGTCTCTTCTTGAAAATTAACAAGTTGCCCTGCTTGGTCTACTATTTTGACAGTGATGTTGCTAATAGTTTTAACGCACACTGGGAAATAAATAATATTCAAAGGTGACTCCACTATTTTATACCCAACAGGCACTGTTGGAAAAAACTGATGAATAATATGTACAGGTTGTCCATTAGAAAAAGAACCTACTGCAATGCTGCAATCGACACAGATAGCATTCACTTTAGATATCTTTACGGTATTATCGGAAGTATTGCTATCATTAACCTTTAACTCTCTCTTCTCGAAACCTAATACTGGACCTATCGAATCTTTCACGTTGAAATTAATTCTCGTATTTGCACGTATAGTGACTTTAGAAGTATTAATATCTGTGGTAATTCTGATAACTGCTTCATCATCTTCTTCGTTTATTTTGTTTACTATGAATTTTATAATGTCATCAATTTCATAACATCCCTCAGGAATTTCAGTTATATGTTCATAATTTTCTCCCCATGCAAATTTATTATTACTGTTGTCAATATTTGGAATAATATTATATGTATCAAAATTTACTAATCCAATTTCATAATCTACTTCATCATCTAAATATATTGGTGGATTGAAACTGTAATTTAATACGGAAGATTCTGCACTAAGAGTGAAAGTAAATGACATATTTACACATTAACGGTTTATAATGAAATGATCCTAAGATGCATGCATACGAAGGTTCACCTCCCACCAATCGACCAATCATATCATGAGGGGGTGTGGTTTATCCCCTCCGCTCATCCAATACGCTTAGGTGGGCGGAGCTTACCCCCTCCACTCAACAAATCCGCTTATGTGGGCGGAGCTTATCCCCTCCATCGGCAAATTACAATACATGGGTGGGGGCTATCTCGACCAATCACAATAAGTGGGTTGAAATTCACCTCCCACCAATCGACCAATCATATTATGAAGGGCGTGGTTTATCCCCTCCACTCAACCAATCCGCTTAGGTGGGCGGAGCTTATCCCCTCCCATCGACCAATCACGTTCGGGGTGGGGGTATACATGGGGCATATGGGGGGGGTACATGCCTTTTCTCATTATTAACCTACTATAAACGATCTCTTACAAAAAAACTACGGATGCAATATTATATCATATGCAGACGACACAGTACTAATTTGTGCAGAGGAGACATGGGAATCCACAAAACAAAAAGCTACCGATGCAATCAGCAAAGTAAAAACTTGGTTAGATAACAATCGCCTTAAACTAAATATCACGAAAACTAAATATATGTCATTTTCCCCAACAAAAATTGGAATCCCTCAAGTGCAAGAACCTATACTTGTTAATAAATCGGTTAACAATTGTGTACATAGTGCCGACACCATAAAATACTTAGGGTTGATCCTAGACCCGCACATGAAATGGGTAAGTCACGTCGCTTACCTAAATGGAAGAATACGGAAACTAATCTATAAATTTTATAGCCTAAAGAGCATACTAAATAATAAAACTCTCCTAGTCGTGTACAACAGTTTAGTTGAATCTATAATTAGTTATGGTGTCACGGTATGGGGCTCAGCTTATAAAGCAACTTTACAACCTCTGCAAATAACACAAAACTATATTTTAAGAATAATTTTTAATAAAAAAAGCAGAGATAGCTGCAGAGACATCTTTATCGAAAAACAATTGCTTGATGTGAAGGGAATATACATGCATGCTGCCATATCCTACGCACATAACAAGAAGGATACCATTGGATCTGTTATTGAACACCAATATGAAACAAGGGCTAGGACAAACAACATATATACACTATCGTTACATACCAAAACTGTCACCCAAAAATGTATTAAATACAATGGAACCAAACTTCTTAATAACTTCCATCACGTATTAAAGAAATGAGGAAAAAACGGTTTCGAATAGAAACAAAAAAATATCTGATTGGCAATTACACTACACTCCTGTCCATCCTAGCATAGCTTAATACAAACGCCACATATTATTTATTTGCTATGGCTAATATCTCTACAAAATTAGATTATAAAAGTTAATGTATTATGTAGGTTAATAATATACAATAGTAGTAATGTACATTAAAACTCACAACTCTTTTTATATATCCATCTTTTCCCATCGCACAATTATTACCTCTGTCTGTACATTATTGCATTCTTTCCTACACAGCCTCAAAATATTCACACCACCTCTATGCCCACTTTGTTAATTATCAACTTATTATACTTCAATCAAAATTATATACTGTTTTACAAATTATTAGATACATATTTATTTATATGTATTAGGACAACTAAACGAGAATGTAAATACTGCTCGACACAATACGAGGTCTCCTCAGGTGTCACATTTGTTCTTTATGTAAATTAGGTTAAGACATTTTGTTTGTTAACTTTGTTGCAGTAAACAAATAAATAAATTAACTGTTCTCTACTTAAATAAACTCTAATATTTCGGAATAAATATACTATCGATGAAATTTTGCATATCAAAGTTTCACAATGATAATTCCAGTTCAGGGATTCATCCAAGTATACTCCCAAAAACTTAATACTTTCCTCACCGCTAGAAATAGGTGTATTATTTATGTTAATATTTAAATTGTCGCATTTCTTTTGCCTGTTGTGAAATCTAGTGAGATGAGTTTTCTCGGCTGATACTACAGATATTGTCGAAAAGTCACTATGCGCGATTTCAGTTAGATATACAAATAAATGTGGTGAGATTAAAGAGCGATTTTTGGGTTTTTACGATGTAAGTGAAGATAGAACGGCCGATGTAATGTACGATTTGATTACGTATGTTTTAAGCCCTTTTGATTATAAAAATAAATTAGTCGGACAATGTTATGACGGCGCTAGCGTGATGACAGGTTACTTAAACGGTTTGCCAAAAAAAATTAAAGATGATAATCCCGGCCCCACAGGATAATCCCGTGAAAAAAATGTTGTCCAGAGAAACGAATTTTAAATTTGTATTTTAGGTTCACTAGAGAAGTGATTTAACTTGGATAGACGTCACGAATTTGGCGCGACTGTTTTTTGTTCGCATTTAAAAAAAATGGCGGATGATTTCAGTATTATTTTGTATTTCAGGAACTATAAAGCCTACAGACTTCAGTTTGGTGGCAAAATCTAGGTATTAGGGGTCAAAGAATATAATAGTGGCAGAATTGAACCCTTCAGATTCACCCTTCCACCATTTTACAAGATGGCGTTTCAATTTTTATGTAACCCTCTACAACATTTATAGATTTTGTGTTTGTTCTAGGTTTCCCCTTGATGTAATTACTTGAACATGGGTGATACAGGCGGCAGTAAAGCGTCTCTGACTTATGTGTTACTAAAAACCAAATATGAAGAGTTCTTCGATAAAGCAAAATGCGTAATATGTCAAATTAACACGAATGAAACAGTGACATCAAGTGAAAATGGACAGAAGAGAATCCGAGATGCCGCTGAAATACGGAAAGATGATGTTCAAAAACGATTGAAACTAATGACTGAAGATGACAGAGTAGTTTATCACTGTAACAAGTGTTACAAATCATATACACTGAAAAAAACCTTGGATAAAATCAACCAAAAAACACCTCAATGTAGTGAAGAGCCCGAGTCTTTTGCAGAAGATACTACAGTTGAGGACCAAGGCCATCTACTCAGAAGATCGCTGACTTCTACGCATCCACCCCCATCAGCTCATTTGAAACCTGAAGACCTTCCGTGTGTTATATGTGGTTCAGCCAGAATAAAGGTCAAAGGGACGGACGATAGGAGAAAATACAGAGCGAGTCCAAAAGAGCAAACATATTTCTATCAGCAGCTAGTTATTTCGGAGACGAAGTGTTTAGTCGAGTAGCTGATTTCAGCAGTGATACGAGTGTATTTGCAGCTGATTTGTATTCTCACCCGAACTGTATGCGTATATATATTCAGAAGTATGAGTGTGCCATAATTTCGCAACCACATTCTCGTCAATCTTCGGATAAATTCACACTTTTTGAAAGGGCTAACGAAATTTTAGAGCCTCTTCTGATTGCGGGCTATGGGTTCACACTCACTGACATTAAACAATTAATGGCTAATATTGGTGATACAGTGCTGATTCATAACAATTAAGTTAATATTTTCTTGGTTAGAGTTTATAATGATAAAATTTGATTTTGTAAGTCCAACAGAAAGAATGAGCTACTCATGGTCTTCTCGGCTGACCTGACTCCTGAAATTCTCGCTGCAAAAATACGCTCACAAGACGCAGTAAAAGTAGCAGGTACAATCTTAAGAAACAGTTTGAAGGACTGAGACTGACAAATTCTGCGATGTCTCAGATCTACAAAAATCATGGAAATCAGTAACAATGCCAGATGTTGTATTAACATTTTTCTCGTCTCTGTTTAATGTCAGTAAAACAAAATTATTTCAAACAAAAGCTCCCGAATTCGGAGCAGAAGCTGAAGACTCTGGTGATGACATTGAAGATACTTGCGAAAATGTGGAAGACAAACACCTAAACCGACTAACTGTGCAAATGAACAGTCTTTTCCAAATTATGTTTTATCAAATTCACCGAGGGAAGAAGAAAACTTACACATGATGACTGCTCATGCATTATACGATAAATGTAAAAGTAGAGAACTTATCACTTCCATGAATAGAATTGGTGATTCTACAAGCTACAATGACGTAGTGAGCAGCAGAGACTTATTGGCAGCATATGCAGTGAAATCAGGCGAATCCATCAGCATGCCGATACCAAGTTAGAAATTTTAACTCGACAAAATATTGCCGAATTTTCGATGAACACTAAATTTCCAACAATTGTTGGTGCAATTACGGCGAATGAGCAAGTAGTTCCAGCAGAAAAATATTCAAAAGGCAATGGTAGTATCGTTGAAGAATTAAATAGCGCATTGAAGGAAGCTTACCTTCGTATTGTGCCACACGTTGACTGGGCAATTCGAAATGGTTCACGTCTTCACGAGTCCTGGTTCTGTCAAATGACACAGATGTTGTTGTGTTGCTACTTAGATTTGTTGAATTGTTTTTAAATCAGGGATTATCGGAGCTATGGGTACGTTATGGAACTGGAGAGAGAAGACGCTTTATCCCACTTCATGTTCTTTATAGAAAACTGCCTCCAGGATTGCCCAATGTTTTGATCAAGGCTCACATTCTTACTGATGATGACACTGTAAGCAAAATTGGAACAAAACTTGGAGCCCTCACTGCTGATCCAGTAAAATTCCTGAAAGAATTTGCTGAAACTGAAGAAGAAAACGATTTCGAAAAAGTTGAAAAATATCTTGTGTGTGTCTGGTAAAAGAGTTCCCACCACTGTGAAACATTTGACGATCTGCGGTACAGTGAATTCAAGAGATCGATCCCTCTTACTGATCTTCCGCCGACATCTTATTCCATTCAAGGTCACATTAAAAGGGCGTTTTATGTAATCAGGAATTATTTAAATGTTTTAAATACTGCCTACGTAGAGAAAGATCCACGTAGCTTTGGATGGGAAGAAGTTAATGGAGTTCTGAAACCTGTAAACTTTTTAAATCGTTTGCAAAACATGTGCAACAAAAAGATGCCCTTGTCGAAATGCTCTACTTATATGTTCCACCTACTATAAATGTACTGTTCAAGATTGTAAAAACAAATAAATAAACAAAAATAAATTTGAACATAAGGTGATCTTGATATTAGTTTACACTTAATGTGATTTTAATCAGCTTTTAGTAATATAGTATTTCTGATGATATTACATTGTCTTTCATTTCAGCATTAATGTTTACATATTGCATTTTTATATTGCAAATGGGTTGCCAGGCCAAGTATATAAAAAAGTAAATAAAATGTGTTAATACTTGTACTATATTGATATATATTATTACTTGTCTACTTTGAAAGTGGTGTAAGGGTTAATCTGAAGGGTTAAATTTTACCACTGTTATATTTTTTGACCCCTTATACCTAGATTTTGACACCATACTGAAGTCTGTAGGCCTTATAGTTCTTTAAATACAATATAATATTGAAATCATCCTCCATTTTTAAAAATGGCGCACAAAAAACAGTGGTGCCAAATTCGCGGTGTCTACCCAAGCAAAATTAGTTCTATAATGAACCTTAAACAGAAATTTGAAATCCGTTTCTCTGGACAACATTTTTTTTACGGGGTTATGCCTTGGGGGCAGGACTATGATGCTCCCACAGCTTTGTTTACGCACTGCAGTGCGCATAGACTAAATTTAGTATTGCAAAACGGATCGAAAAATATAAAAAACTGTCGTATTTATTTCGCAAGCGCAATTTCAATTCCAGGGTTTTTTTCACCAGTCTGCTAAACGAACATTTGTACTCGATTCGGTAGTAGGGAAAAGAATCCTCTTCAGATACTAGGTGAGCCTCACGTTCTAAAATCATTCATGTTTTAGACTCTAAATGGGAGGGTTTAAAAACTGTTTTTAATAAAATTATTGACGACAAATCATCGACGGCTGAGCCAATAAATGGAGCAAGAGGGTATCTTAAATTCATGAACGATTTGGAGTTTTCATTTTTAACCGCGGCGTATAAAAACATTTTTGACATTACTGATTTATTATTTGATATACTGCAAAAAAGTCGTTAGATATCAGTTACTGCAAAAATCAAGTGTTTTTGGCTAGATCGTATAAAATCCTTGAGAAATGAGTCAACATTTGATGAACTGTTTGAAAAAGCGCAACTCAGAATTACTTCCGGTCCATTAGCTAAAAGAATTAGATTATCTGACGCTATTAAGGGTGATATGAAATCATCTTTACGGATATTATTTTGTGAAATAATAGATAATATTTTAATATAAATAGAAGATTTGCGGATATGTCAGAAATATTATATTTTTCCCTAGCCGATCCATTAAAATTTAAAGAATACCGTAAAAATTTTCCTACTGATTTAGTCACTAAGTTAACCAGCTTTTACAAAAATATTTTTGATAAACAGAAATTGATTAAAGAGTTAGGGGTTATATATTACGATGAACAGTTTGAAAAAGAAAAATTAAATGTTGAATCTATATTAAAATTTTGTGTGGATAATGACTTTCGAGAAATATTTCCAGAGGCTTTCAAGTTGTTTGTTGTGATTGCCACCATTCCAGCAACAAATGCCTTAGTTGAGAGACATTTTTCGTGTTTAAGGCGCATTAAAACGTACAGTAGAAATTCTATAAAAAATGAACAGTTATCATCGCTTGCACTTATTTCAATTGAAAAAGAGTTGTTTACTTCCCTTCAGGAAACTGATGATTTTACAGATAATATAATAAATAGATTCTCATTGATGGTTGCTGGTTGATGATTGCTAGGCGTATTAATTTGAATTTTAAAAAATATATTCCACCCTTCCATGTAACTAGTACTGTCAATCATGGTGAGGTTAAGGAAGGCTGTGAGAGGAGGAGAAGGCCTATAGCGCGCTACATTTAAAAAAACGAAACTAAATTTAACGCCAACCTAATCGTCTTATAATTGAAGCCCCTGGTGCAAAAAGGTGTTAACTCACTTTTTGGTGATTTTTTAAATTCTTTATGAAAGAAGGTGTTGACTCGTTCTTCGTCCGCGCTAGTTGCGCCAGAAAGTGTTATCTAGTTATAATCGGTTGTTTCCTCATGCAAAAAGGTGTTATTTCATATTAAAATTTACAAAAAGGTGTTAACTTCTTGCTCTACCGATTCGACTTCGTTCATGTCAAGGCACTTCTAGTGACCGAGTCTTTTTTTGTATTTTTGGGCATTGTGTATCTTCCTTAAAATTATATTTTCGACAGAAAATAATGCTAATTCTTGTATTTTTTAAACCTAACCTAAAAATTTAAAAGGTTAAAAAATCAATATTATTTATTTCGACTTTTATAGATGCGGGATCGAACAAAAGAAATCCTTAAATTAGCCAAAAAGCTTAGTTCGATTTCTGATTCTGACGTATCTGATACAATGGTAGAAGATCCATTTGCTGATTCTGGATCCGAATATCTTCCATCGGAAACAGGTACGTACTGGCATTATTTGGACTGCATAAAATGGCAACTAATCGATTATATTATTTTAGAAAATAACAATTATTCAGATGATGAAATGCATGTCGTTAAAAAACCAAGGGTTCACTCTGTGGAATCAAACAACGTTTTAGGCGGAGTGGAAGTTCAAGCTAACGCTGATATTCAACAAACTGGTAAGCACATATTTTTTTTGCGTTTATTTCTATATCATAAAGGAAATACATTTTAGGCGACTCAGACTCCGATGATGAACCACTTCTTACTAAAAAATATAGACTTCAAACCCTAGAATTAGAAAAAGTGTCAGCAATAGATGAAGCCGATATGAATGAAATTGATCAAATCGAGAATGAAGTGGAAGTTGATCATATGATTGCTATTAATGCTAACTCTCAGCAAATCGATACGTACAGTGAACCATCCTAGATTGGCAAGTGAGATTAGGATGCGCAGTGGTCGAAACCAGTCCGCCGCTACGGACCTCATTTGTTTATGTTCCCTCTCCGTGTAAAGATCGGTACAGTCTCGAGAAAAGTGTTTGCGGTGTATAACTTAGATTTAATATATAGGTATATGTTATAAGTACCTATTTATAAACATTGTTACGGGTACTATTACTAGTAGTATTTATAAGGAAATATGGCTTTTGAAAGCAAAGTAAAACGTAAGACTTTGTCTGCTCAAAGCCGAGAAATTTATCTATCTTAAAATTTATGAAACAGGAATCTATAGCTGAAGTTCCTATTATACAATTTTCAAAAGTAAGTGTAGAAATCTATTATCGGTTTAAAATTTTGTATTCCGACCTTTGTGTTGTATTTTATTCTAAGTTTTTATATTTTAAGGTCTACCAACGTGTTGAAGCGGCAACTGGTGTTAGCTTAAGAACCATTGCACGAATAAATACTGAAACTAAGAAGATAGAAAGCGGCGTGATGTCATCATTTTCAACCCCAAACAAAAAGCGACCTGATAGAAATTCCCAAGTAACTTTAGATGATTGTGATCGCGCTATACTTCGAAGAACTATCATAAATTTTCACGTTACTGAGAAAAAGGTGCCAACACTTAAACAAGTACATAGAAAATTTTGTGACGATATTGGATATCAAGGATGCAAAGAATCTTTGAGGAAAGAAGTACACAAGCTAGGTTTTCGATGGCGGAAAACCCAAAATAACCGGAAGATTTTAATTGAGCGGCACGAAATCAGGCATCTTAGAGTGCAATTTTTAAAAAAATGAGGGCATATAGGGAAGAACGTCGTCATATTGTATATATGGACGAAAGTTACATCCATTCGACTCACACACACCAAAGAGGATGGAGTGATGAAACGAACGATGGCCTAAAGAAACGAATCTCTAAAGGACCCCGCCTTATTATCGTCAATGCAGGAGGTGAAGATGGATTTATACCGAATTCATATGTGAGGTGGAAATGAGTTTTGAAAATTATCAAAAGTGGGTTACGGAAAAATTAATCCCTAATTTGCAGCCAAGAAGTGTAATTGTCATTGATAACGCGCCGTATCACAATAAACAGATAGACAAAGCGCCAACCTCAGCGTCTAAAAAATACGAGATGCAGGACTGGCTGCGTGCAAGAAATATTGTCTATGATGAACACATGTTAAAACCCGAATTATATAACATTATTAAAATTCACAAACCGATATATAAACGGTATCAAATTGATCAACTTTTTATTCAAAGTGGTCATGATGTGTTAAGATTGCCCCCATATCACCCAGTTCTGAACCCCATTGAGTTGGTGTGGGCAGCCATGAAAAATTATGTTGCTGCAAAAAATGTTACATTTAGCTTTGAAAATGTTACCAAATACTGTGACGAATTTTTTCAGCAATTTACTGTTGAACAGTGGAGATCGCGATGTGAACGGGCTAAAAGATTCGAACAGCAATTCATTGAAAACGAGCCAATGGTGGATATTGTTGTTGATGCATTAGTTATTAATTTAAACTCTGACAGTGACACTAATACTGACACTAGTGCTGGTGAACGTGATCAAGAACTCGATTTTAACGAGTTGGAGGGAGAGCTATCAGGAATAGATGAACTTCCAGAACACGGGGGCCCTTATCTTGAACCCTCTGCATTAAGCACGCCGCAAAATATGACGTTTATTGATTTATAACATGAATATATTTATTTTATTATTAGACAATTAGTTTTGTAACTTGATGCCTTATAGGATTTTACAGAGTGAGAGGGAAATATGCGTTCATTTTTAGTTTATTATAAATATTTAAAACACCATAAATACTAAATAGTAAAATCTTTAAAACGGTTTCAGGTACTTTCCATGCTCCAAGGAATACAACCATAGGTATGCAGTTTCTATCATAAATTTTGTATATAGTTGAACGCCATGCTCTAATAGTGAAATTAGGACCTATTTTCATTGACAAACTACAATGTTCAAGTACAACAGAAATGTACAATAAAAAAAATATATAGTTGTATTCGTTACAACAATAGCAAGTATCTAAAACAGTTTTAAAGATTATACGAAGTTTGGTCCTCCAAATACCTATAATAAATCGAAAATAAACGCATATTTCCTGGATTTCCTGGTAACTTGGGTAGACCAGGTAAATAAAGTATAGTGTTATCTCAATCTTCATAATTTTAGTTCTATTTAACCTAATGTATATTTGCTATATCGTATTGTTTACCTGAAACTAAAACAATGAAATATTATAATTAGTATAATTAAATATACCAATTATAAAAACAAGACTGCTAATTCGAAAACGTCAATTGGCCTGTGATACACCGGAATTCTCGGTGAATAGAGCACACGCTTCACGATTTATTGACACTTATTCCTCCGATTGTACTTTCATAGCTAAGAAGCTTTTTTGTCTCTGTCCAACAGTGAGGATATTTCGTCTCTCTCTGCGCGGCCACTTGCCATTCTAGGATGGTTCACTAGTACCTATACTTACTATTGCCGTCAATAAAATTGTACTTTTGCTTTAGTGCGAGGCCAAGATGAAGAATTGGCTGTAGTAGTAGGCAAGAAGTCGAGGAAAAGAAAATCATTCCCAAAAAAGTGGAAACGTAATCAAGCCAAAGAAAATAGAAGTCTCGGAAAAGCCTACAGAAATTATAAAGGAGTAGAGGTCCCCGAGAAAGTTCCATGTGTCGATAGGCGTATTTGCAAAGAAAAATGCCGTCTTAAGTGTGATGCTAAAGTTTCTAACGAAACAAGAACACGCCTTTTTGAGGAATATTACTCTTTGAATGAAAAACAAAAAAATGCTTATTTGTTTGGCACTATGGAACCGTTCAATGTAAAACAACCGTCCAATGCAGGTCAACGGCGACAAAAATCATTTAGATATTTTTTGAAAGTTGATGGGGAACGGCGTCAGATATGTAAAGAAACCCTTATTTCCGTTTTTAAGTATAGGTCGAAAGAAACTTGACTTGATAAGGGATCAAATAACCAGTGGGAGATCGGCTCCTAAAATAGATGGAAGGGGACGTCATCACAATCGTCATAACGCTTTACCTCAGGAAATTCGTAACCTTGTTGTAGAACATATTAAATCATTTCCTAGTGAAATGTCGCATTACTCGAGGCATAAAAGCCCAAATCGCCTATATCTTTCTCCTTGGCTTTCAATAAAGAAAATGTATGACATGTATAAGGAAAAATGCACCGAAAGAAACATTACTGCAGTATCTGAATCTATGTACAGACATATTTTTGTAAATGACTTCAACTTGGGGTTTGGGACTCCAAGGACGGATACCTGCAAAATATGTGACGTAGCTGTCAACGATGAACACGTTACCAAATTTAAAAAAGCTTTCAGCCAACAAACATTAGATCGCAATAATGCAAAAGAGAATGAAAAAGTTATTTACATAACTTTTGATTTACAGAAGACCTTACATCTACCTAAAATTTCGACCAATAAGACGTTTTACCTTAGACAGGTTTGGTTGTATAATTTGGGAATACATTTGATTTCTCCAATGTGCCAAAATGATAAAGGTTTTTTCCATATTTGGAGTGAAGATCAAGCAGCCCGAGGTCCCGAAGAAATTGGTAGTTCAATTTTAGCTTTCCTTGAAAACATCAAAGAATCCATAAGCGGCAGTGACCATCTTGTAGCCTGGAGTGATTCAGCTGGAGGGCAAAATAAATTTTTTTACATCGTTTGTTTGTGGCACTATTTGGTGAAATCAGGTAAATTTTAAAAAATCGATCATAAATTTCCAGAAGTTGGACATACATTTATGGATTCCGATAGACTTTGCAGCTGTGGAAAAATTGATACGGAAATACCAAAATATTTATACGATTCACCAATATGTTACAGTCATGATGGAATCAAGAAAGAAAAATCCATTTAATATTACCAGAATGGCAGACAAATTTGTGGATTTGAAGGAACTGCCCAGAAAACTAGGTTTAATTGACAGAAAGAAGTCTGAAAGAAATGAAAAAGTTTCTTTTAGAGAGGTTTGGTGGATACAGATCGAGGAGTATGGTATAACCAAATATCGATATTCGTTTGACGAAACTGAAGAATGGACTATAGTAGATATAAGGAAAGGAAAAAGATGAACCGAAACCGAATTGATGCCAGTGACACTATTTTTACAAATATTGACGAGTCGCGCCATTTCGGCAAAAAAGTTCGACAATATTCAAGAACAAATTCCATACGTCCCAGAAAATCGGATTTTAGAGGAGGAGAGGATTTTACCATAACCTCAGTAGGGGCGAAGATTAAGTTTTTTTTATTAACTTCCCTTTTTTTGTTTAACATACTAAAAAAAAGTCAGTTGATAACACATTTTTGTTTTTTTGAATCATCCCAGATTTCTAAAATCATTTGTGAAAAAGGTGTTAACTCATTTTTTAAACCTATTTATTACATTTTATCATAAAATCTGTTTAAAATTCAAAAACATAATGGTTAAAAGATTTTTGTATCTGCTGTGTGAAGTTGCAGGTAAGGACTTTTTTATTTAATTTTAGATAGGGGGAAATAAACAAGTTTTTTTTGTCAATTCAATAGCAATGGAAGACTAAGGAAGGGGGCGTGTGCAAAATATGTTCTAAACCAGTTAAAGCTGTTGGAGGAAGTACTAGTGGTTTGCACAGTCACTTAAAGAGCCAGCATGCATTAAACTTGCTAAAAAGAGCAAAACCTACACCTCCATCTGACAAACAGCCTGTACAAAAAATGACTATAGTTACGTCGTATTTTAAACCAACTGTAGATGATTAATTTCCAGCAGTAATTGCACGATTGACTGCACTGGACGGTTTGCCTTTTAATAAATTTTGCTCTTCAGAAGATTTAAGAAAATTATTAACAGTTAAAGGTTATAGAGATATCCCAAAATCGCCCAGTACCATTAAAAAAATTGTTATAGAATACTCTGATAAAATGTTACAAGAAGTAGTAATAAACGAAATCAAACAGCATAAACTTGGTGTTTAGTTTAACTTTCCACGAATGGACATCGGTAAAAAACCGACGCTTCCTGAACATAAATGTCCATACAAAGGATGAGTTTTGGAATCTAAGATTAGCTCGTGTCCATGGATGCGTAGAACTTCTGAATAAAAAACTCAGTGAATTTGAACTTGGTTTTCAAAATATCGTATCTATAACTACAGACGGTGTTTCAGTAATGAAGAACGTTGGAAAATTGATACAACCACACCACCAATTATGTATAGTACACGGTATACAATTAGCCGTTATTGAAATATTATACAATAAAAGTGATCTACAACAAGCGGACTAACTACGTGACGAAAGTATCGATGATGACGATGGCGAGTTAGACAAAGACAATGAATCTACTGACGATGAAAATGAAATTGCAAATGGCGACATTTTGGAAATTGAATACGATGCTGGAAACCTCAATCGTCAGTCTTAGCCTCAGCTAACCTTCATACAAAATGATCAATTAAATTGTTTAATTACGAAAACTCGGAAAGTAGTAAAAAATTTTCGTAAGTCACCGACTAAAAATGATAATATTCTACAAAAACATGTAATAGAAGAGTTCAATAAGGAATATTCTTTAATACTGGACTGTAAAACTAGATGGAACAGTTTGTTAGCAATGTTGGAGAGATTCGAAATGTTAAGAAAATGCATTAGAAAGAGCTTAATAGACATCAAATCAGATATAAACTTCACAGAAGT
Source organism: Leptura quadrifasciata (assembly GCA_963675555.1). Lineage (NCBI taxonomy): Eukaryota > Metazoa > Arthropoda > Insecta > Coleoptera > Cerambycidae > Leptura > Leptura quadrifasciata. Next base: position 65,605,015 of record OY776680.1, read on the forward strand.
TGAACTTGGTTTACTTTCTAGTACAATTTTAGCATTGCAACCAATAAAAATTGCTTTAGAGCAATTATGTTGCGAAAATGCTAATCTTTATATAGCAGATATTACTTTAAAATTTATGCTTGATGAGCTGACGAGTCAAAACACAACTTTAAGTATCGAATTAAAAGAGGCATTATTAGATCGCATAAAGGAGAGACGGACCATTTTTTCTGATGTTCTTCAGTACCTTCATAATCCTGTTCTGACCCTGAGGAATGCAATGATGAAGACTACGGAATATTTAATAAAACCAGCAAATCTACAATAAGAAATACAATAGTGGAAGTAATTGAGCGGATTTTGAACGAAGAAGAGAAATTAGAAAATACAAATACCATAGATCCCGATGATTCCAATTCCGACTACTCTGATGAGGATGAGGTTCCTCTCAACAATCTAAACAAACGCATTTTGGGTCCATCAGCATCAGCTAATGCTGCATTGTCCATTAAAGAAAAACTGCAACTGGCGATAAGAAAGAAAACCGATGTAAGCAGTACCCGTCCGATTAGAAAAAAGCAGAATTCTACAAATGTTCCACAAATCGTAAAAACAGAATTGCAATATTTTCAGAAAGAGCTAATTCAGGGGAAATACTTGAGAATTGTGTTCGAATCCCTTATGACAACTCGGCCTACCAGTGTCGAGACAGAAAGAGCCTTTTCTGCGGCTGGAACAATTTGTACTAGGATTAGGTCGCGGTTAAGTGATAACAGTATTGATAAACTTGAGTTTTCTCAGAGCACTTTTTATTAAAAAAAAAAAGGTCATTAGAAAACTAAGGGAAGATATTGATTTTAGTTAAAATTTCAAATGCATCGTTTTGTGTTACTCATGTTTAATTCTATTTTTCTAAAGTTTACTTACCTAAGTGTACCTATTTTTGTTTTCAAATTTTATCTTCCTGCTTTTATTATTTAATGAAATTAAATGCAAGTTTGGAGAATTTTTTTATTTATTTCTTTGTTTTTTTAAGCTAAAAACCGGCATACCGGTAATTTCTAAAAAAATTACCGAATTACCAGTAAATCCAACAATCGGTAAATTTGCAATCCCTACTATTCTAATGAAATATTAGAATTATTTTTATTTTATTGAAACGTTGATGTTCTAAGTATCCGCTTCCATATTTGTTCTTATTTTTTGAATAAATTAATGTATTTGATTTTCTGGTAAAATATTTTACTTCAATCCCCCCCCCTCCCGAAATTTCTTCTTAGATCCGCGCCTGCAAGTCCCAACTGAGTAATTGACAAGATATAAAAAAGAAGTGATCCCACTAAATGCAAAACTAGAAAAACAAAATCCACACCATTATATGGAAGCAGTTGTTCATGGCTAACGCCTTGATGTTTATCATCTTAAAACCGATGCAGATTGCCGTTACATGCAATGGCGTCAGAGAACTAAGATGACCTACTCAACACTACAGGAATTATTCAGATTTCACAAGACTGCATCATTAAAACCAAGATGAATATTTTGGCTCCAGAATGAGTTGACAATATTTCTGTCATGGCCAGCTATGTCCGGTCAATATCAGTGTTAGAGAACATCACCCTCGAACACTAGGCTCTGGAGGAAGTCCAAGTTTTTATATCTTCCAACAAAGTAGATGACAGGCTAACCGATCTGACCATGAAGGAAGAAAGTTTGCAGAAGCGACTTCATGAAATAAAGTGGCACGCAATACACCATTCGGTCATTAATAGCAGCGCCACTACTGTTACCATTGTAGTCGTGCTAATTGCTCTACTATGATTCGGCCGGCTCGTAATGCAACGCACTCGTAATACGAAATCACGAGCACAGAACAACCAGCCCGCTGAGATGATTGAACTTCAAATCCCTAAATTGAAGAGCACGGGAGTTCCGTTCCGTGGGAAGGGCCAGAATGTTTAACCATGTCAAACATATTTTTTCTCCTGGAATTTGATGCCATCTACATATTGTTTATTTTGTTTCAATTTGCAAACAGTGCATTTATAAACACCATGTAATGATTGTGTTGCGAGTCAAGGTTCTGTTATTGTTTTTACTACCTAATTTTTAAGTATATAAAGTTTATATTTTTTTCTTAATAAACAGTTACAATACAACGTTGTTACTCACTTCAACTATATTCCTACTTAAGCCATAATTTGGATGTGAGGTTGCAACTTCAACAAACAAAATTATAAGCTGGTCCATACCACGCCGATTGACAGCAGCTCCCATAGTCTGCTGTAAACATCCATCCCTTATTCTGCGAAGTCATGAGCTATCTTTCTGAGATCGTATACCTACTGAAAACTGAATACATTGCAGCTACATGGATGAATAACAGTGAAAGGATACCAAACGAGGAGGATCCCACTGATTTCGGATGAATTGCAGAAAATAATTCGTTGAATTTCAAATGGTTCGAGGGAGAACAACTTCCACCATTATTTGACCCAGTTATTGCCAGATAACGCATATCAGGTACATCCTTTATTATTATAATTGGCATCTTAACTAACGTTTTTTTTTTTCAATATCTCATAGACAAAGATGAAAACGACCCCGAAGATGAGGCAGACGAAAGTCGTCCCAGTACCAGACAGTCATATGATCAGGAGAGCGACTATGACGGCATTGATAATGAATCTGACAACGATAATGATGATTATGTAAACGACTGCGGCATTGAGATGCAGTGACTCTAAATTGTTCGAATTTCAACTTTTGTAAGAATAATATAGTCATCATTATCCGTTTTTATTTTCAATTTCAATTTCATTTTCTTTAAAATGTATCGTTGAAACAATTGAATCACATATTTCAGAAAGCCCACATGTCCACATTTTGTACATATGGTGTTTTTACCAAAAATCGACTTCTTTTGCATAGATCTATCTTTTAGAGAAAAACCACTCAAGTCCACTGTTTGCTTTGCCTACAGTACATAATGAAAATATTCATTTATTTGAGAAACACCACAGGTCCCGGACATGTGTGGTTTCTAAAATATTCCGCTAGACGGCGTTGGCAGCGGCGAATAACAGTGTCGTACATCTTGTTATAAGTATTTCAGTTTATCAAAATGTCGTCGTCCAAGGAAGAAGTGGCACACGAAAATGTGAAAATGAAACGAAAAAAAGGTGTTAAAAGTGTCGTTTATAAGTGCGAAGTAATAAAAAAAGCAAGGGTTAAAGGTGAGGAATATACAAACTACAAAGGAAATGTAGTAAGTGCTCGAGCTCAAGGACAAAACTGTGGGTAAGTTGTACGAATTTTTAACCTCAATTTTGCAAACTAATTAATTTGTTGATATATTTTTAGGTGCAAGGCAAAGTGTTTCTCAAAAATACCCGAAGGTGATCGAGCTGAAATGTTCAAAAAGTTTTATGATTTTAACACCAAAAATGAACAAGATGCGTATCTCCAGGCCTTGATAGAATGTAATCCAGTAACAAGAAAACGTCCTCGAGTAAATCCAGAGGATGCTAAACCTAAGTCGCATACTTTCAAGTATAATGCATCGTCCAGTTCTAGCAAGTTCAAAGTATGTAAGACCGCATTTATTAGTATATATGCCAATACTCTTGAGCGTGTGCGGCGTTTGTCTAATCTACTTTCTCTAGGAAAATCTCCTCATGACAAACGAGGAAAACAAACTTCTGGAAATGCAAAATCTGGAGAAGTCGTAAGATTGATAGATGAACATATTAGATCTTTTCCTGTCAAATCAGCTCATTATAGTAATCGCGACTACCAATATTTGAGTGAAAAACTGGATATAAGGAAAATGCACCAACTTCTTCTTGAGAAATACCCAGAATGTTCTGTAAAATACAGTTTCTATAGACAAATTTTTCGAGATAAATTTATTTTATCCTTTGGGAGGCTGCAAGTGGACATATGCTGTACGTGCGAAGAGCTTAGCAAGAAGATTAAGTCGAAGTCTTTAAATGATGCTGCAAAAAGGGTTGCTATTGCTGAGAAGGTAGTGCATCAAAGAGCGAAAAAGTTTTTAACGAAAATGAACGTAATTGAAGATTTATGCCGGACCGATTCAGCGGTCGGAGGAATATGCATTGACTACATGCAAAATCTTTCTCTTCCTTCGATTCCCGTCCAGGATACATTTTACTTACACAAGCTCACAGTAAATGTCTTTAATATACACAATTTAAAAACTGGTAAGACGTTTTTCTACATCTATCACGAAGGTTTGGGCAAAAAAGGGCCTAACGAGGTTTGTTCATTTTATTATGGACTACATGAGGCGAGAAATTCCTGAAAATATTAAACATTTCAATATTTTTTCTGACGGTTGCGGTGGGCAGAACAAAAATCACAACGTTATAAGGATGTATAGGGCGTTAGTAGATCTTGGGCGTTTTAAGACTGTTAATCAGTATTTTCCAATAAGAGGACATTCCTTTAAGCCATGTGATAGGGACTTCGCTGTGTTTAAAAAGAAGATAAGGGAAAATGACAGAATTTTTTTAATAAAAGAATATGCTGAACTAGTCATCACGTCAAGCTGCAAAGGAAATTTTTCTGTTTACCTAATGGATGAAGAAAACAGCGTGTTGAAAAATTACAAAAAAAATGGTGGCCCCAATTTTATAAAATAAACTGCTTGCCTACAGCTTCCTACGGTAGAGGCGTACCAAAAGATCAAAAAGTGTCTTTGAATATCTCAACTTTTATGCAGTTTACTCATACAGAAGACAAAAAAGGTTATGTCCTTGCCCGGGACTACATTGACGGTTTCACTGAACATTAATTTAAAATTAGTAATTCTACACAAATCACTTCTTTTCCCGATGAAGTTGCATATCCAGACATCAAGTTACCAATTAGTGCTAAAAAAATGATATCCATAAAAAATGTTTAACGATTTACTCGCGACCAAGAAGAACTGATAAGAAATTTTTATCAAGAAATATTTTCCTGGCCAACAGTGGGTGGAGAAGAAGAAGTGCATGAATATTAAATGTTCACTCACTAATGTACCTATTAAAAATATTTGTTAATAAATAAAAATAAATAAAGGAAAAAGTTCTGCAAAAATAAACGTGTATTTTAGAAACCACACGTCCAATCGCCATTTTATTTTTTTCTTGTTGCAGCAGAGGCTTTATTTTCAAATTTTTGTAAGATTTCTTTCTATCGTATCCATATGGTTTCAACAAACCCTAAATGTATATTTCCAATTGCATGACCTGGTTTTGCATAAAACGGTTTTTTTTGTTTTTCTCAAAACTAACATCCTTGGACATGTGGGCTTTCTGAAATATGTGATTCAATTATTAATTTTGCCACTTGAAGGGTACAGGCAAAGAAGGCGATATGTCGATGTTTCCCGAAAACGAGTTACTTGCGCCATCTGTTAGGAAATGGTCTAAAGTTTATTTCATCTACGCATCACTGCTAAGAATGCATGTAGTCAGGAGTTATAGAATGTTTTTATTTCTTCGAACAGGCTAATAAGGTGATATGTCCGAGCAGACCTAGCTAAAAAAGCGTTAAGTAAAGTGTAGTGTGCTCCTTGTTATCCTTAACTTATCGATACGAATGTAGTAAACGAACATTTCCATTTTAATTCGCATGTACATTAGTTTATTTCCAAAGTTAAACCGAAAAATAAACTGTAATGGAGTTAACTGAAGGTACAGATGACTGCGTGCCTCTTCCAGAAAGTGCTAGTAAGAATAAAAAGAAGTATGGCAAAGTAAGTGATGTTAATAAACTGATAAATTTGAGAAGCCACACTATAGGTGGTGATTGTAGGTGTAAAAGGTTAAAGTGTTTCGAGAATATACCAGCACTCTCCCGAAGGAAAATTATTCAGTTTTAATTTGCTTAATTCAGTTGACGAGCAAAATATATATTTATGTGGTTTGATTGCGATTGTTCCTATTAAACAACGTAAATCCAGACAGCCGGGACAACGTGGCTTCTTTCACGATGTTTCTTTTCGCTATGGTGTAAAAATTTTAAACCTGGAAGGTACTATCGAGGAAGTAGAAGTATGCAAAAAAGCATTTCACTTTTTTTATCTGAAAGAATTCATTAACACTCATAACTACAAGCACCACAAACAGCAACACCGAAAGATGTGTCTGAGACGCATTGCAAAAGATTCAGCACCCCAGATCATGTATTCCTCCTTTGGATTGATACCAGTCTCATTTCCAACCGACTTTTCTACTAATGTTTTTTCCCCGACTATCAGCCTGTCAGATTCAGAGATAAGACCGATTGAGGTGGCAGAAAATATTTGTCCTGTAATCTTTGCATGTCTGAGAAACTATAGACTTTCTGCCAATCAGCTGGAACGTTGCGAATTTATGCCTTCAAAAATTTATTGTAAAAGATGAGCCGCGGACAGCTAAAAAATTTTCCGATAATCTCCAGGAATTTGTCAATCTATTCTCGCAAGTCTCAGCTTACCAACAGCATTTTTTTTGTTTTCTTAATTTTCAGATTTTTTAAAACCATTTCTCAAAGGTTACTAGAGATAAACGGACCTGGTAGAAAAAGCGTTGTCGGTGCACGGAAGGTCAACCGGATACAATAAAATCATTTTTAGCCAACTAGTGATGTACTCTTGAAAAAAATATCTATAAAATCTGACGCCCCTGTAACGTCTCTGCCGACCACTACTCCACAAAACAATTTTGTAGTAGGTTTATTCCCCTTCCAGCGAACTCAGGCATTTATTGTCACCGTCTCACTAACTAATAAGGTGTTACTGGACTAACATATTAAGACCAATATTTTTCCGGTAAGAAGTATTATTTCGACTATATACTAAATTAACAACAAACAGATGCAAATAAATTCCCAAACTCTTATACCATACATTACAGTATAAGGCTGAAAAGCATGTTTGAGAGCAATTGCAACGTATACTAAATATGTTAACTGTTTGCAACACGCTAAACCTTCCATTTCCATAACGTCAGCCTTCATCTCCATTAAAAATACATGAAGTTCAATGAAAAATATGTCAATTCAGTAATTGGAACCGTTTGTTAGATAATACTTGTTCTTAGTAATGCTTTCTATAAACTAGTTATTACTAAAAAAAACTTTAATAGATAAACTATTTGCATAAAAAACAAACTTTTGTAAAGTCATTTATGATAGAACAATATTGAAAAGCTTGGAAAGCGCTGGATATCATTGGAGGACTGATTTCCTCCAAAAATCTCTTGAAGGGAAAATTAAGACTTCAATGATTGCTCAGTCAAGCCAGGCCTTAGTAGAAAAACTTTGCATGTAGAAGAGAAATACCATTCTTAACAGGTTGATTAGGTAGGACAGGTGCTAGAAGTATTTGAGTATGCAAAATATGACAACCGGCAACTATGTTCTTATACATCAGACCCTATATAACTTAAAAATCCATGGTGCTAACACTGTTATGATTCCTTTCCCTCCTCGCCATTCTCTCCAAGTGCCCTATTGAATAGTATAGCTCGTGTAGCCTTACAGTACGCTTATATGTCAGTCAGCATAGAAATGCTGTGTATAAAGTCCCATGACAAATTTAAAAAGAAAGAGACTAAACGAGCTACTGTGTATATTCTCTGATATGACAGGAGATTTAATAAAAGACCCAAAATAACAAAAATTCCTCACAAATTAAAAAAATAGCAGAGAAGGAAAGATTAAATTAGTGAGAAGTGTCAGACTCTACAGTGTTTTTCATGGCACAGAGATTGTTCGTTAAACTATATTGGTGAAGAAAAAAATAAAGCGCCCAGATATAGCGCTTTATAAAGAAGAAACAGGTTCTGCTACAATCTGTTCGCGAGTCTTTAAGAAAATTTGAAGTATCGAATAAAACATTGGAATATTTAATGTGATCAAGTAACGAAGAATAAAAATGAGCATTGTTTTTATCTTCGAAATTTCAGCGGCCCAACAAATTTTGAATGCTGTATGCATGGAAGTAGTAGAATAACCACCATAAACAGCAGCACCGAAAGACGTGCCTGAGACGCATTGCAAAAGATTCAGCATTCTCAAAAACCAAGGAGACCATGTATTCTTCCTTTAGATTAATATCAGTCTCATTTCCAACCGATTCTCCTACTGTTTTTTTCCTGATTATCAGCCTGTCAGATTCAGAGGTAAAATCGATCAAGCCGGCAGAAAATATTTTCTGTGTTCCTTGCGTGTCCGAGAAACTATAAACACGGTTTCTGCCAATCAGGTGGAACGTTGCGAATTTTTGTCTTCAAAATTTATTGTAAAAAAAAGACGAGTTGCGGACAGCTAAAAAATTTACCGATAATCTCCAGGAATTTGTCAATCTATTCTCGTAAGTCTCAGTTTGCTATCGGCATTTTTTGTTTTCTTAATTTTCAGATTTTTTAAAAACATTTCTCAAAGGTTATTAGACAAGTGGATCTAGTAGAAAAGGGTTATTAGTACTCGGAAGATCGTCCGGATAAAATAAAATCATTTTCAGTCAACTAGTGATGTATTTTTGAAAAGATGATCCATAAAATCTGTAGCACCTCTGCCGACCACTGCAGAACCCTACTCCACAAGACAACTTTGTAGTGGAAGGCTCGAGCTCCATGTAGGAACACTTTATTCCCCTTCGAGTGAACTCAGGCATTTATTGTCGCCGTCTCTCTAACTAATAAGGTTACTGGACTAACATACCAATAGCAGTATTTCTCCGGTAAGTATTATTTCGACTATAATATACTAAATTAACAACAAGCAGTTGCAAATAAATTCCCAAACTCTTATACTATACATTACAATATAAGGCCTAAAGGCATGTTTGAGAGCAATCGCAACATATACTAAATATGTTAAACCTTCCATTTCCATAACGTCAGCCTTCAGCTCCATTAAAAATACATGAAGTTCAATGAAAAATATGTCAATTCAGTAATTGGAACCGTTTGTTAGATAATACTTGTTCTTAGTAATGCTTTCTATAAACTAGTTATTACTAAAAAAAACTTTAATAGGTAAACTATTTGCATAAAAAACAGACTTTTGTAAAGTCATTTATGATATAACAATATTGAAAAGCTTGGAAAGAGCTGGATATCATTGGAGGACTGATTTCCTCCAAAAATCCCTTGAAGGGAAAATTAAGACTTCAATGATTGCTCAGTCAAGCCAGGCCTCAGTAGAAAAACTTTGCATGTAGAAGAGAAATAGCATTCTTAACAGGTTGACTAGGTAGGACAGGCGCTAGAAGTATTTGAGTACGCAAAATATGACAACCAGCAACTATGTTCTTATACATCAGACACTATATAACTTAAAAATCCATGGTGCTAACAGCTGTTATGATTCCTTTTCCTCCTCGCCATTCTCTCCAAGCGCCCTATTGAATAGTATAGCTCGTGTAGCCTTACAGTACGCTTATATGTCAGTCAGCATAGAAATGCTGTATATAAAGTCCCATGACAAATTTAAAAAGAAAGAGACTAAACGAGCTACTGTGTATATTCTCTGATATGACAGGAGATTTAATAAAAGACCCAAAATAACAAAAACTCCTCGCAAATTAAAAAAATAGCAGAGAAGGAAAGATTAAATTAGTGAGAAGTGTCAGACGCTACAGTGTTTTTCATGGCACAGAGATTGTTCGTTAAACTATATTGGTGAAGAAAAAAATAAAGCGCCGAGATATAGCGCTTTATAAAGAAGAAACAGGTTCTGCTACAATCTGTTCGCGAGTCTTTAAGAAAATTTGAAGTATCGAATAAAACATTGGAATATTTAATGTGATCAAGTAACGAAGAATAAAAATGAGCATTGTTTTTATCTTCGAAATTTCAGCGGCCCAACAAATTTTAAATGCTGTATGCATGGAAGTAGTAGAATAACCACCATAAACAGCAGCACCGAAAGACGTGCCTGAGACGCATTGCAAAAGATTCAGCATTCTCAAAAACCAAGGAGACCATGTATTCTTCCTTTAGATTAATATCAGTCTCATTTCCAACCGATTTTCCTACTGTTTTTTTCCCGATTATCAGCCTGTCAGATTCAGAGGTAAGATCGATCAAGCCGGCAGAAAATATTTTCTCTGTGTTCCTTGCGTGTCCGAGAAACTATAAACACGGTTTCTGCCAATCAGCTGGAACGTTGCGAATTTTTGTCTTCAAAATTTATTGTAAAAAAAAGACGAGTTGTGGACAGCTAAAAAATGTACCGATAATTTCCAGGAATTTGTCAATCTATTCTCGTAAGTCTCAGTTTGCTACCGGTATTTTTTGTTTTCTTAATTTTCAGATTTTTTAAAAACATTTCTCAAAGGTTATTAGACAAGTGGATCTAGTAGAAAAGGGTTATTAGTACTCGGAAGATCGTCCGGATAAAATAAAATCATTTTCAGTCAACTAGTGATGTACTTTTGAAAAGATGATCCATAAAATCTGTAGCACCTCTGCCGACCACTGCAGAACCCTACTCCACAAGACAACTTTGTAGTGGAAGGCTCGAGCTCCATGTAGGAACACTTTATTCCCCTTCGAGTGAACTCAGGCATTTATTGTCGCCGTCTCTCTAACTAATAAGGTTACTGGACTAACATACCAATAGCAATATTTCTCCGGTAAGTATTATTTCGACTATAATATACTAAATTAACAACAAGCAGTTGCAAATAAATTCCCAAACTCTTATACTATACATTACAGTATAAGGCCAAAAAGCATGTTTGAGAGCAATTGCAACGTATACTAAATATGTTAACTATTTGCAACACGCTAAACCTTCCATTTCCATAACGTCAGCCTTCATCTCCATTAAAAATACATGAAGCTCAATGAAAAATATGTCAATTCGGTAATTGGAATCTTTTTTTTTTGTTAGATAATACTTGTTCTTATTAATGCTTTCTAAACTAGTTATTGCTAAAAAAAAACTCTATATATTTAGTTGCATCAAAAACAAACTTTTGTACTCATTTACGATAGCAACAATATTGAAAAGCTTGGGTAGCGCTCGATATCATTGGAGAACTGATTTCCTCCAAAAATCCTTTGAAGGAAGAATTAAGGCTTCAATGATGGCTCAGTCAAGCCATTCATTAGTATAAAAACTTTGCATGTAGAGGAGAAATAGCATTCTTAACAGGTTGACTAGGTAGAACAGGCGCTAGAAGTATTTAAGCACGTAAAATATGTCCTTATACATAAATAACTTAAAAATTCATGGTACCAACAGTTGTTATGATTCGCTTCTCTCCTCGCCATTCTTTCCAAGCGTCCTATTAAATAGCATAGCGTATGTAGCCTTACAATACGCTTATGTGTCAGTCAGCATAGAAACGCTCTGTATAAAGTCCCATGGCAAAATTAAAAAGAAAGAGTCCAAATTAGCTACCGTGTATATTTTGTGATGTGACAAGATTTAATAAAAGACCCAAAATAACAAACATTCCCCACAAATTAATAGTAGCAGATAGAAGAAAAGATGAAATTAGTGAAGAGTGTCAGAAACTGTTTAACTCGGAGTCAGCTACAGTGTTTTTCATGGCACAGAGATTGTTTGTTAAAACTCTATTAGTGAAGAAATAAAGCGCCGAGAAATAGCGCTTTATAAAGAAGAAACAGGCTCTACTACAATTTGTGAACCAGGTGTTTCAGGTAACAAATAGTTCTCAAGTCTTTAAGGAAATTCGAAATATCGAATAAAACATTGGAATATTTAATATGCGATCAAGTAACGAAGAATAAAAATGAACAATTGTTTTTATCACTGAAATTTCAGCGGTGGGTATAAAAGCAGTAGTATATAATTTTATTGGAAATTCCAATTGGCTAGCGATCTAAGTCTTCCACCCCATTTATAATAGCATTTTGCAGAAAAAAAACATGCAAAGTATTATTGTGACAGTATTTTATATTATTAATTAAGTAATAATGGGATTCGTAGATTGTTTGGGTAAAAAATATTCTTTTGAGTAGAATGTTGGGTTAAGTTGGGAAAGTTAAAGGACTTATCACTTCGATGTTAAACGAATCATTGCCTCTTTGTGAGTCTTTGGAATCGGTTGAGTATAGGTTCAATTTTGGTTTTTTGATAGAGAAGGTTATTGGAGGGATTGTGTAAAGGATTATTGTGATGCCTAATCTTCGTAATTTTTCTCAGGCTACTTCTTTCTCCTATTTCAATGTTAAGTACCGCTGGTTTTCGACAATTCCCAAGTAGAATGAAACCATACTCCAGCATTGGTCGGCAAATCATTTTCTAGATATTGCATGCTGTTGCTATGTCTATGCCTTCATGCACATATGAAACAAGATCGTGTTTTTACAAAAATTAGCACTTGCCAAGTTCATTAGTGTTCACGAGCACCATACCACTGGAGAATGTGATTGAACATATCCACACAATGGGTTCGAAACCATATTGATTAAACTGCAAAGGAACTTTGAAACGAATAATTTTTAAATTAACTCCCAAACTCTTATACTATACATTACAGTACAAGGCCAAAAAGCATGTTTGAGAGTAGTTACAACATATATAAAATAAGTTATTTGCTTCTATGCATACTAACACCAAACTTTTTCCGTATCACATCAATTATATACTAAATTAACAAGAAACATTTGCAAGTTAATTCCCCAATTCTTATACTATACATTACAGTATAAGGCCAAAAAGCTTGTTTGAGAGGAATATCAACATCCAAATATATTACTTGTTTCCATCACGTTATACCTTTAATTTTCTTAATCTCAGCCTTCACCTCCATCAAAAAAATACGAACTTAAACGAAAAATATTATGCCAACTATTGAGATTAAGGAAGCATTTTTTTCTATTAGACCTTGTCTCTAGTAATGCTTTCTAGAATAGCTAGTAGAACAGGTTTGACAATCAAATATCTGGGACATCCGACACTAACATGTATGAATCCCTTATTAAATATGATACCTTATGTAATTTTTCATACTGAACAATTTTCATTTGAAAGTTTTTCATTCGATGAAAAAAAATTTTTCACCCTCCCTGGTTCACTAATTCACAAGATCCTTCCGATACAATTTTTTATACTGGACAATTTTTGTTTAAAACATTTTTGGATTGGACGAAAAATAGTTTTTTAAGTTTTTCTTGGACCCGTCCCTGGTGCAACATTCCTCCTTGGACCTCCCAGATTATACGACTAAAATTTCAGCTTTCTATGATGAGCCATATTGAAGGAAAAGGTTCCACCCAGACTAACCGACAGACAAACAGAAAGACGCACAGACAGCATGCCAATTTGGATTTATTTGCTATTTGTGTATTTTGTTCATGTTCAGCTGCATACTTCTCAGAACGATGCGGATAAATCTGAAAGAGGATTAGGAAACGTAATAAAATATGTACTAGCTTATATATTTTTTATTCAAATTGACGCTTTTGAAGTTGCTGAAAAAAAAAAAGAAATTAAAAATATCTGTTTTTGATCATTTATTCATGATTTAGGTACAATGTAAAGAATAACAAGTTTATGGCTACAATTTAATACACAACTTGGTTGTTTGCCAATTATAGCTAGTCTACGAGATCAATTATATATTTTTTATATCTTATTCTATTACTCCTAATAATGTTTCAACTATTTCTGTTATTTATAACTAAAAGTGCTTGTGTAATTCCTTATTTAATTATCCCTATTCACAAATACAGACAACACAAATGTTGATCGATCACAGAAAAAACAAACGATTCCCAATGGATGGTATATTAAATAAATTTGTAAGCAAAAATTGTTGTTTTGTTTCATTTTTAAGAATTATTTTTATATTGAGAATTTTCAGTTTCAAAATTATAAAATTTTTACAACATAAACATAAAAGTTTTTAAAACCATTTGATATCACTACAATACTAAACCAACTCCAAAGAGAACAGAAAACTCGATACAAAACCTGCTCATGATCGTGTCCTACTGTTAGAGCAGTGTTGCCAGGTTATTTTACTTTTTAAACCCAGCTCATTCATGTTTTAAAAAGCTATAGAAGCAAATTAACTAGAGACTGTCATTTCACTGTTTTGTATAGATTTTAAAAATTGAATATTTCATTTTATTTCAATATATAAAAAAGTGTACCAAATGGTATAAAAAAGTATTCTTTCACATTTTGGACTCAGTGTGCTAAATTCATACAATGTGTATAAAGTGGCTGCTGGTGACAATAAGTATGCCAGTATTACGATTTCAAAAGTAGTTAGTGAAGAAAATATTAAATAAAGATTGTAAAGCCAAATCCCGGTCAACAAGCCGTAGACCCCCATTGCCTTCTGCGTCTAGTGGAAAGGCATGTTATATCAGTAAAGCCACCTTGTCCCAGGATTGATCAAAATAATTTTTTTTATATAAACATCCTAATAATTAACGTTAACAATATATTTATTATTTATATTAACAAAGATAGTTCTGCCGGCTTCATCGCTAGAATCATTGTGTAATGTCAAAAATAAACATACAAACAGTTTGGAATTGTATCATTACTATTCTTTTTTTCCAATTTAACTAAATTATAATGGACAAAAAATCTTTATTTTATGAACACTATAAAACATATTACGAGAAGAAGAATAATAAACGTCCATGGAACAAAAAACATTTAAATGATGTAAGATTATTCATTTAATATTAAATTGAGATTAGGTGACACCAATTAAATGTAATTATTACTCAGAGCCATATCTAATAGAGGGTCGCGAATATTCCTTCATTAGAAAATCTTTGATAGGGAATTGGGAATTACTTTTACATAGAAATGATGAGTGACTGACAAAATATCGCTCGGACACATACATTTTTAATATACAGGGTCCTGCATCTCTTCTATAGTTCCTATACCGCACAAGTTAGGCATTTCGTCCAAGTACAGTTCTTAACAGACATGAAAGGACACCTCAAGAAAAACATTTTTAATATACAGGGTATTACAAGGAAAATTATGACACCTATGAGGTAATTCACGAAAATATTGAGAAATATATGTATTTAAAAATCAAGGTGTGCGAACAAAATTTTTTAAATCAATGATTTTATCGAATTTATGTATTTCAACCTTCATGCGTACACTGTATAGAATAGTTCAAATGTGCTTTTAGAGGGCGGAATATTAAACATAATATTTTTAGTCGCAAACTCCTCTATAAATCCTTATTTTACTATAAGGAAAATAACCAGACTGCAACCAAAGTTACAAGTCTGGCGCGTTAAGTGTAACAATTGCATATTACCATCAAAAAGCTAAAGCTTCGATTGCAACAAACACCAGCCGAAAGACTGATCCTACTTAAAGGAGCTCTCTTCCCAGTCGTCACACACCACTTGCAGACTGCAGTTTCGAGCTGTTGGCTCTCGTCAGTGCAAGGTAGGCATGCGACGACCGGCACAAGAATCCTTTGACTACTTAGTACATCCCGCTATTTCTACAATAGCGACATGTAAAATAGCCAGCAGGCGCCATCCAGCGGTCCAGTGTCTGTTGCAATCGAAAAATAAATAGCCTGACTTGGCTTAGCATAGTTCAAATGTGCTTTTAGAGGGCGGAATATTAAACATAATATTTTTAGTCGCAAACTCCTCTATAAATCCTTATTTTACTATAAGGAAAATAACCAGACTGCAACCTAAGTTACAAGTCTGGCGCGTTAAGTGTAATAATTGCATATTACCATCAAAACGCTAAAGCTTCGATTACAACAAACACCAGCCGAAAGACTGATCCTACTTAATATGATGGTAATATGCAATTATTACACTTAACGCGCCAGACTTGTAACTTTGGTTGCAGTCTGGTTATTTTCCTTATAGTAAAATAAGGATTTATAGAGGAGTTTGCGACTAAAAATATTATGTTTAATATTCCGCCCTCTAAAAGCACATTTGAACTATGCTAAGCCAAGTCAGGCTATTTATTTTTCGATTGCAACAGACACTGGACCGCTGGATGGCGCCTGCTGGCTATTTTACATGTCGCTATTGTAGAAATAGCGGGATGTACTAAGTAGTCAAAGGATTCTCGTGCCGGTCGTCGCATGCCTACCTTGCACTGACGAGAGCCAACAGCTCGAAACTGCAGTCTGCAAGTGGTGTGTGACGACTGGGAAGAGAGCTCCTTTAAGTAGGATCAGTCTTTCGGCTGGTGTTTGTTGCAATCGAAGCTTTAGCGTTTTGATGGTAATATGCAATTATTACACTTAACGCGCCAGACTTGTAACTTTGGTTGCAGTCTGGTTATTTTCCTTATAGTAAAATAAGGATTTATAGAGGAGTTTGCGACTAAAAATATTACTGTATAGAATGTACACTGGTTATTTATAATTTTTTTAGGTTGCTACTGAAATTACTGCAGCAAAGAGTAGCATTAAGAAATCTAGTAGAGAATATTATTTATTAAATAACTGTGATGTGGTTATGATTGGTGACAAATATTCAGTTATAAAAATAGTTTCAAAACAGAATGATAACTTACAATTCATCATCGCTGAGGAATAAATATACAAGAGGCTTTTAGAAATTCATGTTAATTGTGGTCTTGGTTCTCGAGATAAAATGATAAATATTATACAACCAAGTTCTAAAATAGTTGTGAAACCAATTCTCACTAAAAATGGCAGACTTAATAGATTTATAATATATTACTGGTGGTGGCTTTAAATGGCTTACAAATTATCAAGATCATGCAACCAAATTCATTTGTTTTAGGCCAAGGCGTTTGAAGCATACAACTGAAGTCGCTAAGAAGCTTTTAAAAATATTCTTGCAATTTGGAGCTCCTGTAGTTACCAAGTGAAAATGGCAGGGAATTTGCTTGTAAAGTCATTAAAGAACTGAAAAATTTTTGGCTTCAACTGTGTATTGTACATATCATCTGCAAAAGTCAGGGCAGTGTGGAATGTTCAAACCAAGACATTGAGAACATGTTACGTGCATGGATGTCAGATAATAAATCAACAAATTGGTCTCATGGGTGTTATTTCGTGCAATGGCAAAAAAATAATTCTCTTCATAGGGTAATTGGATGTAGTCCTTATAAAATCATTTTTGGTTTTGATCCTAAATTAGGACGTAAATCAACAAGTTTGCCACATTACATGATGTCAACGATAACTATGGAGGAAGATTTGGAAGCTGCAGAGGATAAAATGAGAGACACAACTACTATATAAGACCAAGCAGTAAACAATGTTCATGTTGCCGAAATTGGAATAGAAGAAATTCAACATGATGATGCGATAACAGAAGATGGGACAATGGACAATATAAACATTATGTCACAAGAAAATCCTGATGATAGATCCTATAATAGTAATGAAAAGATATAAATATTGCTAACTTATAAGTTCAGATTATCGATGATGAATTTGCTCAAAATAACATTCAACCTATAATTTGCATATCTTATAACGAAGAAACACATGACTGTCTAATTGGTAACATGTGCAATATTTCTGCTCATGCTATTTGTCTAAATGAAGATAATAATTGCAATCTCTGTGTAACAGAAAAATCTATCAGTAATAATCAGGCAAATGCTTATATTGGACAAAATCGCCAAGCAGAACAGATGATTTCTGTGACAAAAAAAAAAGCTAGCAGCCCTAAATATTGGTGACTGTGTTCTATTGAATGTTGATAAGGTGGACCGTGGCCATAGCAATCCACCTAACATCATATGTATAGTGCCGGGTACAGAAATAATGTATTTCAAGTGGGCACGGCTGAGGGGTTATAAACGCATGGTTTAATAGAGCAGACCTACAGAAAGCGCCGTCTGATTTCCTGAAGCTGTCACAAGTGAATGTTAAAAAGTTAATATCTGTTAGGGAAGCAGTTTCTCTGAATTCGTTATTTAAGGGGCAAGGATATGTAAAGTGCGCATGTCAACCATCAAAAAATGAATGCCAAAATAATCGCTGCCAATGCTATAAGCAAAAAAAATTGTGCAATTCCAGATTCCATAAAAGCAATCCTTGCGCAAATAAGTAGCATAAAGTCGAGGCAAGAATTCAAGCGATGCATGTCACGGATGATCTCGTTAAAGAAGTTTTAATACTAACATAATTTTTAATCATTAATTACGTTAAAAAGAGTAATTCTTGACACCCAGTTATTAAGCTTTTTTCAGAAATAGGTACAGTTTAATGGGGCTTCATGATTCTTAGCAGTATTGTCTTATTTATAGAATCGATCTGTGACGTGCATCACTTGAATTCTTGCCTCGACTATACCTATGTTTTTTATTATTCTCCTATATAACGTTATATTATTATTCGTTAAATAATAGCAGACTGTGTTACTTAGTTTACTATTTTTTACTTATTTAAAATTAAAGCATTAATTTAGAGATATACAGGGTGAATTTGAAATACACCATATTATTAAAACCTGTAATTCAGTATAGCTTAATTAATCCATGGTGATTTAAATTCAAAATTCCATAGATAAACCTTTAATAAAAAAAAAACCTAAAACTGTCTCGCAGGAGAAACACTGACTGATAAATTTCACATTGAGCTCCATGTCCACAAGCAGTTCGACATAAAGTTTTCTCACTCTACTCGCATTACCCAGGGCATCCCCATACATTAATACAATGTCAGTCAATTCACAGTTTGTTAAAAACATGGCATGCTATACATATAGAAACTTTTACTTTTGTATTTTATAATTACCTTATTTCAGAATATGACTAGATCGCGTCATTTCATGAAATGCAAATGGCCTAAATCATGGCAGATTCTGTTAAACTTCTCATTACGCCAAAATACTAAAATTTTAAGGCACTTCATGAAAAGCCCAGTCACATAATGTAACATGAGGTGTTTCACACTATCTGTCCCCGCATTACAGGAACTGCCTAGGCTTCTCCTGAAAAGCCGTATTTCACTATGTGACTACGACATATATATTAAACGTATATTCATTTGTACAAAAAAAAATATAAAGACATTCCTGCAAGACGTTGTCATGCATTGGAATTCTACACATCATGGTGGAAAGATTTATTCGGTTAGAGGATGCTGGCCGCACCACCGTGGCTATGATAAATATAGACCTACCCCAATTAATATTCGAAAAATGGACGATATTAAAAGATTTGAAAAAAATCTAGGGCCATTTGAAAATGCAACCCAAATGGTGAGTGAGCAACAATATATGACTGCTTCATTGGTGATAGTCATTACTGACGGTCTGCTAGATGTGTCTGAAATTTTGAAAAACTTAAAAACACCAGTTTTAATACACATGATAAAAAAATTGGAAAGTAGCCTTGAGAGGGTCGAAAAAGTAGAGTATAGTAATACGCTGGCCATATGAATGAATATTTCTGGATCCACGGCTTAAAACATACCCATTCAAAAACAACGATGCTATGGAACGGGTACGTAAAAATGTAATTGCAGCTAAAGACAATGAAAAAAAATCAAAAGAATCCGCTCAGACCGTCGTAAATGATGCGGTGGCGAACGAACAAAAAGAAAATTCGCAAAACACCTAAACTATCTGTATGGACGTCAATTGACAAAATTGTCAGCCACAAAACTTCTGCCAGAACTCCGAGGATAATTCAGATAAGGAAAATCAAAGTTACACACCTGCTACTTGCCATAACAAGTGCAGAAGCAACGGTCGAAACACAATTGTATTTTTTATTTAGTTGTCTTTAGTCGTAGTCGTGGTGTGAGTTTAGTGTTGTGTCTGAGGTTTGCATGTGACGCACGTATTAGGTATGTCTGAAAATAAGAAAAACAAAAGATCTGCTGCGTATGGAACCGGCACAATTGATTTATTTTTTAAAAAGTTAAAACCCGATTCTGTGGAAGAGGAAACGATTAGTAATGGTACTAATAGTGTTGTGCAAAATATAGAACCATTAACCTCGAAAAAGATATTAGTTCAAGTTGTTCAAGAACAAGATATTCAAGAAGCTGAAGGCGAACAAATAGTACAAGAAACAAGCAGTATCTTAAAAGAAAATGTGTTCGATGTTGGTTATTTTCTTTCAAGAATTAATAGCATTGATAGTTTTACCCGGTATCAACTTATAACCAACCATTGGCTACCAGACAAATACTACTCTTTTCCGTACTCCATCCATGGAAAAAGAGGGAGAGAAGAAAAACGTCGAGTAAATCATGGACATTTGGAAAAATTTAATTGGCTAGTATTTCCTAATGAGAAACAAGGAATTTTCTGTAAATACTGTGCTGTATTTTTACCAGAGCAGCTAGTGGGAGGACAGAAAAATGTACTACCTAAAAAATTTGTTACTGAACCACTGACCAAATATGCAAAATTAAGCGGAAAAGACGGCGATTTAAGTCATCATCAACTAACAAATTATCACAGGGAGGCTGTCATAAAGGGTAACTATATTTTTTCCATTCTTTTTAATTTGAGAAACTTTTAAGAATATTTTTTGCAGGTGAACAATTCTTAGTTATCTACCAGAAACCAGAACTTGATATAAGGAATCAATTGTCAGACCAAAGAAAAAAACAAGTATTACAAAATCGTGCCCGACTAATACCTATTTTAAAAACTATTATATTACACGGGCAGCAAAATATTCCATTAAGGGGTCATCGTGATGATGGACCCCTAATTAAAGACTCCGGCGAATTTAATCTGGTAGCAGGCACAGGCGTTAATGATGGTTGTTTTAGAGCTTTACTCAGATTTCGTATAGATGCTGGAGATACTGCATTAAAAGAACATTTAAATAATTCCGCGGTGAATGCCACGTATATAAGCAAAACTACGGCTAATCAACTAATAAATTGTCATGAAGAAGAAATTTTATCGGTAAAAATAAAACAGATTGACCATTCTGGTTATTAATCTATTATTTTTGATGAAACTACGGATGTGGCTACTATATCTCAATTAAGCATTTCTATTAAATATGTTTATAAAGGAAAGGTGCTAGAAAACTTCGTTGGATTTTTGGATTTGCACAAATCAAATTATGATAGCGACACAAACGAAAAGATAGAACCAGTTATTGCTGGAGAAATTTTAGAACAAACTGTAATCAAAAAACTCAAATCATTAGGATTAAATTTGGAAAAATGTGTTGGAATAGGTTGTGATGGTTGCTCAGTAAATTTATCACAGGCAAAGGGAGCAGCTGTCACAATCCAAAAAAAGGCAAAAAAATTTTCCATGTTTTAATCATGCTTTAAATTTATCCATATTAAAATCCCTAACAGTCAGAAATGTGAAAAATACCATGGACACAATACAAGAAATTGTGGCATTTTTTCAGGCCTCCTCAAAAGGAAATTTTGTTTTAGAAAAATATTTGAAACATAAATTGAGCAGCCCATGCGAAACACGGTGGATAGAAAGGCATGATTCTATTATTGATTTTCAGAAAGATATCTCATCTATAGAGAAGGCCTTAAGAGAAATTTCTGAATGGAATGATAAAATATCTTCAAGTAAAAGTAATATCCTTTTGAAAGCAATGTGTGACTGCGAATTTATTATAACAATATTTTGTTCAGCAGATATTTTTGGTGTTACGTTATCATTTAGTAAATTTTTGCAAACCAAGAATATTGATATTGACATCGCTACATCTAAATTAAAAAATCTTATCGGAACACGTGAGAAGAAAAGGACTGATAATGATAAATGCTTTGAATATATTTTAAAAAACACTAAAAAAATTATGGAAGAACTTGAAGTAGAACTGAGTTTGCCACGTCTGGTTGGCAAACAATCCCATAGACAAAGTTTTCCAGATCATAAACATTTATCATAAGAAGATTATTGGAAAAGGGTAATCTATATAGCATTACTAGATTCTGTGATAGCAGATTTGAAAGATAGATTCCCAGAGAGCACTTTGGATATTTTCCTTCTAAATACTGTGATTCCCAAAAATATCAAAGATTTAAAAAATATGGACACGTTATCAGAGAAAGCAAGTAAAATTTTGGAAAAATTCGGACAGGTTCTTGGCAATCCATCATTATCAGAGCTAATGGGAGAATTGCAATTATATCAGAATTCAAATCTGAAATTTGAAATTGATACTGCCTTAGTGACTGATGAATTTTGACAGAGAATATTTTCCTAATATTTGTCAAATATTGCAAATTCTGTTAACAGTGTCTATTGCTACTGCCGAACGGAGTTTTTCAACGTTACGACTAATAAAAACATATCTTCATTCGACAATAGCTGAAGATAGACTAAACGGCTGTAAGGTAGGCATATTCCTATATGCATAATGTATGGCTGGTTGCATGACTTAGAGGTCATGATAGTCGAATTGTATTCCTACGCGGAGTCCAAGATAACCTAAATAAATGACGTGTTCTATAGTTGTTACTTGCTGTCTTTTATTGATAATAATTACGGATTCCTCACCTTTACATGGTGCAGTCGGTTATAATTAAGTGTTGCTAAAGATTAACAGCGTGTAAAGTAACTAAATAAATTCACAAACAGAATAAAAGAGTACTAAAAATTAAAATGAGTGATCACCGCGGCGTGGGTCCCATGTGCATGGAGGCGGGAAACATCCCGGAGAGTTGGAAGTTATGGAGGTCACGCTTTGAAAATTATTTAATTGCAAGCGAAATAAACAAAAAAACAGAAGCCACACAATGTGCACAACTGTTGCATTATATTGGTGAGGAAGGCTTCAAGGTTTATTCAACTTTCAAGTTTGGGGATGACGAAAAAAACAAACTAAACGTACTTCTAGATAAATTCGAAACCCACTTCATGCCCAAACAAAACATTACCTACGAAAGATACAAATTCTTTTCTTGCAAACAAAGAATGGGTCAGACTCTGGAACAATTTATTGTGGAAATCAAAAAACTAGCTATCAAGTGCAAATTAGGCGAATTACAAGAGGAGCTGACAAAGACTGTTTTGATTTGTGGTGTCAATAATAGTTCCATTAGGGAAAAATTACTACAAGACGACAACCTATCCCTCGATCAAGCAATTGATGTGTGTTATATCATGGAGACTTCAAAGGAAAGGAGTGAGGCGATGGCATCAGGTAACCTAAATACTTCAGTTAACGCTGTACAAAAAGGAACTCAGGGGAGCCACTCGCAGAAAGGTAACAAAGTGAATCAAAATAATAAGAAAATAAATTCTTGCAATAAATGTGGACGATCACATTTAATCAACAAATGTCCAGCATTTGGGAAGTCCTGTAACTTTTGTAAAATTAAAAACCATTTCGAATCTGTATGTTTTAAAAAGAGAAATTCTAAAATTAATGAAGTTAATGTTGAGAGTGAAATAAATACAATTAATGTAAACGATAGGGATAATTTTCTATTTGTAGGCTCTGTTAATATAAATACTGTTGATAAAAATGACTGGATTACTGATTTAATGATTAATAATAATGTAGTTAAGTTAAAAATTGACACGGGTGCAATGGCTAATGTTTTACCATTAAAATTACTTAAGCAGATAGGGTTGTCTGAAACTGAAATAGAGAAAACACATGTAAAGTTAAGTTCTTATACTGGTAGCGAATTAAATGTTGTGGGTAAGTGCAACCTACCGTGTGTTAAAAATGATATTAATTACAACATAGATTTTTTCATTGTAAATTCTGATACAATTGCGATATTAGGTCTTAATTCATCGATTAACCTTAATCTAATTAAACGGGTTCAATCAGTGGACACTGTTAATCCTAATTACAGTAAATTAATAGAAGAGTATGGTGATTTGTTTTCTGGTACAGGGTGTATTGATAAGCCTTATCACATAGAATTACAGAGCAATGCAAAGCCTGTAATTCGGCCAATAAGAAAAATTGCATTACCCTTGAGGGATAAAGTTAAACAAAGCTTAGATGAGTTAGTCAAATTAAATATTATAGAAAAAGTAGAGGGCCCTACCGATTGGTTAAATGCTTTGGTTATTGTTAAAAAACCTAACGATAAAATAAGAATATGTTTGGATCCTAAGAATTTAAATGAAGTAATAAAACGAGAGTATTGTAAAATTCCTACATTTGACGAAATTACGTGTGAATTAGCCGGTGCCAAAATATTCAGTACATTAGACGCTACTAACGGATTCTACCAAGTAAGCTTAGATTCGGAGAGTTCAAACTTGTGTACTTTTGGTATGCCCTTTGGCAACTACAAATTTCTTAGGATGCCGTACGGAATCAAATCTGCTCCAGAGGTGTTCCAAAAGCGTTTCAGGGAGATATTCCAAGGGGAAGGTATTCAAGTGTATATTGACGACATTATAGTCTGGGGGTAAGACTGTCGAAGAACATGATAATAGACTTAAAAGGGTTCTAAAAATTGCAAAACAAAATAATATTAAATTTAATTTGAGTAAATGTAAATTTGGTAAAGACCGAATTAATTATATGGGTCACATAATTTCTGCCGAGGGTGTTGCACCCGACAACTCCAAAATTCAAGCAATAATTGATATGCCTCGTCCAACTTGTAAGCAAGATGTTCAGAGATTGTTAGGTATGCTAACATACATTAGTAAATTCATTAACAAATTTTCAGATAAAACAATGCCTTTACGAGAACTGTTAAAAAAAGATGTTGAATTTATTTGGCAGGAGCATCATGAACAAGCCTTTCTAAATTTCAAAAAAATCTTAACCAGTAAACCTGTTCTGCAATTCTTTGATGTCAATAAAGAAACGGTTGTATCAGTTGATTCATCAAAATCAGGCTTGGGCGCAGCTCTAATTCAAAATAATCTGCCATGTGCATACGCGTCTAGAGCCTTGACTGAAACTCAAACAAATTATGCCCAAATTGAAAAGGAGCTTTTAGCAATTTGCTTCGGGCTCAATAAATTCTATGAATTCACCTATGGGAAGAGAGTAGTGGTGGAAACAGACCACCAACCTCTAATTTCTATTTTTAAAAAACCTCTTAACATATCACCTGCTGAAATATTAATGTCAAGAAAATTAAGAACAACTCTTCCTGTCACAACAAACAAGTTAAGACCTAATGTCAATAAAATGTATAACAAAAAGATAACAAAACACAGGCAGGATGTACAAAAGAAATATAATAAAAATTCTACAGTTTTAGTAGATATTCAAGAAAATTCTCCAGTTTATGTACAGACTAAACCATTTTCAAATTGGCTACCAGGTGTGGTTATTAAGAAAATTAGAGATAGAACTTATATTGTACAAATGAAAAATGGTTCTATACTTACTAGAAATAGAAGATTCATTAAACCCTTGCGTAATAATCAAATAAGTGATAACTATTCTTCATTGGTTGGAAAACCTAATTCTCTTGAGAAAGGGAAAAAGGAATGTGAAAACAAATGTTATTTAGAGTTAGAAAGTGAAAGTGAAAATGACAATGAAAGTGAGGAAGATGCAAGCTCATCCGCGATAGACTTGGAAAGTGATTCAAATAGTGACGAGTTTGTGGCGGAAAATAATAACCCCATTGTAACATCTTCAGGCGGTCATGTTAAAGCTCCCCAGAGATTAAATTTGTAAATTAGTGTTTGAAACTAGATAAATTGTAAATTAGGTATTTAAGGAGGGGGATGTAAGGTAGGCATATTCCTATATGCATAATGTATGGCTGGTTGCATGACTTAGAGGTCATGATAGTCGAATTGTATTCCTACGCGGAGTCCTAAATAAATGACGTGTTCTATAGTTGTTACTTGCTGTCTTTTATTGATAATAGTTACGGATTCCTCACCTTTACAACGGCCTAGCGTTGATGTATATATAAATTTAAATTTAGAAAACATCATCAATCGTTTTGCGAGCAGTAAACGAAAATTAATTTCATTATTTAAATTATATTTTATATTTTAAATATAAGTACAGTTTTTTGTTCCTATTAGAAAATAGTTATGTTAAGTTTTAAGTTAGGTACCAGACGTAATACTGGTAATACTACTGTTTTATTTTCTTTTTATATTATATATTAGATTTTTATATAATTTTTATCAATGTTTTGTAATATTTTGTTAATCTGCTAAATATATTTTATGAATATAAAACATTTGGGCACTTATTGACTATTAGCTCTACAGTAAATTATGGTAAAATGTCTCAATGATCTCACGATCTTCTCCCAAAAATTTGATACATACTAGCTTTATCTTTGTTTCCATTTTTTTCTGGTTATCAGACAAAGCCGAATTATGCCAATTCGGTTATGTTTTTAAAACGCGTAACGAACCGTTGGCCACCCCTTTCCAAAATATTTTTAAGTTTTAGGTGTACCCCCGTGGCCCGCGTGCGCATCTGCTTAATTCGAAACGAAACCCTGTTACGGTAATTTTTAAGATTTATATTCTTTGTCAAATGTTTTTGTTCGCTTTATGTTATAAGTAGCAGTTACTCAATACACCACATGGCAATAACATTTTGTTATATTATTCTCGAAAGTATTCCTATTTTAACAAAAGTAGCCTGCAAATGGATTTAGCTACTTGTGGGGAGAATATGGCGATAATATTATTATTATTAACAGAGGTTGTAATGCAATGTGTAGTATAATGTATCAATTTTAAGAAGTTGATTCAAGAGGCTGTGTCAAATATGGCCAAAACCCTTGAATTATTTCGATTTCTTTCATTGAAAAAAATTATGGGGTGAAATGATTAAAAAAAACACATGGAAATAACTGAGAAGAAACAATTTACAATAAGTTTGAATAGCACTTTTTCAAAAGGAGCAATCAAACATGCTAGTGCACCACAGTTATGCAGAAAATAATATGAAACACTTCCAATAGATAGATAGATAGATAGATTGTTTATTGTGTGTGATAATACAATACTGTTACACTCGTCAGGTACAAAGATAATTATATAAATAATAGACTTAAATACAATGAAATAAAACCCCATGACAAAAGAAAGTCAAGAATAGATTTAATAGGTACATTCTAGAATTCTACCGCTTTTATGTTTCACTAATAGTCTAAGCATCAGAGGTTGAATATCACCGGATTGATAGAATACTTCCTAAGGGAGTGTTTTTTGCCGTGCCCGACGCCTCACGTGCCACGCTGCTATCGACACCACTTTTTACACATTATAACTTTTTGCTCGCACGGTTCTATCTTCAAAACTATTACACCAATCGAAAAAAATGTAGAGCCTTTTTTTATGCAGAATTTAGTGGAAAAAACATTTCTATTCTTGATTTTTTGTTCTATGATTGATATTTTCGAAGATTTTCACCTTCAATTGTTTAAACAAATATGTTCTGGACCGAATTGAAGGGGGCATTTTCAATAAATCTCTTTCTAAACATAAAAAGAAGCGATAGAAAAAAAAGCTCCCTTACGAATTTTTATAACAAAAAAAACCCTGACACCTGCGGTATAAATATTAATAATAATTTTAGATCAATTAGACCCCGAACGATTGTATAAGTCAAAACCCTCAATTTCCACTCAAAAGAAAAAGAATTTAATCAAACTTGTTTCCACAAAAGTGACACCTGCTAAATATAACACACAGTATTAAAAAATGAGGTTCAACGTTACTGTCAGAGATAGACTCGCAGAAACCGGTGAGGAAAATAAATCAGATGATGGCAAGCAATTCATTAAATTCATCGAACTCTGTCGCTTTTCTTGTGTTATAATAAAATGAAATATTCTATCCAAATTTTGTTTCGAAAATTTATCATTTTCTTTCTTACATCGATTTTATAAATTATCGTAAGAGCCATGTTTGACTACCACTTATGATAAATTTTACTACAGAGAATGAAAAAGTTACAATCAGCAAAATATTGTCCAAACAATTTTTTTATATATTTCAAATTGGCAAAAACATCTTTATTTTATTCAGCATGGAATTGTAATAAAAAAATTTCATCTTAATAAGATGTTCCACTATTCATATCAATCGGGATTCCGTCAAAAACATAGCACTACCACCGCCCTCCTCAAGGTCATAAATGATATAATCCAAGCTTTGGATAAAGGTGACATCGCAGTTTTGACTTTAATAGACTACTCTCGTGCTTTTGACACAATTGATCATCAGCTACTACTTGCTAAATTACAATACTATGGTTTAAATATTGTAGCTTTAAATTTTGTAAGATCATACTTAAGTAACAGGAGGCAAAAAGTTGTCATTCAAGAACAACATTCACATTTTATTGACATTAAAACTGGTGTTCCCCAAGGGTCCATACTGGGACCTTTGTTGTTTATTATATACGTATCTGACTTTCAAAAAGAACTTGTCAGCTGTAATATGCACCAGTATGCTGATGATACACAATTGTTACAGAGTTTTAATATCAAAGACATAGTGAGACACGTTGAGCACATTAATACAGATATTCTCAAATTAACAGAAATTTCGCAAAATCACGCTCTCAAAATAAATTCAACTAAATCATCTGTAATAGTTTTTTGTAGCGATAGGTTTCATGGTGATGTCATGAACCATGTTAAGATTTATATCGAGGGACAGCAGATTGAAAACAAAAATGTTGTCAAAAATCTAGGTTTATATATAGATAATAAATTACGTTTTAAACAACATATAAACAAAAATATTCAAAAATCCTACTCAACATTAAGACATCTATATTCAAATAGGCATTTTCTAACAAAAAAAATTAAGCTTATGCTCTGCGAATCATTGATTTTATCTCTTTTTAATTATTGTGACGTAATCTACGGTCCTTGTCTTGATGTTGTCTCTATTAATAGAATACAACGCATGCAAAACACATGCATTCGATTTATATATGGCCTTGGTAGAAGAGAGCACGTGTCACCTAAAATCAACGAAGCAAAATGGCTGAATATGAAAAATAGACGTAAACTACACTTATCCACTCTTACCCACAAAATTATTACAACAGGTACACCTACGTACCTAAAGGCGCATCTTGTCACACGACAAGCGCAACATGCACGTGACTTAAGATCGGTGTACATGCTCGATATACCAAGACACTCATCTACTTTATTCAGGAGGTCCTTTTCTTATTTTGCAGCACAAAATTATAATTCAATACCAGCATTAATAAAATCTAATAGTTTAAGTTCCTTTAAAAAGAAATATATGGCTCAATTATTCAGTGATCAGCTGACTTTGATATAACAACTTATTTTAAGCATTTTCTTTTTCTTTTTTCTATTCTTTTCGCAATAAAGTTCATTTACTCATATTACTTTCTATTACTTGATTAAAAATTTTTAGATTAGTTAAGTATTAGGTTAGTCCATTATTAATTTTCTAATTTTAAAATCAATGTATAAATCTGTATTTTGTTATTTCTACGTGGTTGGGTGGAAGAGCAGCTTTGCTGAACTCCGCCACAAATAAAGGCAATTTATTATTATTATTATTATTATTATTAAATAAAACAAAACATTAATAAATGCTATAAAATTGCATTTGCTAAAATTAATGCACCAATATAATTTGACTATAGCATAAATGATATTTCTCTGCAATTAAAGAATGAAATGAGGGACTTAGGTGTAACATTTGATCGCAAATTGCTTTTTAACTGGCATATAACCAACTTATGTTCCAAATCTTTAAAAATGTTTGGCTTTGTAAAACGTTTTTCCTGTGACTTCTCGGCAAACAGTTTTAAAACACTCTATTGTTCATTGGTTCGTTCAGTTCTTGAATTTGCAATTCCTGTATGGAGTCCATGTTACGCTTGCCACATTAATCAGATTGAAAATGTACAACACAAATTTTTAAGACATTAGAGTTTTAAAATGGGGTACTATCATGACGACGATTATGCTTATAATCATTTCTTTTAACTCTCAATATATGCAAACATTGGAGCAGCAAAGATTTCTAACTAATGTCTCTTTTTTTATAAAATATTAAATAATCAAATTAACTGCCCTCAACTGTTGCAATTGATTTCTTTAAATGCTGCTGAAAGACGAACACGCAATACTTTACTATGTTTTGTACCATTCCATGCAGCAAATTATGGTAAAAATGAACTTTGTACTAGGTTTATAAGACAAGCTAATGAATGTGTGAGTTAGATTTCTTTTCTTCCACACATCTTCAATGTAAAAAGCAAATAAAACTGTTACAAAACTTTAGCCTTGCTAATTAGATACTAGGTAGTTTTTCTTGTGAACTCTTCGTTAAAATTAATATTAAGTTAGTTTTTATTTAGCTGTTGTAGTATATTATAAATTGTGTTTTTATTTAATGTATTTTTCTTTAGTTTTAATATTAAGCTAGTTTATATTTGAATGTTGTACGGTCGTGAGCAAAAAAAATAGGACAACTCCTATAACGGTATTTTGCTAAAATCTAATTGTGTACATCTAACTTTAATTTTTGTGACATTGTCAGTTTGTTGTCATAATTTATTGCAAGTGTGCAAAAAACTAATATGCCTCATATAAGCGATTTAGTCAAATCTGGAGTTATTGCTAAAGCATAAAATGGATGGTCAATGAGACAAATTGCACTGCGTTATAATATTGACAAAAATTCGGTGTGTAACATTTTAAGAAAGTGGAGAATAAAAGGTACAATTAGTAGAAATCCTGGATCAGGGCGACGAAGGATATCAACTCAACAAGATTTGCAATTGATAAATACTTTAGTAGAAAATCCATTTTACTCAGTTATTCAGGCTGCTGAAGGAACGAATTTTCCTGGATCGAGTAGTACTGGTCGCTGGCGAGTAAGAGAATCGGAGCTACGCTGTCATGCAGCAGCACAGAAATACTTACTTAAAGCTGAACATAAAGAAGCTCGAGTAGAATTTGTACTTGAATTTTTAGCGTATGATGTAAATTTTTGGAACAATGTAATCTTTACAGACGAAAAAACTTTCCAGTCAACACACAGTGGTCGTATTCGTGTTTACCACCCTCCGAATACCCGATTCGATGAGAAATACATATCTCACAATGATAAAAATGGTAGATTTTCCGTCAATATGTGGACTTGGATATCGGCACATGGCCCTGGTGTTTTGTGGCATATTGAGAAACGATTTATTTAATAGTGAAACGTATATTAGGATTTTAGACAATATTATGCTCCCTTCTGTGTCACAATTATTTCCTAATAATGAGTTCATATTTCAACAAGACAATTGTTCCGTTTATACTGCTCGTACCGTAACTAACTGGTTTCAAGATAACAACATCAATGTTCTTAACTGGCCCAGTCATAGTCCAGATCTTAAGCCTGTGGAAGAAGTATGGGGACCACTCGTAAGAAGTATCCAAAAACGAAATGGGAGCCACGGAATGCCGAAGAATTACTGGAAATAGTGAATAATGCATGGGAAAATATTATTGCTAATGATTATTGCATAAGGTTATTTAATTCTATGCCAAACAGACTTATAGGAGTTATAAATAGAAATGGAGCAATAACGAAATATTAATAGTTAGTTTCTTGTTAAGTAAGATATCCTTTGTCCTATGATCCAGGATTTCTACTAATCGTACCGTTTATTCTCCACTTTCTTAAAATGTTACACACCAAATTTTTGTTAATGTTATAACGCAGTGCAATTTGTGTCATTAACCATCCATCATTTACTATGGCAAAAACTACAGCATCAAAATAAAAAATAAATTAAAATCTGATTTATTTCGGCTACTCATTACATATTCAAATAGAAACAGATTTACATTAGAAGAAAAAAATTGTCCTATTTTTTCTGCTCACGACAGTACTATTATATAAATTGTTTTTATTTAATGTACATATTATGGCTTTTCCGTTGATAAATAAAGGAATAAATAATAATTATTATATAATAAAATTATCATTTCCTGTAAAAGTACATTGGTGATTACGTTGTTTTGGCAAATAGATATCGATGTAGCAAGATTCCTTTCTCATTAACTTTTCCTGTTTACAAGAAATACTTACTATAATCTCGAAATGCAGTTAACAGGCTGACAACAAGTTCGTTCACTCTAACTTTAATTCAAATAATCGCCAGATAA
Source organism: Leptura quadrifasciata (assembly GCA_963675555.1). Taxonomy (NCBI): domain Eukaryota; kingdom Metazoa; phylum Arthropoda; class Insecta; order Coleoptera; family Cerambycidae; genus Leptura; species Leptura quadrifasciata. The sequence continues at coordinate 65,636,990 of OY776680.1, forward strand.
TGCTTCATACAGAAAGGACCCCGCACCAATATTATGGGAAAATGCTCTTGATGTATGAAAAAAAGTTACCATTACCGTAACAACGGAAAATGGACAGTTTTTGAGCTATGGGATTTTAAAGTTGATACTTTTTACTTCCTGTCATACGCTGAATTGAACCAAAATCATATCAATATCAATATCATATAAAATAGGGTTATATGTGAATTCTGCTCAAAATCACGTAGGTATTTTGTAGTTGATGAGATATTGATCGAAGGTATTGCCCGATAAGACACAAAAAATGGAGAGTTCTGGAGGGGGAGACTTTAAAGTCGTCGCTTTTTTCTCGAAACCACACACTCTTTTTCAGTCAATTCAAGCAAGCATTCAAAATCACTTTCCAGACCTTGTGAGCATATGTTTGCCAAATAAATATATGTATGCTGTACATGCGTATGATCTTGAATGCGTGCTTGAATTGGCTGAAATGGAGCATATGGTTTCGAGTAAAAAGCGGCAACTTTAAAGTCTCCCCCTCCAGAACAGTTCATTTTTTGTGTCTGTTCAGCGGCGGGATTCTAAGTTGCTATCATATCAAGTCAATACGATACTAGTGGTTCTAAGTATACTATCTTATAACAATTTTAACTCTTAATCGACAGAATATGCTCGATACCAATGAAGTTATCGTTTCAGTCTTACGATATTATAACAGTTTACTCTATAGCAACTTAAAATTTCAAACGACACGTGTTTCAAATTTGTTGCTATCGTATCGATTCGATACGATAGGAACTTAGAATCCGGCCACAGGTGATACCTTCAATTGGTATCTCATCAACTACAAAATACGTGAATTTGAGCAGAATTCACAGATCACTTGATTTTATATGATTATTTCGATTCAATACACCGTATGACAGAAAATAAAAAGTATCAGCTTTAAAATCCCATAACTCAAAAACTGTCAATTTTCTGTTATTGCAGCAATGGTAACTTTTTATCAGTACATCAAGTTCTGTAACATACGTGAAGCCCAGCCAAATTCACCGGGAATATTTTCCTATAAGATTGGTGCGATTGATTAGTCCTTAAATTTCTTGGAACTACAATCAATGTAAATTTTACTTTTTCAAGATTGGCGTAGTATTTGAATAAAACTGAGATATTCTTGTTTGCAATAACTAATTTAGAAAATAACCTACCAGAAATCACTTCAAACGTTTACCATCCTGATATATCCTCAAACCACTTATAATTCATATGGAAATAGTAGATAGTCTTTCGAATACAAAAACGAATTACAAAATCAATTTATAATATAGGGTATGCATATGAAGTCTCAAATATGCAAAGGAAACTACTACTAACTACTTTTTTAATACTTTTCTTTTTGATGTAAAAAACTCTTAAAAGTTCAAACAGATATTAAAGATAAGAAATGTCTGTGTTTTATTCTACAAATAATTCCCCATTATAAATCTCTTTTGTCTTTACGTTAATATATGCCCAACTACTATAGTTAATTTCAATTTTTGTTTGCATTCCCATGTTAACCTGTTTTAGTGATAAAAAAGTTATTCTATCGCATCCAAAAAAACGAAATTAGGAAGAAAAGTATAATTTAAAAAAATGACACACGTCCGTTTGTGTGACTCATTAAAAATCTGTTCGAAGATAGATCTTCCTCTAATATGCTGTTTGAATATTTATACTGCATACCTACTCTAGTATTTTCAGTTCAACATAAGTGCTTATAATACCTGTATACATACGATTCCTAAATTGGTAGACTCTGGGAACGCCATTTATACAGTCGATTTTCCAGTATTCAGCTTTCACTTGAGCTTATTAACCCTTTTCTATGCTTCATGTGCTAGAGCTGGTGTGGATAGAAACACGCTTCACAAAATATTCTCCAAATATTTTTCTGAAGCTAACTACAAAATTATCCACCATTTCACAGAACTGATATTCCTGGGTGTTTGTTGGCCATTTAGTGTTTAAAGTTGAAACTAGTAAAATAATAGAGGCATTAGTACTTAATATTAAATCGATTTCACTGTTCTAAGTTCTAGAACTACTAAATTTAACAAAAAAAAAAAATAGTCACCTTTTTAGGTTGTAAAAAACAATCGTACCATTTTCTGCTTTTTTAATATTCATGGTGTTTATAACACTATAATTTCACAGTCAAGGTACTTTAATAGCAGTATCTACGAATATGCAGAGAAAATCAATGAACATATTCAAGTTATTACAGTAAATTACTACAAAAGTCTGTGCACGGCCTAATCACCCAACATGACCGGATTATAACGCACATGTCCACCCACACTCACAGAACACGCAGACGCATTGATTAGGTTTGTTTGATGGCCCAGTCCAGTACGTTCTTGAACCGTTCCTGTCTTAAGGCGAATTTACACGTGTTAAGTAGCTAAAGCAAGTCACTAAATCAAGTAGCTAAATTTAGTTACTTGTGTCGTGTAAACAGTTTGATTTAGTACAATTTAGAACTTGAGCAAGTGTTCACACGATTTATAGTTAAATTTAGTTACTCGCTTTAGTTACCTGTTCCAGCTACTATACCCGTGTAAATTCGCCTTTACGTAGTTTAATAAATCATCAATTTTGACACTCTGAGCATAGGTGTTTCTTTATTGCGCAAGACGGAAACGGTTCAGGACTAGTGATGTCACGGACAGGTACTTTTCAATGACCGTGTTATTTTTACAGCGAGTACCAGTTACTTTGTATCCGGTACTTTTATTACCCGTTACTTTAAATTTAGGTCGGTGTCGTGCCACCTGTTAACAACACCTAATAGTTAAAGTTTAGGAAACACTCTATTCGCATTCGTTTCCTTTACTTATGTTTAAGCATAATGATTGCATCTAAAGTACTTAGATGGTGTTGCTCGCAGTCGAATTTGGAATTTATTATTCATTAGCACAATAGTTTTCCCCGGTGTCAGTGTACTATGTACTACTGTTAATATACGCATTGCCATTAATTGTACATTATAAATACCATAAAAAAGTGCTATAATATCATAGCAACGCATCGAACCTTTTACTTGTTACCAATCTCAACTGCGCTAGCAGAGTACCCTGAATACCCTGAAGTGTAACTTTCGCAAAATAACACTAGAACAGTTGTGGCAAATTTCCGTGATCTTAGGGCCGGCTTCGTACAAACGGATCTGACAGAGTTGGCCTGGTTTCTACAGTCTTTAGCTGCACACACATTTCTACCTTTCTTCAAAGAAAGTTTATCCATTGTTTGTAAAAACACACCCAAACAAATCAAACAATAATGACAGAAACACTAACTGGAAATGTAAAGAATCACATAAACTACTTCTCACACAACTAGGCAACTGCGACTGAAAATAATACCAGGCAACTGATGAAATGCACCGCACAAAATGGCGATTTCACGTGCGCCAACTTGGATGCGTTAACTCTTCCCGCCAATGACAGTTACACTTCAGGGTATTCGGTGACCCTACCAACGGCAATCTTTGGCAACAACTACCCGCTACTTCGGATCTCGCTGAGTACCGTGTATTTAGAAACGGGTAATTAGTAGTTACAGTACTGACAAGATTATATTCAGGACGTACTGAACTGGGCTACCAAACAAACCTAATGTGAAAGTTAGAGGTTTATGAAAATCACTCGAAGTAATTTGAAAGTATCATTATCATTTTCTAAAACTATAAAAATAACAAAGACAGAAATAGTGTATAAGCTCCGAGTAACGTAAACCCCTATTATGAATAGCAGAGCTCTTTGGCGGAGTCACATAATTCTTCTGTTCCAGAGTGGTACAGTGCGTGCAATATTCAAAGAATTTTATATAAATTCATTGGCAATATTCATACCATAGATCTATTTCATACAGGCAAATGTTGTGATCTGTGGTTTTAATGTTCATATAATGCCTTATTCATAAAACACAATCTATGTACTACTATAATTTTAGAATGTAAAATGATATGGCAATCTATGGTTCTTTGCGGATGCGAAATGATATAGAAATGAATATTAAAAAAAAAATAATAATATAAACATGGTTTTAATTATTCTCGAATGTTCGCCTACCTTTACTTGATGATATTCAGCTCTTGAAGGGACGTCCATGAGTTCCAGTAGGAGTGTTGAATACAGTATAGATGGATTAAACCAAATTTTGTAGAAGAAAATGCGAAAACAATTACACACGTGATATTTACGAGCGGTTTTAACTGTCACTTTTGTACGAATGCGTGGTTCAGCAGGCAAACATAAAAATGCCGCGGTAAAAAATGTAGGTAAGTAAAATAAAAGGAAATAAGTGATATTCAAATCCTACCTAGATTTGTTTCATTTATATATACAAGGAAAAATAATTTTCAGAATTTTACCTAAAATATATCTTAACAATCTATGCACTCATATCAGTTTCCCATTGTACAAAATTTACTGCTATATCTTCTAGTTAGCTAATTGAAACCACTGAAATAATTAGCACAGAACTTTTATTGGTTAGCTAACTAGCCCCTATATAAGAACGTTTATGTTTATTATTATCTATATATTTTTTAACATTTATTTAAGATCGGTCTATTTCCGCTACTGAGGCCTAGCATTATGTATGTAGTATATCCTAAATTTCAATCAATTATCTTCAAAATTAAAGGAGGAAAGGGGGATATACCATGATCCTGTTACACCCAGTATAAAAAATAAAAATATATACCCAGAAATGAGCATTAATGTCCATTTCTAGTCCATACGTGGACCAGTTTTGGATGTCAATTTCATGTGGCAAACTGTTTCTGCTGTACATCCACTCAGTGTCTATTGTTTGTCTGCTGGACATCCACTGAATGTCCATGATTTTAAGTGGGCTTAGTCCAATGGATGTCCACTGGAAGTCCATTGGACCTTGTTCCTTGTTGTGTTGTTTGGGTTACCTACTGTTGCTGTCAATAGGGTTTTCCCAGAAAAAAATATTATTGCTGAAATACTTAACTCACGTAAAAAAATGATTTATGGCATTTTTATTATCTTATTAATTTTACTAATAGTAACAAAAAGAAACTTGAAGTTTGAAAAATATTGGGTTCATTTTAAACAGACATAAATTGGCGCGTTGTGACGTCAACACCCTGAAATCCAATCACAGAGGTTGTCTCTGTTCAAGATTGTTTATTAATCTTGGTCTCTGTTAACATAACATAACCTCTATCTATTGTCAGCACTCAGCACTTTTCTACTTTAGGTAAATTATCAGCGGCACCTTTAACATATCCCTCTTCCACTTGATTCCATTTTGATTGTAGAATTAATAAAACATAAACCAGAAACTGATAAAATAATAGTTTCACTCCAAACAATACAAACATAAAAATATAAATTTATCGTTTTAGGTTAGTCATCTGGTGTGTAATATCAGTGAAGGTTAAACCTAAACTACAGTACAAAATATTAACGTCCGACGCTTTCACGAATAACTTGTGCGGCATTTATCTGGATTCTGATTGGCCAATATTTATACGTCCACTGCTTTAGACCAATCACAGTACAAGCATTACAAATTGAAATTCTGAGAAGTTTTAGAGGAAAGCTTTCTTTAACACACAGTTAGAATCTATCACAAACTAATTATATCCATAATCTCATTGGTTTTCCGGGTAGATACGTAATTCTGGCGCGTAAAAATGCCCGTTTTAAAAAGTAGTGAAATTATCAGCAAGTTGTTTTAACGATATTTTCTTAGAAATAATTCTTATTAGAAAAGTAAATTGTTGTAAATTAATAAAATGTTTTATTATATCATTTTCACGACACAAATTGTTAAAATAAAATTAGTGGGAAAATCCTATTATAACATAAGTGATGTCATTTCTCTACTAATATGATGATATATCTTTTTCTAACAGAACAGAATAACATTTGCGTTATATTACACGATCCAATAAATCGACCGATTTCTTTACCTTCAATTTATTGGTGTGTGTAATGCGTATAAAATCTGCGGATTTACTGGTCAAATAAAATCCGACAATAAATCGGGCAATTACGAACATGCCCTAACAGCAAAAATGTATTTTAAAAAGATTTTTATAACATTTTATCCAAGATATTAAAATATTTTACAAATATTGAGAAATATTTTTAAAATGTTATTAAAATATTGTCGGGGAACAGGAAAAAATACTTTCACATTATCAAAATATTTTTTTTGGCAAAAATATATACAAACCACTTATGGGTGAGAATCGCGTGGCATGAGAGGATTTGACCGTTCCACCAGTGGTGTAGGCGTTAAAAGGGGCTCATATCGAAGATATTATTTTAATTTTTAATTTATGAAATATTTATGTGAATTTAATTCAATTGATATTATTTTTGCCTTAAATACTGTTTTCAGATATTCTTAGACTTATCTTTTATTGAAGTTTATTATATTTTTTTACCTTCAGGAACGACACGAATTTTTGTAATTTGAATGCAAAATTTTGTTAATACATTATCAATAGGTGTAAGAAACTTATAATTGTCATGCCTTAACTTGACTTATTTCGATTACCGGAATTTAGCATTAGCTATTTCACCACCCAACCAGAGCAGACCAGAGAACTCAAGAGTGGTTCAGCCCGTGACTAGTTGTGTTGTCTCTCACACAATCATCTAATCTACTACTGCCAACTCGATAACACACGAAAAACGCGACTAAATATCCCATGCCCTAGCCATGATTTGAACCTGGTCTTAATCTTCAGCCTAATGTTGAGCCGACAATAAGAAACTACAGTTTAAAACAAAGAACTCCAAGAACCTCGTATTTTTTATTTTTTTTTAATTAGACATAAAGGACTAATATTCACCAAATGTAAGCGTTACAGTTTTTAAACTTATGCAGTTATTGGCTTTCTACCCACGAAGGTTAACCACTATTATTACTGTTAGCCCATTATAGCCATTATGGGTTATTAACAACAGTGGATAAAAAGCTACAGATATATAACTAATAAAATAAAACCATATTCTTTCAAAATTTCATATAAACATAAATGAAAATATTTAATAAATTAAGGTATTGCAGCAACTTTGTGTCATGTACAGATAAAAGGTATATACATAAAGAAAACACATTGTGTATAAGAAAGAATTTATTGATGTCGAAATAAAATTGCTTTTGTAAACAAACTTCTTACATTTTTCTTCTCACATTCATAATGTAATCTTATATTAAAATAAGTTTTCAAAATTGATTTTACCAACAATATACCATGGTTATCAAATAACTCTCCATCAAATTAATGTGATTACCATAATACACCAAAAATACAAAACGGTATACTTTCACATGTTTTTGTAACTAATATATTATTAATATTTCTTTTTTTATACCTGGTACTTAAAAAATTATCAGTTTTAATGCCCTCTAAAATTTCCAAACATTTTATGCAAGAAATTTTTTATTTCACAGATCTGACTACAAATCCTGATATATATCCTACAGTATCTACGATGTAATCTGACAAACATAATGAGGAATAAGTTATCTAATCATGGTCGTGCAGAATAATATTGGAAATATCTTCAGTATCATAAGTTATATAATCGTGGTCGTTCATAATATTGGAAACAATTTCAGTATCATCCTCATCATCGGTATTCTGAGATATAAGAGTGTTTCTAGAGCTACACTGTAAAATTGATGTGCTATCTAATGCCGCTGAATTGGCATTTGATTTCAGCATGAAGTAACAACTTTTTATAAGTAGCTTGAAACTGTCTAGGTGCTGGGTTATTATTGGCTTCGCTCTCATTTTTTCACGGACCCATTGGAGATTTCTCTTGTTCAATTTCGTAACTGCATGAAGTCCCTCGTTTTCCTGAAGGTTCACTAAATTTTCCACATATTGACATTTGATGGTTTTATCCTTCGTTAAAACCTTTTAGCTCCCCAAACAATTCCTAACTAATTTCACTATATGACATGGATCCAAGAACACAAATATTTTCTGTTGGGTGATGGGATGCAAAAAATAAGGTTCTATTGCCTCTGCATTGTGCAGTGATGCACCTAAATGACGACACATGCTCATATTGGTCGCCGTGCCATCAAAAGTAATGGAGTTTACAATAAGGTCAGATTGATGTACAAACTCTAGACATTTCCATACTAAGTTTGCCCTTTCTGTGGCACATAATCCATCCAGTAGGAAATAACCCACAGGTATTTTCCAGTGGCCATTAATGGCTATCAGCATATATATACTAGTGCCTCCTTAGCCATCGGAATATCATCTGAATTTATATCAGTTCCTATATCAATATATCCCACTGTTTTGTTTCCAGTCCACTCAACATATTTTCGGATAGCTATTTCGTCCATAACAAGGTTACAAATCACCTTCATTCCTCTATGTTTTGCTTCGTCAACTTTCATATTCAGTGCATGGATGGTTTCTTTTGTGAATTGACTGGTATCATTTCGTTATTGCACTGGGGTGGGGAAGAGATTTATTAAACCCCTCTCGGAGAAAATTGTATGCTTTCGGAGAATAGAAGTTCAATGTCAGGGCAAACGATCTCAGTTGGGGATCTTTCAATACTCTCTGCAACAAATTTCCAGTAGCACCAGGAAGTGAAGCCTGTTGAAATAACATTAACATTAAAATCATAATAATTGTAAATACTATAATATACAACTTTCAATACGATTTCAACCTTTGCTTAAAAATTATAAGTACCCTCAGAGAAATGTTTTTTTTTATGATTAGAATAAGTGTTAGCAATTTCAGTAAAAATAATTGGCTGTGCAAAACAGAAGTAAAGTATGTTTACCAGTCGAAGAGAAAGTAATAATTTACGTTAGAAGACCGCAAAACACGGATTCCAGTCATGTAACGTACTAATTCATTTCCATTGTAAAGAAAGCAAGGCAAGGTTTTCCATGTTTTGCAGTAATTTTTCGCATACAGGGGTCAGAAGGAAGAAAAAACAGGAATTGGTAAAAGCTTTTGTCGATCCCTGATAGCCATTTCCCAATCTTGACCTGTAAAACGTTAATTTGTGGCAGAGAAATCCTCATGAACAGTATACTTTTTGATCGGTTGTAAAAAAAAATGCTAAATGAAAAATTAAATAAACTGAGGGTTCCACTACATCATACAATATGTACATTATTTTCAAGTAGTAAACTACACCTATAGTCGGATACAAACTTTCACAAGTGCTGTAGGGAATACCCGTAATACACAAGTCAGTGTCGGAAGACTATTTTATGGTCTGAAATTTTTACTGCCACCTACGGGATCAAACATAAAAGAAAAAATTTTGGATGAGCAATTATTCGTGAGAAGTATGAATCTGAAAACGAATACGAAGAAAAAGATAATGAAAGGAATGAAGAAATTAGAATTGGATTCGGAGGAGAAGAATAAAAGAAGGCCTTTGAAGGGCAAAGTAATTTATTAACAAGTTACTTTACCAAAAAAAACTTGCACATAACTAAAATTAAAAATTTTAATCTTTTGATAATAGTATTTTATTTAACACAAGCATATAATTACCTACCATTCATTATTCTACCTATGTCATATGTCACACCTACCCTATAGTACATACATAATACTATATTCCATATTTCTAATCCTATTATAATGGAGAACCGAAAAAAACCGTTTGAACCGAAAAAATTAGATCGAACCGGACCGAAATAATATTTTCTACCTGAATCCAAAATGTTTCAATTAATCTGAGACCGGAACCGAATTGGAACCGTTATTTTATTTGGGTCCGGATCCCTGCCTCAATTTCATATTTCCTAATCTTCAGTTCCTTTGATTGTACGGTCGTGAGCAAAAAAAAAAAATAGGACAAGTCTTATAACGGTATTTTACTAAAATCTAGTTGTGTACATCTAATTTTAATTTTTGTGACATTGTCAGTTAGTTGTCATAATTTATTGCAAGTGTGCAAAAAACTAATATGCCTCATATAAGCGATTTAGTTAAATCTGGGGTTATTGCTAAAGCAGAAGATGGATGGTCAATCAGACAAATTGCACTGCGTTATAATATTGACAAAAATTCGGTGTGTAGCATTTTAAGAAAGTTGAGAATAAACGGTACGATTAATAGAAATTCCGAATCAGGGTGACGAAGAATATCAACTCAACAACAAGATTTGCAATTGGTAAATGCTTTAGTAGAAAATCCATTTTACTCAATTATTCAGGATGCTGAAAAAAACGAATTTTCCTGGCTCGAGTAGTAATGGTCGCCGGCGAAAGAGAATCGGAGCTACGCCGTCATGCAGCAGCACAGAAATACTTACTTAAAGCTGAACATAAAGAAGCTCGAGTAGGATTTGCGCTTGAATTTTTAGCGCATGATGTAAATTTTTGAAACAATGTAATCTTTACAGACGAAAAAACTTTCCAGTCAACACACAGCGGTCGTTTTGGTATTTACTGCCCTCCGAATACTCAATTCGATGAGAAATATATATCTAACAATGATAAAAGTGGTACATTTTCCGCCAATATGTGGGCTTGGATATTGGCACATGGTCTTGGTGTTTTGTGGCATATTGAAGAACGATTTAATAGTGAAACGTATATTTAGGATTTTAGACAATATTATGCTCATCCCTTCTGTGTCACAATTATTTCCTAATAATGAGTTCATATTTCAACAAAACAATTGTTCCGTTCATACTGCTCATACCGTAACTAACTGGTTTCAAGATAACAACATCAATGTTCTTAACTGGCCCAATCATAGTCCAGATCTTAATCCTGTGGAAGAAGTATGGGGACTATCCGTAGGCGTATCCAAAAACGAAATGTGAGACCACGGAATACCGAAGAATTACTGGAAATAGTAAATAATGCATGGGAAAATATTATTACTAATGATTATTGTATAAGGTTATTTAATTCTATGCCAAACAGACGTATATAGAAGTTATAAATAGAAATGGTGCAATAACGAAATATTAATAGTTAGTTTATTGTTAAGTAGGATATCATTTGTCCTTTGACCCAGGATTTCTACTAATCATACCGTTTATTCTCCACTTTCTTAAAATGTCACACGCCAAATTTTTGTTAGTGTTATAACGCAGTGCAATTTGCCTCATTAACCATCCATCATTTACTATAGCAATAACTACAGCATTAAAATAAACAATAAATTAAAAGTGATATCTGTTTTATTGATCGCATTAGCGTCAGTTTTTTTTCCCTTAATAAGTCTGCTTTCAATAATCTACTAATAGTGTAAGCAAGTTAGCTCGAAAAACAGGGAATAGAAGAAAAAATTTATAAAGTTTTTAAATTCTGGTTATGAACTCTCAGTAGGGACCCAAATATAGATCCGAACAGTTCCCACCTCTCCGGTGGGAGCTTCATCCCCTTTTGCCCAAAAAACCACCCCCAATCGTGACCTCGCGATCTTTCGCAAGTTCTACGAAAAAATGTTATAGGACTTTTTATATTCTCCATGAAATTCTGTATAAAAATGTCTCTTACTATTTTTTGCGTATCTCCCACCCAACGCTCGTAAATGACCTTGGAAAATAAGCATAGTTCTCAGCACGAAGAGAAAAATGACCCCAGCGCCGTTTTTCGAGGCGATTATTTTGAAAAATGTTAGCCTGAGCAAAAAAATGTATAGAATCGAAATTAAAGAGCAGTTTTTTCTCTACAACGTGCATATAAAATAAGATATTTATGAACAAGTGTTAGTGTTCATATAATGATTTTTTTTATATTTGTGCATTCTGTACTTTGAGCCCATTTCCACACCACCTTTGAGGTAGAGCTCTCGGCGCGTTTTTTTTTACGTGGTTTCCCCCTTAGGCCTATTCAACTAATAAAATATATCTATCATTAATTTTCCTCTGCAAAGTCGCCCTCCTCGTCCGAATTGAAACAACTTTGCCCATGGCAACTAGAGCACATTGGGAAGCAGCGCAAATCAACTTTTACACAGCTACATCGCTTTCCACACCCCTTTTTACAGCCGCAGGATATAAGCTGAAGAATTGAAGTTGGAGCTAGCGCTTCAGTCATAACCACTGGCATTAGAATGTTTTTAGTTTTTCTCCAGCCCCATTCAGTTGTAGTTAAAGTTTTTCCTCGCCACGTATGAATTTGATGAAAAACCCGATATGAATGTTGTGCTAATGCAGCAGATGTAGGTGGTAGTCTGGGCAAAATTACTGCGTGACTGGATTGGCCAACTAACTTATTAAATGAAATGAACCGGTAATGATTCAAAGATGTCTCATTTCGGGGTGCCTTGTATAAGGCAAGCGTAAATTTCTCACCACCTGTTATTATGTCATCTTTTGCCGATGAAGGATTATTGAATATTTCAACCACTTCTTGTAAATCCTTTCTTGAATTTATTAAGTTTATAGTCTGCGATTTTCCTTTCCCAAAAAAGGCAGAAGTGGTGTCGCAGCCACTAAACGCATAGGCAAATAAAATATTATCTTTGCAACCCTTTAAAACTTCCGAAATCTGTAAGTCATGGGAACTATACGCCCTTTTCTTAATATTTCCTTGAGCATCTCTCAAAAAGCGAATGTCTTTGTCCGATGGAGAAAGAGCGATGAGGAGTGTTAGCAAATTAATATCCCAACAACAACAGGTTTTTCATAATTGTTGGCTGCGTATAGCTCCCATGACTTACAAATTTCGGAAGTTTTAAAGGGTTGCGAAGATAATATTCTATTTGCCCATGCGTTTAGTGGCTGCGACACCACTTCTGTCTTTTTTGGGAAAGGAAAATCGCAGACTATAAACTTAATAAATTCAAGAAAGAATTTACAAGAAGTGGTTGAAATATTCAATAATCCTTCATCGGCGAAAGATGACATAGCAAGAGCTGGTGAGAAATTTACGCTTGCCTTATACAAGGCACCCCAAAATGAGACACTTTGAATCATTACCGGTTCATTTCATTTAATAAGTTAGTTGGCCAATCCAGTCACGCGGTCATTTTGCCCAGACTACCACCTACATCTGTTGCATTAGCACAACATTCATATCGGGTTTTTCATCAAGTTCATACGTGGCGAGGAAAAACTTTAACTACAACTGAATGGGGCTGGAGAAAAACTAAAAACATTCTAATGCCAGTGGTTATGACTGAAGCGCCAGCTCCAACTTCAATTCTTCTGCTTATATTTTGCGGCTGTAACAAAGGGTGTGGAAAAGCGATGTAGCTGTGTAAAAGTTGGTTTGTGCTGCTCCCCAATGTGCTCCAGTTGTCATGGGCAAAGTTGTTTCAATTCGGGCGAGGAGGGCGATTTTGTAGAGGAAAATTAATGATAGATATATTTTATTAGTGGAATAGGCCTAAGGGGAAAACCACGTAAAAAAACGCGCCGAGAGCTCTACCTCAAAGGTGGTGTGGAAATGGGCTCAAAGTACAGAATGCACAAATATAAAAAAAATCATCATATGAACACTAACACTTGTTCATAAATATCTTATTTTATATGCACTTTGTAGAGAAAAACTGCTCTTTAATTTCGATTCTATAAATTTTTTTGCTCAGACTAACACTTTTCAAAATAATCGCCTCAAAAAACGGCGCTGGGCTCATTTTTCTCTTCGCGCTGAGAACTATGCTTATTTTCCAAGGTCATTTACGAACGTTGGGTGGGAGATACGCAAAGAACAGTAAAAAACATTTTTATAGAGAATTTCATGGAGAATACAAAAAGTCCTATAACATTTTTTCGTAGAAGTTGCGGTTTACGATCAAAACACCGAAAAAGATTGCGAGGTCACGATTGGGGGTGGTTTTTTGGGCAAAAGGGGATGAAGCTCCCAACGGAGAGGTGGGAACTCTTCGGATCTGTATTTGGGTTTCTACTGAGAGTTCATAACCAAAATTTAAAAACTTTATAAATTTTTTCTTCTAAAAAAGCTAATTTTCCTACACTATAAGTATTTTCTTCGTCCGACGCATATGAAAAGAGTGAAGAGTGAAAAAATATAAAAAGAAAGTCATTTATTACATAGGGGCACCAGTGATGACGTCACATCGGTCGGCCTTGAAGCTAACAGATTTGTCCAAGTAGGTAGATAATCCTTTTCTGTTTATAATCCTTGGATTTTATAGGGATTTTCTAGTCACATTTCTTATTTCATTGTATTACCAATTTTCGGAATTGTAGGGTTAGTTTGATTTGCTTTTAGCTGTCATTCTTGTCTTACGATACGATATGTGTATCTTTTGACCTGGTTATGTATAATTTTCTAACCCTAATAAAAATGCGTATAATTTTGTATCTTTTCAGCTTGTTAGAAAAATAAGACGTTTGTTAAATTTTTATTTAAAATATGTAGAGATTGCATAATACTCATTTTAGGACCACAGAAATATGGCATCATTTCTCGTATATCAAATTTGATGATATACTGGTTGTACGGTTGTAGTATCATGGTTGTATATTATGGTTTCAAGCTGGTATTATAAGCGATCGCGAGAACAAGTTCTGACTCCAACTATTATTTGGGTCTCTTTCTGTCATGTGGGAAATAAAGTGGAAAAAGTATGTCGGTGGTTAACAAGTCAACCAAATTGGTGATTCACCGCGTAAATGCCGTAAATAAGAAATAAGTTTATTCCGTTTGTTGCATGAAGACATATAAAATTAAATAAGTCTGTGGTTTGCTGTTACATTGAACTGCCTTGTACCTGGTACGAGTGATGGAGAAGTGGCTAGAAAAGGTAAGTAAATATGGATTAAATAAAATAGAAATGTAAAACCTCTTTTAAAGATGGGCTTTATTGTACCTCTTTATCTGTTAAGGTATTTTTTTAATAATATATGTACTACGTCTGTGGTACTACCAAATTTTTTATAGCCTACTATTAAGAGAGTCATGGTTATCAGTATATGAAGCCACGACTGTTGATGATATGTACAATGCTTTTATTCGAATTCTACTTAGTTATTTTAACTCGTCATTTCCTCTAAAATCAGTCAAGATTCAAAATAAGAAAAGCAATAAATGGATTTCAAAAAATATTTATAATGCCAAAGAAACATTAGATTTATTACATGAATCATATCAGCAAGGTAAGGTCACAAAACAAACTTATGTAGATTATAAAAATTATTATTCTACCCTTCTTATACATGAAAAGTCTAACTACTATGAAACTCAAATTAATAATTCTTGTAATAAATCTAAGACTATTTGGAATATTGTAAATACCAAAAAGGGAAAAAATTGGAATAAAAATCAGTCATTCCTTGAAATTAATGATAATGGTACTATTATTACATCGCCCCAACTAGCAAGTGAGATATTTAACAATACTTTCATCAATATGCTACAAATATGGTTGGAGAAATTCTGTTGAACATATCGCCTATAATCCGAATTCAATTGAGTTATTTGAAGTAATGCCGACTGAAATCTTTGAGATCATTAACAGTTTAAAAAATAAATATTCTAGTGGTGATGATAATATAAGCAATATCATGTTAAAAAATATCAGTTGTTATATAGTTGAACCTTCGACTTAACATAGTAAACGAGTCATTGAGACATGGCGTTTTTCCGTCAAAATTAAAGATAGCTATTGTGAAACCTTTGTACAAAAAAGGTGATCCTTCGTTAATAGAAAACCACAGACCTTTAAGCATGTTATCTTCTTTTTCCAAGTTACTTGAAATTGTCGTGTAGAAGATTAATTCCATTTCTAGAGTTGCATAATATCATAACTAAAAGTCAGTATGGTTATCAGAAAAACAAATCTACAACAACAGCTACCTTTCATTTTGTTAGAAGGATATTAGATTCTCTTGATGATGGTTATATTGCCCTTGGAATATTTCTAGATCTATCAAAAGCTTTTGATTGTGTTGATCATGGTACACTTCTGAATAAATTGAATAAGTTAGGTATACGAGGAATAGCTCATAATTGATTCAGTTCCTACCTTAACGAGAGACATCAGAAAGTATGTGTTACATCAAATTCATCGAACTATTACTCAAGTACTCAGAGGGTCTTACTTGGTGTGCCGCAGGGCAGTGTGCATGGGCCAATACTTTTTCTATTGTACATTAACGATTTGCAGCAATATCTAAACAATGACTCAGTTTATATAAATACTTATGCTGATGACACAAATATTTTAATCTTTGAAAAAGATTATGATAGTATAAAAACTAAAGCAACTGGTGTGATGCAAAGAATATCAGGGTGATTTAAAAAAAATTTGTTGATATTAAATAACGATAAAACAAATCGACCGTATAATTCCAAAAAGATGAACACACCATTTTATCAAAAATGAGATTTATGTACTAGTACAATATGAACATCAATATGTATGTTGTGACAAAAGGGCGAATAGATTGTATATTAGGTTAGGTTAGAAATGATATTATTGCTTTTTTTCTTAGGACGAACCTGTAATATGTGTTACGTCAAATAGACGAACGGCCACGAAGAATGAGTCAAATGGACGAACGGGTAGTGCTAAATTACCGGTTTTTTCCTAGCTGTACATAACCTCTTTAAGTGCATGGTGCATGTGTGTTTATGAAACTTTATTTCTTTTGATTTTTAATAAAATCGAAGGTAAGTTACCAATAATAATATTAACTGTTAATCTCTATATATTATATTTTTTAATTTCATTTATAGAAATGGCCTCAAGGGGTAAGAAATTTGTGGAAATGGTGCTGAAGCAGAACAAATGGAATGAAAACGACAATATTAATATTGCTGACAGCTCAAGCAATAACATGGAAAATATTATCATAGATGATAATATTAATATAAATAACTTACCAATAATATTTCTTGATGATCAGGTAATTAAAGTTATATATACTTAATTAAAATAAAGTTATGTATTTAGTCAAATAAATTAAACCATAGTATCACTATTTTACTTTAGGTTTTATGTCAACTAATAAATAATTGTTTTATTAACAGACAATCACCGGGATCAATATAGAGCAAAATACAGATGACTGCTAAAATAAAGAAGTTAATACTTTGTTTCAGGAAACTGAAACCGTAAAAACACGAATATAAATATAAACAACAACATAGTAACTCAAGTTGGCATAGCAAATGCACAGGTCAGTGCTTATTTTCTAATTCTGGCAACATTAATGCATGTTATCAAATTCAATTAAACAGGTATATTAATTTAGCATGCTAACAGTATTGTTTTTCTGTTCCAGGTTTTGTTTGATGGGTATATTGTCAATGATATTTTACAGATTAATGATACTGTAGAAAAGCAAAATATTCCTGCATCTGAAGAACAGGTTAGTAGTAACAGTTGATTTTGATAATACAACTGATTAAAAAAAAAATTAAATCACATCAGTTGACGTAATTATTGTTTTATATTTGCAGGTGGAGACTATTTTTGCATCAACCGAAAGTGAGAATAATCGGCAAGACAGTATAGTTTCAGAAAATGAGAGTAATTACGAACCAGAAAGCGCCAGCAGTGTAATCAATGAGGACGAAAATGAAGATGATGGGTATGGTAAAAAAAGAAAGAAGAAGGGAGACACAAAAAACAAGCAAGGAAAAAAAATAGGTGCGCAGGTAAAAGTTACTTGGCCCATAAAGATAAAATAAAGAGAGAAAAAAAAGTTCAAATAAACCCTTGCATTAATGGCAGAGGATGTGGACCGCGACGCTGTAAAGAATTTACCGAGGAAAACAGAAATAAAATATTCGAAGCATTTTGGGCCTTAGACCACCAAAGACAGCGAGATTTTTTGCTCAACTGTATAGACGCACATGAACCAAATCGAAAAAGGACAACTAGGAGTACTAGGAAGTATTTGCCTGTGGAATTAAAAAATAAAACTAATGTTTGACAGGTGGAAATATTGTTGATATCCAGGTATTTAAGAATATATATATATATAATAGACTTTATTGGCAATTGCTAATTACAATACAAAAAAAGTAGTACAATGTACGAGACAAATATTTAAAAAATGTATATAAATATAAACATCAAGCATAAAAATATAATAAAACAGTTTACATATCTATATTATCATAGTAATAGGGATTTTATTTTAGCAAAGAAGCTGTACTAACTACTACTAAGCTAAAAAAAAGCAAAAGATGTACATATTAGGATAGGTATGCAAAATGTAATTTTTAGGTACTCTATGTAGGTTTAGATTTTATATACAGGGTGTCCCGAAACTCCGGCCTTCCCCTTTAGGTGCTAATTCTCCATGCAAAAATAGTAAGAAAAGTTCTTATAAACATGTGTCCGGAAATGCTTCCTAAGGGAGCTACGGCCCTCCAAGGATGGCGAATAGGTGTTTTTGCTAATTATCTCGGAAATGATTTGGGACAACTTTATGAAACTTGGTTAACTATTTTCGATTATTAAATGTTATTGTTTTACAGTATTAGCCAAAATTAAATTTATCCAGTGGCGGAGAAACGAGGGGTCGGTGTTCTTTATTTCTACATATTTATTTTTCCATTTGACATTTTTAGTATTTTAATCCCTGATTATGATTCCCTGGTTAATTCTGCAAAAAAAGATCCTCTTTACAATTAGCCATATGGCAAGCCGTTTTCAAGTAAAAGCGGTCTAAACGAAATATTGCGTATTCGTTTGCTAAATGCGCATAATTTATTTTTCAAAGTAGGCGTATGCCATTCAGTAACAGAAATGACTGAGTACACCTCACAGGGGTAGCTCGATATGATTATCTGTTATGGTATGGCTGATCAACAAGCTGTACCAGCCACAAGACTGTATGTGTTCCGATTCCCGCAACGAGCACATTTTCTCGACGCAAAAGTTATCACACGCTGCCTCAATCGTGTACGGGACAGTGGAAATGTCCTACCTAATAGACGAGGTAACGGCCGCCCCAGAGGCATTCCAGTAGCTGAAGAAGAGATGATTCTTGATGCATTTGCTGATCAGCCAAGGTTGGGTACTAGGCGAGCTGCTAGACTACTGGGGACTACAAGAACACGTATTCACGAACCCTTCGACATGAAAATCAACATTGTTATCGTTATCGACGGGTTCAGCAACATGAACCTCGAATGATCTTCTGTACAAGTAAGCTAAATTTTGTATGCAGTATCTACATGAGTATTCTACCACTTAAAATGACCGATTTTTATTAATTTCACAGATTTTTTGGAAAATAATTTAATCAATCCTACATTTCTTAATTAGATATTGTCGACTGATGAAGCGACATTTACCCCAAATGGAGTATTTAATTCAAGGAATTTTGTTTACTAGGCCTATGAAAATCCTCATTTAATTCGACACACATTTTCAATATCGATTTTCAATTAATGTTTGGACGGGACAAATAGGGAATCTAATGGTAAGTACATTTACATTGGGTACCTAATAGGTTAAGTAAAACTTGAAAATAATATTTACCACCAATTTTGCAGATTGGTCCCATATTTTTTCCCGTACGACTTAATGGACCGAATTATGTACGATTTCTCCAGAGACAACTACCCGGTTTACTGGATGAAATCCCGCTGGTTTCTAGCTTGAATCTGATTTTTATGCACGACGGGGCTCCGGCGCACTTTAGTAGGGGGTAGCAAGGCGTCATTTGAACCTAGTTTTTTGAGGGCGCTAGATAGGAAGAAGTGGCCCAATAAGTTGACCTTCTCGATCGCCGGATTTAAATCCGATGGATTATTTTGTATGGGGTCATATAAAAAATTTGGTTCAATTTAATGGGACTGTAATGAGATAATCTTATCTCAGTTACAACTGTTAATTCGTACATTTTAGTAACGTAGAGCTGCAAACTAATGAAGTAGTAGCCGTCAACAGAATGTCTATAGTTTCTTTATCGTTCAATTGTCATTTAAAATAATAGAGTCTAAATTTAGTGCATTCGAATAACAGCTCACTGAAGGGTGCGTCTCTTGAAATATAGATCTATGCTTACACCTACTTGTAGTATGCAACTGTGCCGGTAATTGACCTTCAATTTTGAAGCGGGCTACCACGACACTTCTTTTTCGTTGAAACCTCAAGCGAAGCAGTTGCTTGTATTTATAATCTCATAATTCAATTATCTTGGTTGGAGACCGTCCTCGTGGTAAGACAAATTTTATTAAATCGAGTAGCTGTTATTCTAATAGTCTCTATTTTTTTGTTTTAGACATTCTGGTTGAATTATTATCATCATTATTATCATTATTATGGTGCAAGTAAATTATTATTTTGCAGTTAATATATTCTGCAGTTAGATTATAAAGGAATCATTTGCAATTATATTAGTACTAATATACACGTGGCAATTCAATATTCGAGTTTACACTTTAAGACCTGAAGACTATTTCTAGTTGGAGGCATTCGAGTTGAATAATGTATTAATCGCCCGATAGCTGGGTAGTCATTGTCGGAAGTCTGTTTTTTTTTAAAGAAAAAACGGAATTTAGTCGGTGGCCTCGTGGAGGATTCCTACACATTATTCATTCATTACAAAGTAAGGAAAATTCAGGCATAGTCCAATTGCAGACCGACAGACAAAAGATAAGTATTCCCATAACCTCACTTTTTGCGTACATGATTGCTTAAATTCCCTGTCAGATACATTTACCGGACACCAGGTTCCCAACGAAGAGTGTATTTTGTAGTTTGCCTTATTTTTTGTGTATTTTTTTAACTTTATCCTAGCAACTGCATTAGCATTTATTCAACTTTGCTCGATATATAAGATAAATACCTATATTTCACCGGGTACTGTATGTGTCATATTTTTTTGATTATTGGTACCACAAAGCTCTACTTAAAGTAATTTCTGTGTAAGAAGTTTTGTTCTTGGTAACGATTAATTTTTTCTTTATTTAGATTTATTTTGTGTCTAGCTAGCACAAAGTTATAGCTTGGTTATACATGTCCATGTGGACCGTAATTTTGTGTTTTAATAACTTTCAGTCGGTGTCGACATTCCTGGTTCTGGAAAAGGAATAAGTTTTAAAACTAGAGAGTACCAATTTGTAGGCCCTCAGTGGGGTAAGAGTACATACTGTTCAATCGGTGAAATATTGGATTAAAAATCTATAAGTAGATATCGTGTGTCAATAGCATTACCTTATTTAGTGGTAGCGAAAGTTTCACTTAATATTTTTTTTATTTTAATAGTTACTATAACGCAGTGTCTGAGTAGTTGCTTATTATTGTAGTTTGTTTTTCTTGCATATTATTATAGTTTGTTTTTTTATCCTTGTAGTGTGCTTTTGCTTATTATTGTAGTTTGTTCTTTTAAGTCATATAATAGTTTGTTTTTTTAAATATTATTGTAGTTTGCTCACACACTTATAGAATTTTTTTTTTTGAAGCTTGTGATTACTGTGTGGTTATATATCTTTTACTATGAGATTAAATCTATTATTTTATCTCATGTGTTTCTATCCTATTTATCTTTCTCTTTCTGAGCTCCTATAGCTCTGGCGCCCCAGCATCTCTAAATTTATTTATTTATTTATTTATTTGATACATCTTACAAACACCAAAAAGTAATTACAAGTAAGAGAGCAATGATGCTAACAAAGCAACTATAATGGCTATGTTAACCTAAAGATAAAACATGTAAAATATAATTAACAGAACAAAACAATAATAATAATTAACACTACACGAGATAAAACATACTTAAAAAAGGCTTTTTATTTCCTGTATGTTTGTATTGAAAAGATCAACATCAAATTTTAGGTACATTAAGTTGCACTGATGTAACATATTATTTACCGGCGAAGAGATAAAGGGGTCAACATAAAACAGTTTGTTTTTACTTATCCTTAAGTGAATCTTTGGTACATTAAAGCTTATATAATTTATTAACAAACAGTCTTTGTACTTTATATTATTGATAATATAAAAAATAAACAGTATACAGTTCAAATTTCTCCTATCACTTAATCTTTGAATCTTAAAGCTCTCTAGCATGCTGTTATATGAAATTAAAAGAGGATAGCAGTTGTGTTTTCTCACATACAAAAATCTTAAGAATCTCTTTTGGACTCTATAAATTCCAGATGAACATTAGCAGCTGGTTCCCATATGACAGATGCATATTCCAAATGAGGTCTGACTAGCGCATTATACAACCTTATTATGGTTACCATATTAGTAAAATTTTTTGTATTTCGGATAACAAATCCTAGAGACCGTAGGGCCTTATTAACAATATTTTTGTAGTGTGTATTAAATTTCATGTTTGATTGGAGTTGTACGCCAAGGTCTTTATATTCATTCTTCTTGACAATTACCATGTTATTAATAGTATATTCATTGTGAATAGGATTAGTTCTGCGTGTAAATGTCATACTTGAGCATTTATGTATATTTAGGTACATTTTACTTTCAGTTAACCAACTTGTTACCGAATCTAAGTCATTTTGCAAGTCAACACAGTCTTGCTTGGAGGTTATTATTTTAAAGATTTTAAAGTCATCTGCAAATAAGAGACAATTTGATTTAACAATACATTCAGGCAGACTATTGATAAACATTACAAAGAGTAGAGGTCCTAAATTGCTGCCCTGAGGTACCCCTGATGAAGCAATAAAGAGTTTTGATAAACTTTTCCCGACTTTAACTTTCTGGGGCCTACAGGTGAGGTAAGACTTCAAAAACATGTACGCCTTTTTTGAGAAATTAAAATGCACAAGTTTATTTAATAGAATCTGATGGTCAACTTTATCAAATGCCTTTGCACAATCAGTGAAGATAACGTCCATTTGCATTTTATCATTTATGGCTTTAGAAGCCGTATTTGTAAATATACATAGATTTGTAACTGTGGATTTGTCATTAACAAAACCATGTTGTTTTTCCGATATCTCATTTTTAACATTATTATATATATCATCATAAAGAATAATTTCAAAGATCTTGGCCGTACTATTTAATACATTTATTGGTCGGTAATTCTCAACATAGCTGTTAATTCCATTTTTAAATACCGGAGTAATGACAGTTGACTTAAGTTGATCTGGGAACACACTATTTTCAATAGCTAAGTTAAAAATGTGTGCTAAAGGTTGAGCAAGTATATCTACACAACCCTTATATATATAAGACGGGATATTATCAATTCCTGTTGATTTCTTAGGTTTCAATTGTTTTATACTTTTCTTTACCATATCTACAGTAATAAATGAGAAATTAAAATTTCCCCAGTTAAGATTGCTACTATCATTACAATCAGATACTGTTGATGGTTCAAAAACAGTTTCAAAGTACTGTGCATAAGCATCAGCTATTTCAGTCGATCCAACAAATCTGTCATTATTGTAAGTTACCTCACCTGGTACCCCATTATTATTAGATTTGCCTTTTACATATTTCCAAAAGCTACTAGGGTCACTGTTCACATTCTGCTCAATATTGTTGTGATATAAAGAAAATTCATGTTTAGTTTGGTGCTTTATACTGTATTTTAAATTTTTGTATTCATTTATTTGGTGTAAGGTTGCATTACCTCCAGATATTAATTTATGAAGTCGATTTTTTAGTCTAATCATCCTGATCAAATCAATTGAAAACCAACAGGAAAATTTACATTGTTTGTTCAGAGCCTGTGATGACATTTTTTTGGGAATAGAGTTATCTATGCATCTATACATATGTTCATAAAATACATCCATACATGAATTAGGGTCAGAAATGTTTTCAAGCTCCGTCCAATCTATATTTTTTAATGTGTTGTATAGTAAGTTAAAATTACCATTAGGATAGTCATAAACATATGAAGATTGTATTTTGTCAACTTCCGGTGGGTCGAGTATAGCGTGCATGCATAAAGAGGGATGATATAAATCCTCATTTACCAACGGATTTTCACATTTATTTAGATTTGAAATTGTTAAGTTAGAGAGTACAAGATTAAGTTTTCTATTCATAAGATTTGGTACTGTATTGTGCTGACTCAAATTATTTATATTAATGAATTGACACATTAGAGAACTTTTTTCACAATCTCCAGTATCATAGTTGGGCAAGTTAAAATCTCCTAAAATTAAAATCTCAATATTGTCAGACATTATTTGTTCAAATAAATCAAACAAACTACTATAGACTTCACAGTTAGTATTTGGCGGTATATATACGCAGGATATGTAGTAGGCAGTCCTTCTCATTCTAACCTTTAATAATATACATTCTATATCTTTGTTAACCTCAATAACTTGTACTTGAAACTTTTCTTAAGTGCAATAATAACACCTCCACCTCTATGTTTATCACGATCCTTCCTTGCCACTGTATACCTGTTATCAAAAAGTTCAGAATTATGAAAACCATCTGTTAACCATGATTCAGTAATAACAATCATGTCATAATTTTCTGAAAGAACACTTGTGTAAAACGTTTCTGTTTTTGTTCGAAGTCCACGGACATTCTGGTAGTAGATACTTATTTCTGATTGTATATATTTATTTTTGTTTTTAATTACACTTGCACCTGAGGATCCACCAGATGGTACCCTTGCGACAGCATCCTCTTCTTCATTAAAAACCGTGACACTAATGCACCATTTGGCCACACTTCACGTTTCCAAGCATTCTTAAAATTTTCCTGGTTTATGGTCACTTTCATCGATACGTAAATTTCAGGGTGTTTTGACGTGTGTTCCTCACAAACAACCTCCGGAAAGTTTTTTTTTAGAAACTTCTGTAAATCTTCAGGCTTAGTGTTCGGATTAAGCCTTGTAACATGTAAAGCAATATATTTGGGAACAGTCAATATTTCAGTGTTTTCTTCACTGCGCCCTACAACGAATTTACGATTTTTTCTTCGTCTAGCCTTTTCCCATTCATCCTCAATATCTGTTGGTTTTGGTAGTCCCAACTGTTGTATTTCACTCATCTTATTTTCAGTTTGTGCTTGTAAAATTGCTGCACTTACTTTTTTGGGGCTAATAATATTTAAGTTTTGCTGTTTCAAATCTCCTTTGCTAACAACTCGCTGCGAACTTAGTGATTTGTTATTTACAGCTGAGGTTGAGCTGGCATTATTTGTTTCCGCTACCATGCTGTAGAGGGGTTTTTGGCCTTGTGGACCCTTCTGACGCTCCGCTAATTGCTGCTGAGTTGCCGCTAATTTCGATGTTAGATCGGCGATCTTTTCGAGCAAGAGAGCATTGTTTTCCTTTAGAACATTATTCTTATCTTCTGTCTGCCAGTGTAGACTTCTCAGCCAATGATTTTCACGAGTTAACACTTCTATTTTATCTTTTAATACGCTATTTTCGCCGTTTTCTTCTGTTAACATAACCTCACTTTCGCAACATTTTGCACGTGTTTCATCAATTACGACAAATTTACATCTTTCAGAGCAACTTTTATGGTAGGCAGCTCCACAATTTACACATATTATTGCTGCACACGGTCTATTCTTACAACATCTGTAATTTGATTTATTATATAGGTCCAACTGACCTGTATCAACAGAAATTACTTTACTTGACGCCATTACGAATTTTATTTTCCCATTTTTTATTATCCCATTAAGTATCGTACTCTAGTAAGTGGTTTACCATCCTTGTTCATGACCCTTTGCCTCCTAGAACAACTGTTGTTCAGCCCTAGATGAATATCATATAGTTATAGCTTTAAGATTTGTTATTTGTATTTTTGCTAGATGGCGCTGCATGTCGCTACGTACTATTTTTCTGTGAGGCTGCGTGCAGTCAGTACGTTCAAGTAAGCGAGGCAGTGCACATGTTGTTTGTTTAGTGACACAATAAAAATATTAATTTCCTTCACAAGTGTAATCGCATTACTATCACCAAAAACCCAAAAAGCACAGTTGGATGCCCAACATAATATGGTCCTCACGAGCCGATGCAGAACAAAATAACGTATTTCACTGAAGAGAACATTTTGTGCCGCCATTTTGCCAATAAAATACAAGGCAACAATCCTGGAAAACAGTGCTGCAGTTCAGAGCAGAGCGAATGTCAAGTCAAGATAAACAATAAATCAATCATCGATCATAGTTACAAGTGTTAATATTTCGTTACAAATTAACATTAGCAATGGAAATGGAAACAGACTTAAACAATCAGATTCTGAAGCAGCAAAAACTAATTGGTGACTTAGAAGATCAGATAAACATTCTGAAAAAAATGACAAAAAATTTGAATAAAACAGTTGGGACTAAATCATGCCAAACTGATAAAATTTCGACAAAAAATCAATTCACTTCAACTGACAATATTATCTTGCAAACTGACAGTGGTGTAGTAAAGGAAAATGTAACTAATATTACTATAAATAATGTAGCAGAAAATAACAAATTGCAACCTTCCAACAGCTCACATAGTAATGGCAATCAATATGACGTAAATCCAAATCTACCCATAAAATCGAAAAATAGAGTTTTATTGTTATCTGATGAACTTGGGAAATACATCCGACCCAAACTTCATAATATTTTGTTTGAATTTGACATAATGTCATTTGTTAAACCTTCTGCAAACATGTATAATATTATTGAAAATATTGAACTGCTTACTAATGATTTTGATTGCAGTGACTATATACTCATAATTGCAGGCAAAAACGACATACATAATTATAAATTTCCATCTTTCAGATTTATAAACAGTAAACTTAAAAAATGTGGCAACACTAATATTATCATCTTTTCCGTTCCGTATTCAAAAAATCGTAATCTGAATCAGCGCATTTATAAGTATAATTGCAAGCTTAATGCATACATACAAAAACTGAACAAGATTGTAGAAGGTAGTATATTATATTACGAAATAAATAAAGAAAATTATTCTATTAATAATGGTGTTATTTGCAATGACTTGTATAATCTTGTCACCAGCAGGCAGTGCAGTCTGAAGAAATCATTGATTTTTATAAAAAGATGTGAATCACCTGTTTCACATCAACAATCAAAAGGAAATGACATCGCAGAAGAGGTAGACAATGGAAATTCCAATGTGGTTGGCAGTGTAGTGATTGAATTACAGGAACATATTAGTCTTGATGAGCAAGTTGTTGATAAAAATAATCAAAAACATTTTTTATATCCAAGACTATCCCAGATGAATGTAATGTCCTAGAATTTAATGTTGATGATGAATTGGGTACTGAAGGTATTGATACGCTTAAAATTTTTTATATCAATATACAGTGTTTAAAAAATAAGGTAAACGAAATTGAGTATTTTTTGTCACAAAAGAGGGTTGATTTTCTATGTTTTACTGAAACGTGGACTTCTGAAATGGAAATAAAAAATTTAAATATTACTAATTTTCAATTAGTATCATATTATAGCCGTGAACATTTTCGACATGGTGGTATTGCCATATACAAAAACAATGATTTTGAGTCCGTAATGAATACCCACTGCAGCATAAGAAATTACTGTATTGAACAACATGCAGAATTTGCCTGTACAGAATTAATTAAGGAAAAAATTGTACTGTTATGCACCTATAGATCACCACTTGGTGATTCAAATTTATATTTTAGCTTACTGAATCAAGTTCTTGACCAGTTTTCCTTAAATAAATATATTGTACTATTAGGGGATTTTAACATTAATTTTAATATGAATTGTCAAAATGTACTTGCCTATAGAAATTTGTTTCTATCCTATAACCTTTTAGAAATGGTTTATGATGATACCAGAGTAACTGTAAACTCGAGTACTAAAATCGACAATGTATTTAGTAATTTATCTCACAAAATCAAATGTAAAGTAATTGAACCTCATCTTTCTGATCATAAGGCCATAATGTCCATGATTACAATACCGATGATTGAAAGTAATGATTTTGTTTTTTGCAGACCCATGACGAAAACTAACATAACAAAATTTACCAATAAGCTTGAAGTATTTAATTGGTTTAATTTTTTTCAGTTACATTGTCCAAATGACAAAGCTAATTATCTCTTACATATATTGTCTAATACATATAATGAGTGTTTTCAACTAAAGAAGGTATATATTAAAAATAATAAGAAGAAATCCACTGTACAATTTGATAATCGGCTAATAAATTTGAAAAATACTCTTGACGCTGTTCAAACGGTAGCTGTTGCTAGTGGCAATATAGATTCGATGAATGTCTACAAACGACTAAAAGCAGAATATAAAGCGGAAATAAATAAAGTCAAATTGAGAAGTAATGATAACTATATAAATAAAAGTTCAAATAAACAGAAGGCTACCTGGAAAATAATAAACAATAAACGTAAGAATATGCAACCAATGAGATCAAATGATTTAACTCCTAATCAATTTGCTGATTACTACACTGATGTCATTGAGGATATTATGTCTAAATTTAAAAATATGAGTAGCACTAATTATCTGAACAGTCTAACAAAATTTCCTAATCCTAATTATTCTTTCTTTCTGTCTCCAGTTAGCTGTGAGGAGATTCGAAATATTATTAATAAATTAAAAAACTCAAGATCCAAGGACATTTATGGTTTAAGTAATGAGCTCATAAAGTTAGTGGGTGATACGCTGCTTGAACCTATTACAGATCTGATTAATTGTTGCATTGTCAATGGTATTTTTCCAGAAGCTCTAAAGATTTCATTAATAACTCCCATCTATAAGAAAGGTGAATATAATGAACCATCTAGTTTTCGACCAATTTCAGTAATACCTGTTATTGGAAAAATATTTGAACTAGTTATTAAAAATCGATTAATAGATTATTTTGAAAAGAATAAATATATTAGCAAGTCTCAATTTGGCTACAGATCTGACAAATCAACGGTACTGGCACTTTGTGAAATTATTGAAAATGTTTTTGAAGCTTTTGAGAAGAAAGAATTTTGTACAGCAAAATTCTATGACTTGTCAAAGGCTTTTGACACTGTTGAACATAATATTTTATTGACAAAACTTGAATACTATGGTGTACGAGACATTACACTAAATCTTTTTGCATCATATTTATATAACAGATCTCAGCTTGTTAAATGGAATAATGTAGCATCTAACCAGAAGTATGTTAAATTTGGTGTTCCTCAAGGATCGGTTTTAGGACCTGTTCTTTTTATTATATATGTCAATGATTTCTTCTTAAATATTGACGATAACATTCTTCCAGTTGCCTATGCTGATGATACAACTTTGTTATTTAAAAGTAAATCTTCAAATGAAATAATAAATGACATTGAACGTTCTGAAAATCTGTTACAAAAATGGTGTTCTAGCAACTTCCTAAGTTTGAACTTGGCTAAAACTAATACACTTGACTTTACAGTGGTACCTTCTAATGTAAATAACAATCCTGTAAAGTCATTAGGTGTCTTTCTTGATAGTTCTTTAACTTTTGCACATCATACTAATGAACTGTGTAAGCGACTATCAACTATAATATTTCTTCTAAGGCAATTACAAAGTGAACTTAGCGCTAATTATTTAAAGATTTCATATTTTTCTATTTTTCATAGTGTAATGGTGTATGCTATTATTCTGTGGGGTAATACTTGTCATGCTCAACAGGTCTTCATATTACAAAAGAGAGCAATACGTGTTTTAGCTAAAGCCAAGCCTACTGACTCTTGTAGACCTTTTTTTAAGGATATGTGTATTATGACTCTACCTTCATGTTTTATTTATTATTGTTTGCTGTACATTAAAAAGAGAATTATGCTGGGTTCTATTCTAACTCAGGAGGATGTTCACGGTTATAATACTAGAGAGAAGAAAAGCTTATGCCTGAAAAGTGTACGCTTGACAAAGACAAAAAACTCCTTTTTATATATGTCCAGTAAATTTTATAATGCTTTGCCACGACATTTACAAAATGAAAATATAGGTATAAAAAGTTTCAAAAAAAATGTTAGGACATTACTACTAAAAAATTGTTTTTATAGTAGTGAAGAATACTTTCAGTATTGCAATTCATTATCTATCTGACTTCTAGCCTAGCCAGTTTTTTATTTTTTATGTTATAGATTTGTTTGTGTTTTACTTATGCATGTTATTTATTTAATTGTTGTATGTTATTTACTTAACTGTTTTTATTATATACATTGTTTTCTAGTTTTTTTTTTATATATATATAAACTTAGTACATTTGTATGCTACTAGATTTATTTTGACGACTGTATACACATTGTGTGAAAAAGAGAGAAATATATTCATTTACGTGCATCGTAGTCATCAGCAAGCGAAGGTCGCACATTGCAGAGAGTCCGCCGCGCCAAGCAACAGGTCGGCGACAAGTTTTCAACGAATTCAAATCCACACAGCAGTAGGAGCAAAACACGAGCATTTCATCAACCAACGTTAGAGCAAGCTTCTCGGTGCGAACGGATGTTCCTGCATACATGGGGATCGTCTACGCAGCGTGCTGTTAGGTTAGCTACAAATAAATAAGGTAAACGTTTTCTGTTTACGAATCACGATCACAACGCCGCCAAGACAGGCCCGTATTATACATTTTACATTGAAAATAAGATCATTGAAGAAGCGTCGTGAGTCATTTCCTTTATTTTCCTTTATCTATTTCTTTACTAGGTTTCTACTTGTGTTACGTTAAAAATTTGCACGTTATTTTAAAATTTAATCAGTTATAAATTATATCATATAACAATAATAATAACAATGGATTCGGAAGAAGCAAAAACACTCGAATTAAAGGCACTTATTCAAAAACGTGGCCGATTAAAGGCGTCAGTAACTAGATTTTCAACCTTTCTTAGAAATTTCGGAGAACACAAAACAATTATCGAATTACAAGCGCGATTAGGTGCAATAGAAGGCGTATGGAGTGAATTTGATAACGTTCAATCACAAATAGAGTTATTAACACCCGAGTCTGAAACCATTGCGCAAGAACGTGAATCATTTGAAGATCATTATTTTGAAGTAATTTCTGCTGCAACGGAAATTATCTTTAGTAGTCAAAATCAAGCGTGTAATACAGGCACAAGTCGACCTCGCAATTTTTCTAATACAACTGACAAAAATATCAAGTTACCAATGTTAGATTTACCAAAATTTTATGGCGATTATGATAAATGGCTCAATTTCAGAGACACTTTTACGGCTTTAATACATTCAGACAATAACATACACAATGTCACAAAATTTCATTACTTAAATTCATGCTTAAAGGGAGCCGCGGAACAAGCTTTAAGTTCATTAAAGGTAACAGACGAAAACTATCAAGTTGCTTGGGATCTCTTGTGTGAAAGATTCGAAAATAAAAAGGTCATTAAGCGTACACATTTGAAGGCATTAATGGATTGGCCACTAATTACACGGGAAAATCCTGTACATTTAAGAAAATTAGTAGACGATCTATCTTCTCACTTGAAATCTTTAAAATCTTTAGGTGAACCTACTGACGAATGGGACACTTTAATCATACATATTTTTTCGAACAAATTAGATTCAAATACCAATCGTGAATGGGAAAATTATTCTGCAGACATTGCTGCCCCGAAATTAAGCGATTTTAAGTCATTTTTATCAAAACGATGTCAGTTTCTCGAATCATTAAATACCGCCGCTGTAAGAAATAAACCACAAACAAAACCTTCGTATAAAAATGAGCAGCAAACTCGGTCCTTATCACATGTAAGCGCTTCTAGTAGTCCATGTTGTTACTTTTGCAAGGATACACATTACCTTTACAAATGTAACAAGCTTCTAAAGCTGCCGGTAAAATCCCGCCTAGAAGAAGTTAAAAAATTAAGATTGTGCACAAACTGCTTGAGATCAAGTCACACGAGCGAAAACTGTACTTCGGGGGGTTGCAGACATTGTGGACGAAAACACAACTCGATTTTACATTTTGGTAATGAACGTGAAGCTAGAGATAATACTAATCAATCGTCAATTAATACTTGCACAGAATCAACAACTAACCAGGATTCAACTGATAATGTCGACGCGGTCGCGTCTGTAAGTTCGCATTGTGCATACAAACAAAAATCCGAAATTTTATTCTCGACAGCCTTAGTAGACATTCAAGATAAATTCGGAAAATTTCATAAATGCAGAATTCTTTTGGATTCCGGTTCGCAGTCAAATTTTATCAGAAAGGACTTGTGTAACGTTTTGCAACTAAATAAAACACCTATTAGTGTACCTGTCGCCGGAATAAATCAGATGATCACCAACATATCGCATAGAACAAACGCGACTATTCGTTCAAGATTTAATGCATTCAATGTTAACTTGCCTTTCCTCGTATTGGAGAAAATAACTGAAAATTTACCAGTTTCTAAAATAGATCCTCATAAACTTCAAATTCCTAACAATATCGTACTTGCTGATCCAACTTATCACACACCGGGTAAGATTGATTTGTTAATCGGAGCATCCGTATTTTTTGAACTTTTATCGATCGGGCAAATAAGATTAGGCGAACGTCTGCCAATTTTACAAAAAACAAAGCTAGGGTGGGTAATGTCAGGTTGCGTACCTTCCGAAGCTGCAAACGTTAAGAAGAACAATACTCGGGCGATGAATTGTAACGAAGTTTGTAATCTTTCAATCAATATGTGTTCTATCGAGGAACAAATAGAAAAATTTTGGCGTATAGAAAATGTTGATCAAGGCCCAAGGTATTCACGAGAAGAAGTGCAATGCGAAGAACACTTTTTGCAAACGACTAATCGTAATGAAAACGGATACTTTGTAGTCAATTTACCACTTCGAGATAATATTTCTGAACTTGGTGATTCGTATGAAGCAGCTGCTAAACGATTTGAACTTTTGGAAAGAAAATTAGCAAAGAACGAAAACTTGAAGAATCGATACGACGATTTTATGCGAGAATATCAGGATCTCGGACATATGACCTTAGTAGACACATCGAATGATCAAGAAAAAATCACCTTTTATATGCCGCATCATGGAGTGGTCAAGGAGACTAGCACTACGACAAAGCTTAGAGTAGTTTTCGACGCATCTGCCAAGAGCGATACTGGCATATCTTTAAACGACAAATTAAAGGTTGGACCTACGGTTCAAGAAGATTTGTTTTCCATTTTATTAAGATTTAGAAAACATACATTTGTGATTGTAGCAGACATAGAAAAAATGTACCGTCAAGTTTTTGTGCAGACGGAACAGCGAGACTTGCAAAGAATATTATGGAGATTCGACAAAGAACAACCTATTCAACATTATCACCTAAACACTCTTACTTATGGTACTGCATCAGCAGCATTTTTGGCGACAAGATGCTTAAGACAAGCAGGAATTGAAAATCAATCTTTATATCCAGAAGCTAGCAAATCTATAATCAATGACTTCTATGTGGATGATCTTCTCACAGGCACAGACTCTGTTGACAGCGCACAACAACTCATAACGGATCTCGTTAATGTACTAGGTTCTTATGGTTTTCCACTTAGAAAATGGATCTCTAATAATCAAGACATTTTGAGAGAAATATCTTCGAATAACGACCGGTCCCTTACTCACTTTATCTGCAATGACAAGATAACCAAGACACTGGGGCTGCTTTGGAACTCGGAGATGGACACATTTCAATATACAGTCAACTTTGATATGAAGCAAGAACGAATAACCAAACGAACAATACTATCTGTTATATCCCAATTATTTGATCCATTGGGGTTAGTCGGTCCCGTAGTTATAAAGGCCAAGGTCATACTTCAAAGGCTGTGGCAACTCAAGTTAAACTGGGACGAGGCCATTCCCGCAGACCTACACACTATTTGGATACAATTTTATAAACAAATTCATGATTTGGATCATTTAAGGATTCCTCGACACGTGATATGTCTTAATCCTATAACGATGCAGTTACATTCTTTCGCAGATTCATCAGAGCAAGCTTATGGTACTTGTATTTACTTACGCTCTACAGACTCATCTAACAATCATACTGTGAAACTTTTATGTGCTAAATCGCGCGTTGCACCGCTCGAAAATATTTCACTCCCTCGTTTAGAATTATGCGGTGCTCTGCTAACAGCTCAATTAGCGCATAAGATTCTCAAGTCTATCGATGTCAAAATCGACAAAACATTCTTTTGGTGTGATTCAACCATTGCAATTGCATGGATTCACGGGGAGCCGAACCGCTGGAAAACCTTTGTCGCGAATCGTGTTTCAGAAATTCAGCAATTGACAGAAATAAATCAATGGAGACATGTGGGTTCGAGCGAAAATCCTGCCGATATCATATCAAGAGGTGCATATCCCGAACAATTAGCTCAACTTGACTTATGGTGGCATGGACCTCAATGGTTAATACAGCATGAGGAATCATGGCCACAAAATTATACGCGTCCGGTCGATGTACCAGAAACTAGAAACAGTAACATTAGTTTAACTACTCAGCTTGTAGACCAAAGCATATTTGATAAATTCTCATCTCTCACAAAATTACAAAGGACATTTGCCCTATGCTTACGATTTATTAAAAATGTTAGTACACATATTAAAACTAAAATTACTGGACCTTTATCGTCTTCCGAATTAAACGAATCATTGGTTAGATTAATTAAACTTGTACAGTCATATGAGTTTCCATTTGAAGTTCGGTCCTTAAGACAATCAAAACCAATATCATCCAAAGGTAAGCTCGCGTCTTTAAATCCGTTCCTAGATGATGACGGCTTGATTAGAGTGGGAGGCAGACTAAAATATTCAGAATTGCCCTATAATCATAGGCACCCAATACTCTTGCCAAGTAATCATCCGTTTACAAAACTAATAATTTTACACGAGCATTTTCGGCATCTTCACGCTGGGGCTCAAGCAACTCTTTGTGCGATGCGACGCAAGTACTGGCCATTGAATGGGCGAAGTACAGTGCGTGGCGTGCTACGACGATGTATCATTTGT
The DNA here is from genome assembly GCA_963675555.1 of Leptura quadrifasciata. NCBI lineage: Eukaryota > Metazoa > Arthropoda > Insecta > Coleoptera > Cerambycidae > Leptura > Leptura quadrifasciata. The sequence goes on from OY776680.1 coordinate 65,671,839, forward strand.
TTCAGGGTGAAACCCCACGATACTCATCATCAAATGGGTCAATTGCCAGACACGCGGATAAAGCCATGTCACCCCTTTGCAGTCACAGGCATAGATTTTGCAGGGCCATTCTATATAAAGGATGGAAAATATCGTAATCGAAAAATTGTCAAGTGTTGTTTGTGCCTATTCGTATGTTTTGTAACTCGAGCCACTCACTTGGAATTAACTTCAGACTTAAGTACAGATTCTTTTTTAAATGCGTTAAAGCGCATAGTTTCAAGGCGTGGTTTATGTAACACAATTTACTCAGATAATGGATCCAATTTTATCGGAGCCAATAATGATTTAAACCAATTGCATTCTCTTTTAGCAAATCTAGATAAAGATTCAAAATTTCGCGAATTTATAAGTCAAAACTCTATCATTTGGAATTTTATCCCTCCCAGATCGCCTCACTTTGGTGGCATTTGGGAAGCTGCTGTTAAATCAGCAAAGCATCATTTGAAAAGAATACTCGGTAATGCCAACTTAACGTATGAAGAATTTTATACGGTTCTCACACAGGTAGAAGCCGTGTTAAATTCTCGCCCCTTAACGCCTCTATCCAGTGATCCGAATGATCTCCTTTGTTTAACCCCTGGTCATTTCCTTATTGGCGAACCACTTACTGCTATACCTCAGGATGACGTCCAGGAAATTCCAAGCAATCGACTTTCTCACTATAAACGACTTCAACAACTTGTACAACACTTCTGGGCACGCTGGTCTCATGAATACTTATCTTCTCTACATCAGCTTATCAAATGGAAGGTACAAGGGTCTAATGGAGTCCAAATTGGTTCCATGGTTTTATTGAAGGAGGACAACACGCCACCCCTACATTGGAAAATCGGCCGTATAAGTGATGTATTTCCAGGCCCAGATGGTATAGTGCGTGTAGTGAATGTTAAAACGTCCAATGGTGTAATGAAACGAAGTGTAAGAAAAATTTGTGTTTTACCAATAGAGACTTAATAATCCTGTCTGACCTTGCTACTCGTTTTGAATCGGTTAATACTTGAACAATATTTATTGAAAGACTAGTGCCTTTCAAGGCTGCCGGTATGTTCAGCCCTAGATGAATATCATATAGTTTATAAGCTTTAAGATTTGTTATTTGTATTTTTGCTAGATGGCGCTGCATGTCGCTACGTACTATTTTTCTGTGAGGCTGCGTGCAGTCAGTACGTTCAAGTAAGCGAGGCAGTGCACATGTTGTTTGTTTAGTGACACAATAAAAATATTAGTTTCCTTCACAAGTGTAATCGCATTACTATCACCAAAAACCCAAAAAGCACAGTTGGATGCCCAACAACTGTCTAGCCGTGGCCAGTATATTTGTATAGATATTTACCAGCAGCCTCAGTGAACATCGAGATATTGGCTCATCTGTACAAGGTACTGTATTTAAGTTAAACTTCTGTATTCACTGGTGGGTGAAATAAGTTCCGAAGGAACTCTCGCCACCAATAAATAAAGAAAATTACAGGACAATTATTGAGGATGACATGCGAGCCGACATAATTGCGGCATTTGACACTATTACCAGGGAAATGGAGCAAAGAGCCACAAATAATATTATTTTCCGTGCTGAGACCTGCATTGAGCAGGAAGGAAGGCATTTTGAGCACATTTTGTAATAAAAATAATGTTAATTCAGGTTTTTTTTTTAAATCATAAATGTTCATTAAACTTTTGCAGGCTCTTTTACCACTATTGTCAAATAATTGAAAATAGTTGCTTTAGGAAATCCTACCATAACAGCTAATCATATCAAGATACTCCTGTGAGGTGTACTCAGCCATTTCTGTTACTGAATGACATACGCCTACTTTGAAAAATAAATAATGCGCATTTAGCAAACGAATATGCAATATTTCGTTTAGACCACTTTTACTCGAAAACAGCTTGCGATATGGCAAATTGTAAAAGACCTTTTTTGCAGAATTAACCAGGGAATCATAATCAGGGATTAAAATACTAAATATGTCAAATGGAAAAATAAATATATAGAAATAAAGAACACCGACCCCTCGTTTCTCTGCCCCTGGATAAAATTAATTTTGGCTAATACTGTAAAACAGTAACCTTTAATAATCCAAAATAGTTAGCCAAGTTTCATAAAGTTATCCCAAATCATTTCCGAGATAATTAGTAAAAACAGCTATTCTTGCGCCATCCTCAGAGGGCCGTAGCTTCCTTAGGAAGCATTTCCGGACACATGTTTATAGGAACTTTTCTTACTATTTTTGCATGGAGAATTAGCACCTAAAGGGGAAGGCGGAAGTTTCGGGACACCCTGTATACAATGCATAAATTTGTAAATTGTCTGAAGGTGTTACACATTTTTATTATATCTGGAAAACTATTATATTCTTTGAAACCTTTACAGAACAGTGATTTTGTAGTTATTGATAAATTGTGTCGTTCAATATACAAGTCATCTCTCCTACGAGTATTGTGATCTAGTCGAAGAAGTGAAGCACTGAGCAAGCTCAAATTGGCGCAGTAAGATGGATCGGGATGGGATTTTTTGCATTCGATTCGTAATGCCGTCCCGAAACTTTGTGAAGATAGTTATTGAATGCATTTTGAATAAATAAATTATTGCAATAAAAATACTGATTTTAGAAAAGCAACGCTAAGAAGCATTAAATAACTATTTTACAACTCGGTCAATTATTATAGAAATAAGTCCAATTTTGTTACTCGGGGGTTTTGGGGGTCGCTGAGCACGATTATGCAGTCGGCGACAGCGTCCGATGCACCTGGGGCCCAGGGTGGGCGTCAAACACGTCGTCTTCTGGAGTTTTGCCTCCAATTTAAAAAACACGGAGCCAAAATACTTACTCGGGGGTTTTGGGGGTCGCTGAGCACGATTATGCAGTCGGCGACAGCGTCCGATGCACCTGGGGCCCAGGGTGGGCGTCAAATACGTCGTCTTCTGGAGTTTTGCCTCCAGTTTATAAAACACGGAGCCAAAATACTTACTCGGGGTTTTGGGGGTCGCTGAGCACGATTATGCAGTCTGCGACGGCGTCCGATGCACCTGGGGCCCAGAGTGGGTGTCAAGCACCTCGTCTTCTGAAGTTTTGCCTCTAATTTATAAAATACCAAATCAAAATACTTACTCGAGGGTTTTTAGGGCCGCTGAATACGAGTGTGTATTCAGCAAGGACATATAAAAATATTGTTTTAAATTGTTTATATTAAAAAATTTAAAGATTTATTTAAAAAAAATTTACATCACAAAGAACAGTGTATTTTCGGGTTCTTCATCGCTTTCAGCATCACATTATGTACTTGCAAATTTATTTACATTCGTGCAATTAGCACCTGCAAAATTTTTGCACGCTACACTACAAATCAAACTGTGTTTACAGCATCCACATGAAGTACCGCAATCCTTTTTGCAAGCGCAAAAAATTATTTGTAAAATACTGGATGGACCAAATTTAAAAGCGGACAGGGCTTGAAGCTACGTATGGATGGCCACCCTGGGCCCCAGGTGCCTCGGACGCCGTCGCCGACTGCATAATCGTCCTCAGCGACCCCCAAAATTCCCGAGTAAGTATTTTGGCTCCGTGTTTTATAAACTGGAGGCAAAACTCCAGAAGACGACGTGTTTGACACCCACCCTGGACCCCAGGTGCATCGGACGCCGTCGCCGACTGCATAATCGTGCTCAGCGACCCCGAAAACCCCCGAGTAAGTATTTTGGCTCCGTGTTTTTTAAATTGGACGCAAAACTCCAGAAGACGACGTATTTGACGCCCACCCTGGACCCCAGGTGCATCGGACGCCGTCGCCGACTGCACAATCGTGCTCAGCGACCCCCAAAACCCCCGAGTAACAAAATTGGACTTATTGCTATAATAATTGATCGAGTTGTAAAATAGTTATTTAATGCTTCTTAGCGTTGCTTTTCTAAAATCAGTATTTTTAATGCAATAATTTATTTATTCAAAATTCATTCAATAACTATCTTCACAAAGTTTCGGGACGGCATTACGAATCGAATGCAAAAAATCCCATCGCGATCCATCTTACTGCGTCAATTTGAGCTTGTTTGGCCTGATTTTGTGCTTTATTTCTTCGACTAATCATGAATATCACCGACATAAGTTATTTTATTATATAGGTAGCTTGGTAACATCTTGTTTCTTATTTTTAATCATGAAGATCCTAGGAATTTTCTTCCTTTAGAACAAATATATCTTGGTATTTCAGCAACAGATATGATAAATGACTTAAAAAATAATCCCGAGGTTGACAAAAATGGTATTGATAATTTCCTAAAAAGTATTTTAGCATTTTATATAGAACTAGTAACTAACATTAAAAAAAAGATATTTATTTGAAGACCCTATTTTTAACTATTTATCAATTGTTGACCCTGGAATAGCCAAGTCATTTCAAACAAAGTCACTAAAGCATATTATTGACAGATTTCCGATTTTTAATAACTACATAGAAAATGCACAAATACTGGATAATGAATGGCGACAGCACGCACTTTTGGATATTAAAACTTCTGCCTGAAAATGATCCTGAAAAATATTGGTCGCAAATATTTAAATTAAAAAATGCTGCCGACGTCCCAACTTAAAGAAAGTTATGGCTCTGTTGCTGGTTCTACCATTTTCGAATGCGAGTGTAGAAAGAGTGTTTAGCGATCTATTCAACATAAAAATGGACAAAAGATTGCTATTAAACACTTCGTCAACAAAAAATGGTATTGAAAATCAGGGAGGTTGTATTAAATTTGTACCAAATAAGAAGATGTTTATTGCCAAAATTTGGTAGAAAAAGGTTGCTGATTTATAATTATTATTAAAAATAGGGTCTGAAATAGGATTTAATAAAAAATCCAGTAATAATTTATTATTTATTTGTAGTTTCTTCATTTGTATATATTAAGATGTTCCTGGGTCAAAAGTTCCATTAGAGAGTTTTAGAAAATTAGATGCGAAGTATTAACAGCTTTAGTATAAATAATCTTGTTGACTTTTATATATTTATTATGTTTATTTTTTAATATATATTTATAATATATTGAACATGTTCTAGGCTTCCTTTGGTTTATTTTAATTATTGCTAAATATAATTGTTACTAACTTTAGGATATGTATATTTATTTATTTAAATTTACAAATATAGCTATATTGTTATGTTCCTAGGCCTTCACAGAGATTAGCATATAGTTTTAGAAAATTAGATAAATTATTAACAGTTTTGGTATATAGATACAAATAGTCTTGTTATTTCCTAAATTTTATATAATTTTTGTTTATATATCGATGGTTAAATTCTAACCCGTCGTAACCCACAATTTTTAAGATTTTGCTTTTACATCATTTTTGAACTCTTTGCACGGTTCCCGACCTAATTCTAAAAGATCGGAAACCTCAGGCCAATAGAAACGCTTCATTTTTGAATTTTAACAAACGTCGTATAATCATTGGCTAATACAGTAAACCCAACTAGTCGCATCCTACAGAATCCCTATGTCAGCAGTACACTTTGGATGGTAGTGGTTGTGTTACTGTTTTGTTCTGTTAAAATTAGTGTCAAAAGGTACGTACGTAATTTTAATAATATTTATTTTCAGTAATTTGATTCGTCCACTTTTATTAAAGTTTACTAGAATAATTATAAAATTAAATTAAACGCTGTTTTCTTAATTTTGTTTATACGTCCTTTTGGAAGTATCATTTTAAGATGGATTATTTGTGATACGACTATTTTGAACTATTACAATGGGCAAAAAACCACTTTATTTATTCAAAATTATTTTACATACTAGTATTTTGTCCACAATTTTAGTTAGAAAAAGGTTCTCGTTTTTTTATTCATTATCTTCATGCCATTCTCTTGAATTACCAATAATAAATAGTTGTAATACTGAGTATCATAAAACTTTATTTTATATCTTATACTTTTCTAAGTAGGCCATTTAGTCAAAAGTTTCATTAAAATATTTTTTTATTTCCTTTACAAATTGTTAAAAAACATGTCTGATTGTGGAATAACATGCTTTATTTTACACTTCCAATAGGTAATCAGATTATTTTGATTCCGTAAAAATAAATGTGGTAAAAGGAATACATTTTTTCACGTCACAGTTTTACATGCTTACTAATTTTTTTGCTTTTTTTTACAATAGATGGGAAGTAGAGGTAAAAAAATAATGGAGCTTTGTTTGCAAAACTTAGAAAATAATGTAATATATAACTGGGAAGTTGTGGATAATGCTATTTTTACACCAGCTGACGGCTGACAATGAATTAGAACCGAACGAAAATTTAGAATCAGGTATACTTGGACAAAGTTTTTCTTTAGATAATAATATTATTATTTCATCAGTAAAAGTCTTACAACTAAAATATTATTTTACAGACATATCAGCTGAAATGCTTTCGGAACCGTACTCGGCCACAATAGAAGAACCCTTTCTTGCATTTACCGAAAATAATAGTTTGCTCATGCATGATTCAAATGATGTATTATTTCCTGAAGATATAGTACCCCAAGGTAGGTTTAAATATTTCAAAATATAGAGATACATAACCAGTTGAACATAATATGTTCAAATTCTAGGATCCGCAGCTAGATGTGAGGATCTTGATTTTGCCTGCCTCACAAATAATAATAAAGATACCGCTACTGGTGAAAACAAATTAGATAACGAGTTACTTGATGACCCTAACTGGCAACCTGAAAGACCTGAGGAAACTGTACCTTCGGAAATTAAAGAATTTGATAACAAAGAAAATCGACAACTAGAGAATGAAGAAGAGAACAAATGTAAAAAGAGAGTAAGGAGAAAGATGCCAAAACCTGAAGAATGGGAAAAAAATAAAAGCAAGAAGTTTAGAATGTTAGGAGAGGCTTACGTGGGGTACACAAAGAAGGACGGAACTGTCAAACAAATTACTCCGCGAGTTGCTCGAGAACTTTCCTTAGGTTGCGTAAATGGAGAATTTTGTAAAAAATCCTCGAAAAAAACTGCGATTCTTTTAAGTTTGAAAAACGCAGAGAAATATTTGAGTTATATTGGAGGATGACTTGGTCCCAAAAGAAGGTGTACGTTTTAGGCTTGGTTCTCTATCAACCAAAAAAGAGATGCTATGTTCAAGGTCCATCTAGAAGACACGGTTCATTTTTTTATTATCTGAGATTGGATAATACAAATCTTCAGGTCTGTAAAAAAATATTCCTTGCAACATTAGGTTTAAATGAGAAGATGGTTCACAATTGGGTTCTGAAAAGTCTAAATCATGGTCTTACAAACAGAACTGAAGTGGAGAATGAACTAAAAAGTTTAAAACGAAGCAGGTCTACTTTTTTCAAAGAAGCTGCTGAACATACAGATTTTCTTAAAACTTTTTTTGACCTATTACCAAAAGCAGAGTCACACTATTGTCGCAAAGACTCAGATAAGCAGTACTTGCAGCTTCCTTTTCAGACCAAAAGTGAAATCTATGATTTATACAAAAACAAATGTGAGACTGAAAACAAAATAGCTGTTTCAATTACTACGTTTAATAACGTGTTTGACAGTCTTAATCTTCCATTGTATAAACCCAGAACAGACCAGTGTCATACTTGCCTTCAATACAAAGTGAAACAACTTGGCGAGGAAGAATATCAAAATCATATAAAGAAAAAAAATCAAGCGCAAAAAGAAAAGAAGAAAGATAAAATAGAGGCAATTAGTGGAAAGCATTATATTTTCACTATGGATGTCCAGTCAGTTCAATTATGTCTTGTTATTGAAGCTAGCAAAGTTTATTACAGGACAAGATTACAAGTTCATATATTTACTATTGGGTAGGAATAAAGCGTTCGATATTTAAAGCTGATTTGTATAATAAAAAATTCAAAATGTAAGATAAAACAATACAAATGCACAATAGCAATGATCGATATTCAAATCACTTTTGCATGTTAGAAAGAATAATTGCTCGATAAATTTAATTAGAGTCTGCAGGGTATAATATTAAATGCTAGATAAACTTTGGACGATATATTATCACATGCTGCATGGTAGCTTTAGAAAAGTGCAACATAAGATATTACTGCCCACTATTTTTACTTTATATATCCGCTGTTGTTGCTTCGATACTCCACGTGAGCCGGCTATTACATGCTGTGTAAACATAACCTCAGAACCAAAACAAATTAATTGTTCGCTCGATCAGCTCCATGTATTACTTACTTGTACCGGCTTTTGAAATTAACTTCTATACAGTGTAAAGAAAGTCATAATAACAATGGAGTTTGAAGCTAGTGCGGGAAGTTCTGTGAGTAATGAAAAACGACAAAGATTGCAAACAATACCGGGATATGTAAGTAGTTCGGAAGAAGAGTTAGATACAGCACCGTCTGTTCAAAAGCGTAGGAAAAAAATCGACAAGCAGTGGCAGAAGGAAAAGGTGTTTGAAAATAAGGAATCGGCTCAGCAAGCTGTCGAGTCTGAAGGAATATGGAGTTTCTATCATAAGAACGTTGACAAAGATGGCACGGTAAATAATATTTACCGTTGTAATAAAGTGAAATATAGAGGTGAACAATGCCAAGCTGGAGTTTACTTGAGTTTTCCGTCCCATACTACGGAGATAATTATATATCGTTCACAGCTTGCACATACTTGTGACAAAATTCCCACAAAATCTAAAAATAAAATTAGTGATGGAGTAAAGAATGAAATAAAGAGTTTGTTTGATGCTGATACCAAAATAAAACCCAAAAGGATAATGGAAATTCTAGACAAAAAAAAATTAGAAATACCGAATATGGTAAACTTGAAAAATTATTTGGCAGTTTTAAGAAAACAAAAATTTGGCCCACACTCAATAAGTCTTGGTGAATTAGAAAAGTTTTTTATCGACAATTCTGCCATCCCTGAAGATGAAAATAAGGGGTTTGTTGTATCATATGAAACAAATTATGACGATCCGTCATGTTTTCGTGTTTTTGTTTCTTCAAAAGTTCTATAAAAGTTAGCGATTAACGTAAAGCATATTCATGCTGATGCGACTTACAAACTTATTTGGCGAGGTTTTCCTGTATTAGTAGTGGGAACAACAGATGTAACTAGGCAGTTTCATCCATTTGGATTAGGTATTTGTTCAAACGAACAAACCGAGGACTTTATTTTTTTGTTTAAAACCTTAAAATTAGGAATCGAAAAATTTTTTGGTGAAGAAATACGCCCTACAATGATAATTTGTGATGCCTCTAATGCCATTCAGAATGCTTTTAAGCAAGTTTTTGGAAAAGAATCAGTAATTATAATGTGTTGGGCGCACATGAAAAAAAATGTGCAGCGAAAGGCAGAGCAGCTTGTACACCCTAAATCAGACGTGAAGAAAATCATTAGTGACATAGATGTTCTTCAACTAAGTAAAAATGAAGCCGTTTTTCAGCAAGCGTCAAATTTTTTTATTAAAAAGTGGCAGAAACAAAAGGAATTTATTACATATTTTAAAAAAGAGTGGCTTGATTGCAACCGAAATTGGTTTGAGGGTATGTCGAAAACTGTGCCTAGCACCAATAATGCTCTGGAAGCATTTAATCGTGTCATTAAAGATGAAAACACTTTGAGAGAACGATTTCCCATAGGACAGTTTTCAGTCATGTTGATGCAGTATATTGAAACTTGGTCTAATAATTACATTGCAAAAATAAAAACAGTTTGCATACTACCGAACTTAGATCTTGAGTTATGGACAAAAGCATATCAATGGGCTAAAAAAAACAAACAAATTACAACTGAAGAAACTTCTGATAGCTGTATATATTTCAGTCCATCGCAAGACAAACATGAATTCACCGAAAGTGACCTGACGAAAAATAAAGAAATGGACTTTGACTCCTTTGATGAATATAAAGTAGTAATGTTTAATATTTGGAGTACCATTTTACCAAACAACAAAGAGAAATGGATTGATGGAAATTGTGATTGTCCACAATATTTTAAAAAAAGAATTTGCAAGCACATTGTTGGAATTGCCATACGAATGAAAACACGTCATATCCACAGATGCAACACAAGGACTCCTAATTTATTTTAATATTTACGTTTAGAATAAAAGTTTTATTTTGATTTAAAAAAATTCAAAGTTCTGTTTTATTTTTTATAGATTTGTTATGATATACTACTTTTTATATATTTTTATATATATATGTTAGATAGTGGATTACTTGATTAACTTTTTAAAAAGATTTATTTAGTTTAACACTGGAGTCAACGTTGACTCGTTAAGAAAATACAATAATAATTTAGATGAGGTTTATTCGAAAATTAGGGAGTATAAGACTGATTACAAAAAGGTTGTTGGTAATATTTATAATGTTTTGAGAACAAAGGAAACAGTGTTGCTGATTCAGCACAATCAGGATTACTTAGAATTGAAATACAATGCTCATGCAGCGTGAGCGGTTATTGAGAAGAGCTGTTACGCAGTATGTAATACGATATGTTTGAGAAGGTTAAGCCTGTCTCGATAATATTATATATCATAGTATATTTCTAATATAACATATATATATATTACTATTAAAAATTATTGTTTATCGTGCATTTATTAATTATCAACAATTGTTTAAATGTATTGACTATTTACATTTTTTTATTGATCACCTGTTATTTTTTATCTAACAATCATTATTTTCATCGAGCGTCTACTATTTCTGTTATGTGTTTATTATTCTTATCGCAAATCTAATTGATTTATTGGGCGATTATTCTTTTCATCTTGCATTTGCTCGATTTACCGAACATATTTTATTTTTGTTGAATATTAGTACTTTTTATGTGCATTTAACCATTTTATTCAAGGTCTGATATATTATTATTATGCATTGTTTGTTTTTATCGAGCATCTGTTATTTTTATCGAGCGTTTATTCTTTCTATTCAAAATGTTATATTTATACCAGATAAATGTTATTTTTGTCGAGCAGTTTATATTTTTACCGAAAATTGAATATTTTACCATGCAATGAATAAAATATCCTGCAACGTCTTTTTTTTATCGAACAAGTATATCGTGCGTATAAATTAATTACCGAAAGTTTAATTTGTAGCGTTTACTATTTATAACTTGGTAACGCACCAGGTGACTTACAAGCATCTCTGTTTGTGTCCTGTATCGTCAAGCATCTTGAGAAAAATTTCTTACAAGAAAAAAAAGGCATAATTATCTATTCAGACGGATGCGGTTACCAAAACCAAAATACGACTTTATCAAACGCATTAAGCTTTATTTCTACGAAATACGAAGTTGTAATTGAGCAAAAATATTTAGAGAAGGGTCACACCCAAATGGAGTGTGACTACTCATGGCTCTTATCAAGAGAAAATTAAAAGGACGTGAAATTTTGCTTCCCTTTCAGTATGCGCAAGTTATTCGGGAAGCTCGAAAAAAACTATTTGCACTTGATGTGGAGTATCTTTCTCACAATTTTTTCTTGAAATACGATGACAAGACTATTACTCCATTTGAATCAATACGACCAGGCAAAAAAAAAGTGATCCAACTGTATCAGCTTTAAGATGTTTAAAATATTTACCAGATGGAACTATTCATTATAAAATTAATTACGCCGAGGAATATAAAATTTTGCCCCAGCGGACCCGTTTACCGCCTTTACCAAAAAATCAAGGCTTTAAACCGTTGTTCTCCGCACGACTGAAGATAAAAGAAACTAAATGGAAACATTTACAAGAATTGAAAACAGTATTAAACTTGAATGTTCACAGTTTTTATGACAATTTACCCTACGTTTCCAAAAACTAAAATTTGACAAAAACTGCATAAATAATCGCCCATATTTATAGATGTTTTTGTTATTTTACTTTTTAAACGAATAAAGTTAAGTTTTTATTATAATGTTTGATATTTCTAAATATCGTAACCCACACTATTATACAAACCATATGAGTGAAATAAGTCGTAAGTTACAGTCTATAAAAACCAACAAGGCGTAAACCACAATTCTAAAATATAATATGTCGTATCCCACTTTGTAAAATAAACGTAGCAAAAAATGTATTTATTTTTTATTAGAAATATTTCTAAATAGGTCTCATAATTTTATCACTAAGTATATCAATAGTTGTTACTTTTAGGCATAGTCAAAATGGTTATTTGTACCTACTATAAAATTCTGTCTAATGGGGTTACGACGTATTAGAATTTAACCATCGATATATATTTCAGTAGTAGTCGATGCCGTGGGAAAAAAATTACTTAAAAAATTTGAATTCAAATACATTGGGATACCTATATGTTTATTTATTTATTTTTATTTACAAAAGTAAGCATACCTATTAGTTTTATTTTGTTAAAATTAAAGTACAGAGATAAATGAAAGTTGTTCTAACAAAATAAATAATATTTTTTTTTGGAAATCAAGAGTATTTTGTAATCCAATGTCAACATGTGGACAACACTGAACTCTATTACATTAATAGAGTTCAGTGGTAGACAATGTAATTATAGAATAATCGCAAGAATTTGAACCATGCTTTGAAAGCCTTTTGTTATAAAATAATAATTGCACCGGGAAAAAAGATTGCATATATTTTTTCTGCCACTTGGAATCCAACCACTGTATAATTTAACGTTTTGACGTTGGCAACACTGCTTGTACCTATATAAACAAGCTTGTGATATAGTATATAGTGGAAAATTCATCTATCTAATAGCTGGATACACACTAGGGTGCCCGTTATTTTGGCAAAGTCGGAAATTTGTTGCTCTCACCCCCTAAAACAACTCTTAATAAATATTTAAAAAAGTGAATTCATCTATCATTCCCGTCAGATGATGTTAACCCGTGCCGCAAACGAGTTCAAAATTTGCATGTAATTTAAATGGAGAAAGTACCTTTTCAAATAAGGTCAGGCGGGGCAAGATCGTTTATGGGGCTAGAGCAACCTTAGGTAATAATATCAAAGTCACCGAGAATAAAGCCGCGCCATCTATGTGGAAGTGTAGGAAACGTCGTATCGCACCTACCGACCGAGTTGGGTTGATGCGCCATTTATTGAGATCGACTTACAACGATTGTTTTAGTGGTGTTATTGCTTGATGCAGTTAACGAGTAGGTAAGCATAATTTTGTCTTTTTTTATTTTTGAGACTTTTGCTGATTTAAATAAAACTGTCAACAACATTTTAATGTTATTAATTAAACCTCCATATTGGAGGGCTATTATTTTCTCATATAACCTAATTTCATTTTTACAAGGGGGGTCGCACTTGCCCCAGCAAATTTATGAAATGGGGCAAGTGCACACATTTGGAACGCACTAGCCCCTTAAAAAATATATAGCGCCATAATTAAAATCAATGCTTATTTTTCAGATAAGACTACACTAATAAGACTACAGTATGGTGCGAAATTACATACGTAAAAGTACCAAGGGCCAAAGATATTCAAAAGAAGAGTTCCAACGGGCTATTCGAGATATTCAGGCAGGCGTTACAACAGCTTCCAGAGCAGCTCTACAGTGCAACATACCAAAAAGTACTTTAAATGATCATTTAAAGGGACGAAGGGGTGTTAAAAGTACTAGTTACGGAAGATGTACAGATATACCGAAAAATGTTGAAGAGAAGATAGCAGAAGGACTACGAGTAATGGATAAATGGGGGTTTGGGCTCTCTCGTAGAGAAGTATTGGACAAGGTAGGGGAATTCGTTGAAAAAAATAAAATTAAGACCCAGTTTAAAAATAATAGTCCTGGTGCGGATTGGTTCATTAAATTTAGAAAGAGACATAAGCTTTCTATTAAGAAACCTCAAGGGGTAGAAGTGGCAAGAAAAAATAAACAGTTAGATCCTTTCGCTATTCAAGGATATTTTATTCTCCTAGAAGAAACATTAAAAAAATTAAAGTTAGAAGGCAAGCCAGATCAGATCTGGAACCTAGATGAGACTTCTTTTGCTTCAGATCCATCGAAAACCAAAACAGTAGGTCCGATAGGAATACCTTCTACAAGAATGACGAGTGGTCCTGGACGGGAGAACACCACTGTACTCATGGCCTGTAGTGCTTCGGGGGCAAAATGCCCACCATTAATTATATATAAGGGCAAGAACATTTGGGATGAGTGGGTTGCACCAGATGAGTTCTCTTATCCTGGTACATCCTATGCGGCAACGAAAAAGGGGTGGATAGAGTCAGATGTGTTTTTAAATTATTTTAAAAAAACCTTCTTACCAAACATAGGACCACACCGACCAATCCTTCTCATATATGACGGACAAACAACCCATCTTTCCGTAGAGGTTATAGAGACAGCGATTGAAGAAAATATTACAATCTTAAAACTTCCACCCCATACAACACATATCTTACAACCCCTTGATCTTTCGGTATTTGCATCATTGAAAACTAGATGGGATGCAAGTTTAGTCAGTTGGCAACGAAAACATCCCGGCAAGAAAATTCCAAAAAAATTTTTCTCAACATTAATTGGTCAGATATGGAAAGAAACAACGGAATCTGTATTAATAAATGGCTTTCGAAAGGCAGGAATTGTTCCATTTAATAAAGAGGTAATATCTGAAGATAAGTATGACCCGGCTGCTCTTAAGCGATGGAAGGAGCACTTAAAAAAATTGGCTGATACAACTAAAACAATATCCCCAGGAGCTGAATCCGAAGGATCTCAGACAACCCATCAAATTGAGGCCGAAAAAACCAAGACAATACAACAAATAGAAGCAGTGGCAGAAAACGGTTCAGTAAACATGCCGTCGACATCGTCGAGTAAGTAAGTATCGATGATGACTGAAAATCAGGAAATTTCATTCGCAGAAAATTTGCTTTCAACAATGAGAGCCTCAGCCAACGATTTATTAGAAAGAAAGAAGCCTAAAAAAACAAGAGTTGGACCAGGGACAGAGGTTATTACTGCATCTGAGGTATTAGAACGTTTAAAAGAAAAAGATAAGCCACAGACTGCAGCTAAAGGAAAACGTCGAAGCCAAGTTAAAGAAATAGACGAAAGTGCAGTAAAAGATGCGGATCCCCCTGCACCTGACGCAATAGAACATTTAAAACAAAAAAATACGTCGGGAACTTATAACCGACAGTTACAAAAATGTGGTGCTTTACACCCATGCACCATGTGGGTGGCTTGGTAGCTCGGTGGAGATGGCGTGGTCCAGATTTGCTGTTGTCAGTGACGAAATATTTGATAGTTTGGGCACCACTTTATTTTTGGATTATTTCGGGGATAAATAAAGAAACCCTTTTAACTTGGCACTACCATTTATTGTAGAAGCGATAGCCTGGAATGGCGGCTGGCCGAACAAACACACAAATTAACAAACTCAATGGGCTTTCAACAATTTCCCAATTACATGTAACGTACAACTAAGTTCCGCCTATTTAGCGTAATACCCTGTATAGGTTTACTTTTTATTATTTACAACAAATAAAACTAGCTCCCTCGACAGAGGACGATATGTTCGGTACATTTCCACGTGTCTCTCTCGACTATCCTTTTCGCCGCACCGGTCAGTGCCGTGCGCCGTATTTTCACCCTATCAACGTTACACCCCCCTTTCGTAAATAAAAAAACCAATATATATATATTAGTTTTTTTTTTAACCCCCATTAAAATAAACTAATATAAAACTAAAATTATTACATTTACTTAACCTAGAAAAGAAATATTTTCGTCCGAACCATTACATGTAATTTTTATATCTTTTATATGCCAATTCCCTAGCGTATGTCCATTTAGATCTTCTAGATGATATACATTGGAACCAATTTTTTTCTTGACCTTACATTCAATATATTTAGGTGCTAATTTGGCACTAATGTAATTAGCAGCATCGGACAATACTGGATTCTTTTTCCACACTATTTGACCTGGTTCGAGAGTAACATGACGTCGACGTAAATCGTAATGTTTCTTATTTTTTTCATACGCTTTTTGTATATTAAGTTGAACTTTACCGTACAAATCTGGAAGTTTCGTGATATTATTAGCTAATGCTTTTCTGTCGGCCACATCAAAAGGTTTATTCCCCAAACATGGAACATACTGATTCCCAAAAAGGATAGGTTCCCTACCGAAATTCAATAAAGCCGGAGAAAAACCCGTAACTTCGTGAGTTGCTGTGTTAATTGCGAACGTGAATTTAGGCAACAACTTATCCCAATCGCGATGATTATTATTTACGTATGATCGAATCATAGTTCCAATGACTTTGTTCACCCGTTCAGTGGGATTTGCTTGAGCGTGGTACAAAGGTGTATAAGAAACCTTGCTTTTATAAGAGGCTAGCAAATCGGTAACTTTTTTACTGATATATTGCCTTCCATTATCTGCGATAACATATTCAGGAGTGCCAAACATTAACAATACGTTATTCTCTAAAATTTCTGAAATTTTATCACCTGTAGCATTACGTAAGGGAAACATGAGCGTGTACTTCGTAAAATAATCGGTAATCACTAACAAAAATCTATTTTTGGAACGAGATAAAGGAAATGGACCCATAATATCTGTACTAATGACTTGAAACGGTCTAGAAATTGTACGGGAGGTCATTAATCCCTGAATTTTACGTTGTACAGGCTTATTCGCCAGACAAGTTTTACATTTATTGACATATTTCGCCACATCACTCGACATTTTTGGCCAAAAATAATTTTTACGTACCCTCTCGATCGTTTTAAAGATACCCATATGCCCTGCCGTCGGTGCGGAATGACATAATTCTAAAATTTCTTTTCTACGTGATTTTGGAATAACTAGTTTCCACTTATCCCCCTCATCTAAAGAAAACCTATTTTCTCTAGCTAACTTGTACAATTCGTTATTCTCAACCCGAAAATTTGAAAACTTATCGGGATTTTGTGTAACTTTACTAATCATGGAAGAATACCAAGAATCATGATCTACTATATCTATCTGAGCAAGTACAGGTGGAGCTCTTGAGAGTGCGTCCGGCACGACGTGGTCGCGGCCTTTATGATGCTCAATCACAATATCATACTGCTGCATTTTCAGTGCCCACCTACTTAATCTACCAGATGGATTTTTTAGGTTATTAAGCCACTTCAAACTGTAGTGGTCAGTAATCACTTTACACGGAAATCCTTCAATATACGGCCTAAATTTATCCAATGCGTACAATACTGCCGCGCATTCTATTTCGGTAGTGCTATATTTCTTTTCCGCTGGGGTTAAGGATCTACTGGCATACGCAATTACCTTTTCCCCGTCGTCCCCGTCATTTTGCGTCAGGACGGCACCAAGTCCTACCATTGACCCATCCGTCTGAACACAAAAAGGCTTGGTAAAATCGGGACATGTAAGTATAGGAGCAGATACTAAGCATTCTTTCAACTCAAGAAATGCCTGTTCTTCCACCTCAGACCAGCGCCATCTAACTGACTTTTTTAAAAGGTTAGTGAGGGCCGCTGTCTTTTCAGCAAAATTCGGCACGAATTTTCGATACCAAGACACGAGTCCTATAAAACGTCTAACTTCCGTTATAGTTTTAGGTGCCGGGAAATTTAAAATAGCCGATACTTTGTCGGGATCTACATGCAGACCGGATGCATTTACAATATAACCTAAATATTTAAGTTCCTTTTTTACAAATTCGCACTTTTCGCGATTAACTACCAGTCCTGCAGCTAAAAGTCTTTCAAAAACTTCTTTTAATATTTTTAAATGTGTCGGAAAATCTGGCGTCGAGATAATTACGTCGTCTAAGTAAACGAAAGCATATGGCTCTAATTCTGGACCTAAAACTTTATCTACGAGCCTTTGCCAAGTGGCTGCTGAATTATGTAGCCCAAAAGGCATTCTGACAAACTGAAATAGGCCACGCCCTGGAACTGTAAAAGCTGTTATTTCACGACTTGATTTTTCCAAAGGGATTTGCCAATATGCGTTTTTCAAGTCCAAACTGGAAAGATACCTTGCGTTACGTAAGCGATCTAAAATTGAGGAAACATAGGGTAAAGGATACGCATCCCTTTTGCGGCATTCACCTTCCTAAAATCTATGCAAAAACGATAATCCACCCCATTTGATTTTTTTACAAGTACCACTGGTGATGACCAAGGACTCTGTGAACGTTCTATTACCCCCATGCTCAACATTTTATCTAATTCTTTATCGATGATAGCTTGCATCGCGGGACTAACAGGATAATACCTCTGTTTAATAGGTTTTGCCTCCCCGACATCTATGACATGTTCCACACAACTAGCTTTTCCTAAACCTGAACCTAACTTATTTAAATAAAAAGAAGTTAAAGAGTGTAAATCTTCTAATTCCGAGTCCGATAAGTCATTACTTTCCATCACAAAACATGAATCTGAACTATTATCCGAAAATTGCCAAGTACTGTTCTTAAAATTCGAAATAATTCCCATCTTTTTTAAAAAATCTATTCCTAAAATTAAATTAGTCCTTACATTCTGAACAACTAGAGTATTAATTAAAACTACCTTATTTTCTAGACAAAAAGGAATATCTATACTCCCTAAAACTTTACAATTTTCCCCATTTGCCATCCCGACAAATTTTGTACTCGAACTATTTAACTTAAACCCCAAATTAAATAATACTTCACAAAATTCAAAATTAATACTAGTTTTGGATGCCCCTGTATCAACTAAACCAAGAAAATTTCTTTGCAAAATAGTTACATTTAAATATGGTCTTTTGTCCCCCTTAACTGAGGACAATAAATAATTAATTTTAGCTTTATTGTATTCTTGCGCCACGAATGATAGCCATTTTTTCCACTCGCCCTTAGTTGTGATCGGACAATCTGTTTGACAAGTCACTGTCCGATCCGCGGATAACTTGTCCTTGAGTTTACCGGATTACACTTGCGACAAGTTAACTTAGTTTTATTTGGAGCACCACAGCTAAAACAAAATTTTTTTAAAGGAAAATTACAATTTTTATATGTATGATTTCTCTGAGAACAGTTCCAGCATAATAATTTTCTATCATTATTAGAATTATGTTGATGCACCTCGTATAATCCCACTGAAGTTGATTTTGTTTGACCACTAGTCGAGGACGGGTTTGATTTAAAATTTGTAGAAGGTTGAGTGCCCCCAAGTGGACGATTTCTATCCGCTAACATATAAGTTCTTTCTAAACTTTTGCACCTTTGCAACAAATCATCGACCGTTGATATTTTATTATCACTATCAGATACCCCCAAATCATGAATAAAATCTGGTAATAAATTACATTTTAATATGTATAATTTTTCTGACTCAGGCAAATCTTTATATAACCTGCTAAAAAGATTTTGCATTGAGGCAATAAAAATAGTAACGGATTCTTTTGGTTTTTGTTTCTTATTTTGGATATGATGTAATAATTCCCTTTCATAATCATCAGAGAGAAAATTAGCTCGTAGTTCTCGCACCAACTCTTGCCAATTCGTTACTTTATTTTTCACCGAATGATACCATGTCAAAGCATCGTTAGAAAAAAGATCGCAGCAAGAAAGGTACAATTCGTAGTCGGAAACATTACGTGCTAATTTTAACTCATCTACCCTTTCTAAAAAGTCTACAATATTTAGTCCTTTACCATCCCCAGAAAAAGTTAAATTCCATTGACAAACGGGTATTTGTTTACGTGTAATTTTTATTGAACCCTCTGAATTATCCTGTCCAGCTACCTTACATTTTTTTCCTGGTACGGAACTCTTTCCCTGACTTAAGCGGCATAATTCTTCGACACTATCCTCTATCCCAGTTAATTCGGAAATGTACTTATCTTTTGTTTGATTTACATCGACATCATCACTCACTACTCGCATCAGCCTACTTAATAAATGAGCTAGTTTGGTCACAATAATGTTGTAATCAACACTATCTCTTAACCCATCAAAAGATTCTAATAAGGACGTCAAACTATCGATTTTTAATCTACAAAATTTTAATTCTCCGGAAAAATCTAACTTTTCATTAGGGTTAGGTAAATGTACACCAAATTTCTCTTTTTGTAGTAAAGAACTTAACTTACGTTGCATCGCACTCATTGTAATAGCATCAGTGTTATCATAATTCCTAATTAATAATTCATATTGCAGTTCGTCGCGCGATAGATAGTGGGGATCCATCATTAATAATACGCGTAAAAAGAACTATATCTCAGACTTCAAAATGTCAAAAAAAAAAAAATTACCTTTATAATAAAACGTTAAATGGCGTAGCTTAAATTAACTTATCGAGGGAACCGTACAAACTTTCTAAACTAAATTAAATAAAAATATTAATATTTCCCATTGTACACTATTCAGCAAATTAAATAAGTAACATGCTATGCTATATATCATCTGTGATAAAGTAAACAAAATTATTTGTTATCCAAGCGTCCAGAATCGCAACTACTTTATTTACATTACTTAAACCTAGTTTAAAATATTTATTTCCCGTGGTACCACCAGTAAAAGAGAATAGAATAAACAAAAATCAATGTTCTTGACAAATCTACAGTAAACAAAAAGTATTTAGATCCGAAAATATTTTATGGCTTATTTACGGGCAGTTACTCTAAAAATTTTTACTAACTTACACACTAACTAAATTAAAATAATTTGCAAAATTCATAAAAGACTTAGGAATACGTCTTTTGGCATATTAAACAATATATTTCGCCATAGATAAACAGAGTACCCTATAAACAATCCCACACAAAATAATAGAATACGCAAAAATTATGATTAATTATGATTTTCGATGTATTACAGTGTTTTTCTGCTTTTGTTATATTTCTAATATTTACTTTTCAATGTCAAGTTCATGACCGATATAGAATGCGGGTAAAAACACTCACTTATAAAAAGAGATCTTTTTATCACTTCACTACACTAGTTTGTGGCAAGTTGATAAAATGTAAATAAAGGATAAATAAAATTTCTGACCTTTGATGGCTTCTTACGTATTCCAGCGAGGATGTTAGGATGCTGCTGATGATGTCCTTACCAATGGCGTTCGTCACTGCTGCACTATATATGATGATAAATAGCCCTTAGCGTTGCGGCGCCAAATTTTATAACCGACAGTTACAAAAATGTGGTGCTTTACACCCATGCACCATGTGGGTGGCTCGGTAGCTCGGTGGAGATGGCGTGGTCCAGATTTGCTGTTGTCAGTGACGAAATATTTGATAGTTTGGGCACCACTTTATTTTTGGATTATTTCGGGGATAAATAAAGAAACCCTTTTAACTTGGCACTACCATTTATTGTAGAAGCGATAGCCTGGAATGGCGGCTGGCCGAACAAACACACAAATTAACAAACTCAATGGGCTTTCAACAATTTCCCAATTATATGTAACGTACAACTAAGTTCCGCCTATTTAGCGTAATACCCTGTATAGGTTTACTTTTTATTATTTACAACAAATAAAACTAGCTCCCTCGACAGAGGACGATATGTTCGGTACATTTCCACGTGTCTCTCTCGACTATCCTTTTCGCCGCACCGGTCAGTGCCGTGCGCCGTATTTTCACCCTATCAACGTTACAAACTAAAAGAAAACGTTGTAGTTCTGTTGAAGAAGACAGTGAAGAGGAAGATGTAAGTTCAAACGGTTCAGTAGATTTAGAAGATAGTGATGAATCTGAGACTTTGGAAGACTTCTTTAATAACATTCGAGAAGAAGAACAATATTTGAAAGACTTAGAGAGAAATATAAATGAAAAGGAAGTCAACGATTGGATTTTGGCTAGATTTCCCAGAAAAAAATCAGTAAAGCACTATGTAGGCCAAATAATTTCTATGAATGACATAGGGGAACCAACTGTGAAATTTTCTAGAAAATCAAATTATTTTAAAAAAAGTTCAGTGTTTAGGTTTCCTGTAATCGATGATATTTCTGAAGTTTCAGATAATGACATCGTTATCTTACTACCCAATCCTACCTTTGGACGGAGAGGCGAAATTATATTTCAAGTGTCTTTTCATTCATTTAATATTGAATAAGTAACTCATATTTGCATTGAATAACTTATATTTACGTTAGAGATTAAATGTTAGTATCGGTTAACTTTTTTTTCTTCTTGTTTCTTTCCCTAGCAAAGTTTATAACTTTAGAACAAGTTTATAACTTTAGAACCAATCAAGATTTTTAAAATCTGATCAAAACTGAAAAAAATTGATATTTGAAGGAAAACGTTCTTGCCCCGTACTACATAAATATAAGCAGCTATGAAAGTATAGGAGGCTGGTACGCTCTTGCCCCGTTCATATGGGGCAAGTGCAAACTCATTACTAACAAATTTCAAAAAATAAGAAATATTCCTTATAATTAGATTGGCGTATTCAACTTTGTACGGTTGACGTAGAACACTTCAAATATACTGTAAAAAAATCAGCATTTAAATTTGGGAATGTTAGAAATTTATGTGTTCATTTAAAGTGGTACTATTGATTTTTGGGGGTGCACTTACCCCGCCTGACCTTATTTTGATTTATAACTTTTTTTGTTTTCACGCTAAAAATGTTTCAAGATAACTGTCTGAAAGCTTATGAAATAAGCTTTCAGGCATACTGAAATTCAAGTCATTTGGATAAGAATCAACGACGTGGCGATAATTTGAATATTTTGATTAGTTTAATCATATAAAACGCCAAAGATTTTAATAGTTTATAATTCAATTAATATTTCAGCTTTTTCCCCCAAAAATAGTTTCAAAACGCGAAGAGTATTAACAGTGAGTATAAAAAAATATGAATATTTGAATAAAATATTCTAAGTATTTTGAAAAATCTATTTTTAACCCTCGACCCTATTACTTTGGTGTAAATTACATAAGAATTTTAGTTTTTATAATATTAACGTAATATTTTACATTTCAATTAATATTTCCACTCTACCCCCAAAAATAATTTCAAAACGCGAAAACTATTATCAGTGAGTATAAAAAAAATATGATGATGCTAAAAAAAGCACATTGATTGAACCAACCAAATAGGTCAATTTCAAATAGAATGTAAAAGATTTCATTTGAACAAAATATTCAAAGTATTTTGAAAAATCTTTTTTTTAACCTTCAACCCTATTACTTTGGTGTAAACTACATAAGAATTTTAGTTTTTATAATATTAATGTCTTTATTAATATTAACGTCCTTAGCGTTTTTATGATTAGACAAATCTTAATATTCAAATTGACGCCCAGACGTTGATTTTTATCCAAATGACTTAAATTTCAGTCTGCCTGAAAGCTTATTTCATAAGCTTTCAGACAGCTATCTTGAAATATTTTTAACGTGAAAACAGAAAAAGTTATAAATCGAAATATTTGAAAAGGTTCTTTCTCCATTTAAATTACATGCTAATTTTGAAGTCGTTTGCGGCACGGGTTAACATCATCTGACGGGAATGGTAGGTCAATTCGCTTTTTTTAATATTTATTAAGAGTTGTTTTAGAGGGTGAGAGCAACAAATTTCTGACTTTACCAAAATAACGGACACCCTAATACACACGTAAAGATTTATCGACCGATTTGAACAATTTATCGTTTGATTTGCAGAATTGTACAGATAAAACTGCCAGTTAGGGGGAAAGAACAGTTTCAAGAAATTTGGATGATAAATCGACGAAAATAATTTGGATCGATAGTTTGTAGTCACAACATACACGGAAAGATTTATCGATTCAATAAATTTTGTCAAATCGTTAGATAAATCGCTCAGCGAAATGGAACATAATGATTTTGCGTTGGATATTTTGTTTATTAAGTATATTTATCGTACCTAGATATATAAATGGCAAGTAAGGAATTTATCAGTGCCTTAATTGCACTATATCGAGATAATCCGTCTTTATGGAAAACAACTATTCCTGAATATACCAACAAAAATATAAAAAATAAATGCTATAAAGAGCTAGTTGATTATTTATTCTAAGCTTTTTTTCAAGGAAGCAGACAAAAAGTTTGTTCAACAAAAGTTACAAAATCTTAGAACAGCTTTTCGAAAGGAGTTAAAAAAAGTAGAAGATTCAAATAGGAGCGGGGTTGGAACGGACGATCTGTATGTACCAAAATTATGGTATTATGATTTGCTTCTTTTTACCAATGATGATGCAATACCATGCTCAAGTGTGGAAAGCCGAAAAAGAAGGCTTTCAAATAATACTATTAGTCAGATGGATGATGAGAGTGGCAACGAAAGAGAAGATAACGAAGAAATTGAAGATCCAGAGGAAAGTTTGGAAAACTATGAAACCCGAAATAGTGAACGTACAGAAAGCCAAAATACTGCGTTTAGTGATACACAAAAGTCGGCAGTATCATTGGTTGGAGCATCTCAGTCTAAAAAAGTAAGTTTATTTGAAAATTATTTGAATTGTATTTATTTATTTTTCAATTGTTACAAAGTTTATTTAAAAATATTTGTTAGGTTTTGATGAATTTAACTAAATACTTCAAGCTTTGCCTTTTGCCACCATACTTTCTTGCCATTCAACTTTGCCTACACCATTGAAGAAGTCACAATATGAATCTCTCTGTAATTTAGCTTCTGCAGTAGCATTTTTCAAATTTCCAGTTTGAAGCGGAGTAAGGTCAACAGCATTCTCATTCGTCCATTCGCCTTCGTCAATTTCAAAGGATTTTTTTATTGATTCTGTCAAAATTTGATGTAGTTAAATATCTGGGGCTATGGGAGAGAAGAAAATTGTGTAAAGTACAAGCAGCCACTACAACATAATTGATAGATTCTTATGTCCATGAGTGATATTGCTGTATGAAAAATTCGGAATCTGTTTGTAAGCAGCCCGAACGCATCTTCTGAAACATTTCTTGCACGAAAGAGGCTGTAGTTAAATATTCGTTTTTCGTGCGTCAGCTCCCTATTTGCATAAGGCTTTAATAAATGTTTATGTAATGCAAATGCTTCATCGGCAATAAGGACAAAATCCAATTTCATATCATTACTATCTTTTTCAGGAAAGTTCAGTTTGTTAGATTTTAAATCTTTACCAAAGTCAGTCCACTCCAAAATCCCTCCATCTGAAATTATACCCTGTTTGCCAACATCTATCCAAATAAATTTATAATCCGCACTAACTAAAGCCATAAGTACAACACTGTAAAATCCTTTGTAGTTGCAAAACATAGCGCCGGTGTGAGGTGGACGTACAATTCTGATATGTTTTCCGTCCAATGCGCCTCCACAATTTATAAACTGCCAACGGTTTTTAAATTGATTTGCAATTTCTCGCCACTCGTCTTGAGATGAAGGGCACTAGAATAATAAAAAAAACATTATAGTTAGTCTATTATATTCATTAATTCATATTGATGCAGATTTTCAAGTTACCCCGAATACCGAAACAAATAGCAACCGAAAACAGAAAAATAATCAGAAAGATAGAAGACCAATTTCTCGGAAGTTGTTCGAAGGCAATAAACATTATGACTAGTGAAAGTAACAGCACTGCTACAAAGCAAGTCATATATGAATATGATGCAATTGGCATTAATTGGGCAGCAAAATTGCGAAAACTACATGATGTTCAAATAGTGTTAGCTGAAGATCTTATAAATCAAATTTTTAAGAAGGCGTATTTTAATAAGTTGACTAGAACTACAGCCATAGAAGATGCAAATGTGTATGGTAATACTGTTCCATCTCCTATGACATCGTCAGGCTCATCTCAGTTTGCTCACAGCATATCACAAGATCATTCGAACGAACGAATAACGGATTATTATAACAATTTTAATAATGAAAATCTGACAAACTTGTAACTTTCAAATATTATTAAAATGCATTTATAAATAAAGATAAATAATCATTTTTAACTTATTTCCTTTTTTACCTTCAGGTATTCTGGCGCAAGTATTTCGTACAACACACGGCATGTTTCTGGAATGATATATCCAAGAGTTCGTTCAGCTATGCCAGCTGAAAATCTCAAACAATTGTAATATCGACCACTTGCAAGATATCTTATTGTTGCAATAAGCCGTTCTTCTGGTGGAATTGCCCTACGCATTACAGTGTCTGTCTTCCCTTCAAATGAATAATGAAGCCTTTGATAAACTCCTAACTTTGGTATCGCCAATGATAAAAAAATAGAATACTCTAATGAGCCGCACGAGCTAAATTAACAAAAACTCTAACATTTCTAGCTACTGGGAGACATACAGAAGCCTTGTGTATTCTCTTCGGGTAGCAAGTTTGCGAAGCTATATATATCTGAAGGTATCATAACAAAATTGATGTTAATTTCAACTCATATAAATGTGTACATTTGTAGGTTCCAAATACAACAACTGATTGGCTAAATATTGCAAAAGATTTTGAGAAATGCTGAAATTTGCCTAATATATTAGGAGCACTAGGTGGCAAACATATTGCTTTCTTTACACCAACCTCGCCTGGATCACTATTTTTATAATTATAAAGGTACACACAGTATAGTACTGTTAGCATTGTTGATGCAAATTATAATTTTCGTCGTAATTTTCATTATATTCAGGTTGGAACAAATGGTAGAGTCCATTGACTTATGCATAATAAGTCAATGGTAGAGTCTCACATGGTTTTTGCAAACGGCACATTGTAGAAAGCTCTATTTAGCCGAAGAAATCCGAAGAAATGATTTGAATTTACCTTACAGTCTACAATCTACCAGAGGGTAAGGTATTATCAGGTAGAAATAGGTCTGTACCACACCAGACGCTGCCTTTATGCCTTGTTAGATAAAATTATAAAACCACATAATAATAATAATAAATTTATTATTTACTCAAATAAAATAGATACAATAATATGAAAAAAACACAAGTTACACAAGGTAAATAAAGGGCTAAATGGTTCAGAATTCTGAATAAATCCAGATTCTGTTCTTCCGCCAATGCCCTTCAGAAATATGGCACACGAGCAAAGAATATTTAACTATCACTTAGAGTACGTAGAGTTGTGGAAGACGCCTTTGGAATTCTAGCAAGTAGATTTAGAATTCTTCTAACAACAATAAATTTAAGCCCTGAAAAAGTTGAAATTATTACACTTACTGTGTTTTACATAATTACTTGAGAAGAGAGTGCCTTCAGTTTGTGATAGATCAAGAAATTACAAAGGATTATGCATTTAAATTTGCACTTGCTAAACAGGGAGGTAATCGTAGAACGGTAGAAGCAGGGAACAAATTGAAAATTGTGGAGTTTCATAGCTTTTTTTTAAGACATGGCCTTACTTAATTTGGCTATTCTCGAGGAATGGAAAACGAGATTTTAAAGTAAAAGTGCTGTGCACTTTGCATTTAAATTTTTATGTACTTAGATATTTTTATAAAAAAGAATTTGGATAATTCAGGTTATAATTTTTACAAATTTTTGTCGGGAGTGACAAGAGTTCCGAACGATCGGAACTTTTGCAGTATTGTACGAGTTCTGAACGGACGTATTGATATAGTAAGGAGTATGAAGGTTTGTCATCAGCAATCCGTGGTGTAGTGGTTACACTGCCCCGATTTTCGCACGTGAGGTTGACTGTTCGAATCTCGACTTCTTACAGTTTTTTTTAGTAGTTTACTTTTTTGAAAAGTCTTTCAAAGCACATGCGCATTCGGAAACAGTGTTATTAAATATGCAGTTCCGACTATTCGGAACTTTTGTAGTATTGTACAAGTTCTGACCGTTCGGAACTCTTGTCACTCCCATTTTTGTCCCCTTTAATATCTAATTTGATGCATAAAGCTTGAAATTATGTAGGAAGTTATCTACTTATTTAACTCAGAATAACTTTTTAAAGGGAAGAAAATAACATACAAAGAAGAATCTTGAGAGACAATAATAGTAATCCATTTGGAATTCCAGACGAAATCTTTTTGAGGTATACAAAAGATTCAACACATGGAATAATAGATATGATGCGATCTCATTTATTGGTGGCCCAAAGGCAATCAGTAGAATTATAGGTACCTATATCTTTTTCAAATAAATAATTTGAAAACATTCCAACTGTAATTTGCTACTTTGCTTTACAGACTTTATAACTGTGCCGTACTTCCCGGGGCTTTTCCCGGATTGGTCCACGATGGGGCTATATGGTCACTTAGTTCTGCCAGACAGTTACTACGTACAGAATTTATGTATGGGGAATACAATTCTTCATGGTTGATCGGTAAGTTTTTTAATTTTAATTATTGGCGTTGTCATATCAGTATATTTCAGGTGATTTGGGATATCCTTTGGAACCATGGCTAATGACTCCCACACTAAATGTAAACATCGATACACCACAAGGTAGATGTACCCAGGCTCATATAAAAGCAACACATTTTATAGAAATAGGTATTGAAGGCAGCAAAAATAATATATTCTTGTGTTTTCTTGCATAATGTTGCACATAGAGATAGAGTTCCCAAACCTGCAGATGTAATAGACAATCTTGATATACCCCAAGATAATAACAATGTTACGCAAGGTAAGAATTTTTATATATTTTATTATTTTTATGTTTTATAAAATAGTTGAGAGTGGGTTTGCTTCTGAAAATTGCTTGAGTAAATTTGTAAGTAATCGAATTACATCGTCCCATTGGTAATACATTCATCCGTGACTTGAGCTTGCTTAGACAAAAAGAAGGTAGGTTCGTACACTATGCTTGTTTTCTTAATGAAATTTTGAAAACCGGGCTGCCTGAATATCTATCTAACAAGATTATCATACGTGATCAGGTCCACGAGAGACACTTAAGGAATATTGCTAACCTTGCCACATCAGTAACTTTGTAGATTGTTTCAGTGGTCACTTGGTTCTGAGTAGCCTTACTTCACTTCGACCTAAAAGAACTTTTAATAATAATAATATTTATTTCTCCACTGAAAAAACATATGTACCCAAAAAGGTGTACATAAGGTCGATGAAGAAAATATCACATAAATAATTAAAAAAACAGTACCAAAAATAGAACAATACACTATAATATAAATGTGGCTAAAATATATAAGACATTTTTGGACTTAGTCAGACCCTAAAATAATTATAAAAATAGATTATATTTATGTCATATGAATTTAAAAAGAGGAAAAAACAATAATATGGAAAAAGGAGATATTAAAATACAATTAATTAAAAAATTCATTGACTGTGTAACAGTTTTTGTTTAGCAACAATTTTTTAAGTTTCCCTTTAAAAACGTGTATACTACCAGAGGATTTAGTATCTTCGTCTAATAAATTATAGAATTTACTCCCTTGATACAGAAAACTTCTCTGATACATAGTAGTTCTATGATAGTCAGGCAGTAGGAGATGTTTAGATCGAGTATCATGTGAATGTCCAACTTGATCATTTAAAAAGGTGGATTTGTGTTTGTGGACATATGAACATACTTCCAGAATGTATAGGCTAGCAACAGTCAAAATTTTTAAAACTTTAAAAGCATCTCTACAAGTTTCTCTGTAACTCAAATTTAACAGTATACGAATTGCATATTTTTGCAGTAAAAATACCTTAACTATATTAGTACTATTACCCCAGTTTACAATTCCATACCTCAGATGAGAATGAAAATTGGCAAAATAAAGTGTTTTAAGGATATCCTGGCTACAATGCTTAGACATAAATTTTAGAGCAAAACAACTTTTTCGTAGCTTTATACACAGATTTTCAATGTGATGGGCCCATTGCAGGTGTTTGTCAAAAGTAACACCTGTCTACGAAAATTAGGGTTGATGTGTGAAAAATAAAAAAATGTTTTTTGTCAGAGACTGCAAATTTTTGAAGTTGAAGGGCGCCAGCAGCCTCGTGAGTAGTGTTTTGTAGATCTGTGATAGGTGGACGAGTTCTCAGGGCCGATTTCTGAAGTTCTGTGATGGTTTTGACGATTTTCTGATTGTCGGAGGGTATTGCTGCTACCCCCTTGTTGCAACTTGTAAGTTGTCATACACTTGAACCGCTTTTGGAACAAGGTACTCCACTTTGTGCATATATATAGGCGCTTTTGCCTGGTATGTAACGATTCGCAGAAATAAAAGTCGGAGATCCAATAAATTGTAACGTTAAGCAGAACTCTGGCGACGTTCGTTGCACAATTTAATTTAATTTGAATTTTACCCCTAACTTTTACTGAGCTAACACTTAATTTCGGAATGAGTTGAAAGTCACGACACGATTGTAGATGAGTTGTTGAAGTAAGCTGGCCTTTCTCCTCCACGCTGCAGGGTATAACTACGCTGGTAGCTATGACGCCGTGCTGGTATTGGTCCGTCAGGTTGAGACTTGAAGATCTGGATGATTGTTCGAAGTGGACTGGTAGATGTTGACTCGTTGGCTGCTCGGAGTGAACTGCCGCTGCTGGAACCTCGCCGCGATCCTGTAACTTTTGGGACGGACGGAGCTCCGAACGTTAGGTCGGCTGGCGTTCTAGACGTTGTATGCCGGATGAGCGGCCGGGGCCGCCTGCTGCGTCGTGTCGGACCCGCCCAGTCATGCCGAGGCGGACGGGAATCTAAACGTTGATATACACTTAGCGCGTCTATTGCGTTGTATTTAATTCGAGCTGAGATATGAATGTGTAATGATGCTAAGCTATAAATTGTGACTTATTGATTGAATTTAATTAATTTAAATAGCCTTTTTTGGCCTCGACAACACCCCCCTTACTTTGGAAAAGGACGGCGTTAGAGTTCTGCTTGACCTTGTTACGTAGTTTATTAACAAGTTTTAGAATGGTGATGAACAATTCCAATTCTTACCGACTACTAACAATAAATAAAAGTAAAAATCCCGAAACAAAAGTTATATAATGCAAAAAATGAAAATTAAAAACGATAGTTCTTCTGACGTGGGCACTACCAGAGCGTCCTCACTATAGTTCGTTGGGCACTTATGACACTTCGTTGAGGTGCTCGGGGCTGGATGGTTCAACGACGACAGGTTTGACTCGGCGTCGTCGTCTGGGGAAAGATGGCTGGGCAGCTTGCTGACCTGTTGATGGCTGGGCAGCTGGCTGACCTGTTGATGGTTGGGCAGCTCGCTGACCTGTTGATGGTTGGGCAGCTCACTGACCTGTTGATGGTGTATCTGAAAAAGTCAAATCAAAGGGTTGCCGGCTGGCAACATTAGAGCTCGTCGATGGCTGCGGCTCGGGCATCGCATCTTTGGGAGCATCGTCATGGTTGGTTGGTTGAACGCCTTCCTGGGGCTCCCGCGCTTGAAGGCCTGGTCGGTCATCGTCGTCATCTGGGTCAGAGGTGTTGGATTCCACGTCCGTGGCATCGTGGTAGTCTGACTCGGTTTCACTAGCGAAGTCGGCTTCCTCGTTCCCCCTGGGAGCTGGTCGCAGGTGGTCCACGTGAATTATAGAGATGTGGCCGTCTCGGTCCACCTCGTATACCTCGTCGCTGAGCTTCTTGGCGATGGTGTGGGGTCCTGTCCACAGTGGTCCAAACGCCTTCTTTGTCTTAACGTGCACCTTGGTCATAACTTGGTCGCCTATCTGAAACGTGATTGGGGGTTCGACCCCTGGGTTAGCATATCTAGTTTGAAAGTTAAGTTGCCGCGCGTAGATCTGGCGTGGAGGAGCAGGTTCGCGACGCAACGTGCGATATTGCGGGGTGTCCCACTCTCCTTGCCTGGGCAATTCGTAACCTAAGACTGCTTTTGCAGGTGTCATACCGGTCGCGGCGTTGTATCCGTCCGCAATACTTGGAGCGCCTTATGCAGATATCCGTCCCAGCTGGACTGCTGCTTTCCCTGGAGCATGACTCGCAAGATTTTCTTTAGTTCTTGAACGCGCCTTTCTGTGGGGTTCGCCTGTTGATGATAGATGGGTGAGAACATCTGGTTCACATGCTGTCGTTTGCACCATCGTGTAAGCGTAGCCCCCTGGAAGATGGAACCATTGTCTGAAATCAAAGTTTTTTGTAAGCCGTACCTGGTTACGATCTCCTCCTCAAGGTACTTTGTCACTGTTTTCCCCGTTACTTCTGGGTAGGCCTTGGCTTCGACCCACTTAGTAAACACGTCGGTAATGATGAGGGCATATCTGTTCTTGTTCCTCGTCTCCGGGAAAGGTCCCAGTACATCGATGCTGATGGTCTCAAAGGGACAGCTTGGACTGTGTGCCTGCTGCGGGGCGTTCCTCTGCTTCTGCCAGGACTTAACTGTGGAACAGATGATACAATTTTGTACATACCGTGAGATGTGTTTCTGTAAGTTCTTGCAGTGGTAACGTTGGGTGATTGCCCTTAGGGTTTCATCCCTGCCGGGATGCGCTGCGTCGATGGCATCGTGAAATTGGCGTATGGTTTTCGTGACCATACTTCAGGGAAGAATGAGCAGCTCGCGTCCCTGATATCTTCGCCAGAGAAGGTTGTCTGCTACTTGGTGTGTCCTGTGAAACGTGGCTTCTTTGTTATTTTGTGGCTCGTTGTGATCGATGGCGTTCCACAAGATGATGTTGTCTCGAATGTTCTTGGAGCGATTTTGAGCTTGGACTACTTCTCCGTACAACTGCAGGTGATCCATCATGCGCATTGGCTCCGCTGACGACGCTTCGTCGGCCTGGTGGGTGAATGGAGGAGGCAGCAGCTTCCGCTCTTCGATTGGCTCGTGTTCATCGTTAGGACTGGGGTTTCTGCTTAAGAAGTCTGCCAATTCGTTGTCCTTCCCTGGACAGTGAAAGATTTCGAACTGATACTCTTGCAACAGCAGAGACCAGCGCATCAGCTTTGTCTTGCTGTCTTTATTCTTCTGTAGCCATGTAAGTGCCTTACTATCTGTTAACAGAGTAAAAGGTTTATCTTCAAGATATATTTTATATTTTTTAATAGCCCAAAGTGTGGCTAAAACCTCCAATTCATTGACGTGATATTTCTGCTCAGCTTTTGTAAGCGTCGCACTGGCGTAAGATACCACAAGTTTGTTCCCGTGCTCGTCTTTTTGATATAACGTGGCGCCGAGTCCACGGAGTGAGGCATCGGTCTGCAAATAAAAATGCTCTGAAAAGTCTGGTCGATGCAATACCAGCGGTTCTCGTAATATTATCGTCTTGAGCTTTTCGAACGCTTCTTGACACACAAGCGTCCATTTGAACTTTACGGTTTTCGATAAGAGTTGTGTTAGTGGTCTTGTTAATTGTGCCTCATTCGGAATGTATTCGCGAATCCAATTTCACATTCCCATAAAGCTTTGTAGTTGCTTTTTTGTCTGTGGAGGCGTGAAATCTAAAATAGCGTCGATGTGCCTTTGCTGTGGTTCCGTTGTGGCTCCTCGAATGTGGTGACCGAGGTAGTCCAACTGTTCGGCAGCTATCGTGCACTTCTCCGGGGATATATGTAGATTATGCGTCCTTATCCTTTCGAATACGAGTTTTAAGTGTTTTACGTGGTCTTCGATGGTCTCGCTGTAAATAATTATGTCATCTAGGTACACATTAACAAAATTATGTAAAAAACCGATTAGTACCTCTCGCACCATAAATTTTTGGAAGGCTGTTTTCAGCCCGAAAGGCATAACGGTAAATTGATAAGACTCGCCATCTGGCGTCGTAAAGGCAGTATATTGTTTAGACTGGCAGTCCATGGGTATCTGCCAGTATCCAGCTTTCAAATCTAATAATGTAAAATACTTGGCTCTGCCAAAGTCTTTAATAGTTTCATAAATTTTGGGCAAGACTGAAGATTCGCATTCGGTTATTTCATTCAACTTACGATAGTCTATGCAAAAACGAGGCTTTTTATTCGGCCTTTGTACTAGAACCGGTGGCGAGCTATATTGGGAGCGACTTGGCTCTATAACTCTGGCTTCCAACATTTCCTCTACCTGCTCGTTAAGAATCTTTTTCTTTTCTGGAGACAGTGGGTAGGGTTTCTGGTGTATTATTTTGTTCGAAGTTAATTTAATTGCATGTTGTACACTATCTGTGGTCGTCTTGGCAGGAACTTCGTCAAACAGATCCGCGAACTCACAGAATAGTGGTGTCAAAGCCGATTTGTGGC
This sequence comes from Leptura quadrifasciata, assembly GCA_963675555.1. Classification (NCBI taxonomy): domain Eukaryota; kingdom Metazoa; phylum Arthropoda; class Insecta; order Coleoptera; family Cerambycidae; genus Leptura; species Leptura quadrifasciata. Next base: position 65,705,857 of record OY776680.1, read on the forward strand.
TTTCCGGAATTATTAGATTCTCGGGTATATTATTATTTGATATTTGAGCCCTCGTGGCCGGGTTACAATAAATTGTGTGTCTTTGTTCGACACCTACGTAAATGCATTTGCGACTGTAATCTAGCGTCGCGTCCTCCTGGTTTAGAAACGGAGCGCCTAGAATTACTTCTTCGTTTAGATTAGTGAAAACTTGAAAATTCCCTGTGGAATGTAATTCTTGTATGTTGTAATTTAAATCGAGTGTGCCTAATGATTCGTATGTCTCACTGCCGCATGCGAGCGAAAATAACTGCTTGGTACTGCTCTTTTGCAGGTCCTCAACTAAATCTGATCTAATGGCATTACTTGCGGCGCCGGAATCTATCAGGGCTGTGCACTCGTGGTTATTTATAGTAATGTTTATGCGAAATAAATATTTTAAGTGCGATGCACTATATAAAGGCAAAATTTCTTGGTTTGACGTCTGAATACCTATTGATCTGTACTCAGGTTTGCCAAAGTTTTTAGAAAATAATGGATTTAAATCGTATGTTTGTGAATAATTTCGATATGTATTATAGGTGATGGTGTTTATGGCTTGATGCGAATTTATTCTTGACGTTGTTGCTGTGGTGTCGTCTCGATGACCTCCTGTAGTGTTTGTTGCCGCTGCGGGGCCGTATTCAGGGGACGGCGTTGTGGATTTTCCCCGGCCCGGAAAGAGTTTTTTGGCTGTTGGGTGTGTTGCTGCGGTGGTTGTTGTTGCGTCTGTTGTTGCCTAGCAGGTGCTTGTTGTCGCTGCTGGGGTGATTGTGATTGTTGTGGTTGAGTGGGCTGCCTGTTTGGGCAGTCTCTGTTGTAGTGCCACCCCCCACAGTGGCGGCATGGTGATGGCGGCTGTCTATTTTGTGTTGCTTGAGTGACTCCTTGGGACGTCGTGGCTGTCGTACTGGACACTGGTCGGTCCATTCTTCTAGTATTGTTGTCACGAGGTGTCGTGCTAACTTGCGTGTTTTCTGGACGAGGCCTGTAGGGTTTCCATTGTCCCTTGGCATCTTCTTTAATATCGGTCTCGATCTGGGTTGCGAGCCGAATAAGTTCGTCTGTGGAGCGGATTGTGGCTCTCCTCAAACGACTTCTCACTTCGGGACGAAGCTGGTCCAGGATCGTTGCTGCCTTGTGCTGCTCCCCCTTCTCAGGCTCCAAACGATTGAACAGAATATTTTTTTGTGATAAATAATTCGGCGTCTTCGTCAGCGCCTTGTTTATCCCCATACAGCTTCGCTGTGTTTTGGGTGATGGTTGTGGTGGAGTCGTATTTGTCGTAGATCCGGTCCACGAAAGTGTTGTAGTTGTCGATCAGATTGCGGTACGGCTCGTACCACCTCGCAGCGTCGCCTCGTAGCTGCTGGATCGCAATGTTTAATTTGTCACCTTCGTCGCTGATGTTGGTACGCCTAAAATGTTGGTCCATCCTCCGGATAAACGCTGTTGGGTCTTCATGGTCCTGGCTGCTGAATGTGTGTACCGGCTTGATCCTTGATACACGATCTTGAGAATTTTGCTGGGTAATCTGCTGCAATGCTTGCATGAATGTAGTGGCCATACTGGAGAAAGCGTTCTCCATATTCTGCATGGGTGCTTGCGTGATCGGTTGTGTGGGAATGGTTGTTGAGCTCGGTATGTTTGGTTGGTTTGCCGGCTGTTGCGGCTCAGGGGTATATGCTGATTGGGTGAGCCTACACGATGGACGTGGCTCGGGAAAAATGGCTGGTGGTTGTAGTGACTCGTCCCTTGACGCTTGCAGAGTCCTGGGTTGCTCGAAATTGTATTGCTGGGCGTTGTGCTCCATGTCTGGTGAATTATTTGTACTCGTCCTATATGGGTTCGTGTCACCGTCCGGTTGACTATGTATGGTGCCGAGACGTGTGCGGCGTGCCGTATTTATGATTGGTGTATTATCATTCATAATAGTTTATAGTTTATAATTGTTTATAGTTTATAGTTTATGATAGTTTATAGTTTATAGCAGTCAAATAATATAAGGCAATTTATGGAGAGTTACAATAATCGCAGTTGCTTACCTGTCCTGGCGACACTCACTGCACTTAAGTTTACGCGTTTTTTTTTTGTTTTTTAAACGGCACTGCACTGTGTTTTTTATTAGTCTTCTTCCATTGAAAAGCCCCTTAGTTGGGCGACATGTCTACGAAAATTAGGGTTGATGTGTGAAAAATAAAAAAATGTTTTTTGTCAGACTGCAAATTTTTGAAGTTGAAGGGCGCCAGCAGCCTCGTGAGTAGTGTTTCGTAGATCTGTGATAGGTGGACGAGTTCTCAGGGCCGATTTCTGAAGTTCTGTGATGGTTTTGACGATTTTCTGATTGTCGGAGGGTATTGCTGCTACCCCTTGTTGCAATTTGTAAGTTGTCATACACTTGAACCGCTTTTGGAACAAGGTACCCCACTTTGTGCATATATATAGGCGCTTTTGCCTGGTATGTAACGATTCGCAGAAATAAAAGTTGGAGATCCAATAAATTGTAACGTTAAGCAGAACTCTGGCGACGTTCGTTGCATAATTTAATTTAATTTGAATTTTACCCCTAACTTTTACTGAGCTAACACTTAATTTCGGAACGAGTTGAAAGTCACGACACGATTGTAGATGAGTTGTTGAAGTGAGCTGGCCTTTCTCCTCCACGCTGCAGGGTATAACTACGCTGGTAGCTATGACGCCGTGCTGGTATTGGTCCGTCAGGTTGAGACTTGAAGATCTGGATGATTGCTCGAAGTGGACTGGTAGATGTTGACTCGTTGGCTGCTCGGAGTGAACTACCGCTGCTGGAACCTTGCCGCGATCCTGTAACTTTTGGGACGGACGGAGCTCCGAACGTTAGGTCGGCTGGCGTTCTAGACGTTGTATGCCGGATGAGCGGCCGGGGCCGCCTGCTGCGTCGTGTCGGACCCGCCCAGTCATGCCGAGGCGGACGGGAATCTAAACGTTGATATACACTTAGCGCGTCTATTGCGTTGTATTTAATTCGAGCTGAGATATGAATGTGTAATGATGCTAAGCTATAAATTGTGACTTATTGATTGAATTTAATTAATTTAAATAGCCTTTTTTGGCCTCGACAACACACCTAACAAATTATTAGCATCACAGGTATTTAACTCAAGGTCAGTACCATTAAAAAGTGTTAGGCCTTCGGAATTGTTATTTAATGTAAATTGTATGGAAACGGTTTTATTTAAATTTAGATTATTCTTATAAGACCAGCATATAATTTCCTGATAAATTATTTCAGTGGTTGTTTTTACTTCCGTTGAGTTATTTCCTGTAATTAGAACATTTGTATCATCTGCGTAGCACACGACATGAACATTTGATGTTCCTTGCAAGTAATCGATAATGTCATTGGCAAACAAAATATACAATAGTGGTCCCAAAATTGAACCCTGTGGAACTCCTTGCTTGACGCAGCAAGTCTCGCTTTCAGCTCCACAGGCCATTTCTACAGTTTGAGCTCTGTTGTCAAGATAGGAAGAGAATATTTTCTAAGCTTTCCCTCGAACACCATATCGTGCGAGTTTAGCTTTGAGCAACTGGTGATCTACCATATCAAAAGCTCGCGAGAAATCTAGAAAAAGAATAGAGCAAATTTTTTATTGTCCAGCGCCCTAATAATTTGGTGATGGAAATCACATAATGCCGACTCAGTGCTTTTATTAGTAGTGAAACCATGTTGAGCAGGAGAAAGCAGATTATTTTTTGCAGAAAGCTGAATAACTGCTCTTTGAGATGGAGTTCGAAAAGTTTTGAAAAACTACATAATAAACTAATAGCTCTGTAATTGCTATACTCATTTGGATCTCCTTTCTTATAAAGGGGATGGACGATAGCCCTTTTAAATTTGCTGGGAAAAATACCATTCTCTATGGAGAGATTTATTATATAAGCTAACGGATAACTAGTGACACATTTGCATTTTTTAATTAAATTATTAGAAATATTATCATGGCCGCTAGAATTTGAGGATTCTAGTTTATCTATAAATAATTCAACATCAGTAGTAGAAACTGCAGGTATATATATATATATATATATATATATATATATCTATGAAAATTAGGCACATTAGATTCTAAGAAATTAAAATCGCGCAAGGCATTTATATTTGTAGTGCTTGTGAAATGAATATTAAAGCCATTAGCTACATCTTCAATCGGTATTTCATCGCCATCTTTTTGAAAACATATATCTTTAGAAATTGAACCTGACCCCTGAATTTTTTAAATTATGTTCCACATAGTTTTAGTCTGTAATTTATTACGATATAAGTTATTCAGACGTGTACTAAGGCCCTTATAATTATTATCTATTTTTGCTATGTCACTGTATAAGTTTACTTGGTTTCTTAGTCTAATTATTTCAGGTGTCATATATTTGTTTTCATTTAGTTTTCTATTATTAATATTAAAACGCTTTACAGGGAAACTTGCTTCAAAATAATACAAAATTATGTCATAAAACTTGTCCACGACAGTATTAGGGCAATTTTGGGTAAGAACATCTTGCCAATTTTCATTCTGCAAATAATCATGGAACCGTGTAATATTTTCTGTGCTGAAATTTCTACGGTATATATATATTTGGTTTCATTTTTACATTTATTTTTTACTTTAATAGAAAGAAACTGAGAAAAATGATCCGATAAATACAGATCAACAACACTGACTTCAAAATTATTAATATTTGTTGTGACTAAAAAAATTGTCTATACATGTACTGGAAACCGAAGTTACTCTTGTTGGTGAGTTAACAGTAATATGAAGATCAAAGCAACAGAGATTGTGATTTACCCTACATCTAGTTGTTGCCTAGGAATCCAAGACTTTTTACGAAGCTTGTGATTTTCCTGGGGGCTAATTTCCCTTTGTCTTCAGGCGTTAATTCTGCTTGCTCTAGGAATTTTAGCCTAGTGCGGATTAACGCCTTGCATTCACAAAGTATATGTTCCACAGTTTCAGTTGCAGTATCACAGTATCTGCATTTATCGTCTACTGCCTTGCCCATATCTTGAGATGATATCTCAAGGGATAGTGGCCAGTTAGGAGGCCTGTTTTAGCCTTAATTCAGACTTTTTAAGTTCGAGAAGCCTTGTGGCATTCTTTTCCGAATAAGTTATAAACTTTTCCACTTGTCTTTGGCTTGGAGTATTCCTCCAGTAGGACTTTTTCTGATCCTTTTCCCATTTCTCGATATCCTCCGTTATGTGTAGCTTGCATGGCTAGGCCACAAAAGGGTTCAGGTCCACCTACATCAAGGTAACCTTGTTGTTGTTGGCCACTGGCCAGTTGCTTCAGGGATTGTCTACATTCCCAGCCAATTTTAGACTGGAAGGTATAGCACCTTAGAGCCTTTAATGCTGCCTGGCTATCTGATAATATATAGATCTTTGCCCTTCAAATGCCTTTATTTAGGCATTCCTGGGCATACAGATCTATAGCATGAATTTCTGCCTGGAAGATGGTTGAGGTCTTACCGACGGCTTTGGATAGCAGAAGCTCAATAAATATGAATTTCGAGGAAAGCTGGGCGAGTGGCTAGAGTCGTATCTTTCCAATCGTGCCCAGCTAGTAGAAATTAACAACACAAAATCAGCTAGATTATCTTTATGTCTAGGCGTCCCTCAAGGTTTGATCCTGGGACCACTGCTTTTTATACTTTTTATAAATGACTTACCCGATATAATAGATTCCTGTCTCCTTGTAATGTTTGCTGATGACAATTCATTCTTAAATGTAAGTGAACATATGAATAATCTTACAGTTGATACGCAGAATAAAATTAATCTATTTGTTTCCGAATTTGAAAGAAATAAATTGTTACTAAATGGCGATAAAACTGTGTTCATTCATTTCACTCCTAGAATAATTAATTATAATGAGAGTTATCTGTTGAGTATACGCTAAAATCTTGATAACGTTGCTACGAGTTGAACGTACATAAACAAATAGATACGTTGGATCTTAATGATTATCAGATATTACGTAACGAAATCACTTGGGCTACCGTGGCGTAGCAGATATCGTAAGCAAACTTGACCCGGAAAGTGATGTACGTGCCTACGATAAAATTTCTCTAGCTCAGACTATCTCAGGGCGTTAAGCCCAAGCTTACACAAACTATGATAAATTATTAGTTTACTTACTTAACAAATCACTGAGTTTTTCCATATGTAGTGGTCGCAGACGAAATAATGACACTTTCTTTAAAAAATGAAATGCACTATATTGAACAATTTACAAAATTGGTTCTCTAGAATATAACCTGGCGATGTTCACAGTTGTGGCCAATATTTCACGATTAATCAGTTATAACATTCATAAAATGCCTCGTGTAGCTACACATCGGTTTACAATATTATCATGAATTGTCATAAATTCTGCCACAAAGGTTTGATTTAAAGAACCTCCTTAAATATATGTAAATATATGCATGAAATATTTAAAAATGTACAGGTTAAAATGCCAAAAAGTATAAAATGATGTCCAGCGGAACCACTGAAGGTGGTCCCCGGTAAGTAAAAATAAACACAACACAAACACACTTATTTAGGGTGGTACGATACCGAGTCCGGTGGAAGAACTGAAGCCCTGCAGAGATGCCTTCGGGACACAAGAAATGGACCCAAGGATGGGGTTGATCGTGGCCTCACCAGCCCTGGAACCTTCCACTGTGTGTGGATGCCCCGTCCGTGGAACTCTCACTGACGAAGCCCCGTCCGTGGAACCCTCACTGATATCACAATTTAATTCACAGTCAGAAATGCACGTGAAGCGTGCTTAATGTGAGAAATTCTGACATAACCTACAAATGAAACATAATTTACCTCACTGATGAGGGAACAATCCACCAAAATTCCTGGAAGCCACAGTCGGATAAATGGGGTTGAGTCGCCTTTTAAAGTTGACACTGTATTTCCACAGGAAAGCCTTGTGTAATTTAATATCCTGCTTCCGCAGATAAAATTTACTCACAAACACAAAATATTCCGCTAAACGGAACAACAACGGATTGAGGAAATTTTCTTGAGTTGGTTATTCTAAAATCCATGCGGATGCCTTGAATAAAATCAAGATTCACAGAATAACAACTAACCAACAAGCCAAGCCAAACCAACCAAAATGTCTGCTTCCGTTTTTCCTGTTGATCACGTGTCACAAATGTGTCGCCCTCCCATGGAGAATAGCGAAATGTGTTACGGACGTGTAGCAGTTGTTATAATGCGGCCCACAAAACGCTAAAGCGTATGGTGGGTCGCATACGCTAGAGGTCCGTAACAACTCCCCCTTTACTCGCAGGAAAAAAAAATCGAAGATTTTTTTTTTCTTACTAGCTTCTCACCAGAGGATGGATAATTGGTGGGGAGACTTAATATGCACGGGGATGGCTAACCCGCCTCCCAAGTTACCATCAGGCATAACAATGAAAATAATGAGACTTAAATGCACGAGGATGACTAACTCGTCTCCTAAGTTATCATCAGGCATAACAACAAAAATAATGTCAAAATAAGGAGACTTAAATGCACGGGGATGGCTAACTCGTCTCCCAAGTTACCATCAGGCATAACAACACAACTCAAAAAAAAATACATAGAGAAAAAAAAGAAGGGGAAAAAAAAAGACAAAAAAAACGCATAAGGACTTAACAGCTAGGAAGTAGCTCGCCCCAAGGCTACTCCACCAGCAAAACAATGAGGTACGGGAGTGTTCCCCGTCACACCACGACGACCACCCTTGCTAGACAACGAGGTTAGTCTGAAGCCCAGTAGTGCCTACCCGGGTAATGATAACCAGGCCTAGACCAGGCTACCTCCAAGCAGCACCTCCCAAGCTCGAGCCTCTCCAGACGGATACCTTTAAAGGCAGCTGCCAGCAATGTGAGCGCCCCCAACGAGACGGAGTCCCTCAAGACGCAAGCGCCACACAAGACCATTTTTGGGGACTTTTACCCCTCGCAGGTATAACCACGGTGATGGTATTCGTGCATCCCCCATCACAGAGATCCAACCAAAGACACTTCCTCCCGTGAGGCGGAAAGAGGTGAAAACTTACTCAGTGGGTTTCAGCCACCTGAGCAAGACCAATGAACCAGAAAAACAAATGTTACTACCAAATTAACGACAGAAGTGACCTAAAACCATGTCACTAAGACCAACATAAAAAAAACGAATTCGTCATTGCCTATTCGGATGCCTAAGTACGTCAACGGAACTAACAGAACAGACCACAACTAGTTGTCATCGGGAGGGTGTGCTTTCAGATCTTTTATGTGCCACACTGAACGTTTACCGTCAGAACCTTCGAGCTCGTAAGTCCATGGTGAGAGAATTTTTCTAATCGTGAAAGGACCCACAAATTTAGGTGCTAACTTTGCCGTGAAATATTTAGAGGCAGCAGACTGGGCGTGAGAACGTCTCCAGACCTTTTGCTTCAAAACAAACTTATCGGGTCTGCGTCTTAAGTTATACTGTTTCTTACTGGATTTATGGGCCTTTAATATTCTACTCTGAACATCCTTATAAATTTTTGCGAAGGCAAGTTTACGGTTTTCAGGATTTACAACTGGATACTCAGACTCAGAAGGTACGTACTTATCACTGTTGCCATCTAACGAAATTTCACGACCAAAATTGACAAAATTAGGCGTTAGGACTGTAACCTCATGTTTGGACGATCTAATGGCAAAACCTATTTTCGGCAAAAATTGATCCCAAGCCCTGTGATTATTCTTTACATATGCAGATAACATAGTCTTAACAACACGATTTACCCTTTCAGTCAGGTTGCATTGAGGGTGGTAATTTGCAGTGTACGCTATTTCAATGTTGTAAGTTTTCGCAAGATTTTGGAAACGGTTACTCTGAAACTGACGACCATTGTCTACCACTATAGTCTTCGGAGCGCCAAATAAGAGAATGACATTATCCTCGATGACCTGCGATATGCTATTAGCGGTAGCTGACCTCAACGGAAACACCATGGCAAACTTACTAAAATTGTCACACACGACAAGAATAAACTGATAACCCTTAGCCGTCCTGGGTAATGGACCCATCAGATCGGCACTAACTAATTGCCAAGGTTTTCCAACGGTAGGTGTCTTACTCAACAAATTTCCCCTAAGTGACTTCTGTTCAGGTTTAGTACTTATGCAAATCTCACATTGCCTAACGAACTTAGCCACATCGGCCTTTAATTTCGGCCAATAATACCTATTTCCCACTCGAGCCACAGTCTTATGGACCCCTGCGTGTCCACAACTCGCATCGCAATGCAACGACCTAATTATTTCTAGGCGTTTCTCTTTGGGTAAAACCAGTCTCCAAGTGTCGGCAGGATCTGCTAACTCGGGATAACGCAAACGTACATACTTGTACAACTGGCCATTCTGTATACGCCATAAGGGATAACGCATAGGAGACCTTTCGACTCGCTCTAACATTCTCAAATACCATTTATCGGTGGGAGAATCAGCATGGTCCGTGACCGAGAATACTTCGATGGATTCCACCGTTACTGGTACTGAACGAGACAGAAAATCAGGGACGGTATGTTCAGAGCCCTTGCGATGAATCAGTTCAAAATCATAAGGTTGCAGACGAAGTGCCCATCTGGCCAATCGACCTTGGGGATCTTTCAGCTGCTGCAACCATAGCAAAGAATGACAATCCGTTATGATTTTGAAGTGGAAACCTTCCAGATAGTGACGTAGCTTCTCCACTGCCCAAATTACGCCAATGCATTCTCTTTCGACCGAGCTATATTTGCGCTCCTGGCTAGTCAAAGAACGGGACAAATAGCAAATTACCTTTTCGCCATCATCAAATTGCTGCGTGAGCACGGCACCGACACCGAATGCCGACGAATCTGTCTGCACATAAAAGGTACGCTCAAAATCAGGACAGGTCAAAATAGGTGCAGTAACCAAACACTCCTTAAGAAGTTTAAAAGATTTCTCGCACTCAGGCGACCAACACCAACTAACATTCTTCTTAGTGAGGTTCGACAAAGGAGCCACTATTGTAGAAAACTGCGGTACAAACCTTCGATACCAAGATGCTGTGCCTATAAATCTACGAATTTCCCTAACGTTTTTCGGAGAAGGTACACTCAAAATCGACTCTACTTTCGCTGGGTCAGGACGTAAACCATACTTATCAACAACATATCCCAAGTACTTTAGCTCAGGACGGCAAAATTGACACTTGTCAAAACTAACTATCAGCCCAGCAGAATGCAAGCGATCAAAAACCTTCTGCAACGTCTCTAGGTGAGATTCGAAATCCTTCGACACTACCACGATGTCATCCAAATAAACCAAAACCGAAGGCTGCAAATCAGCTCCAAGCACGGTATCAATAAGACGCTGCCAAGTCGCAGGCGCATTTGACAACCCAAAAGGCATAACTCGAAACCTATACAAGCCATTAGGTACAGTGAAAGCAGTATAGTCTTTGGAAGATTCAGCAATAGGAACTTGCCAATATGCACTCTTAATATCTAATGAACTTAAATATTTGGCATCCCTCAACTGATCTAATATGGAGGAAATCAGCGGCAGAGGATAGGCATCCTTTTTAGTAACAGCGTTAAGGCGCCGGTAATCTACACAAAAACGCAGAGTTTGATCCTTTTTCTGAACTAAACATATTGGGGAAGACCAAGGACTTTTACACGGTTCGATGATATTTAACTCCAGCATTTTCTTAATTTCATCATCAATAAGTTTTTGTCTGGCAGGCGAAACAGGATAGTATCTCTGTTTGATAGGTTTGGTATCTGGGAGTAACTCGATCTCATGAGAAACGAGATGTGTACGACCAAGGGAAGTACCCATCAGTTTCCGGTTTTCATCCACCAAACTATCCAGAGCTAGTTTCTGTGATACACTCAAAGAAGTTTCGTCAAGGACACTGTTAACCTCAACGAGTGGTTCCTGCTCAGAAAAATGCCAAACATCTTGTCGTAAATCTGGTATAATATTCATCGCCACCCAAAAATCTATCCCTAGAATTAACTTATGCGGTATTTCCGGAACTACTAGGACATCTATTACATGAACCTTGTCACCCAAGCAGAAAGGAACAGATACATAACCTATAACGGAACAGACTTGCCCGTTAGCCACTCTGCACTCATTGACAGAAGGCTTCAAACTTAAACCAATCTGCTGGAAGACCTCAAAACCGGATGATCCTACCATTGTCCTGGTAGCACCTGAATCCAACAAACCCATCATAGGAAAACCTAACACCGAAAGTTGTAAGTAAGGACGCTGATCACCAACCACATGAGAAATGACATAATCGAGAAAAATTTGTTGTTTTAAGTCAACAATATTGCTGGTCGACTCACATACACCGGGAGAAACTGTTCGACCAATTAGCGTCTCCCTGGACAGTTTTCCGAACGCGAACACTTAGGACAGGACCTAATCGTAACCTCTGCTTTACCACATTTATAGCAGAACTTCTTCCTAGGAGCCTGACACTCCCGATGCCCATGACCTACTTGACCACAATTAAAACATTTGATTCCAGAATGTTGGACTTCATCCACGACGAGACTAGAACAAGAGGTTGAGCGAGAAGTAGTAGAACTAGTAGATGCATAAGCCAACTCTGGTATAAGAGATTTACTCTTAGGTGGAGGAGGAACATATGACTTAGCCAATTGTCGTTTCGAGTCGAGCATACGACAACATTGCAGGAGTTGCGTGACGGAAGTTATATCTTCAAAAGCAAGAAAAGGATGATAGTATGGATCTATGCGCTCCAAAATGATTTCGAGTTGGGTTCCCATAGGTATTGGAGTGTGCATCTTCTTGAACAACCCAATCATACTAGCGATGTACAATCCTATACTTTCCTGACTACCTTGAGTACGTCGCTTAATCTCCTCAAACAAGTCGCGGTCAAAAGACTCTGGCATGAACTGTTCTCTCATTGCCTCCACTAAGGATGGCCAATCGGTGGCCCAGTCTTTCACCAGATTATACCAATTGTAGGCATCTCCCTCGAATAAGTCTACTGCATCTTTAAATAACCGTGCGCGTGAAATACCACGAGACCTCCGTTTCTCCTCGACGCGTTCTAAGAAAGTTGAAAAAGACATGTCGCCCTTGCGGCCAGTAAATTTCAAGCCCCAGTCTCTAACCGGTACGGGTTTAGGTTTCGCAGCCTCCTCCTCATCTGAACTAAAATCAGCAGCTATTGCAGAGCTATGCGCATCAGGCTGAACCTGAGCCATGGCATTATGCAACACCGACATATCGAGGATGGCTGACTCTTTAAGCTTACGATCCCCGCGGGCCTTATCCTTAAGTTTATCAAAAGCTAACAATAATTTGAGCCAAGTACTGGACTTCACACCTTTTTGCTCGTCATTAGTGGGCATGGACCTGTTAACACGACCCAACGCATGAGCTATCTTGGAAACAATCCCCTTGTATTTACTATCGCGCTCGCTACCTACAAATTCATCAATAAGTTTTTGAATAGCAGCTAGGGATGCTGTTAGAGCTTCAGAATCGACAGTGAATTGGTACGGGTATGGAGGACTTTTAATAGCCAAAGTAGTTTTTTCTAAATGTATGGCTTCTCTTAAAACGGTGCGCAACTCTGCCACAGTAAGATCGCTACCATCTCCTAAGCCACGTACTTGTAGTTCATAAACAAGCTCCTCCCTAACTAATCTATTGACATCTAACTTAATTTGTGAACTGGCCATATTGAATTTTCGACCAAACACACAAAAAAAACGACAAAATCAGGTAAATTAACAAAACGACGCTGGACGTCGGTACGTATATAGACGCGAAAAAGCTTACCAACACTAATAAGTACTTAGCAATGTGTAATAACGACAAAATCAAGTAAATTGGCAAAACGACGCTGGGCGTCGGTACGTATATAGACACAAAAAACTTGCCAACACTAACAAGTACTTAGTAATGAGTAAAAATGACAAAATCAGGTAAATTAACAAAACGACGCTGGGCGTCGGTACGTAAAAAAAGTTTACAAACACTAATAAGCACTTAATAATGTATAAAAACGACAAAATCTAGAAAATTAGCAAAACGACGCTGGGCGTCGGTACGTATCAACAACAAAAAAAACTGTTGGCGGCACTTAGGAATCTTTCCAATGGTTTATACGCAACAACTATTGTTTACTAATCCGCTCATGAAATAGTAAGACAAGAAAAACGAAGTCACCCCCCTACCAAAAAAAGCGAAGCGATTACGCTGAGGCAAAGTAACCCCCTTTTGATGTGTGTCACGTAACGTTACTATGTGTCTGGATATTATTTCATATGCAAACCACCAACAAATGGAACACTCAATTTATCACCAAAAAAAAACTTAATTAGGGGCGATACTACTATCCCCTTGAGATAACTTCACTATTTAAGTTGGGCGCCACTGCTATAGCCTTGAGATAACTGTACTATATTGAACAATTTACAAAATTGGTTCTCTAGAATATAACCTGGCGATGTTCACAGTTGTGGCCAATATTTCACGATTAATCAGTTATAACATTCATAAAATGCCTCGTGTAGCTACACATCGGTTTACAATATTATCATGAATTGTCATAAATTCTGCCACAAAGGTTTGATTTAAAGAACCTCCTTAAATATATGTAAATATATGCATGAAATATTTAAAAATGTACAGGTTAAAATGCCAAAAAGTATAAAATGATGTCCAGCGGAACCACTGAAGGTGGTCCCCGGTAAGTAAAAATAAACACAACACAAACACACTTATTTAGGGTGGTACGATACCGAGTCCGGTGGAAGAACTGAAGCCCTGCAGAGATGCCTTCGGGACACAAGAAATGGACCCCAGGATGGGGTTGATCGTGGCCTCACCAGCCCTGGAACCTTCCACTGTGTGTGGATGCCCCGTCCGTGGAACTCTCACTGACGAAGCCCCGTCCGTGGAACCCTCACTGATATCACAATTTAATTCACAGTCAGAAATGCACGTGAAGCGTGCTTAATGTGAGAAATTCTGACATAACCTACAAATGAAACATAATTTACCTCACTGATGAGGGAACAATCCACCAAAACTCCTGGAAGCCACAGTCGGATAAATGGGGTTGAGTCGCCTTTTAAAGTTGACACTGTATTTCCACAGGAAAGCCTTGTGTAATTTAATATCCTGCTTCCGCAGATAAAATTTACTCACAAACACAAAATATTCCGCTAAACGGAACAACAACGGATTGAGGAAATTTTCTTGAGTTGGTTATTCTAAAATCCATGCGGATGCCTTGAATAAAATCAAGATTCACAGAATAACAACTAACCAACAAGCCAAGCCAAACCAACCAAAATGTCTGCTTCCGTTTTTCCTGTTGATCACGTGTCACAAATGTGTCGCCCTCCCATGGAGAATAGCGAAATGTGTTACGGACGTGTAGCAGTTGTTATAATGCGGCCCACAAAACGCTAAAGCGTATGGTGGGTCGCATACGCTAGAGGTCCGTAACAACGTTCAAACGAACGTACCTTAGCTTGTAATATTTTTAGTCAATAGGTTGGTAGTAGTAGTTGAAGTTGACGAGTAGGAGATAGAGAAGTTAAGAGTATTTGTTTGTAGAAACGTTTTGTTTTTTAATTAAATAATTAAGAGAAAAATAAGGTGTATTATTGAAAGAAGAAAGTGCTTACATTTTAAAGATAAATATAAGAGGTTATGGGCCCAGATCACAATCAAAAAGGGTGGTAAAACTTAGAAGGAAGAATATCAGGTTAGAATTAGTCATGGCACAAATTGGCGCTAAAAGTTTTCTGATTGAACCGCTTGATGGTGAAAATTACTATAATTGGAAATTCAGGATGGAACTTATATTGGCAGAAAATGGTGTTGCTGATTGCATTAAAAAGGAAACAGATCTTACAACATTATCAGAAGAGGAGAAAAAGGAAGAAACGAAAATGGACAATAAAGCAAAGTCTCTCATAGTGCAATGTGTAAAAGATAATCAGTTAGAAAGTTTGAGAGAAAAGAAAACAGCATGCAGTATGTGGAAAATGTTAGAAGAAAAGCATGAAAAGAAAGGTTTACCAGGCAAACTATATCTAAAGAAAAAAATGTTATCAATGAAGCTAAATGAAGGAGAACCATTGGAAGGTTTTTTAAACAAAGTTGATGAAATTCTAAGGCAATTAAAGGCAACTGGAGTGGTTATAGATCAACAAGATATAATATGTAACTTATTGTTAACGCTGCCAAAATCTTTTGAAACTGTGGTTACTGTGATTGAAAATATGCCTTCAGACAAACTTGAGTATGAAGATGTTAAGAAGAAACTGTTAGCAGAAGAAGAGAAAAAACATTTAAACAGGAGAAAACAGGTAGTCGCTACTGACCAGACTGCTTTTGGTACAGAAATGGTTTGTTTCCGTTGCGGTAAGCCAGGACACATAAAAAGAAATTGTCGAGTAAACATAAACAATCAAGGTGACGGTGCAGTTCATAGAAGTTCGGAAGGTGGTTCAGGATATTTTCAAGGTTACCGAGGTGGTATTCAACATTATTCAGGCAGAGGTTTCAATGTCAACAGAGGTTTTCGTGGAGGTAATCGAGGGAATCATATAAGAGGTCAAGGTAAGCATCAACGTCAACAATATACAAGCAGAAGTAATTTTGTTGAACAAGAACCATCGACTAATCAGGTTAGTGAAGTGAATGAATCGATATGTTTTATTAGTGAGATGAACAAGACAGATATGATAAGTAATAAAAACGATATAATCAATTTTTGTATAGATTCTGGATGTACTGATCATTTGATTAATAACAAGGGATTTTTCTCAGATATTATAATGTTAGAAGAACCAATTAAAATAGCTGTAGCTAAAAATGGCAATCATTTATTAGCAGTAGGTGTAGGTAATATAGGTGTTTATAGTTATGTACAAGGTAGAAAGATAGATTGTCAAATCAAAAACGTTTTTTATGTACCTGACCTGAAAAGAAATTTATTGTCTGTAAAAAGGTTAGAAATGGCAGGAATAAAAATAATTTTTGATAATGGGGAAGTAAAATTAATAACCAGTGATCGAAATTTAATAGGTATAGGCAAAAGAAACAACTTGTACGAAATTGATTTTGAAGTAAAACTTGAGTACCAATGTCAAAATGTTATGGTAGAAAGAAATGATTTTAAATTATGGCATAAAAGATTTGCACATTTGAACTATTTTAGTCTTGGAAAATTAATAAAAGGTAAAATGGTAGAAGGTATAGATGAAAATATACAAATTTGTAAAGTAGATTTTTGTGAACCATGCATTGCGGGTAAAATGTCAAGAAAACCTTTTGGAATTAGAAGTAGAAGTAATAGAATACTTGAAATTGTGCATACAGATATATGTGGTCCAATTTCCCCTATTGCATATGACGGGAGCAAGTACTTTATTACATTTATTGATGATTATTCAAATTTTACGGTGACTTATTTAATAAAAAACAAAAGTGAAGGTTTTGAGAAATTTAGAGAGTATTTTGAGATGACAAAATCGATGTTTGGGTATTCAATATCTAAGCTAAGATGTGACAATGTGGTGGAGAGTATGTGTCAGGTGAATTTAGAAATTTTGCAAAAAGAATGGGGTAATATTAGATTATACTATACCGTACACTCCACAACATAACGGAAAGGCTGAGAGGAAAAATAGAAGCTTAGTAGAACGTGCTAGGACAATAATAAATGAGTCAGGGGTCCCAAAAGTTTTGTGGGGTGAAGCAATATTATCAACCAATTATATTTTGAATAGAGGACCAACAGAAGGGTTAAACGATGTTACAACCATCTGAAATGTGGTACAAAAAAAAAACCAAATGTTGATAATTTAAGGGTATTTGGATGTGCTGTTTACAATCATGAGAGAAAAGAAAATAGAGATAAATTTGATTCAAAAGTTGAAAAATGTGTAATGGTGGGATACGCCCCGAACGGTTACAGATTATGGGATGTAAATAAAAATAAAATAATTGTGGCAAGGGATGTAAAGTTTGATGAAAATAATTTTTGGTATAAAAATAATTTAGTGGAGATTTTAAGTGAAGAAGTTTCAGAAATAGAAAGTGATTCAAAAAACAAAGGTAATATAGATATTGTAGGGGAAAGTAAAATTATTGAAAATAATACACAAGGAAATAAGCGACAAACAAAAGTTCCTTCAAAATATGACGATTTTGAATTATATATGGCTTTTGATGCCATGCGTTTTGTGGAGGATATACCGAAATGTTATGAGGATGTACAATGCAGACCAGATAGGGAATTGTGGGAAAATGCGATGAAAAGAGAGATAGATTCAATAAATAAGAATAATACATGGGAGATAGTGAAACAGCCAAAGAATACAAAAATTTTAGATACTAGATGGGTAGATACTTTTAAATCGTTAGAACAAGATGAAAGGGATAAATACAAGGCAAGGTTAGTAGTACGTGGATTTGCTCAAGATAATATCACAGACTACGATGAGATATATTCACCAGTGGCAAGAATGACTACAATTCGCACTTTACTAAGTGTAGGGACACAGTATTCATACTACTTTAGACAACTAGATGTAAAGACCGCGTTTTTAAATGGGACGCTAGACGAAAAAGTTTATATTTATCCACCAAAAGGTCAAATGATAGATTTTGGAAAAGTTTTGAGGTTGAATAAGTCATTGTATGGTTTGAGACAGTCCTCGAAATGTTGGAACAATGAGATTAATAAATACTTAATCAATTTGGGTTTCGAGAGATCTGAAAATGATCATTGCTTATATATGTTGAATTTCGATACTGACAGAACTCGTGACAGAGTGTATTTATTAATGTATGTTGATGATCTCATAATAGCTGGTAAAAGTTTAGATAAGATTAATTTTATTGTAAACAAATTGATGACACGTTTTGAAATTAAAGACAAAGGAAGCCTTGAACATTTCTTGGGTTTAGAAATAAACTATAATAGAGATCAAGTTGTTTTAAAGTTACATCAATCAAATTATACCCAGAAGATTTTGAATAAGTTTAATATGCAAAATTGTAAAGATATAGACACTCCTATAGATCCTAAATTAAAACTGTGCAGTGAAAACGATAATTTACTTACAGAGAAACCAGTCAGACAATTAATAGGATGTTTAATGTATTTAATGTTAGGGTCATGTCCAGACATTTGTTTTGCTCTAAATTTTTTTAGTCGATATCAAAATAAGGCTACCGATAAAACTTGGATATATTTAAAAAGAATTCTTAGATATTTGCATAAAACAGTTTTCGTTGGTTTAGAGTTTAAAAGACAAAATGAGCAAGGATTAATTTGTTTTGTAGACGCAGACTGGGATAATGATTTGAGAGATAGAAAATCAGTTACTGGGTTCATTTTTAAAGTTTTTGGAAATACTATTATTTGGGCAACTAAGAAACAACACTGTATTACATTATCAACCACTGAAGCAGAATTAGTTGCTCTTTGTAACGCAGTTCGTGAAGGTCTATGGTTAAGGAAATTGTTATCTGATTTTGACATAGATGTAAAAACTGTTAATTTTTTTGAGGATAACCAGGGATGCATAGCATTGATTAAAAATCCAAGTAATAACAAGAGAGTTAAGCATTTAGATCTTAAGTTTAATTTTGTGTGTGAATGTTTGCAAAAGAATTATATTCAACTAAAGTATGTAGAGACGGCTTCACAACAAGCCGACATTTTTACAAAAGGTTTGCCATGTAATTCTTTTTCAAAATTAAAATATGATATTGGTCTTAGGGATTTTAGCGAAGGGGGGTGTTGAGTATACGCTAAAATCTTGATAACGTTCAAACGAACGTACCTTAGCTTGTAATATTTTTAGTCAATAGGTTGGTAGTAGTAGTTGAAGTTGACGAGTAGGAGATAGAGAAGTTAAGAGTATTTGTTTGTAGAAACGTTTTGTTTTTTAATTAAATAATTAAGAGAAAAATAGGGTGTATTACTGAAAGAAGAAAGTGCTTACATTTTAAAGATAAATATAAGATTATCTACTAAGAATTCATGGAATGTCTTTGGAACAAGTCACCTCCACAAAATTTCTAGGGTTGCATGTAGATAATGCTTTAAACTGGGAAAATCATATTACCGCATTATGTAAAAAGTTGTCGCCTATTGGTTTTGCCCTGTATAGGCTGAGAAACATTGCAAATAGGACTGTTATGTTATCATACTACTATGCACAATTTTATTCCCGAATTGCATATGGTATCGTGTTTTGGGACTCCTCTCATCACTTTGAAAGAGTCTTCAAATTACAAAAGAAGGCAATCAGAAATATTATGGGAGTCAGTATGCGCACCACCTGTAAAATTTATTTTAAGGAATTGCAAGTGTTACCGTTGGCTTGCATTTATATCATGGAATTAGTTGTGTTTGTGAAGTCCAATTTGAATGTTTTTTTAAGAAATAATTATAACCATGATTACAACACTAGGAGACAGAACAACTTATTGACTCCTAGTCATTATTTATCACTTTACGAAAAAAGCCCCATATATACGGGATTAAAGTTATATAATAAGCTTCCAGAACATATCAAGCAAATTAGTAATATAAAAATGTTTAAAACGCAAGTTAAGAACCTATTACTGGAGTTCGTTTTTTATACTGTAAATGATTTTATTCAACACTCATTTGATATTTAATATTGTATTCAAACTGGATGCCTGTATATCTTCCCTGTTCCGATATGTATGCCTATATTCTCTATTTTAAATGCCATTGCAATGAATTTCTCCTCGTGAAGCAATTTATTACAATTATTTTATTCTTCCTTTGTTGTAAATGTATACGTGAACATACTGTTTTTTTATTTTATGATTGTTTTTTATACTTTTAACATGTAGTTTGTAAAATATTATAGTTTGTTCTATTACTCAATGTACCTGATGAATCCGACACCTTATTGTATTTTGGTCTGATGGATAATAAATATTATTATTATTTTTTACAAAAAACCAGTCACCCTCCGACCCTCACAGAGGGGAGCTGGTAATACCAATAGCCACTCCCCACGCCCGTGGGGTGAGTGACTACCGGGTCCGAGAATCGTGTGCCCTGAGTAGACGCAATGAACCGACGATGATAGCCTTCTGCATTCTGCCGGCTAAGATCTCTGCCGAATCTCGGCATGCCGGTATAGGGCTCCTATAATCAGTACCACTATTTTAACAGAATGGCCTGGATAAAGCCTGCGGAGTTCGAAGAGCAAATCTCGATATTTTGTCCGTTTTTCCTTCTCTTTCAAGACAATGTTGCTCTCAGCGGGAGCTGACAATTCCACGACATACATTGTCTTGAGTTGGTGGTCAAGGAGTACTATATCAGGCTTGTTGGCTTGTATTTGCCTGACGGTGGGAAACGAGTAGTTCCAATAAATTAGGCACTTCTCATTCCCCACAACGGACTCAATATCCCCCGGAACGTAAGGCAGCACTGGTGTTTCGTATATTATATAACATGGCTGCCAGTGAACAGTTGTGCAGTCAAAGTGTCCATAAAAGTTACTTTCTCTGCTGTAAAAATAAAGAGATAAATAACTATATATGTGTGCAATGCTGTGGTATTTATCATAAAAGCTGCTTATTACGTGAAAACAAGAAAACTGTTACCTTTATTGGTGGAAACAAAATAAATTGTTGTGCATCATTTCAAGAAACAAATGACGACATTTTAGATATTTCTAATTATGATAACTTAATAAGTGACTTGTCCAGAGAAAATGTACTCAAGGATGGATATATAAAAAGATTGAAAGATGACAAACATTGGATCCAAGAAGAAGCTATAAAAAACGAGGAAGAATTGGAAATTATTATAAAAGAACAGGAGAAACAAATCAATGAATTAAATCAACGTATTCAAGAGCTACAAAAACATTTGAATTTTAATCAGGCAAAAACTATAGAGGTAAAAAATGCATGTACGCAGACTAAAATAGATAAGATATTAAAGAATAAAAAAGCTGTGTCCACACAAACTGAGATAAAAAAAGAAATGAAAATAAATATAACAGACAACAAAGTTATAAAACCAAAGGATAAAAAATTAATCTATTTACAGTGTGATGAGGATGCAATTAATGCAGACAAATGTAACATGAATACTGTGTCATTACCACTAAATACAAAACTATCAAAAATAAACCTCTTTTCAACCCAGGATAGAAACAACCCTAGTGACGTACCTGAAATTAATTCAGCAGATACAAAAAATCAGAAATATTCAGATGACTGTTGCTTAAATAAATATTTAAAAAGGAATACGCCAAAATCACAAGTTCTTCTAGTAACTGACGAATTTGGGAAAAATATTTGCAGACAAATTAGAAAAAGTTCAGATATGGCAAAGTATGAAATAACAACAATTATTAAACCAGGAGCATCATTACACCAGGTTATGGAAAATATAGACATTCTTTCTAAAAATTACACTCTTGATGATTATATTGTGGTAATAGGTGGATCAAATGACTTTCTGAGAAAAAAATCACCATCTTTTCGTATTCTTTGTGACAAAATGAAATCGTGTACTCATACTAATATGTTATTTACATCAGTTCCCTATGGCAGCTCCGAGCTAAAAAATAAGTACATCTACAAATACAACCAGAAATTAAGTGATTTTGTTTTTCGTTTCGATAAACTTATTCCAGGAAAATTTCAAGTTATAGACATAAATTTAAGTACCCATAATAATCCATCAACAGTTCGTAAAATAACTAACGCTATTCATTTCAAATATTGCCTTAATAAAACTCTAAAATTTGTAAATATTACACATGATTGTGAACCACATCAATTCATTATGAGAAAAGACAAAGATCAAGAGAGGATATCAATCTTAAATAAAGTATGTGGGAATAAGGCATTGCATGAAGAAGGAATTTGTAATACAAGTGCAAGACAGGATTTTTTATATCCTCGCCTGTCACAAATTCAAGAAACTTAAGTAAATTTATTACCTTTTGCCATCAAAATATTCAATGTTTAGGAAACAAAATATTAATAGTAGATGATATTTTTAATAATGATTATTATAGTGACTTTTTACTGCTTACGGAACATTGGCAAACTGAAGAAAAATTAAATGAAATTAAACTTAAGGACTTTAATTTATGCAATTCATTTTGTAGATCTTGGTTAAAACATGGTGGTGTTGCTATTTACAAAAATGACAAGTTCATATGTGACGTTACTAAATATAATATTAATGAATTTTCTGTTGAAGGTGTAATGGAATGTTGTTGTATTAAGTTAGGTGTACACAAAATTACCGTAGTTGTTATTTATCGACCACCAACTGGTGACTTTCAACTTTTTTTAACTTTAATGGAGGGTATGTTATCAGCTATTTGTAATACAAAAGATTGTATTATCATTGGTGGAGATTTTAATTTAGACTTTTTAATTCCCAGTGTTAATCTAAGTCTATTAATAGATTTATTGTCTTGTTTCGATGTGAATGTAAGTGTAAAAACTCACACAAAAGTAACTAGTGTCTCGAAGACATGTATTGACAATTTTTTAATTTATTCTAATACCGAATATAGTGTAAAAGTTATAAATCTCTGTGTGTCAGATCATTTTTCTCAATTCTTAAAACTGGATACTGAGATTACACAAAAACAGGAGAAAAATAAGTACAATTATCGAAGACACTTTAGTTCAGAAAATATAATCCGCTTCCGGAATTATCTTAGAGACGAAGATTGGCAGGATATTTTCCTCCACGATTGTCCTGATACAGCTTTCGACATCTTTTCTAAAACATTACTTTATTACTTTGAGATATGTTTCCCAATTAAACGTTTTTCGGCAAAGAAAGAAAATAAGTTCATCATGACACCTGAGTTAACTGAACTAAAAAATAATGTGGCTCTCTACAGTACACTGAGTGAACACAATGCTAATTATGCTGTGATTAGCAAACATTTAAATAAGTGTTATAGGGAAAAATTAAAAATTGCTCAAAGGGAATATTATGACAGCCAAATTACAACATCTGACAATAAATCCAAAACAATGTGGAGAATTATAAATAATCTTCAGAAAAAAAATAACAAAAAAAGTGAAATTGTTATATTTAATGATAATGTTAAAATGGGTGATTTAGATGTTGCAAATAATTTTAATTTACATTTTACCTCCTCTAATGACAATAACATCCGAGACCTAGAATTTCTAAATAATAATGTTCTCTATTGCAACCAGACAATTAGCATGTGTAAAATACGTGAGGGTGATATAATATCTCTACAGGCTAAATTAAAAAACTCCAATTCATCTGGCATTGATAATATTTCAAATAATTTATTTAAAAAATGTAGTTTAGAGTTGTGCAGGCCTCTAGCATATCTAATAAATTTAGCTATAGAAAAAGGAAGATTTCCAAATAAGTTAAAACTGGCCGCAGTTATACCACTCTATAAAAAAGGCGATTCTAATAATTATGCCAACTACAGAGCAATAAGTCTACTCTGTAGTATTTCTAAACTTTACGAACTAGCAATAAAAGAACAGCTAACTATTTTTTTAAACCAAAATAACATTCTTTCTAAGTCGCAACACGGTTTCATAAAAAACAAAAGTACTGAATCAGCGCTGTGCGAGTTTCAAAATATAATTGTTGATGCTTTGGATAATAAGCAACAAGTTCTAGGCTTATTTGTAGATTTCTCACGTGCATTTGACTATGTTGATCATGATCTATTACTAGCAAAATTGTCGAGATATGGAATTAGAGGCACTCCGTTAAGTCTCTTAACATCGTATTTAAAAGGAAGAACACAAATTGTTAAAATAAATAATGTTACAAGTACTAGTTGTGATATTAAACAGGGTGTACCGCAAGGGTCGATTCTAGGACCTTTGCTGTTTATAGTCTTTGCCAATGACATAATTAACTTCTTAAACAGCAACTACCCAACAACTCGTACTGTATGTTATGCCGACGATACCAATGTTTTAGTAGTAGAAAATGATTTAGACACTCTTAAAAGTACAGCCCGACATGTATATCAGAGTATAATTCTGTGGTCAGAAAAAAATTGTTTGCAATTAAATAGAGATAAAACAAACTCAATTTTATTTAGAATACGAGGAGATGTTAATAAACTTTGTCTCTTTGAAAATGAAGAACTTGAGTTTACTTGTACTGAGTCAGTTAAGATGTTGGGTATTGTTTTCGACTACAAATTAGTGTGGTTACCACATCTTGACATGTTATGTTGCAAATTGCGTAAAAGCTGCTACGCTCTAAACTATTTGGCAAAACATTGTAGCCCACACGTGCTCTTAACATTATATTATGCAAATTTTCATTCGCACTTAAAATATGGAATAGTTAATTGGGGAACAAGTGTTCAAGTAAATAGAGTATTTATACTTCAAAAGTATGCTATAAGGGTAATTGCTGGATTAGACTATCGCCAGTCATGTCGTAATGCCTTTAAGGACTTGAAAATTTTAACGGTTGCGGGAACCTATATTTTAGAAGTGTGTACTTATGTATATAAAAATATTTCACTGTTTTTGGCAAACCAACAGGATCATGGTCATGATACTAGGTTAAGAGGCTTGCTACTACCCAATAACTTCCGCACTACATTTTATCAAAAAAGTTTTTATTACACTGGATGTAAATTTTATAATGCGTTAAACCCCGAAATTAAAAACTCTTCCAATGCTCATACTTTTAAATCGAAATTAAAAGAATATTTGCTGCAAAAGAACTGTTATACCCTTCAAGAATTTTTTTAAAACAAAAACATCCATTTAAAATTTTAAAACTATGCAATTATATTAATATATGTTATGTTTGTAATATTTTATTACTATATGTTTATGTCATTTACATATAAATGTGTGTGTATGTACTTATAAATATAGTTTATGTGTGTGTTTACTTTTAAATGTTATATACCTACTTTTCTTGACTTTTTCTTTTGTTAGTGTATTTTATACATTTAAATGAAAGAAATAAAATATATTATTATTATTATTATTATTATTATCCCATACGAGTGCCTTAGATAATAGTAAAGCACTCGTAATGCTGCGTTGTGTCTATGAATATAGGCCGAGACTGCGTATGTCGGGCTAGCCGACAGTAAGTGCATTACAGTCTCCGGCCCCCCCGCGGCAGGCCCTGCAGCTGACATCAGGGACCTCCATACCCATGACACGACGTCGATAGACGAGAGTGTTAAATACACCATCCTGGCAAGCCATTATGAATCCTTCGGTCTCAGATTTCAGCCCAGCTGACCTTAAGAAGGCGAAGGTCAGCCTTTCGGATAAGCCGAGGTCTTCTATATTTTTATAGAAGACCCCGTGCAATGGCTTATCCTTATGGAGCTGCAGAAGGATGTTGTGTTCTGCAGCTCTAATGTGGGCTTTTAGTCGAACGGGTTCCAACTCGGTGACAGAGTCGGGGTTTACCCGCTCGACTTCGAAGATGAGACCAAGTTCATCGGCTGCTCTCCGTGCTGCCTTAAAGAGAAAAGCTCCTACCTCTGCATTTTCATGGTCTCGGACCATGCAGAGGAGGGGATCCGAACTCCTGATGACCTTACATGCTCCATCCAGAACCATCCTGCTATGGAGATTCTCCAAGCTCAAGAGTCCACGGCCTCCCCGATGTCGTGGGAGATATAGCCGTGGAACGGACGATTTAGGATGCAAGCTCCTATTGAGATGCATCTTCTTGCGCGTTACTATATCAAGTTTACGCAGCTCTTCTCGAGTCCATTTCACCACTCCGAAAGAGTAGAGAAGGATCGGAACGGCAAGCATATTTGTAGCAGACACCTTGTTTTTTCCCGACAGTTCTGAAGACCAGATCTGTCGGAGTAGGTGCTGATACTTGCCGTGGAGAGCGTTTTTCACTACACTCACTTCTTGGGTGGAACGTTGCTCGACACCCAAGTAAGTGTACGACTCTCTGGCATCTAGATGGTGTAAGATGCTTCAGTCCATGAGCTGCGCGTCCTCTCCATAGTCACCGCATCGTCCTCTCTTGAGATAGATCAGTGCGCATTTGTCCAACCCGAACTGCATACCGACAGCCTGCGTGTACTCCTGTACCACCCTGAGGGACTGTTGGAGATCCCTTTCTCCAGAGGCATAAAGTTTAAGGTCATCCATATAAAATAGATGGGTGACCTTATGCCTCCTGTCGCCGGGGGTACCGCAGTTGTAGCCACGGGTTTTCCGGAGCGAGACGGATAATGGCAGTAGTGAGATGCAAAACAGAAGGGGGCCGAGGGAATCTCCCTGAAATACTCCTCTTCTGAATGTTACCGACTCTGTTTGGACTCTATCGTTACCCGATGTTATGGTAAAGCGAGTCCTCCAGAGCGGCATCAGTTCTTCAATACATCTCACTACGGGACCGGGTACCTCAAGACATCGGAGCAAGTGAACAATGAGCTCATGTGATGTCATGTCAAATGCCTTGCGGTAGTCGATCCAGGCCATAGAGAGGTTCCGCTTATACTGCATGGAGTCCTGCGTGATACATCTGTCGATCAGCAGGTTCTCCTTGCAGCCAGCGACACCTCTTTTCGACCCTCGTTGCTCATATATCCGTTCGTAAACCGGTTCAACTGCGTGGAGCACCCGCATGTACAAAATGCGTGTAAACACCTTGTAACATGCGTTTAGACACGTTATCGGTCTGTAGTTCTTTGGGTTGGACAAATCTCCGTTCTTGGGGATCAGCACTGTCCACCCCTCAACAACCCAAGAAGGGATTTGCTGCTCCCCATTCAACCAGGAATTAAAAATTCTGGCCAAATGGTGGTGGGTGCTCGATAACTTTTTCCACCAAAAGTTATTTATCCCATCAGGACCTGGAGCAGCAAAGTTCTTAGAGCCCTCAAGAGCCCTACGAACCTCTTCTGGGGTTATTGGTTCGCACACTTCCTGTGGTTGCTGAAGCCTTTGATTATTATTATTATTATTATTATTATTATTTAGGCCCTCTTAGGCACTCTCCTACCCCTTCGGCCATCTTAGATCTATTATGCCAAATGAGTGACTCTTGTTCCAATCGCAGTGTCTCCATCGTCCTCGTCTCAAGGCTTTCGATCGGCATGTCAAACAGTCAGTCAAAGTCCTGCTTGATTGGCATAGAGTCAGTGGGTTTGGTCATGGACTCCAACTGGACTAATTTCAAAATCCTTAAGTGACCAACCAGATCGCCTAGTTTAAATTCATGTGCTTGATGCAGTCGTAAGGCACTAAGTGCTGCCTCCTTCCTCACATGCAAATGCAAAGGAAGTAGGTCGAGCATTGCCTCCATAGCTGCTGTGTGACACGAGCACATTACTTCTATAGTCACTAAAAAGGTAAGTCGTTGCAGTTTCTGCAACTTTCCTTGTGCTATGTTTTTTCTCTGTTTTTGGACACCATACACATGATGCGTAGGTTACTGTTTAGGCCCAAATGTCCTTCTTTCTGTTTTTATACATAACATATATCGATACCTATTTGCCAGAGTATCGTAAGTAACATTTTTTATGAAATTGAGATTATACACCTATCGTAAGCAGTATGTGGCTGCAGACTTTCTGCCAAAGTATTGTAAGCCTATGTTAAATAAAAATAGCGGAAAAACTAATTTTAGTATATCGTAAACAACACTTATAAAATTGCGTACTGGCAGAATTGTTGTAAGTATGCGGACAACTGGAAGTATATCCTGCCAGATTATCGCAAGTACCTCAAATATACTGGAGAGGGGATAGTTTGTGTAACTTACGATAGAGATCTGAGAACAGTATAGTGTTGTACATTCAATTTGTAAGTATCATTTTTGTCATTATTTTGTTTGAAAATAGTGAATTCAGCTCTAGTCGGACAAAATCTTTGATAGTTATTTGTCCTTTAACTTCCTTAAACATTTTTTAGTAATTATCAATTTTAAAATAATGTAATAGTGATGTTTTATGATACACTTTTTTTATTTTTCTAACCTAAATATTATCTGTCAAATGACTATGAGAGGATTTAGATTTGCCTTTTAGAAGTCTGCTAGATATTTATTATCGTGTGTACTTTTTTACATGTTATTATATTATTTCTCTAATTTCAAAGACATGCACAATGCACAAGCAACATAATGTAATAATTTATTTTCATTTAATTGATGTGAAGTAAACTAAATAACTATTCAAACTCCAATTTAACAATGTCCTCAATCATAATAATAATAATAATAATGTTTATTTAGCACAATCAATATAATTACATAAGATAAAGAATTATAGATATACTATATAAATAAACATAATACTCCACAAAATATCAAAGATATTTGAGCGTGGGATAGTACATAGAATAATATATAAAATGTATAACACTAAGTGAATAACGCTATATCAACAATACTAAAAAAAAAAATATATGTTCTCAGAAATAATACACATTGTATAATATACAAACAGGCATACTTGCATATACATACATACACGCATACAATACAATAAAATATACACACTTACTTACATACTTACATAATGTTCACATACTTACACACCTACATACTGATACTCACATATACACGTATCCGGCCATTTGTGACCTATGTACCCCAGTACCCAATTGTGGCCTATCAAAATTTAGTTGGCGGGAATTGTAAATCTTTCAATGCCAAATAAGCCAGTATTTGTAGAATTTCGATACACACTTGTTTAATATGTTTACACTCGCTTTAAAAATTTTAGAACTAAAAGGCCACAATTTTTTTTAGAGTGTATTAGGTCAGAATTGCTATGGGTATTAGGTTATAATTTTAATGTGTATTAAGTCATAATTCATAATTTTAATGTGTATTAGGTCACAATCTTGAAGTGTATCAGGTAAAAATTTTAGAACTAATAGGCCACAATTTATTTTAGAGTGTATTAGATGGCGAGTCGTATGTGTTAGTCACCTGCAATTCCGCTCCTGTTAATTGTTAAATTTAGTGCCCTAAACGTACCAATCAAATATTATATTTGCCTCTGCATGGTATATAATTGATGTATTAAATTAAGAGTGGAAAAATAATTAGAATGCCGTCTAAAGTGGAAGCAAAAACTGTAAAAGAACTTAATGCCCGCGTTGAAAAACTCGAAACATTATTTACGAAAGGTCTTAACGAACTAAAAAGTGCATCTAATGCAGAATCTGTTCAATCTACTGTAGAAGAACTCGATAAAAATGTTTTTGGTGAAAAACTGAAGCAATTTGAAAATATTATGAAGTCGTCTTTAAAAGAAATTAAAAATGATCTCGGTGCACTTCAGGCAGAAGTGGACAAGACTGTAAGGCAAGTAAATAATATTCACATACAACAAAACAGCAATATGTTAATCATATATGGCATTAGCGAAAATAATGATTCGAGTATTTATGAAGATGTCCTAAATATATTCTCTAATAAGTTAAATGTTAATATCGCAAAAACGGATATAAAATATTGTTATCGGCAAAAAAAGCCGACCAGTTCTGATTGAGTTCGTTCACCGCTGGATGCGGGATCAGCTGTTTTATTCTAAAAGAAATCTCAAAGGCACCAATATATTGATAGTCGAAAAATTGTCTCCTCATACACTGGAATTATTCAAAAAAGTCAGGGATAAAATGGGTCAGTCGTCCTGGACGCATGGCGGTACAATATATCTACTAATCAACGATACAAAAATTGCTGTGAAAACTGAGGAACAGTGGTTAAAAATAAATGCACAAATAGTCAATACATAAAAGAAAATTCTATATTAAATGTGTATATGATTAACTTATTAACTTATCTATTTTCACATACTCTGCTTAATGTAATAATCATTTTTACTTGTTTTATTTAATTTTATTTATAACTCGATTTATATTCAGTGTGAAATTAAATGAATGCTTTTATAAACTAGTAATGGTAGTACTGGGTATAGAGGACAATGCTTATGTATAATTAATGATAATATATAATTTTGTACATTTTCTTCTCTCTGGTTGATTTTTTTTTGTTGTTTTGTTTTTTGGAAGTTTTTAGGGCCGGATTATTTTAAACATATATAGGTATGTGTGTATGTAGGTGTACATATGTAGGGGAGACCGGGGATGGTTGGCTATGGGGGCTGGTTGGCACACTCGTCGTATTTATATCATTAGTCACTAGAGGGCAGCCAGGATCTATCTGCAGTTAGTCTAGTGCATCATCAGTCAGCTATTTGTAGTACGTGCGTGTAGATGTGCTCCTTTTAAATCGGCAAGTGATTTGATGTTTTTCTATCATCAAAGTAAATATTCTCGAGGTAAGTAAATGTCTTTTTGTGTATAAGCTAATGATAAGTGTGTTAATGTTATATATGGTTGTTAAAATATAGGATGTAATCTTTTGTTTTGTAAATCCGTTTCTAGTAAATTTCTCAGGTCTATTGAGTAATGGCGTTTAAAAAGATTTGAGGAGCATTGGGGTTGGTTGGCACACAGTATGTCCGGCTTGGTTGGCACACTGGCCAACCAACCCCGTTATTTTTTAATACCTATGTCCTACAATATATATATTTTTTCTCTTCAGAAAAATGGTGAGACAACGGATACGTAAAACTACAAGAGCAAATACACCATCTGACATTATTTTGAGAGCAGTTAGGGAAGTCAAGATTGATAAAAAAAGCATCCGATCTACTGCAACAAAGTATGACATACCATTTTGTTCTTTAACAAGGTATTGCGCTAAAATTCCCGAAGCTGAACTAAATAAAGCAGACTCCAACTTTCAGTTTAGCTACCAGCCAAATAGAAAGGTATGGTAGGTCGATTTTGACTTTAAGCAACAATCTTTTTATGGGCTATTTGCATTGTTTGCAGATATTCTTCACCTCCGAAGAGGCAGAACTATCTGATTACTTGAAGAGGGCTTCAGATACGTACTTTGGACTTTCTCCAAGAGAAGTTCGTAAGTTTGCATACCAATACGTATTGTATCTAAAAAAGCCAATACCTAAATCATGGATAAAGTTGGAGATGGCAGGTCCTGATTGGTTTACATCTTTTTTAAAAAGAAATTCAACGCTATCCATTCGAACTCCCGAAGCCACCAGTTTGGCCAGAGCTTCCGCATTTAATGTCCATAATGTCAATGCTTTTTTTGATAATTTGCAAGAAGTCATGGATCGTTACCACTTTCAATCATGTGATATATGGAACATGGATGAAACTGGGATCACAACAGTCCAGAAACCAGATCGTGTTGTCGCCAGGAAAGGATTTAAACAAATTGGCAAAGTTACTTCTGCTGAGCGGGGCACTTTGGTGACTCTGGCCATATTCGTGTCAGCTACAGGTAATTCAACTCCCCCTTTTTTCATATTTCCACGAGTACATTTTAAAGATTTTTTCCTAAACGGCGCACCAGCGGGAAGCACTGGTTGTGCCAATCTTTCCGGATGGATGAAGGAGGAACATTTTCTGGAGTTTGCCAAACATTTTGTTAGAAATGTCAAATGCACCAAAGAGCAGCCAGTATTATTATTATTAGACAATCATGACTCACACTTATCGATAGATGCTTTGAACTTTCTAAAAAATAATGGAGTGTGTGTCTTGTCGTTTCCTCCCCATTGCAGCCATAAATTACAACCGCTAGATAGGAGTGTATATGGGCCTCTTAAAAAGTATGTTAATACAGCCTGCGATGCCTGGATGAGGAATCATCCGGGCTCCACAATGACTATTTATGACATTCCTGGGATTGTCAATACAGCATTACCTTTGGCTGTGACTCAGAATAATATTGTTAGCGGTTTCAAGGTATCGGGTATTTTCCCATTCAATCGGTTAATTTTTCCCGAGAGCGAATTTATTCCCAGTACTGTAACAGACCGACCGCCCCCAAATGAACCGACTCCTGACCGACCAATCCCGAATGCTCAAACTCCAGAGAAAGAAGCACAAGAAGCTGATAAATCTCCTTTGATGTCTGAACTGGATAAAAATGATATGCAGACATTTAAAGAATCTGATCCTAGTATATCAAGTTGTATTATATCCCCTCTGGAAGTTCTCAGGCCTTTTCCTAAGGCCCCGTAAAGAAAACCCAAAAAAGTTACAAGAAAGAAAAGGTCGACGGCAATATTGACTGACACGCCAGTAAAAAATGCACTAGAAGAGGAAAAAGCTGCCTCAAAAAGGAAACAGGCTCTGAAAGCAAACAAAAAAGGAAATAGAAAAAGGAAAAGGACAACTGAAAAAAATAAAGAGAACGAGGAAAAGACTGACGAAGAAGAATGGAAATCTGAACCTAGCAGCGGCGACGAAGATGTAGATTGGGAGGGAGTTGCAAATCCTGATAGCTTTAAAGAACTTGAGCGTGATCCCAAAAAAGATGACTTCGTTTTAGTTGCATTAGTGGACGAAGCAAATACGCGGTCAAAAGAAAAATTTTTCATCGCAAAAAATATTACCCAAGGAGATTGGGAAGTATCATTCTTACGCAAGAGCGAGAAAAACGCTGGAAGCTTTGTGTTTCCCATTATAGAAGATATTGCTACCATAAACTATGAAGATATAAAATTGATTCTTCCCCCTCCTTCTTTTGCCGGGGGTACTAAGAGATTACAGTCTTTCCTTAAGTTCGATATAGATTTTCGTTTGTTAAATATGGGATAATAAATTAAATCTAAGGACCTACCTAATGTTTTGTTCATTTCCAACCTTTGTGCCAACCTACCCCAATGCCTGTGCCAACTTACCCCATATCCGGGGTAAATAGGCACACTTGACATGCGGTAGAATAATGGCTGTTATACTTTTCCCTTTTAATTAATTATTTTCTCAGTATACTATAATGCAGATAAGATATCCACTTATTACCTAACAAACTGTTTAACTTCCTAATATTTTAAATCTTTTAGAAAAAAATTATTATAAAAAAAATGTGCCAACCATCCTCGGTCTCCCCTATGTATATGTTTATATGTATAAACATTTTTCTCTTTTAGAGCGGAATATATGATATCTTCTTTGTTTAAATATTTTATTACTTTTCATATGTTAGTTGTTTATATTGACCTAAGTATAGACTTTTTTTATTATTCGTTTATCACTCATAAAGACTTTCATTAAAGAAAATAATTATTTAAATACTATATCTCATGCAAAATCAATTTAAGCATAATTTAAAGTTCTGTCATGTAAACGTGCGCTCCTTGATAGCTAATTTTAATGCTTTTTTAGATTATTTTTCATCAGTAGATTACGATTTTATAGCTGTAAGCGAAACGTGGTTAACTCCAAACATTACAAATGATGCGGTCTACATGGATGGCTATACATATACATACATAAAAAATAAATTTATTTTTGATGTACTAGATGTTAATGCAAATATTGAGAATATTTGGGTAAGTGTTAAATTAGATAAAATACAACATTACATAGGTTGTATTTATAGATCTCCTAATTATAATTATAACGAATTTATCAATAATCTAGAGAATGCTTTAATTAATTTAATACCAGTATCTGATAAAATCATCTGTCTTGGGGATTTCAACGTGAATCTATTAGACCTAAATTCTCCAAATGTTTTAAATTTTTATAATATTATAGATAGTTTGGGCTTGAAGCAAATAATTACCACTCCCACAAGAATAACTAGCAAAAGCTTAACTTTAATAGATATTATTCTCATATCAGAAGATATAAATTATTCTGAATGTGGTTCCACTTCAGTGTCTGATATCGCTGATCATGAATTAGTTTATGTTCATATTAATAGTGGCGAGCCGACGAGTGGTGGAGGGACACCAATTACTTACAGAAATATAAAAACTATTGATAAGCATCAGCTCTATGCACATTTGCAATCTATACCATGGGATAATATTTACGATCTAGATAATGTAGATTCTAAAGTAAATTTTTTAAATGAAAACATCACAGTTTTAATGGATTTACATGCACCTCTTAAAACTTGTGTTTTTAAAAAACCATATCAACCATGGATTACTGATGATATAAAAGAATTAATTAAAATTAAAAACAAAGCATCGCAAAAATATAAACAAAACAAAACCCCTCAAAATTGGCAAAATTATAAAGAACTAAAAAATTTTACAACGAGTACTATAAGAAGAGAAAAAAAGGCTTTTTTGAGATTTTCAGAGAATGATATGAATGCTGCCTGGAAAAAATTAAAGCAACTTAATATATACAATAAAAAACAAATAGCAAATATCCCCTCTGACTTGGCACATGTAGACCTAATAAATAATCATTTCATAAACTCTATTCCAAGAAATAACACAATTAAAGATCTTGACTGTTATAATGATGTAAAACAAAACATAACTTCTACCCTTGCGTTCAAATCTGTCACTGAATTTGAGATATATAAATATTTATTTAAAATTAAGTCCAAAGCTGTTGGGTCAGATGGCATACATATTGATTTCATTCATTTATGCTGTCCTTTTATTTTGAAATATATTTGCCATATTGTAAATTTCTGTTTAATAAATTCGGTTTATCCTATGGTATGGAAAATGGCGCATGTTACCCCCCTTCCTAAAGTCAATAATCCCAAACATTTTCACGATTTGAGACCGATAAGCATTTTACCTGTTTTATCAAAAATTATTGAATATATAGTTAAGGCTCAAATTACTGATCACTTATGTAATAATAAAATACTTCCAGATGAGCAGTCAGGGTTTAGGGAGGGCCACAGCTGTACTACTGCCTTATTAAATATTACAGATCATCTCTTTAGTTCAACTGATTCTGGTTTATGTTCTATTTTGGTGTTGCTCGACTACTCAAAAGCTTTCGACACTATTGAACACAACATTTTAGTACAGATTTTGAAATTCATTGGATTTGACACGACTGCAGTAAATTTTATTAATCATTATTTAAGTGGGAGGCAACAAAGGGTGGTTCTTAAAAATGAATATTCCAGTCCTATAGACATTTCATGCGGAGTGCCTCAGGGCTCTGTATTAGGGCCAGTTCTGTTTACTATCTACACCTCATCTTTTCCAGCATTTTTAAATGATTGTAAAATACAAATGTATGCATGCAGACGACACCCAATTGTTCTATAGTTTTGACCCAAATGACCTCCAGAATAGTTGTACAATTATTAATAATGATTTGGAAAGACTTTATAAAATATCTCTAGAGCATTCTCTCAGGTTAAATCCTATCAAGTGTGCAGCAATGTTTTTTGGCAGGCAAATTGACAGAGTACGTCACTTACAAGATGTTAATATCAGTATCAACAATGTTAATATACCAGTTAAGGACGAGACGAAACTATTAGGTTTAACTGTAGATTCAGATCTTAGATTTAATAAACATACTAGAAATGGCCTACGGCCATTTCTAGCTCTTGCAGAGGCACTCGCGCTTCGCGCTCGATGTGGCGCCTTCGGCGCCATGCGGTGATGCTCCCTCCGGTCGCATCCCCGCGGTTGAGGACGCATGGAAGTCGGGGATATGTTCAAAATTCTAGGATCGGTCCTCGGATTAGCCTCAAAATTCTAAGGAATTGTCCTTGAATGCGCCTCAATATTAATCATTATTATTATCAATATCAGAATTAAAATCAATATCAAAATCGACATGAAAGGATGTCGAAATGAACATGAAAGAATATCAAAATCAACATCAAATTCAGTATCAAAGTCAATATTAAAATCAATATCAAAACCGTTATCAAAATAAATATCAAAGTCAATATTCAGTATTTCATTTTTCAGGATTTCATTTTTCAGTTTTTTATTTTTCAGTTTTTCATTTTTCAATATTAACCGAACATATATTTTAAGTTCGTATACGTTATAAAATATTGAAACGACATTCCCCGAATCGTTCGAGGCACGAATTCATGAAAGAAATATCGATAAAATGTAATGAAAGATGAGGAAAATCTATTTAAATTTTTTTCTACTCCCTTGCGTAAATTTCCGTCTATAGAATGGATATGAAATCAGTCAATCACAGCTAATCTTCCCAAAATATATCACTGAAAATATTTTTTAAATCATTATACAGACAAAATTTTAGATGTACGGCAAAAAAAGGAGCTGTGGGTGAGGATGGAACCAATTACCAATTAAAAGCTTTTTTTATTGTTTTATAAGTACAATTCATTCTATTTATATTGATTTTTCCCTGAGCTAACGTTTTTATAAACCTGCACAATGTGCATACAAAAACTAATTATCCTGTTCTAAAATAGGTAGTTCCTCATAGATACAGGTTGGCTGGTGGTAGCCGAAATCAATATGGTTTAGATTTATTTATTGTTGTTTTAATTTATCATTTCCTAACATTTTATGATATTTTTTATTTTTTCTTTATGATTGATTATATTTTATCTATTATATTGTGTAGGAAAATTTATTCAAACCTACTTAAATTAATCATTAGTTCTAAAAATAAATAAAAGGGTATTTTATCTGTTATATACATAATAAGGTTAAAAATTTAAAAGACAGAAATAAAGATGAATTTTCAATTAAGATAAAATGTACGGCAAAAAAAAAAAAGGAGCTGCTGTGGGTGAGAATGGAACCGGGGACCTGCCGCTTGTAACGCGTCGACTCTAGCCGTCCGGCTACCGCGTCGCCTTTACGAAAAGTTTCACGTACATCATGAGATTCAGAAGGAATTATTTGACGGCAACAAAATATTCCGTTTTACTATAAAGTCGCATTTTCTAAAGGCCACAACTTTCTTAATATTTATAGTAGAGAAATGAAACTCTGCATAGCGGTAGATAATTTATTTAGCTTTATTTTCGTTAGGTACGAACATTTTCGCCGAAAACGGCCTATTTGCCGAGATATTCGGCTTTTAACGAAAACGCTACGTATTTTGGCCACCCGACGTCGTTTCCTTCAAAACGCTCTAGCTCGAAAACGGTTCATCGAAGGTGAAATCTGAAAAATGGAAACGATTCCTCATTAAATAATCTTGTCCTTTGGGAGTTTTTATTTTTAAGAAATTTCCAGCGGTTTAGAAGTTATTGAAGGAAAACCGAAAATGTGCGTATTTCGCCAGAATCGTGAAAAACCACCAAACACGCAATTTTTAAACGCTCATATCTGGCGAAAAACACCTCGCAGACGGCCGTACGATGTCGATATCGAAAGTACGTGAATGGCAATGAAAGCAAATCGTAAATCCCACCGGCATAATCGAATTATAAGGCCGCCAGGAACGAAACAAAAACGGAAATTTTTTACGTTTACCAAAATAAGCGGGCGCCTACGTCATCAAAAAGGAGCGACGCAAATTCATTTTGAGGGTCGTAAAAGCGTGTAGGGAAAGAGATAGCCGACATTATTAGCCTAATTAAAAATATCAACCCCGAAAGGCACGCGTCGCCAATACGAACTTGGGACGTAGTTCGGCCTCCCGCTTCCGCCCGTCCCGCTCCCGACCTCGGGCTCCGCCGCAAACCGAAGAATATGCGCCAGCAAAATTGCAAAACTAAAGGGGCACGCACCAACACGATTTTAATATATATAGATATCAAACTGCATAAAGAAAGCCATTTCAAGATTAAAAATTTTGTATAATTCCAGACATATTCTCAATACTAGGCTTAAAATAATGTTATGTCAATCTTTGGTTTTGTCTATTTTCAATTATGGTGATACGGTTTATGGTCCATGTTTAACAGCTGCTACAGCTCAACGCATACAAAAAATACAAAATTATTGTCTAAGGTTTATATACGGTATCAGAAGACAAAATCCCGTTAGTCATAAATTGAAAGAAACCTTATGGTTAAATATGAAAAATGTGCGTCTCTTACATCGCGGTACCCTTTATATGAAAATTATTTTAAATTGCACTCCCCCATACCTCTACTGTAAAATTCGATTTCGGACTGATATTCATAATTTAAATATTAGGTTTAAGGGCAATTTGACCCCACCTTTTCATAGAACTACATTGTTTCAAAGGTCTTATAGTTATAACATCGCTAACTTCTATAACTCTCTTACAGCATCTCTCAAATCCCTATCACTCACTAATTTTAAAAAGAAATTTAAAGATAAACTTTTAACTTCCCAGTAAAGCTCAGAGGTCATGAGGGTATATAGGCCTTAATTCTGTGCTTAATTTAAGTTACACATATGTTTTCGTTAAAGATAAAGAGAAAATAATAAATTGTATATACTTTGGTCAATTTGGTTAGATATTAATGTTTTCACGCTAGCGTATTGTATTATTTTTATAGAAATACTTGTAATCTGCTATTTTTTTCTTCGGGTTAAGTGGAAGAACAGATGTGCAACTTGTGTGCACAGCTGAACTTCGCCTCATATAATATATTATGTTATATACAATCTCATAGTTGTTGAATAAAGTGTATTATTATTATTAGGTCAGAATTGCTATGGGTATTAGGTTATAATTTTAATGTGTATTAGGTCACAATTTTGAAGTGTATCAGGTTACAATTTCTTAGAGTGTAATAGGTTTCAATTTTAAAGTGTATAGATCACAATTAATTGAGTCACAATACTATTGACAACATCGGTGGGATGGGGAACGTACACGTTAGATATATTCTTATACCACATAAATGAATAATGGGCCTCTTCTGTAACTTCCTTATTACTTCCACATCCAGTGGAAGTACAGTAAAGCAAAAAAAAAATTTTAATTTTTTTTAAAATAGGCTTAGAATGTCATGAAACGTCGAGATTTTAAATTTGAGCGAAAAAAAAAATCTGTCTGTAACTTTTTTTTTGTGCGCACCTTTACTCTGGAACCGTTTAAGATATTGACTTGAAATTTGGTACACTTATGTATTATAATGAGATCTGAAACTAGATTATATTTTGATCTACTTCCGTTGAAGGGTTGGGGGGTAAATGGGGTAAATAAGGATAAATAGGCAAAGCAAGCAAGTAAGAGTCCATAAAATTGCGATTTAGGGCATGTACGAAAAGTCAAGGTCTCAAAATTTTTTTTGGCAGTCATCCCCACTATCACCCCCATTACCACCCCTACACTATCATGAAAGGGAGTAAGAAAATAAAAATGCGATTTAGTGTGTATACAAGAACGAAACGCCTCAAAAATTTTTTTTGGCATTAGTTACCCCCTCTATCACCCCCATTGCCACCCCCACCCTCTTATTAAAGGGAGTAAAAAATTAAGTTGGGATTTAGTGTGTATACGAGAACCAAGGGTCTCTAAAATTTGTTTGGCCATTTAATAACCTCTTTTTAGATTTTTCTATTGTTTTTCTTTTTCTTATAATAGAGCTGAGACATCGAGTTTCGCTCACCCTGTACTACAAGAGCAACAGGTCTCTCTAAAAATTTTTTCGGCATTAGCCACCCACCACCACCAATCATAATGTCAGAAATTATTGAAATACTATTATTATTAAGTATGTATTCTACAACCTCGGCCAGACCTTTTTCAAATAATAATAATATTGTTAATAATAATAATAATCCCGCAAAAAATAAGACATGACTACCTACTTTTTAATAAATTTTACATTGCTTGTATTTAATATTATCATTGTGTGTATGCCTATTAAATGAGAGAAATAATATAAAACATAAGTGGGTACCAAAGACCATTAACGTACCGTAATTACATAAGTTTTAGTGTTGTTACTTTCATCTTCTATTGGTAGGTCACCTGTTCATGATGTCTTCTAAAGACATAAAAATTAAGTCAAGAACGGACATAATTATGGACAATGCAAGGGCCATTAATATTCAAAATGGAGAGTTGTTTACAGAAAAAGAAATCGATAGTATGCCTATACTATTATGTGGAACCAGTAAGGAATGTGAATTAGACCAGATCTGTACTTCACCCAAAGACTTGCTTTTTGTAAATGAATTTCAAGAAAATATATTATCAGATAGAGGTAATGACATTATTATAGATACTGAATTGGAACAATTATTTACTAACATTACTGATGATAATAATATTATTGTAACACCTACTAGAGAACTGAACAGACAATCTATGAATAGGTCAGATCAGCTTCAGTTAGTCAGCAGTTACGAAGAAAATAATGTAGAAGAGAAGAATGCCACAACTTTAACAATAGTTCAAAGAAAACTAGTTGACTACGATTCTTCAAGCAGTGAGAATGGCGAAGTTGTCAATAATACTAACAGAAAAACTATACCACTACTTTTTGGTGAACGTATTGTCTCTTCTGATTATTCTGTTGTATCTGGTCAAAGACAAAGTAGTGACTCAATTGTGAATCAAGAAAAGAGTGACCCAGAAGATTTAGTTGTAGGAAAAAAAGGTTTAAGAAAAAA
Source organism: Leptura quadrifasciata (assembly GCA_963675555.1). Classification (NCBI taxonomy): domain Eukaryota; kingdom Metazoa; phylum Arthropoda; class Insecta; order Coleoptera; family Cerambycidae; genus Leptura; species Leptura quadrifasciata. Next base: position 65,746,284 of record OY776680.1, read on the forward strand.
GTAAGAACTTACGAAAAAAATGAAAAGGAAGCGTGAACATAATTTGGGAAAAGGGAAAAATGTACAAGATATTCCTTGCAAAAAAGCTTGCCAACATAACTGCCAAGCAAAAATTAAAGATACAGTGCACCATGAAATTCATGAGTTCTACTGGGGCTTAGGTAATTACGAAAGGCGGCACAGTTGGCTTCTCTCTTGTATAAAGAAAGTCCCAATTAAGCGAAGAAAGCAAGAAGCGTGCCAGAGTAGGCGACAAAATTCCTTCGATTATTTTATAAATTGGAACGACGTAGAAATAGAAGTATGTCAACAATTTTTACTCAAAACATTGGACATCTCACAAATGACCATGAGATATTTAGTGACCAGAGCAGTTCAAAAAAGCATTAAAGTTGATAGAAGAGGAAAACATACCCCGCATAATAAAACTAGCGAGGAACAAAAAAATATCGTGCATGAATTTCTTATGAAACTACCTGCAGTACCCTCACATTATTGTAGGAATAAAAGTACCAGAAAATATCTGCGGTCAGAATTGAGGAATGTTAGTTCTTTGTACACGATTTTTAAAAGAGATCAAAAACAATTACATAATAGAAATACTGTTGTGTCACTAAAGGTGTTTCGAGATATATTGAAGCGGGATTTTAATTTAGGTTTTCACCTACCTAAGAAGGATAAGTGCAACATCTGTGAAAGCAGAAAAGACGTAGATTTCAAAGAGACAGAGAAGTCTAAGAAAATTTATGATGAACATCTTAAGAGTAAGGAAAAATGTAAAAGTTTATTTTTAGCAGACCAAAAGAAAACTAACTCTGAGGTGTTATGTGCAAGTTTTGATATGCAAAAAGTTTTGAACACGCCCCATGGTGATAATTTACTTCTCTACTATTCCAGAAAGTATTCATTTTATAACGAAACAGTGTATGAAAGCGGGTTGCAAAATGGCTTCTGTTTCTTATGGGGAGAGTGTGACGGCAATCGTGGATGCAACGAAATTTGCTCAATAATACATAAATACCTGACAGATGTTGATGAAAGAGGTTTCAAGGAAGTTCTTCTGTACTGCGACAGTTGTGCAGGACAGAATAAAAATAGAGCAATGCTCACCATGTTGCATGTATTTCTTCAAGAGACATCAAAGCATGTAAAAAAAATCAAAATAGTTTTCTTATTGCCTGGTCATACCTATATGCCAGTTGACACAGTGCATGCGACTATTGAACGATTTCTTAAACGTAGAATTATTTGGGCTTCCTCCGAGTGGGACACAATAATTGCAAATTCAAGAACTAAACCAAAACACTTTAAGACGATAAGAATGCAATATAACGAGTTTTTCAATTGGAAAAAGATAGGGGATGCAGCAATACCCCCATCAGTCAAAACCAAAACAGTTGATGGTGATAAATTTAAAATATCCCAAATGAAGCAAGCCATTATTGAGAAAGGCAATTCGCGGATTGCTATTAATTACACTTACGACGATGTTGAATTGCAGTTCCTTGAATTAAAACAGAAACCAACGAATTCTCGGAAAAGTAGTAAGTCTAATTTCATATAATAGCACTTTGTTACCAAACTTAAAGTGTTGTTTTCAGCTCGTCGTTTACAAAGAAACGTTCACGTTCGACAAATCGATCAATTATATCTAGAAAAATTACCAATTTCAATATTGAAGAAAAAAGATTTGGAAGACCTATGTAAAAAAAATGTGATACCAACTAAGTACCACAATGAATATTTGAATATGCAATCTAGCAACACAGTTAGAGACGTTTTGCCAGAAACAGATAAGGAGGATTGCGATACCATTGAAAATGAATTATAAAATCATTGCTGTTTATTTTACTGTTTTAAAATTAAATAGTATTGTTTTGTTAATAATATTATAACACTTCTGTTGCGTTTTTTTAAATATTATATTATTATTATCTTCAGAAATATAACAACTGTAACTTTTTTAAGAAAATACACTGTGAATTTTTATTGTATAGCTAATTTATTTAACAAAAAAAACATTATTTCCAAAACATCGTAAGTACATTTGCTCCTGTATTTACAAACGCCAGTCTATCGTACGTACCCTACTTACAATAATTATTTAGGTATAGCCTATTAATTTTGTTTTGTCAAAATAACATAAGTAGCATAAAAAATAGGAAAACCATGGAAATCATGCCAAATTATAATGATTTTAGCTAAAATGGTACCTCAAAATGATATGGAGGTAATAATCGCAGTATTTACAACATCTAACACTCAAATAATAAAAAAAACGTCTCCTGTAAAGTTTACTAAATGTGACTTATGATACTCTGGCAAATAGGTATCGATATATTAACCAAACCGACCTTGTATGGTCTAGTGGTGATGTGAGCTGTGGGCCATGCGGATAGCCCATTCGAAACTGCTCGACGCGCGCTTCTACGTAGGACGGCACCCGGGAATCGAATGGCAAGGGACAGCTGCCACACTATTATGTCATTCTGGTGAAGGTGAAGAGGTTATGTTGAGTACTTGTGTTTACATGTGCTTCCTCTTTTAAATTGCCTTTTATAAAAGTAAAAACAAACAATAACGTGTAAATAATAACTGAAAACACAGATCATAACAAACTGTAGTGGTAAACTATAAATACTCCTGTATGTGTAATTTACTTCAAGTGAAAATCATGATAAATGAAAGTTAACCTTAAAAGTAAACAATGTTAACTTGCACAATTTGTAAAAGCCAAGATCCAGGAGGGTCACAAAAGACTCATGTTGCCTGTGATAAATGTAAAACCATCATATGTCATGCCTGCACTGAGTTAACATCCACAGAACTCCGTGTCCTAGGATTAGCAAAATGCAGTCTTAAATATTTCTGTGATAGCTGCAACGTGTCAGGAAAAATAATAACTGAACCAGCAACCAGCAACAATGATGACAATCTACCAAATTTAACTGAAAATGAATTTTTGGAACAACAAATTGCTCTAATGGAAAGCACGATTAAAGACAAAGATACAATCATTCAGGACAAGAGTTACATAATTCAAGTTCTTGAAGACAAGTTTGAATTATTAGAAGAAAAATACTCAAAATCAAAGAAAGAGAATGACGAGCCATTGACTGATCTGCCTAAGTTAACAGAGCCAAAATTACAGTTCAATCAAGTTGTTAGAAATGACCCACGAAGAACAAAAATACCAACAACGCATGTGGAAAATAAAAAGAATTTAATCCCATTAGAAATAAATATGACCCTACCAAATCGTAACACAAAAGAGAGAGATACCAACAGTCAACAAGTTGACAATGAAACTAAACTAGAAATTACAAAGAATATAGAAATACAACAAATAAACGAAGAAATTAATAATGATGAGGAATATCAACAGACTAGGAGACAAAAAAAGTACGAAGCTAAGCGAGACTATAGGAATAGAAGGAAAAACAAAATTATAGCAGATGGTGAACTGAACGCAGCAGAAGATGATGCCTTCGAAGGGGTAGAAAAGAGGGTGTGGCTCTTACTGTCACGTGTAAAGCGGAAGGTAACTGAAAATGACATAAAATCTTACTTAATTAAAAAACCAGGATGTGAAGATACGGAATTTGTAATCAAAGAAATTGAAACAGACATATCACAGAACAAATGTTTCATGTTTGGCGCTCCTTTTATCATGAAAGACAGTGTCTATGGAAGAGGTTTCTGGCCAAAAGGTGTAGGTGTAGAACGTTTTAATTTTAAAAAATATTATGAAAAGAAGAATCAAGTCAAAGACCAACCTGTTGATTTTTTATAATTACAAAGCCACCAACTGACGTTTCTAATCTTGGACTAGTACACGTCAACTGTAGATCCTTATGTAATAAATTTTCAGATGTTAGGCAATTTATTGAAGCCAATAAATTTCACATTTTAGCAATTTCGGAAAGTTGGCTTAGCCCTGATATGCCATCTTCACTGTACAAAATAGAGGAATACACACTTATCCGCTCTGACCGAGCAGCAAGGGGCGGAGGTGTAGCAATGTACATACAAAGTAAATTTAGACCACAGAAGCTTAATATAGGTGACATCGAAAGCGATATTAACCAATTATGGGTTAAATTTAAATACAATAAATTAACCTTTAAAGTAGGAGTTATTTATCGGCCTCCGTCTGTACCAATTGCTCATCTACATTTCTTGTATGATGACCTAGTTGACATTATACATGACTGTGATATATGTATTCTAACTGGAGATCTAAATATCAACCTTCTGAACAAAGACTCTGCCGAGAGTAAATTTCTTTACGATATTTTAGAAACTTTTAACCTACACCAAATAATAGTGGATCCAACAAGAGTCACGGAGAACTCAGAATCACTCATTGATCTTGTGATTACAAATGACAAACAGTTTATTTATGACAGTGGTGTTATGTGCTGTGAACCAATAAATACAGATCATGAAGCAGTGTTTTGTACTATTAGTTGCCCTAAAATAAAAGAGTATCCAAGAACTGCATGTGTCAGAAATTTTAACAACATCGATTTGGCTCTGTTTGAACATGATATCTCATCTGTTGACTGGAGTGCTCTCTATCGCGAGCCAGATATTAAAGAAAAGGTAAATATTTTTAATAATACCATCTTGAAAATATTTGATAAACACTGTCCATGTAAGACAATCGTAATAAAAAAACGATACTCTCCATGGCTAACCCCGAATTTGAGACAAATGATTAAATTAAAGAAAAATGCCTTCCAGAGATACAAAAAAACTCGACAAGCACATCACAAAAGATATTACTTAGACCTTAAACATGTGGTGAATACAGCTATTAGCAATGAAAAGAATGCCTACTATAAATACGAAATGCAACAGTGTGGTAAAAATAGTAAACTAATTTGGAATCAAGTACAAAAACATAAAATTATTAACAATAGCTACACTGAAATACCCAATGAAATTAAAGACCCTAACTTGATCAACAATCATTTTCTAAATAGTATACCTAAAATACCTATTGGTCCAAATACCTTGAGCAACTTTGTACAGAATCAATACAACATTAATGAGCCCTTTAAGATCAGCTTAATTACACCATCAGATATTCTAACCTGTATAAATGACTTAAAAAGTAATGCAATAGGTGCAGATAATATCTCTGCAAAAATGCTAAAGCTGTCGGTACCACATTGTTTGGGGCCTCTAGTAAATATAATCAATTACTCTCTAGAAACTGGCATTGTACCCCATTTATGGAAAATTGCGCTCGTAACACCTATCCCTAAAAAGGACAATCCAACCATAAACGATTTGAGACCCATTAGCGTCTTACCTGCTCCTTCTAAGATCTTAGAAAGAGTAGTAAATAGCCAGGTTGCTGACTATCTTAACAGCAATAAAATTTTACCAACTTGCCAATCAGGATTTAGGAAAGGTTTTAGTTGTACTACAGCACTTCTCAAGATTACCGATGATATAACAAGAGGTTTTGATAATGGCCAGTGCACACCACTAGTTCTAATTGATATGTCAAAAGCGTTTGACTCATTAAATATAGAGTTACTTCTTGCAAAACTTTCTTTCTATAAAATCACGAATGTTGCATTAGATTGGTTTTCTAGCTATCTCCTGGATAGACAGCAAGCTGTAAAACTGTGTAAACAAGGCGAAATATTACTATCAGATTTTAAAACAACCCAAACTGGCGTTCCCCAAGGATCAATTCTCGGGCCGCTGCTTTTCTCAGTTTATACAGCAGACATAGGCTCAATAATTCAAAATTGTTCAGTACACATGTATGCTGATGACCTACAGATCTATCTTAATTTCTCGACAGATTCATTAGAATCTATTAATTTGGCAAACCTACATTTAAATCAAGATTTACAGCATGTGTATCAATGGGCCACAGATAATTCATTAGTGATAAATCCCTATAAAGTCTCAAGCAATTATGTTTAGTCGGTCTAAGTTCGACACTAATAATTTCAACATTAAGCTGAACAACAATGAAATTGAATAGAAAGAATCTGTCTCAAATTTGGGCTTGATTATGGACACTAAATTAAACTTTGACAAACATGTCAGTAAGATTTGCCAATCAAGTTTTTTTAAATTAAAAAGTATTTATGAATTTCGGGATAGCCTACCAATAACAACAAAGTTAATGTTATCTGACATGATTGTATTATCTGTTGCCAACTACAACTGTTGCATATGGTATTAGGAAATTTGATCATATAACGCTAGTATATAAGGATAACTCTATTTTAAAAATTGAATATAGATGGTTATTATCTTTTGGAGTATTTCTATTCAAAATATACATTAATAAAAAACCTGAATACCTGTTTGACTATATAGTTTTGAGACAAGAATTACACAACCTCAACCTTAGAAACACAATAAGATTTGACATTCATAGGCACAATACCAGTAAATTTGAATCCTGCTTTGCGTATATGGCAATTAATTGGCTCAATAATGCAGAATTTTTTGATATGATGCAAAATAGGTCAGTAGAAAGGTTCAGGAAAATATACAGACAGCATATACTTATGATACAAAATAACCTATGATGATTATATATACGTTATTTTATTTTATGCACGCTACGAAATTTCTATTTATTTATCAGTCTATGATAAGCATGTTATTATATGTATTATCGTTTCTTGGTTTTACAATTATTTGTGTTATATATTTCTATTTTTTTGTGGTGGCATGGAAGAACGTTTATACGAATTGTCACCTTTTGTGCTTGTATATTTATTATCTTGTATATATATATATATATATATATATATATATATATATATATATATATATATATATATATGACCACAATAAAGCACTATTCTATTCTATTCTATTCTATTATCTTTCTAGTTCTGAAAGCTTCATCCGTTCTCTGTTCGGAATAAAGATCAGGATAAACAGTGTTAGTTAGTGTTAGTTTTCATTCAGGATGATTCCCATCGTAGACTAATATTCCCATTTATTGCAAATTCTTCACATAATTTATCGGGAAATAATATTGAGCAAAAAATACCTAACCTTCTGTTGTAATCATATTTTTAAATGTCTTTAATTGACGAGTTTGATATCCTCTAGATTTCACAGTTCTCATTTCTGTCCAACGGCGACAATTTTTTGTTTTAGTTTTCAAATTTTAATTACCTTTAATTCAACTAAAAACCAATACGTATACAGTGAGATCTGTTTCACAACATAGGTTCAGGTAGCCAAGAGTGTTAAGCCACCAACTCCATCGCAAATCCAGTTCTGCGCCGTAGGCTCATGTCCCGCCCCAGGACCCACTGCATTAAATATTAAGATAAGGTTTTCATACAATTAATTATCGCAGCAAAAATTATAAAAATAATGTAGGTATAATATAAATCCGCGAAAAAAATCTCTAAAACAAAAGAAATTATTTTTCTAATTATTTTATTTGCAACATATATAGTCAGCCTGTATTGTTGCGATAGCGATCCGATAAATTAAACCGTTTTCATACTAAATCCAAAATGTATCATGGCGATAGTGTATCGATAAATACCAAATTTATTCTATCTAATTCCAGAATGTATTTAAACCCATATCGTTGCTGTACCAGAAGAATACAGACTGTCTTTATTGAGTAAAGATTTTAATACAGAACCGATACAGGTTATGTATAGTCTGGTTGTGCGAGATGTGTTTTCACAATGTCTATGTATAGTTAGTTGTTGCAGATTAAAATAAAATAAAACCAGTATACAGTCCACAATTTATTTAGAACAAGGGTTCAAACATTGGTCCATTCCGATACGTGAAGTATTATTAATTAAAGTACAAGAAAACAAGTATTAAGTAAACCGGCCATGTTTAGCCATTCCAAGAAGGCAGCAGTCCAGTGTGTGTGCATCCAAGAGAGAAGAGTTGTCACTAGAAAGCAAGGTTGGAGAGAGAATTCAAATAGTTGCAAGCAGGCATCATTTCACTTATTGTCTATCTTCCTCACTCCTGTAAGTCTTATATTCATATTTATTAATGTTAAAAGTATAAAATACATACACAAGTCAATAACCAACCATTTACCTTTAGACCTGTATTAATTACTTTAATTTGAATCAACAATATGGACGGTTTAGTATTAAAACAGGGTATTATAAAGGGAAAATTAACTTGATTAAATACGTTTTTTTTTAAAGCGAACTAAATGATAATACTATTTTTTTTTTTTTAAATATGCGTTTAAAGAAATTTGAGCCATGTTGGGAATTTAACAGTATATTACATATAGGAAAATTACAAAAAAGTAATAAAAAAGTAAAACAATTGCATTATAAAACATATATAAATACTGTTGAGAATAAAAAAAAAGGTATATGGAACATCATCTATCAAGAAACAAAAATTAAAAAATAAAATTGTAACATTAAAAACATAAAAAGAAATGGTGTTATATACTCTAATCCTATAATATAGCTCGGAACTTTAATAGCCATTTTGTAAACACACCTTACACTAACATAAAAATAAATTGCACAATGGATGATAAATTAAATATGAACACCATGTACCTGGAACCAACAAATGAAGCAGAGATATACAACACCATTATGACATTAAAAAACACCAGCTCATGTGGTATCGATGATTTTCCTTGTGAAATAATAAAATTCATTGCCCCTAAAATTGTATCTCCCAGTGCTCACATTATTAACTTAAGTTTTATGACATGAGTTTTTCCAGGCTCCTTAAAAATTGCCAAAGTATGCCCCATTTTCAAGAAAAGAAGTAAAGACGAGTGTCAGAACTATAGGCCCGTTTCTATTCTTCCAATAATTTCCAAAATATTCGAAAAAATCTTTGCCAAACGGCTCATTTCCTTTTTAAATAAACACAAAATAATTCTAGGGAATCAACATGGTTTCCGTAAGGGGAAATCCACTGAAACGACTATCTTATCTTTATTAGAAGTTATATTGACGGCCGTGGATGAAAAATTAGGGGTTGTGGGATTATTTTGTGATTTAAGCAATGCTTTCGATCTTGTGGATCATGAGCTCTCAACGAAAAAACAAATCATACGGTGTAAGAGGACTGGCAGGTGAATGGATCAAGTTATATCTTGAAAATTGGGCACAGGTTGTAGAAATCATTACTGAACAGGGCAGAGATAGATCTTCTGCAACTAATTTAACAAAAGGCGTACCACAGGGATCGGTGTTGGGTCCGCTATTTTTCACATTGTACACCAATGACCTAGTGCACCAAGTAGACATTAATACAGGCACAGTAATGTATGCTGATGATACAAGCCTAATTATTACCTCCAAAAATGAAGATAACTTTGAACAATTAGTAAATAAAGAAATCAACGCGGTTAATAAATGGTGTCGATCCAATGCTCTGCGATTGAACGAAAGCCAAACACAGTTTTATATTTTAGAACCAGAAACTGGAAAAATTCAAGTCTCTCTATAAGCATAGATAATAAACAATTATCAAAGGCTGAGAGTATTAAATGTTTAGGTATAACAATAGCTGAAAACTTAACTTGGACTACACATATTACTAATATTTGTAATAAATAATTCAAGAGGGCCAATTTACTGTTACAATTGTGGAAAACCAGGCCATATTTCCCGAAAATGTCGTTTGCCCCAAAAGAAAAATGAAGTGTCACACAAAGATACCAACAATGAACGAAATCATGAATTCGCGTTTAATGTGAGTGATAATAGTCAATTTCATTTTGGTGAAGACTTCTGGATCATGGACAGCGGCGCCTCTGCGCACATGACGTATAAACGTGAATATTTTGCGACGTTTGAGGAAAACTGTACATCAACTGTAGTATTGGGCAACAACAAAGCTCTAGCAGTACAAGGCAAAGGCACTGTTAAAATTCAGAAATTAGTTGATGGGAAATGGCATGACTCTACAATAAACAACGTCCTTTATATACCCGAACTATGAAAGAACTTATTCTCCGAAGGTATAATAACAGAAAAAGGGATGAAAATAGTATAGGAAGAAAAACAGGCCAAAATTTACTTAAATGAAAAAGTCGTAGCATGCGCTGTTCGTGAGTGTAATAATCTATACAAATTGCTGTTTTGTACTGTGGTCTTGAATGCTAATGCCACTACTAATAACAATCTTCAAGTTTGGCATGAACGACTCGGACATGTAAATGTAAAAACTTTTCGTGAAATGGTAAACAAAGGACTTGTTACAGGTGTAAACTTTGACAATGTTGAAAATTTCTTTTGTGCTGCCTGCACATATGGTAAACAACATCGTTTACCGTTTAAACGGTGCGAACGCGACCTAATGCAACCGGGTGAAAGAATTTTCAGTGACGTTTGTGGACCGATGGACACGGTAACAGGTACTTCGTTACATTCAAAGACGAATTCTCTGGTTATAGAGTAGTGAACTTTATCAAAAACAAATCAGATGTCCTCGCATGTTTCAAAATATTTGTCAATATGGTGAAAAACAGTTTAAATCGTAGAATTAAGTATTTACATATTGATAATGGGCGTGAATACTGTAATCATGAATTCATGGAATATTTAAACACTCAGGGCATTCAACTAGAAACAACTGCACCATACACACCAGAACAAAATGGTCGAGTGGAAAGGGATAATAGAACCATTGTCGAGAGTGCACGCTCAATGATATATGGCTCAAATGTACCCAAGTATTTGTGGGCCGAGGCTGTGAATACCGCAGTGTACATTCTAAATCGTACCCCTTCAGTACAAACTCCAAATTCAACCCCATTTGAGATGTGGCATGAAAAGAAGCCGACTTTAGAACGTGTCAAAACATTTGGATGCGAAGTGTATGTTCACATACCAGATCAGAAACGATTAAAATTAGATCCCAAAAGTAAAAAGCTAATATTAGTTGGATACGATAATAATTCATCAAACTACCGTCTATCTACCACTCCAAATAACAGTCAAATACTTGGGTGTAAGTCTTGACCGACCATAAGCTGAATTTCAATAACCATACCAAAATCATAAAAAAGAGATGCATTTCCAGAGGCAAACACTTCCGTAGTCTGACTTATAAAAATAAAGGCATCAGTATGAAAACGGCAGCACATATTTACAAATCGATATGCAGGCCTATACTAGAATATAACCATCCCATGTACCTTAATGCAAGAAGACCAGCACTGAAAAATATCAGCGTAGCCGAAACATCAACGCTCAGAACAATCACCAAATTCCGACATCCAGACAATCCACTTCATAACCCACCAAATGATCTCTTATACCATGTTACTAATATAGAACCGATCTCAAGGAGACTACCAAAATTGTCAGCCAAATTTGCCAAAAATGAAGACAACAGGGAAAAAGTACGACTCCTATGCAAAACAAGAAACCAACAGGCACCTAGACGCAGAAAATACCCAGAACGAACCCTGTGGGAATATATTAATGACATAAGCGCAACATGAACGACAATAATCTATGATACATAGCACACCCGTTGTATTCTCTATATTTATGTTTATATACTTTAATTTTTTATATATATATATATATATATATATATATATATATATATATGTATATAGATAGCACACACTATACACATAATGTATGTATATGATTATATATATATATATATATATATATATATATATTGTGCTGTTCTACTTTTTATTGTACTTAATAATTTGCAGTACTAATCAAACCTTAACTTGCTTATTTCCAATAGATAAAAAAAAAAACTTTAAAACCAAAAGATCAAATTAAAATCTCTTACCTTTTGATCCGAAAGTATGTCAAAATATTTAATGGGCCGGCTAGCTTATCTTTCCCTTCAGGAGCAGGTTCAAATTCAGTTCCTATTTAAAATGAAATTTTTATTAAAGTAAAATTTTTAATCTGATATAAATAATTTATTTTCTTTGATATTTAGATAATTTAGCTTTATAACAGGTTCGAAAGTCTAATAAGTACACTATTTAAATTTTAATATACGACCTTGTCCAAAATTAAACACACAAAAACCTTCCTTCTTCGTAGCTACACACTTCTCTTTCCAAATCCAACAATTCTCCTTTCATTAATTCTTCACCTTATCTCGTCCTTATCTCCTCTGCAACTCCAAACCACAATAACACCTCTACCTTCTTATTTACAGTCTATTTTTCTCTTCTTCGCTGATCTCCGCAATTTCTGACTTTCAATTCAATTTCAAAATTCTTAATCCTCTGTTTATTATTTTTCTTCTTCACTCCCTAATTTTCACTTGTTCTTTTTTTTTTAAATTTGTTTTTCCAATTTTACAACCTCTCTTTTATCTGTTGTTTATTGTTCTATATAACTAAATATCAAAGTATCCAAAATAAACAAAACAAAACACCATATGAATTTTGATTAATTTCATTCCAAACATAACCTAACTTAAACCTCCTTGTCTTTCTCCAGGAAAATATTTACCAACTATAAAATAAAATTTTCTACTTAAAAGAAATGTCATAATGACTTAAATGTCAGAAATTATTTCAACAACAACTTAATAACTACTAACATAGATGTCAGTATCAAACTTACTGTTGACATCAAATAAAAACTTTAAAACTATTAAAACAACTCTAAACAAGTATTAACATTCTAAAACACATACCTTTCGGATCTTTAGCTAATTTAAATAAATTTTGGAAACTATCTAAAGGAAATAAACAAATTCAAACCTTGATTCAGCAAATAACACAAACATGCAATCTTCGTAATCGTCCAATATGCAAATACATCGCATTCCCTCCCCAAATTATAAGCTTTTACTTATGTAAAACTGTTTAATTTTATTCAATTATGCTGTATTTGCAAAATACTGTATTTATCATCAGTTTTGTTGTGTTTTCTTTGTGTGTTTTAATTTGTCAAATATTTCTTCAATCTTTCGTTGTCAAAATATGTCGCATTGTCAGCTAAAATTTTTCTAGGAGTGCCTACAGTTTTAAAATATTTAGAAAGTATTCTACAAACCGTATTTGTATTACGTCTTTTTGTGGGATATACCTTTGTGAGTTTTTGTAATGCGTTTTTTAATAATAATTTGACTTAACTGGAATGCAATTAATAACTTTAATTATAATATTGTTAAATTTTATATCATTAAACTCGGGAAATTCGTCCGAATATGAACCCATGTCAACTCCCGCACACAAGTATCATAATGAGAATAAACATTTTGCTTGGACCTTGGATATTTTAAAATTAAAATTGACATATGTGGTAACTTCACCATTCATATACCTTTGGACAACTCCGCACGTATTACATTTTCATTTATCATTTATAATCATACTTATTTTCATATATGTTCCGGTAACTCTTGACCGTTTTATATAATTCATTATTTATTTATTCCGCACTTAAAACTACATTTCCCTTGGTCCAAACAAAATATCTCTGCACAATATAACATCAAATGCTGAGGGCAGGCATAATGACCAACTTGTTTCCATTGCCATTACTCTCAAATATCAAATTACAACGATCTTTATTTACATTACCCTTTACTACTTCATTACATATTATTTCAAATTTATATCCACGCTTATATATCACTAGTATATTTTTCATTATATCCCACAAATCCAAATTATCTTTGTTAATAGATCCGAGTTTGTATATAGTGCATAATTCCGTATAAAACTCCCTATTCATGTCCCTTTCCGTATTTTTCTTATTGCTCTTGTTCCAATTATTTCTAGTGCAAAATTTCTTCCTCGTCTTGAAGTTTTTGTGTTTTCTTTTTCCAAATATTTTGAGTTTACTTTCATCTACTATCAACTTGTGTACATAACTTTTAGCTATTCTCGGCTTGTAATTTATTAACGACATATAATTTTGTAACAATTTTCTTACTAGATTTTTATATTTAGTAGGACAATTTATCTCCAATCTTTTAGGCATTTTATAATTATTCATTTCACATGTGGGCTCATATTTTTCATCATTTAAATCATTTAAATTATTATTATTACAATTACCTATATAACCCACTATGTTTAACTCATTTCTATTAAATATTTTCACCGCAGTACCTTTTAAAACTAGGGACTTTTCCCCAAAATCTATTTTTGCCTTAAGTCGTGATAAAATATCTTCGCCAATTATGACATCAAAACTCAAATTGTCAACAATTACAAACTCGCCTCTAAAACGTATCTCTTTTACTTCAAAATCTAAATTTATAATTTTATTGCATTCTGTGAATTTCTTACCATTTGCATTTAATAATTTAATTTTTGAAATCTTAGTACAATTTTTTTGATATAACTCTTTTTTACTATCTATTATCTTTCCATTTATTAAACTGACTTCTGATCCCGTATCAATCAATGCTTTTAAATTTATTTCATTAACTTTAATGTTGATGATTGGTAAATTACTAATTCTATTATTATCTAAATTTGATTCATTCTCAATACCTATAAATTCTCGCATATGTCCGTATGTCGTCATCTCAATTAAAACTTCCCTATTTAAAAATTTTCCCTTGGAAAATGTGAATTTACCTCTGCTATCGTCTTAATTTTATTCATGTCATTCTGTTGATCAGATCTGACATTTGTATTGTTTACCTGTGCATATCTTACTGAATCACGTTTAGTATCATGCCTATTCTGTTCTTTATCATAATTATCATTACCGTTGTACCTCCTATTTTCATCATAATCTCTACCTTTATTTTGATTATTAAAATTTTTACTGTCATAATTTTTTTGATAATTATTATTATACCCATTTTGTTGTCTATTTGCATAATAATTTTGTCTGTTGAAATTTTGGTCATTACCATCTGTTTGGTTGTATGTTTTTCTATTAAATGCTTTATGATTTTTATTCCATCCCATATGTAGATCATCGATCACTCTCAAGTACTCATTCAAACCATCTAATGTCGTAATGCGTTGTGTAATGATTACTTGGTGGATGTCATCAGAAAAATGTCTTGCTAGATATTTAATCATTTCATTTTCTGGCTCTAAGAATTTAATATTATACATTTTACGCATGACATAATTTTCCCTAGACATACCACTATTTTCTGAATATTTTCCATTAAATAAATTGAAACGAATTTTTTCCTGACAATGTTCAGACCAATACTTTTTTAATAATAACTTTTCAAATTCTTCTAAAGTTTCAAATTCAGATTCTACAATTTGATACCAAATTTCGGCTTCACCTTTTAATGAATTTTGAATTTCATGTTTTAAATTAAAATTTAAATTTATAGATTTTAGATATTGCCTTAAACGTTCTAAAAATACTTTTGGGTGGATTCTAGAATCACCATAGAATTGATTTACCAGTGTATGATGTGGTGTAGCATATGTGTTAAATATAGGTGTGTATGTGTCCTTCAATATCTTCGTATTCTGTTCGATCTTACCATCCTGTTCTTTTAATTGTGTTTTGATTATATCTTCTTGTTTTTTCATGCGTATATCTATTTCATTCATACTATCTACTATAACATGTTCTACTTCTACTCTTACTTCTTTTTTAAATTCACATCTCTTCATAAACCTTTTCTACTTTTTCTTCTACTTTCTTAATTTTCTGGTCCACTTTATTGTGTAACTCTACTATACTCGTTTCCAATTTCCTATTGTTCTCATCCATTATTTTGTTCATATCTTGTTTACTTTCTTCAAATTTATTGTCCATTTTGTTGTTGATTTCATCAAATTTATTATTCATGTCTTGTTTGCTTTCTTCAAATTTATTATTTATGTCTTGTTTGTTTTCGTCCATTTTTTTGTTATTTTCATCAAATTTATTATTCATGTCTTGTTTGATTTCGTCCATTTTTTTGTTATTTTCATCAAATCTGTTCGCTATCATGTTCATTAATTGTATAAATTTATCATCATCTTGTGTTTGTTGGGATGTATCACCTTGTTGAGAAGTTTCTGGTGTTTGATTTTTATTCTCCATTTCTGTTTGTTTTCCTGATCTTAATTTCATACAAATACCACACAATTAAGAATTAATACTTTATATACCCTTAATAAATGAAATTGTTATTGAATTTTAAAACTATGTACCACAATCAACAGTTCACAAACTTTCACCAAGACTGCACACTTTATCAAATCAACAATTTTACAATCGCCACGCGTTGGGCGCCAAATGTGCTGTTGTACTTTTTATTGTACTTAATAATTTGCAGTACTAATCAAACCTTAACTTGCTTATTTCCAATAGATAAAAAAAAAAACTTTAAAACCAAAAGATCAAATTAAAATCTCTTACCTTTTGATCCGAAAGTATGTCAAAATATTTAATGGGCCGGCTAGCTTATCTTTCCCTTCAGGAGCAGGTTCAAATTCAGTTCCTATTTAAAATGAAATTTTTATTAAAGTAAAATTTTTAATCTGATATAAATAATTTATTTTCTTTGATATTTAGATAATTTAGCTTTATAACAGGTTCGAAAGTCTAATAAGTACACTATTTAAATTTTAATATACGACCTTGTCCAAAATTAAACACACAAAAACCTTCCTTCTTCGTAGCTACACACTTCTCTTTCCAAATCCAACAATTCTCCTTTCATTAATTCTTCACCTTATCTCGTCCTTATCTCCTCTGCAACTCCAAACCACAATAACACCTCTACCTTCTTATTTACAGTCTATTTTTCTCTTCTTCGCTGATCTCCGCAATTTCTGACTTTCAATTCAATTTCAAAATTCTTAATCCTTGTTTATTATTTTTCTTCTTCACTCCCTAATTTTCACTTGTTCTTTTTTTTTCTTAAATTTGTTTTTCCAATTTTACAACCTCTCTTTTATCTGTTGTTTATTGTTCTATATAACTAAATATCAAAGTATCCAAAATAAACAAAACAAAACACCATATGAATTTTGATTAATTTCATTCCAAACATAACCTAACTTAAACCTCCTTGTCTTTCTCCAGGAAAAT
The DNA here is from genome assembly GCA_963675555.1 of Leptura quadrifasciata. Classification (NCBI taxonomy): domain Eukaryota; kingdom Metazoa; phylum Arthropoda; class Insecta; order Coleoptera; family Cerambycidae; genus Leptura; species Leptura quadrifasciata. The sequence goes on from OY776680.1 coordinate 65,763,248, forward strand.
ATTTACCAACTATAAAATAAAATTTTCTACTTAAAAGAAATGTCATAATGACTTAAATGTCAGAAATTATTTCAACAACAACTTAATAACTACTAACATAGATGTCAGTATCAAACTTACTGTTGACATCAAATAAAAACTTTAAAACTATTAAAACAACTCTAAACAAGTATTAACATTCTAAAACACATACCTTTCGGATCTTTAGCTAATTTAAATAAATTTTGAAAACTATCTAAAGGAAATAAACAAATTCAAACCTTGATTCAGCAAATAACACAAACATGCAATCTTCGTAATCGTCCAATATGCAAATACATCGCAATATATATATATCTGTAAACAGGCTGAAGGACTTCGGTCGATGGCCATTTGAGTCTATACTCAATAAAGAACTTTTATTATTATTATTATTATTATTACTATTCAACGAAATAGCTAAAGGGTTTGTAGAGAAGCCCAACAGCATCGAAGTAGTTGTTAACTTTGAACATAATGACGGCTTGGTCTCTGAAGTACAAGAAAATCAAATTGTGCAAGAACCGAATCTTGAAGTTATTCCAAATAACGAACAGAATTTTAATGAACCCCAAGATAATGATATGCCAAACTTGCGACCTCAAAGAGATGTTAGAAATAAAGAAATATGAAGAATACGAGCTAAATTATGTAGAGACTGATATACCTACACAGAAGCTCTTGCATGTGACAAAGCAGAAAATTGGAGGATAGCCATAAACGAGGAAGTAGAGGCGTTAAAGAGAAATAATACGTGGGAAGAAACAGTATTGCCACCTGGGAGAAACGCAATAGGTTCAAAATGGGTATTTCGCATAAAAAGAAACAGACGGATCAATATCTCGATACAAGGCCCGACTTTGTGCCAAAGATTTTGCTCAGAAGAAAATATTGACTATGGTGAAATATTCTCCCCTACCACAAGGTATGATTCCATAAGAGTTCTTTTAGCTGTCACAGCAGCTGATAATTATGAAATCCAACAGTTTGATATCAAAACTGCTTTCCTTTATGGAAATCTGTGTGAAGATATTTATATGTCACTTCCAGATGATATGAGTAGCAAACCTAACCTAGTTTGTAAACTACGCAAAGCACTGTATGGACTGAAACAGGCGCCACGTTGTTGGAACCACAAATTCAACGATTTTCTAAAAACCTATGGTTTCCAACAATCGAATACTGATATTTGTGTGTATAGTGGAAGCGTTAATAAAACCAAAGTTATACAGGTAATATATGTTGATGACGGATTGCTTATCTCGCCAAGTAAACAAGCCATCGGAACTACAAAAAGCTTTCGAAGTAAAAGTCACTGAAGCGAACTACTTTGTAGGTATTGAAATTAAAAGAGACACTGATGGGTCAATCTTTATAAGTCAAGAAGCATATATTCGACAAATAATACAACGCTTTGGCCTTGACAATGCAAATGTTGTCAGTGTACCAAGTAATCCACAAACAAACATTACTGGTGATATAAATAGTGCTTATTTAGAAGAAAATGAGGTTCCTTACAGACAATTAGTGGGCTCACTTATGTTCGCAGCCATTGTTACCCGCCCTGACATTGCGTACTCAGTGGGAGTAGTCAGTCGATATTTGAATAAACACACCAAAGAACAGTGGAATGCAGCAAAATATATTGTCAGGTATTTAATCGGCACTGCAAATTATGGTATTAAATATGACAGAATAAATAAATCAAATCAGTTAACAGGTTACTCAGATTCTGACTATGCTGGCGACTTGCAAACCAGGCGTTCCACGAGTGGTTATGTTTTTCAATTTTGTGGGGCTCCAATTACATGGACTAGTAAGCGTCAGTCAACTGTCTCGCTTTCAACGACAGAAGCTGAGTATACAGCCGCCTGCCATGCAACAAAAGAAGCTATATGGTTGCAGAGATTACTAAGCGATATTGGTGAATGTGTAGAAAAACCCACAGTCTTGTATATAGACAATCAAAGTGCCATTCGTCTAATTCGTAACCCAGAGTTCCATAACCGTACCAAACATGTAGATGTTAAATACCACTTCATAAGAGAGAAGTTTGAATGCGGTGATATTCTACCTACATATGTTAGTACAGACAAGTAGTTGGCAGATATTATAACCAAGCCCTTACCAAGGAATACTTTTAATCTGTTAAGAGATCTAATGGGCATGGAAACAAAGTGAAAATAAAAAAAGTCAGTTAGTGTTAAAAGTTTATCTTAGTTTAATTTTTAAATAAAAATATTTCAAAGAGTGGGAGTGTGAACATTCAGAGGTTTTTCATATTTTATAGTTGCTTTCGCACTGCATTGTTGGCAGCACTGGAACCTAGATAATAGGGATTTTGATTTCAAGAGCTAGTTAGTGAGTTTTTTCGTTTCGTTACCAAATGTTTTTACGCATATATGTCCATATGTTAAAAAGTGTTTTTCCGTATATTCAAATTAAAGTTTTAGTAAACCAAGTTGTGGTGTTCGATTTATTAACCCTAACAATAAGTAAGCTAGAATATATACTAAGGCACCTTTCATATAACTGTGATTTTGCAATATGTCAAACTTACTATTATTCGATGGTATTGTTATGTGCTGCCCTCTAACGGGGAGAGATGTGATTAAGTCCCTGGTCAAAGTGAAGGGAAACCTGTTATTCTGTTGATGGCTAGTAAGGTGGCGCCATCTATGAGCCAATTGACGAACAGTCATCTATCACATGGTAGAAAACTCTGTAGGATTCCAGAATGTTATGGAATAGGATTCTGGTACATTCTATAGGTGGATATAAAGAGGTGAATCCAGCAGATGGGGCAGTTCAGTTCAGTGAAGTATACAGTACAGTTCTAGTATACAGAGAGAGAGTTTTAGGTTAGATAAGAGTTGACAAATTTAAAAAAAAAAAAGTAAAGTACATAGTGTTTTAAAAGTAATGAATTTATATTAGATTACGTTATTATTAGTTGTGTGATTTTTAAGTATTTACTAGTGTAATTTTAGTGATTAATAAAATAGTGGTTAGTGAAGATTCTTGTTGCAAGTTATTTGAACCCACAGAGTGTTACTGAAGACTGTAAACACGTAACAATTGGTGTCGGAAGCGGAATTGCAACAGAATTTCTGAAGAATTCGACGAAGTTCCATAGTGTTCTATTTGGAAAACACTGGCGATAATGAAGTGAGTCGAACTGGAAAGTGATATAGACATTAGACAAGACTAATTTGTGCTAGTGTGAGAAAATTTATAGAACATTCTATTCTGAATTTTGTGGACATATTTGACGTATACCAGATATAGACTTTAAATAAGACTTGTTAGTGTTGTTTGTTAGTTTTTGAATGGAAACAAGAAGCATGGCTGCTGAAAAACAAATGCAAGACATGTTAGCTGCATTTAGCAAAATGATGCTAGAAGAACAAGAAAGACGTCAAGAAGAACAAGAAAGACGACGTCAGAAAGAAAAACTAGAAGAAAAAGAAGAACAAGAAAGACGGCGTCAGGAAGAAAAAGAAGAACAAGAGACACGTGAAGAAGAATTAAGGAAAATTATACAGGGGCAACAAGATGTTATCCTTTTGGCAACTGAAGACCTCAAAAGTGAAATTAAAGAGGATATGGGCAACATAAAGACTGAAATATGTGATGTCAAAGGAAAAGTAAATAAGGTTGAAGAGGAAGTATCTGAAGTCGAAGGAAAAGTTATTGGCGTCGAAGAAAAAGTTAATGGCGTCGAAGAAAAAGTTAATGGCGTCGAAGGGAAAGTTCAGGTAGTTAAATGAGAGGTAGAACAACTTAAGCGACAGTTAAGAGCGCAAGAAGGCCAGCTAGTATTATCATCGTCAGGTCCTCGATTACAACCGCCTTCCCTTGATGATCAAACTGCTTGGTCAACCTACAAAAGACATTTTGAGGCAGCGGCATGCGCAAACAATTGGAGTAATGAAGACGAAGCTATGGCATTGGTGCTAGCATTAAGAGGTCAAGACTATCCCAGTGACGCAGCAACGGGATTTTAAAGTTTTGGAGGCTGCACTAGATCTAAGATAACACTTGAATGGTTGAATGGTTATGTAGTTATATCAAAGGTAGATCTCAAAGGGTTTTTGTTATACACATACATGCTCTTCAACAAAAGAAACCTCATCGGGAGTACCACAAGGTAGTGTCCTGGGTCCAATCCTCTTTTCTATATATATATTTGATTTACCTGCCACCTTATTGAAATGTCAAAATCATCTTTATGCAGATGATATCGAATTGTACTTGTCCTCCCCATATCAGGAAATCCAAACATCTATTGACTATGTAAACAGAGATTTACAGAACATTTTTACTTATTTTGAACAGCATGGATTGCGTATAAACCCCAATAAGACAGTAGCTATATGTATAGGGCCAGAACGGCAAAAACTTGAGATTGAAACAAAATATAACTTGAATATCAATAATGCAAATATTGAGTGGGTTGCCTCAGCAAAAAATCTAGGTGTAGTTATGGATGGAAGTTTATCATTTAATGACCACATTGAACATATCTTTAAAACATCCATGTATAAATTGAAAACACTATATTCATTTAAAAACCAATTAAATCAGAATATCAAGCTAAAACTAGTGAAAACATTAATATATATTAATTAGATTATTGTTCATCTGTTTATTATAATTTTCTAACACAGTATAATAAAAATAAGTTGCAAAGAATACAGAATGCATGCATGCGTTTTGTTTGTTGCATTCCATACATGGCACATGTGACTCCCTATATTCGAGAATTAAATGTAGAACAGCGTATGCAATATCTAATCACAATGTTTCTGTATAAATTGTGAGCCAATTGACGAACAGTCATCTATCACATAGATCCATGTTATGAAGTAGGATTCTGGTACATTCTATGGGTGGATATAAAGAGGTGAATCCAGCAGATGGGACAGTTCAGTTCAGTGAAGTATACAGTACAGTTCTAGTATACAGAGAGAGAGTTTTAGGTTAGATAAGAGTTGACAAATTTAAGAAGAAAAGTAAAGTACATAGTGTTTTAAAGCTAGTGAATTTATATTAGATTAAGTTATTATTAGTTGTGTGATTTTTAAGTACTTACTAGTGTAATTTTAGTGATTAATAAAATAGTGGTTAGTGAAGATTCTTGTTGCAAGTTATTTGAACCCACAGAGTGTTTACTGAAGACTGTAAACACGTAACAGTATATTCATGCTTTAAATATTCGATTTTGGCTTGGGGATGCTCGCAGGGCAATTAAAACCATTATTAATTAGACAAAAAAATTGCATTAGAATTTTGTTGAAACTCAAAAGGGGTACTTCATGTAAACAGTATTTCAGGGAATACAAAATACTAACTGTTCCATGGATTGATATATAAGTATCATGCGGTAATGTATGTGAAAAGAAATCTAAATAAGTTTAAATTAAATGCAGGAGCAACGTAGTACTACATAAGAGACCCAATAATAACAACCACAAGAGCTAGGCTAGAATTGCTCAAAAGAGGTCCACTGTCTACTGGAGTGGGCTTATACAATGCCCTGCCAAAAAAGGTTAAGAATGATTGAGTCACCAGCTTCTTTTAAAACAGCAACTCTTGCCTACTTCTGGGATACGGCTTATTATAGTATAGATGAATATTTTAATGAATATGAGTAACTGTTTTTATTATAATGTATTTGCGTATTCTAACGTATTTGTGCATTTTAATGTATTTTATTCTAAGACTTTATATTACTACTTACTATATTTTTTATCATAATGTACTATTTTCTTACCTACTAATCTATTATATTGACGTGGCTGTGACAATTTTCTTATACAAAAGTCGAATAAAGCATTATTATTATTACAGGATCAAATTGAAAGTCTAGAGAACACCGAAGCTAATGCGATTGAGCGGCTAACATTCGAGGATACGTATTTTTTAGTAACTGAAAATATTAAGGCGTTATGTACACAATATTCAAATGAAGTATATTATAATGTTGAAAATGGGTCAATTCAGGGTGACTCCAACAGATCGATTGTTAGATCGGCAGTTGTAAATAATAACTCTTTAGTCAAATTACCTACAATAAAGTTGCGAACTTTTAATGGAGTATTTAGAGATGCATTTAGCGTCTTGGTGGAATGAATCACTATCAAAAATACAAAAATTTTATTATCTACGTTCCTCGTTGGAAAAAGATGCTTCTCAATAAAATCTATCAAGGTATCAGCTGATAACTATAAAACTGCTTTGGATATTTTGGTAGGTCGGTTTGAGAATAAAAATTTAATGGTGCATAACCATATAAAAGCCATATGTGAGCATCATAGTATAATTAAAGAGTCTCATACTGAATTAAGAAATTTGTTTTATAATATTACAAAACATTTACGATCCCTAAAAATGTTAGGAGAAAATACAGATAGCTGGGACTGTTTAATAGTATATATAGTAACAAAAAAATTTGATGTTCTTACAAGAAGGGAGTGGGAGTCATTTATATATGAAAAATAATTACCATCTATGTCCAATATGAATAATTTTTTAAAGTCCAAGTGTGAAATCTTGGAGAAACTTGAGATAACTTTAGTTTAAAAACAAAAGGTATACCAACAGAGTAATAAAAAAAATACTAGTAACAGTTTCGTTGCCAGCACGAATAATATAAAATGTTACTATTGCAATGCAAATCGCACTATTCTTAATTGTGATGATTTCTTAAGGTTAAATGTAAAAGAACGAATTAATGCAGTTAAGGAACTTAAATTGTGTTTAAATTGTTTACGAGCTTCACACTCATGGTGGAATTGTAAGAAGCAAAAATGTACGAAATGTAATAAGCCACATAATTCGCTTTTACATTTAGATGTGTTTAACAGACAGTCGCGACCGAATAGAGACTGCTGTACCTGATAATCTCAGGGCGAGTGGCGCAATTAGGGAAAATCTGGTTGATGTCACTCAAGCGACCGCTACCTCTGTTGCAGTTCCGAATAATGGTAATAATGTATCAATAAATCATTCAGTAGATCAGAGCATACAAATTTATGATGAATGTTGATGTTCTCCTTGTATAAAATTTGAGAAAAAACCATCTAATAAAAATTGAACCGGCTAAAAAAAGTTATATGAGTCTTTACTCTTAAACTCTAAAAATAAATTTAGAACAGCATGGCAAATAATTACGGAACAAAGCATCAATTGTAGACATAATCAACTGCCGCATACATTCATAGATTCTAATGGAAGTAAAATAACAGATATGTTTCATGCTGCCGAAGCATTCAATGCATTTTTTATTAATTCCATCAAGCAGTTAACACAAACCATGGTGATCACTAATACCTCCAACATTGAACCAACTTCATTCTTTCTGTCTCCCATTACCACTGATGAACTAATTATTAAATCTGTATCTACTAAGAATTCTGCAGGGCATGATGAAATTCCTTGTTCACTTTTATTAAGTGTCATAGATTATATAGTTGAAGCTTTAACTAGCCCAATAAATATTTCTTTTCAGGAAGGATTGTTCCCTAGTGTCTTGAAAAGCTCTCCAATCGTCCCTTTATACAAGAAAAATGATAAATCTGTATTTTCTAATTATAGGGGTATAGCCCTTCTCTCAGATTTTTCAAAATTATATGAAAAGGCATATCACAACAGATTATACAATTATTTATTAAAGTGTACTCACAAACAACCAATTTGGCTTCCCAAAAGGTGTGGCAACGCAAGATGCAATACTGTCCCTTGTTACGTTTGATCTTAAGCATAAGTACAGAATTTTGCATTTGTTTTGAAAATTAAAATAAAGTTCAATTATCAGTAACATTTTTGTTAATTATATTTTGTTTAGTCGAGTAAATTTAGTCGTAACGTTCCTTGTAATTTAAAAATTTTATTAATCACATATTCAACACTAGTTCACATTAAATATAGAAAAGGATATAATTGTCATTTTAATTCACACAGTAAATAGCTTGCATTGTTTGTTATTATTTATATTTCAAATCCATTTTTCTTAATTAGAAAGAAACCATATGTACTTTTCTTTATGTTATTTGTCGTGACGGGGTTCGACTACTAAACATTCAACTACTGGGAAGTCGTACTCAAGTTTATCAATAACTTGTAGTTTACACAAGGTATAGCTTCACTGGCATGTTTGGCTCTGAAACGAATAAGCGAACATTAGTTTGGTACATAATAAACAAGAAGTATCCTACCTGTACATTGTTCATTCCTAATATTGAATTAGGTTTGTATTGTGCTATATAATGGGGTATATGTTGTCTAGCTATGTAGTTTCTTTGTCATGTCCGGAGTACCTGGAACATCGAAACATGTAGGCAACTAAGAAAAACATAACCACAACAGGCTACGATACTGTAATGTCAGGTTAATTATCATATTAATTGAGTACTTACTGTAGTATTCAGTACTATACAATTTATATGGTTTATTCCTTGAGTTGTTCAGTTCTATTGAAGTTTATAAGTTTTGTTGTGAGACTGTCAAATTGCTTGCTAAGTGTATTCGATTACAGTGGCGGCTCCAGCTACTTTTGAGAGGGAGTGCATTATTGTGAACAATGACACTAAGCTAAATAGGTTGTGTGGGGAGGGGGAAAAGCGCCGCAGGCGAAAATTTTGAATTTTTCAAGGTCAAACGGCCTTAACTAAAAAGTTAGAAATTTGATTTAAAATTATATTGTTTTCAGTAGGTTTAGTGGGCGCAAGTTTTTTTTAAAACTAAACAATTTTAATAACCCCAAAATCATAATATTTGAACATTTGAACAATTTAACATTTTATAATTAAAATATCATACCATGAATAATAATTTTTTTATTATTTTTCAAAAATTCTAAAATCTGTTATAAATTAATGGTTTCGTCCTGTAACATACATTCCAGTAATTCATTTTGAATTATTTTCGAGGTACCTTTAAATGGTGTCGACTCATTCATTATGTGATTTTTTAATACATTGTCTAACTCGGCACTAAAGTTTATTAGTTCCCGGAATATACCTTTGTTTGTCGAATTATCTTTTTCATCGTGACCTCTCAATGCCAACTGAGCTTTTGAGTTGGCACACACAATTAATTATTAATGTTAAAATGTGCCTATTTTTTGTCACTTCTTCATTATGAGCATGAATTGACCTTAAATATGCCGAACTTAGTTGACTTTGTATATTAGTTTTTCCCAATAAATTTAAACTTAAAATATTTTTTACGTGAAGTTTTTTGATTTTCATGCTTATATGAATTAAATCTTTTACCCCATTTTTGGTCCATTCCGGATCCCCGCCGAATAAAACACAAGGGAAACAAAAAAATGCATTGCGTTTTTCGCACCCACATATCCAATTGTTTTTATTATATGTTTCAACATTAAATTTACGAAGTACTTCTTTTCCTTTATCGGATTCTTTATGAACTAAATTCAAACTCGGCGTTGGCCTCTTAAGATTTTTAATTGTTCCTTTTTCATCATAAGTATGTCGAGAAAATGGATTTTGCAATAAGAAGTCAATTGTATTGGCCATAACAATATTTTACAAAAACGAATAAGAATAAATAAATGCACTAGTTGCAGATGACACCTAATCATTGCATACTGAACAGTACTAAACGTAAACTCTCAGATCTCGCATATACATAATTACATACGAGCATACGACTATGGCCGATCAGTGCCGACTTTAGCGAAGAATGATGTGAGCACTAACTACGTTTTGCTCCAAGCTTTGCTAATTTAAGTGAACAAAATTGCAGTGCGCGCATCGAGGAATATACAATATCTGCGATTGTAAGTGTTAAGTATATGAGCAGCGGTAAAAGTTGCTCTGATTTATTAGACGGGCGGTGCTCGGACTGATCGGTGCCGATTTAAGTTGCAACTGGGTCTACTGGAGGGCGCAAGAAACAAAGGACAGCGGCAATAAACGTTTGTTGCAGCAACACCAAGCTACCAAATTAAATTTTCTAAAGTGTTCACGCTTTTCACCAAGCTACCAAAATTAAGTGTTTAAAATCATTTAAAAAATAACTGAGCCCAGGGAGTACATATGCTCACATGCTCCTTATGTAGAGCCGCCACTGTTCGATTAGTTATGGTTCTGCGGCACAAGCACCATGGAGCTAGATCAGTTCATTTGATATCATTTAAATTAGAGATTGTTTCTATAATTGTTTTCTAGTATGTTCACAATTTCATCTTTTCCTTTTTCATTAAACGAGTAGTAATTTCATAATTCATTGTGGGTTGAATAGTTTGTTAGTTATTCTTATTTTGTAAAGTTAAACAGATCTCGATGTCGTTTAGGTTAAGAATCAAACAGTACTCACATCGGTCAGTCTAGCGCTTGTGCTTGGGTTTGGAAGTCACATGTTGGGTTCGTGGTAATTTCTCTCTCCTTTTCATGTTGGATGTTTGAGCATTGTAGACGCTAAATTTTCCGATATGCTGTGCTGGCAGAAGAAAGTTATCCAAATTGACCTTGGGAATGGTGTGTCATCGCCATATTATTTACTTGTTTTTTGGGATTGGTTTTCTGCTGGAAATATTATCAGCTCTTGCTGGATGGTGTAGCCGGCCAATGAGGGCTGTGCAAAAAAAATATGTTCTACTTAGTTCAGGGTTTGGTGGTCCCACCTGTATAGCCACCGGCCACAAAATTTTATTATAGTGTGCCTGCTGCGAGCCCTGAGAGTTTACGTGGAGACAGGCACACTGGCTAGCTGTTCCTGCGGGGGTTGTGGTTCGTTTTGAGGGTGATTTAGGGTAGCGGGTGGTAATAAGGAAAATCTACGAAGTAAAATACAAATAGCCAAATTTATTACACTGTAAAATATCCAAATATGGGTATACACATACATATATATAGGAATTTCAAAACTATACAAAACGAAGAAATGCAAGGGCTAAAATCGGTTGCGTAACCCAAATAGTGATACCTAATATTTTAAAGCTCCACTGTTACAAATTGGCAAAAACAATTCTGTACAAGGAAAAGAGTTTGTCCGCAAATGGCGCAAGTGAATAGAATCAACTAATATATAAAATATTCGACAGTGACAACTACTTGTACAAGATGAAAATAATAAAAATGTTTCTCCAACTACGGAGTTCAGTATGGAAATGTTAATTGTAAAACGATACGCTTACAGTTGGCTGCCGGTAGGTGATATCCTAGGCGTGCTCCACCAATCTGGACTCCGCTCTCATTGCAAAACGAGCCCTACTTCTTAGCTGCCCCTCGTAGATAGCCACAGCAAAATTGGTTGCCGATAAAGCTGATGACAGAGGTTGATTGTGTGGACTGATGGCAAGAATCAATGCTAAAGCTGCTTTTAAAAAGCCCTACAAAGAAGAACAAGTCTTAGACACTATTTCTCGCCCGCAAAAAATGGATGATTTTGGGAAATAAAAATAATCTGAATATAAGAAAGAAGATAAACTTACTTGGGGGTTGTTTATCGGCTCAAAGTAGCCTTCTCGACCTGCGAGAGAGGTATATAAATGACGTCGGAAAAACTTCAGCTGGAGGCGGCTCGGGGCGGCCGAAAGTAAGGAAGAAAAATCCAGCAAAACTGCTTCCGCGGCAAGAACAGTAAAACAAACACACCAAAGAAAATTAGGTTCATTGCCACTTTAAAAAAAACCTTTCCACCATAAATCCGCAAATTGGGTAAACACAAAATAGCTGCAGAGGCAAAGGTCTCTTCCTTCTAGTTACGAATCGCCCAAACTCCATACCCCGCTATCAAAAAACGGGACTCCAACAAAAACTCAGGGAATTCAAAAAACCTTATCAGCACTGTGCCGGACTCAACGTATTTCTATAGCCGTCGCTTCTCTGTAAATATCCACTTGTTAAAATTAGATGACCAACTATACCTATGAAATCAAATGGTAATAGTATATTTCAATTATGTTGTGGGGCCATAAAATGGACCGTAACAATCGAAATGCGTAGTTGGGAAATGCCCTATTGGATGGGCGGTTTATGATGGGTCTACGTTCCGAGATGTTTTATTGTGTTAGTCTTCTTGTGGTATATATAATATATCGAATATTACCGATGATGGTTATGTTACGTCACATCTATGGAACGCTGAGAGGAGGATCTACTATAGTTGACGAGATTTAGTATAGATGGCGTTGTGAAGAGTTCGAGTTCTAACTACATGGTTACATCAGGATTTTGTTGCAATGGTTTCATTGATTTCACATCGTAATCACGAGTACTTACCTTACCACGCTGGAAGCTTAAGATAAGTTTCTCTTTATTTTTTTTAAACTTGTACAATTCAATTTGGTAAATTTGATTTTAACTATACTGTGAATTTTCACTTCACATTTTAATGACTATGAGCCTGGGTATATTGTAAAGAGGGGAATTAATTAAGGACCTGATGTAAACTACGTGCAATTGCATTTGGTGAATATTATTTGGTTATTCTAATTACAATTTAGAGTTTTCGGTTCTAAACTAGAAAACCATCTTGTACATTTTGTTTATAGACGCTTCAAATTAACGTATCTACTTCATAGAATTTATTGGAACATTTGTGTTCAAATTTCATTCATATAACTTGTAAATATACTTATGTGTGTATATATTGCTAAAAATTTGTTAGTGACTTGAGATCTCTGACTGTCTTGGAATAAAACCATCTTTTTGGAACTTGATAGCGATTTATAATTTTGTTAAATGAACCACTTGGTAATTTACTTTACTTATTGATCTAAACATTCAATAATTATTTACTCTTACCTAGGTACAACTTTAGGCCCGTTCACTTGTGAACGTGGAACCCCAAACCTGAGGAGACGAGTACTAGCCGAGGTGTGGTAGGGTTAGAAGTCTTATGAAAAAGCTGGTGGTTAAGAACTTTAGCCCCAGTTAAACGTAACAATTCTTAGTCCAGTTTAAAACCTAACACCCTATATAACTTTATATAAAGTAATTTTGAGGAAAAATAAAAGTGCATGTGTTTTCTATGACTTAATACATGCATTTGACACAATCCATCATGACTTGCTACTGGATAAACTTAGTAGGGATGGTATTAGAGGTCCTACTCTAGCCTGGTTAAAAACGTACTTGATAGATTGACGTCAAAAACAAATGTTGGTAGATGTAGAGTGATGGCGGCAAGAGAGTAGCATAGTAAACTACCTCCGGCTAAAAATCTAATTTTACGAATTGATCTGGCGTACTGTTTCCTGAAAAGTAGTGTATTTTGAACATTAACTCTAGTGTAACCTGTGGTGCATTTCAAACAGTGCAATTAGTGATAGTTTTTATGAAAATACTTGTTATTATCCTGAATAGATTACTACAATTATTAAAGAAATAACAGTTTTTCTATCGGCTCACTGTGACGTAGTGCGTAATAAAAGTGCGCTATCAATTAATACGTTAAGGAAACAAACGAGTGAGCACAGGTCGTAGGAGCACAGTCACTACTAATTAATTACACACAATGCCAAGTGGAATCAACAGCGGCTCCAGTGGAACCTCATCAGGTGACCGCAACCTAAGATCAAGCCAGAAAGAGGGAATCAACGATGTAACCATGAGTAATATTAATTATATTATACAACAAGTTTCTACCCAAGTTTCTGCTAATATTTCTGCAGATATTAGTAAACAGTTTGATGAGATAGAAAATAGTTTAAAAACATTTAATGTCTCCATTAAAGAAAGTAAGACATCTATTATACAGCTCGACCACAGGGTTGATTCTCTAGAACAGTATGCAAAGCGTTGTAACCTGCGCATACATGGTCTTAAACGACAAGACAGCGAAAATACTAATCAAATTATAAGTAATTTTATCAGTGATAAACTAAGAATTAATGCTAGAGAAACCGATATAGAACATAGTTATCGAATTAATGATAATGTGCTTCTAGTCAAATTTAAAACACATGAGATAAAACAAAGAGTATACAATTCCAAGGCGAAGCTTAAACAGACAGAATATATAATCAGGGAAGATCTCACAATATTTCGAATCAGAGCTATTAGAGCTGCAGTTGCAAAATATGGAGCTAAGAATGTGTGGACCATTGATGGTAAAATACGACTGAAAATCAACAACGCCGTTATGAAACCAACTGTACATGAATTAGAGAAAATTATCGCAGAAACGCCTATTAATAACGACAAATGACTCACTGTTGTGAAGATGCACACATATTTAATTTATTTTTAGGGCAAAATGTTAATGTACAATGATGAATATATATTATTTTTTTTCTTCTCAAAAATGTTATAATATTTATCTTGCTTTGATAATGTGGTAAAATTTTTATTTCTTTCCTTCATTATATATACGATTGCAAAAAATGCGTAAATAAATGTCACATATCTGTTTACTTTTCTTTTGGTAAGGCAATGCGTGTTCTCATATTTATTTTCCGATTCTAATATGGATTTATTATAGCTGTTTTATTCTCGTTTTTGTATGACATAGTTATAATGTTTTTTCCTAAGGATGTATTTTTTGAATCACTTTATACAAGTTACACAAAATATGTTTGTTTTTAGTTTTTATTGGGATTTTTAAATATGTATAAGGTATATCATTTTATAGACATGAGATATGTATATATATTTTTTGTAATCAACGAAACAGTATGATTATTAAATTAAAGATACCACTATACTTTTTTCTCAGTTCAATATTCAAACATGTCGAACAGTTTATATAATTTTTTTAACATTAATATTCTTGTTTTTTTTGCCGTAGGATATAGGTTATCATGCAATTCAAAGTTGCCACCCTTAATGTAAGATCACTGTTCACAGGATTTAATGAGTTAAGATCTATTGCTGAAAATTATAAATTCGATATTTTTGTTATCACAGAAACCTGGCTGTCGCCGCTAATTTCATCTAACCAAATATTAATCGATGGTTATCAAATTATAAGGAAAGATCGTCAAGGGAGAGGTGGAGGTATTGCAATATATTATAGAAATCACATATCAGTGGAAAAAATAAATATCGATAATATCAATTCATCACCACTTGAACAATTATGGGTAAGTCTTAAAATTAATCAAAGCAATATTGGTATTGGTGGAGTATATAGACCTCCAAATTCATCGGTTGCAGACTGCATTAATGATCTTGAAAATACAATTCCTCAAATTCTACCAACAGTGGACGAAATTTTAATAGTAGGAGACATTAATATTAACTTAATAAATACGGTTAATGCAAGCAGTATTAAATTTTTTTCATTTTTAGAAGCATATGGACTATCAGTAATAAATAACGAACCCACTAGGGTAAATAATTTTAGCAGTAGCCTGATTGACATAATAGCTGTCAGTAACAACGATTTAGTCGTTAATACAAACACTGTGGTAAACCATACAATTTCTGACCACTGCCTGGTTTACTGTGAATTGGTTTATGAAACGGTTAAACCTAAACAATTTTTCAGGACATTTAGGGACTTTAAATATTTTAATTATGATGATTTTTATAATGATCTAATTAGTATACCGTGGTACGATTTATACTCTCTAAATGACGTAGATATTATTATGGAAAGTTTTAACGAGTATTTAACGGCTTTATTTGATATTCATGCACCACTTCGCAAAGTTAGAATTAGTAAACCAAAAGCGCCCTGGTTAACAGACACAATAAAGCTAATGATCAAAACGCGAAATAAAGCACGTGCTAAGTTTAAAAGAACGAAAAATTTAAATGATTGGGAAAATTACAAAAACTTACGTAACATGGTCACCACTGCTATAGATAACGAAAAAAGGGGCTATTTGAACTATATTCAAGAACAACATAATACTAAAAAAACGTGGGATACCCTAGACTTGTTCAACATTATTTCAAAAAAACAAAAATCAAATATTCCAGATCATCTATGCGATAGTAATAAACTTAATGAATATTTTATTGAATCAGTTTCTAAAATGATCACTTCCCCTCCTCAAGCATGTGTTGATTTTTATAACTCAAATAAACATAATCCCGACATTACCTTTCAACTTACACATGTAAGCCAAGAAGACGTTGAAAATGCTATTAACAAAATTAAATCTAATGCAGTTGGTAATGATAAAATAAGCATAAAAATGTTAAAGTTATGTATTCCTTATCTGACACCTATTATTACATATATTGTTAATACAGCCATAGCTACCGGGAAATACCCACAAGTCTGGAAAAAATCACTGATTTTTCCAATTAACAAAATTAATAAACCCACGGACTACTCTGATTTAAGACCAATAAATATCCTGCCGGTTTTATCGAAAGTTCTAGAAAGGCTGATCTATAACCAAATATATGAATACATACAAATAAATTCAATCATACCTACCACCCAATCCGGCTTTTGTGAGAACCATAGCACAACTAGCGCTCTTCTAAAAATAACTGATGACATTATTGGAGGTTTGGATAAAGGAAAGGTTACTATACTTCTCTCGCTTGATTATAGCAAAGCATTTGATACTATGAACCATAAATTGTTATGTTCTAAACTTAAATATTACGGATTTGATGAAACTGCATCACATTTTATAAAATCATTCCTCAGTGATAGAAAACAGTGTGTGGTTATAAATGACAATGTATCAAATGATAAAACTGTTTTATATGGTGCACCTCAAGGGTCAATTTTGGCACCGTTGTTGTTTATAATTTACACGTCTGATTTTTACCGCTATTTAGAACATTTTACACCACACTTCTATGCAGATGACACACAATTATATTGTACCTCTGACATTCAACATCTCGAAAATAGTGTCGACCTGTTCAACGAAGAAATCAATGCTTTAGTCCTTATTTCAAAAAATCACTGCCTTTCTATAAATCCTAGTAAATCATCAGTTATAGTATTCGGTGCAGACAAAGATCGTCAGAGGGCCATAAATGGCATATCTTTATTAGTAGATGGACACAAGCTAGAATATAAAGAAGAAATAAAATGTTTAGGTTTAAATATAGATGTCCATCTTCGGTTTGTCAGTCACGTAAATTCTTTGGTCAGAAAATCATATTGTTTATTAAAAAATCTTTACGCTAATAGACATTGTCTCAATAAAAAATCAAAAATCATGTTATGTGACTCAATTATACTTTCAATGTTTAATTACTGCGATGTCGTTTATGGCCCATGCTTAGATTTAAACACTTCCTCGCGAATACAACAAATTCAAAATTCGTGCATTAGATTTATTTTTGGTTTACGTCGCAGAGATCATGTGTCCAGATATGTGTCAGAAATTGGATGGTTAAAAATGCAACATCGTAGAACTCTCCATATTGCTTGCTTTACCCACAACCTAATAAAAATTAAACACCCAAAATACTTATTGCATAAACTTGTACCAAGATATAATATACATCAGAGAGAATTAAGACATACAGATGAACTCACTATTCCTCGACATTATACAGCCAGGTTTCAAAGATGTTTCTCTTATCAAGCGGTAATTAATTATAATTCTATTCCAAATAATTTTAAAAAATTGTCTGTTATCCTTCAAAAAAAATTTAAAGAAATTACTTCTTGCTGACCAGTGATCTTTCATACGTAAATTGAGATTGTTTTGTATGTATATTTATTTTGTTTATAATGAAAGTTAATTATTATATATGTCTTATGTTAAAATTAATAATATGTTACTGTTTCTAATATGTAAATTGTCTTGGTTAAGTGGAAGAACAGCTTGCTGAACTTCGCCAAGACATAAATATAAATAAAGACGATTTATTATTATTATTATTATTATTATTATAATGGAAAAAACTATACCTCTAGACCTAGACAGGTGGCCACTGGAGTTCCCCAGGGGAGCGTGTTGGGCCCATTATTATTTATTGTATTTTTTAATGATGTCCCCTCTATGCACAATACTTTTATTTCTCTTTTTGCAGATGACAGTTACAGTTGACTGTGACAGTAATTTCGATCAATTATCTTCAAGAGCAAATAACACTGTTTCTCTGATGGGGAATTATTGTTCAATTAATGGCCTAGCTTTAAATAATTTAAACACTAATCTAATGGTATTCTCCACAAAGCAGTTAGATATAAATTTACTAGTGAGAGGAAGTAATAAAAGCATTTTACAAGGCAATGCTGTAAAATACCTTGGCATACATATTGACTCCCATTTAACATGGAATGATCATATCGACGCGGTACTGTGCAAATTTTCCAAACATTGCTTTCTTATTTGGCAAATGAGCTCAATTTGTTAACATAAATATATTAAAAATGTATTATTATGCTTACGAAGAATCTAGCCTTATCTATTGCATTATCTGCTGGGGTAACTGCTGTCACCTAAATGAGGTCCGTATATTGCAAAAAACGATTTTACGAACCATTCCTGCAGAACTTTATTTACAGAACTAAATATTATTAGCGATAACATCCCTTTACATACTCAGATGTGTGTCCTATATAGGACATGTTAAGGATCTATCATAATCTGACTGTCCCTCAACACAAATTATCAATAGTAGCCTAACCTAACCTACCCTAATGTCACGTCCACCAAGCTTTATAATAAATTCCTGATACATATAAAAATCATTTATAATATTTGTCTCTTTAAAAGCACTGTTCGAGCCACTTTAATTGAACATAGTTTCTATTCTTTGAATGAGTATTTTAGTTGAACTAGCTTTCATGTTTGCACTTAGTATAGCATTAGCATTTATCGTTATTATTTTGTTGTACTGTATTTTGTTTACTTATTGTTTTACATGATACCCATTTTGTTTTTAACTTACTCTTCATCCTTTTATTAACTGAACAAATTTTGACTGTATTTCTATACCTGTAATAAGTGAAAATAAAGACATTATTATTATTATACAAAAGTTGTTAAAGAAAACTTTCTAAAAAATACAGACTCCTCAAAGAAGCATGTGGATTTCTTCCCTATAAGTTGTACAAATCGAATAAAAGCAGAATTGATACACTGACATATGATCGTAGAAAAATTGAATGCAGAAGAAGTGTAGCTAAATTTTTTTTTTAAGTGACTAGAGTTCTCGGCTGTGTCCTGGTAAGAAGGACACATTAACCAAACATGGCGTTAAAAAACAGAAGAGATATTTGAATAGTTCTTTAAAAGTACTTTTCGAAGATTTTAAGAAAGGTCACACTAATGTTGAGATATCATATGCTACCTTTTGTAACTACGTCTCTTTTGAGCTGTTCCACCAAGAATTTCTGAATGTGATACATGCTTCTGCACATTGGATGAGAATGCGAACTTGTTAGTAGCCTCTCTCCATAGAAATACCATTTTGAAAGAAAAAACACTGACGAAATTCTTATAAAAATATGTTGTGACAAAAGTAATGAAAAATGCCTAAACCGTGAATGCACTAGTTGTAGGTCAAAGAAATTGTTATTCCATTCCACAGTAGGTCCTTTCCTTTGCAGGCGAGGTGTAGCACTGAACTACACTGAATTACACAAAGTCGTTCCTTTGCAAGGACATGGTGCTACATGCACTACACTTTAGTATTCCTTTGCTCAGTGTAAAATCCACTGACCAACACTGGTGTAGTTTATCTCCACCTCGTCGAAGGCAGGTGTGAAATGCACTGGACATGCGCAATAGAAATATTTGAATCATAGGTTAGTTTCTGGATTTTTAGATGATCTGAATAATTAATCTTCTAAGAAATGGTAACTATAAAAATGCTGTATTGGAATGTATTATTTACCTAAAGTAACACTTTTCTTAGATGATCAATTCACTGTGGAATTCTTCCAGAAAGCTTTTGCGGAAAACAGGTTAGAGAAATTTGGAATAAAATCGCATTCCCAAAATATTGAAATAATTCGTATAAATGAGACTGAGGAAAGTCCAAATGCAAGCGACAGCGAGATCGAGATGATGTTTGAAAGTGCTGAAACTGTTGCATCTGATACTGGTATGTATAGGTATACCTACCTAATCTAAACGTTAATGTGTTCAACTGTTTTCTTTTGCAGAAAACACAGAGGAAGATGGTAGCATCAAATCAAAAAAAATATGGACTTCTCAAGCCACTAAACTATAATTATCTGTATACCAGGAAAATATTTGTAAAGTAGGGAAAAGCACAAAACTAAAGAATAAAAAAGCTTTATGGAAAGTTATACGTGATGAAATGATGGAAAAAGGATACGATTTTACACCAACCCAAATTCAGAACCGATATAAAACCTTGGATAGAGGTTACAAAGAAAAAACAATCAATAACAAGAAAACAGGACGAAATAGAGCAAGCTGTGAATTTGAATGGTAAGGATGACTTCATTTTTTTATTTAATTTGTTGCAGCATTATTTTTTTTAGTGAATTATCAGAGATTAACCAAAATAATAGAGCTGTTTTTCCTGATTTTCTGCTGGATTCAGACACTAGTGGCAAAAATCGTGACGAAATTAAGAAAAATGCAGACACTGCATATAATACCGACTCTGATAATAGTGGCAATACACAAGTAACAGCAACTCAAAATCAACAGTTGGAGAGTGGCAATCAAGGTAAAAGAATAAACAAATCTCGAACAATTTTAGAAGAAATTAAACAATTAAGAGAAATACGACAAAATGAAATACATTTAAAGGAAGAGCGAGAAGAACAAAGAGTACAATTTAGAAATAACATGTTACAAATAGAAAAAGCCAAGTTAGAGGTGTATAAAGAAAGAAACCGAATACTCCAGCAATACTGCCAATCTTTTCATAAAGATTCAAGCTAAAACAATAAAGTAGATTATTAAATATTCCTTTTTTTTGGTATCAGATCTTATATATAATACTGCTGCATTTTTACAAACCCATTTATATTTATTTGTTATGTATTTTGTTTTTGTTTCCACTGTTGTTTTTTAGGTGCTGCATATTTACAAATCATTTATTTATTTAGTAATGTTAACTTTTGTAGGTATTTTATTTTTTTCTGTCTTGATTTACAAATGTAGCATTTATTTTATGTTATTTAACCGTAAAAAAGGCAATACAAAATACAGAAGTACCTAACCCTAGAACTGTGACTTTATTTTTAATTTTTTGAAGTTTATGTTTTGTTGAAATTATGCCTTAATAAATAAACTATGGAAATATTAGTTAAAATTTTTATTATTTCACAAAGCTTCATTTATCTCCAAGGTGTATTAATACCAGTATACTTCTCCTGAAGCATTATTTCGTAATTTTTACTTACTATATAGTAGACATAAGACCAAAAATTGCTTGAACAAATTTTATTAAAATAATTTTTACAAGAATTTACTTTTTTGGAAGTTTTTTAGGGAGATTCATGCAAATTTTATTTCTTAGGGCTTTGCCTAATTTGCTGTCCATAGATGCTTGGCCTTCCTCTTTGGCATCATCATTATCATCCTCAGGATTGGGCTCCGTAAAAATTTCAATTTCTTCCAAATTTGAAAGATTATGCAATACACAGCAAGCCCGTATGAAATGGCATAAATATTTTATTCCTTTCAATTTGCAGTAATATAATTGCCTAAATCTTTGTTTAATTAAGCCAAATGTATTCTCAATGTCCACCCTACACTGGCTTAATTTAAGTTTTTTTCTGCAATGGACAAATGTCCATTATCTTGATATGGAGTTGAAACATATTCCGTGCATGGGTACCCCGAGTCACCAAGAATGTATTGATCTAAAAAAGTTGACAGGTTTAAAACCAGAGTAAAAGTAAAAAAATCATTTTGACACCACCATTTACAAACATGTCTCTGTACCTATTTATTGTTTAACTACACATTTACAGAAAATTTATACATACCCTGCCCACATAAATTAGGTAATTTTTTTAAAATGCTCGAATTTTTGAAAACACGAGAATCGTGAACAGAACCGGGGTATCCAGTGAATATGTCTATAAATTTTTTTTTCTCATTGCAAATTCCTTGGAGATGCAACGTAACATCTCCTTTTCGATCAATATAATCGTCCTTTGCATTTTTTTGGAGGATTAATCCGAATGTGAGTTTCATCGACAGACCCTAAAAAAGTTTAACATTTTAAAAACTAAGAATAAGTTAAATGTAACAGTAATATTGTTAATTACCAACAACTCCTGGAAATTTATATTTATTGAAATAATAGGTGGCAGTTTCATTCCTTTCATTTGCATTGGGCCATTTTATAAACTCATTGGACAGACCGCTGAGAAAAAAAGTGACCCTCCGTATCATCCTATGGACACTTGAAACAGAAATATCGAAGCGATCTGACAAGTCCGTAAATGAGCTTCCTTCATGGCCAGCAAACCATAAAAATAGGGGCAGATGAAATTTACCACTGGCAGCTCTTTTATTTTTCAATAGGCTTTTATAAGATTTACTGCTTTCATACCTGTTTAACAAAAATGTAAATAGTTCCCGGTTTATTCTGTAATGTTTAATAAATTCTTGGTTTGTATAATTTGGAACTATTAGTTCCACATATTGTTTTATTGAATTTCTTTTTTGTTTTTCTAATAAACAGCTAATTATTTCTAATTCATCCCCGTTGTCACTAGATGCACTACTAGAACTCAAGGCGTAGGTTTCATTCTCCAAATCGTCTTGAAAAATTTCATCTATTTCGCTTATTCTCTCCATGGTTTACTGTTTATTAAATACAAATAAAACATAACCTATAATTTACATAAACACTTTTCCAATCCTTTGCTTTTATTACACTCAATTACACCGAATTTTCAGCTGACTTTGGGTGTAGTGTAAAATCCACTACACTCAAAAGCAAAGGAAAGAACCTAGTATGTGGAAGGAAGAATATAATTATGGACAGTGGATGACAATAAATGAAACAAAAGTTAATGCGAAAACGAAGAAAAAGATTGCTGTAAAACGCACTATTAAAGAAAAATAACAGCAAAACCTGTGGAGATAAGCAAACTAAATGGTTTCATCCCTAAGATTTAGCAACAAACTTGAAATATTTCTCATCAACAATTTTCCTCAATAAAAGAATTAAAAAGTCAACTAAAAGAACATGAGATATTGTTCCATTCTAGACTTTTCTGAAAACTATGCTTGCAAGTGTGCAAAGGAAATTCAGTCTGTTCATTTTAGCGCATCCAGAGAGCAAGTAACGTTACACACGGATATGATCTTCATACATGGAAGAAAAACAAGGATTTTGTACAATGTCAAGTTTACTTCGGCACGATTCATCAAAGCAAAGAGTATTTACAATGTTTTTTAGGTATTATTTTATACTTGGCAAAATTCATACTTAACCTATCTCACCCAATTGAATATGCTTAACAGAAATACAACCATATAGAAAAGGAATTGCTTGCTTTAACATATGGCTGTGAATGATTTCATTATTTCTTATTCGCTAAATGGTTTAAAATTCGGACGGATCTCCGACCACTTTTAGGTTTGCTAAAAAAAATCGTTAGATGAAATATCGCCCAGGATACAGCGTCCTTTAGCTTATCGATCATGTTTACGTACCAGGAAAACAAATGTTGGTTGTTGATGCTCTTAGCAAAGATTCAGAAAAAATCAACACATTATTTGGATACACAACTTTCAGTACATGCTGTTATAGCTAAGTTCTATTGAAAACGAAAAACGCCTAATTAATGCTACAAACGAGGCTGCCACACTTAGTAAAGTTAAATATTACGCGCTTCAAGGCTGGTCTAAACATAAAAGTAATATTCAGACTGAAGTGAAAAAATTCTGGAACATAAGAAGTAAAATTTCTGTGCATAAAGATGTACTATTCTACCAAAAGCGACTTATTATCCCCTTAAACCCAGGCCATCAATTTTTAGAATTAACGCATAAATCTCACCAAGGTGTAGTATCTTCCAAAAAATTGGCACAAGAATGTATTTATTGGCCTGGAATTTGTAAGGATGTGGAAGATCTTGTCCTTAATTGTCAAACATGTCAAAGATATGCTAAGATAAACCAGAGGGAACTTTTTGAACCACATAAAGTACCCAACCGCCCATGGGAAAAAATAGGGATAGATTTTATGTATACGGATGTTAGGATTATATTTTTCTTTTATATTATTTAACCTCATGACTATTATTATTATAATTAATGTAATGCGCCACCTACTGTGCAAGAACAAAAGTATGTAAAAGACATACAAACATTTTATCGATGAATATCTTAACATGGATTATATTTTTCTTTTATATTATTTAACCTCATGACTATTATTATTATAATTAATGTAATGCGCCACCTACTGTGCAAGAACAAAAGTATGTAAAAGACATACAAACATTTTATCGATGAATATCTTAACATGGATCATATGAGTAAACTTAGAACAGTTTCAAGATAACTCCAGTATGATACCTATTTTTTACCTCACCACGGGGTATTTAATGAAACTAGTCTAACAACAAAACTAAGGGTCGTATTTAATGGGTTGTGCCCTTCTGACACAAGGTGGTCTCTAAACGATTTACAATATATAGGGCCCAAAGTTCAAAATGATATCTTTTCCATTCTTTTACGTTTTCGTACTTATGCTTATGTTGTCTCAACCGATATCATGAAGATGTACAGGCAAATTGTTATGCATTCAAAGCATAGACCTCTGCAACGTATAATTTGGAAAGATGAACCAACAAATGAATTCTCAGTTTACCAGCTTAATACAGTAACGTATGGTACAACTTCTGCCCCGTATTTGGCAATAAAATGTCTTAAAACTTTGGCAATAGAAAATCAAACCCAATTTCCACAAGCTTCCGCTATCATACTCAATGATTTTTACGTGGATGATCTGTTAACTGGGTCAAATGACAGTCAAGAACTAGCAATAGTTTGCAAACAGGTTTTATCTATTTTAGAAACTGGTGGATTCATTCTGTGGAAATGGATCTCTAACAATAAAAACGTTTTGACAAATATCGATGCACATGATTCTTTAGGAATTTTAAAATTAGGTGAAAATCAGTGTTGTACAACTTTAGGTATTCAATGGCTTAGTCAGTCACATATTTTAAAATATAATATTTCATTATCTATGGTACTGTGAACGTTCCATGTTTTATGGATGTCTGAAGGACGTATTTTCTGCTCGAAAAACTTAGAAAAATTAAAAAAAAATAGGAAAAAGAAAAAATTAATTTTCTTTTTCCTCAACCTTTTCTTAACTCTAAATAGTAAATATTACGTTCACAAAATTTTTAGGGTTCAACACGACTGTTTCAAACGGAGAATAATGTAATAAATCATACTTACTGTCGTTTATGCTTAACTGCTGCTCTGATGGTATCAATTGGACGACGTCGTAACACTATAAATCTAACACTGTCTGTATCACACTCTCTTAAAATTAAACCTGAAAAAGAATTTTGTTAGAAAACACAACTAAAAGACAATATAAAGTTCGAAATATATATATTAAATCTTTAAAAAATCATGTTTTTACAACAACTTTTTCAAGAGAAAATGTTAACAAACAATGGCCTGACCCGTGTACAACACATGGTGAGGAACGGGACGATTCATACGGTACCAACTACCATCCAATATGCGGTTTTATAAGCTAACGATGCACAAAAAGATTCAAGAAAAGTTTCATGTAACTGAAATTTTGGTGGGCTTTTGCTTGCCTGTCTTATAAACGTATTTATTAATTCACATTAATTTTGATCGCTCCTCGGAGCTTAAAATTGCTTGAAGCGTCTCTACTTCGATTGTATTTTACAATAACAACTTTTTACGTTCAGGCAAGGCGGATCCCATGCACGTATGAGTACATGGTAATAATACTTTTTTGACTCCGAATCACTGAGGAACCGGTTTAGGGCAAACCCCGTCAAAACGCATCATTTCCTCGTCAAATCCGACTGCTAGGAAATGATGGGGGCCCCATGTCGCTAAGGGCTATTTTCGCTATAACTTCCGATATACTTTGAATAGTCGTTGGACTAACTTGTCCTCATATTCAATACCTCGTAAGAGTTGCAGTGCTTGACAACGTGGATTCGTAAAAGGGTTTTTAATCTTGGAAATTTTGGAGTTCAAGTTTAATTTTAGTATACTTTCTAAAATTAGGTGGTCGGGGCGACATTACCTCCCTGTGCAGCGACATTTGCTACACTTTCTAAATTAACGCTCCTTGAAGAGTTAGCGAAAATTTGGCATAAAAAATGCTCCGAAGAGCAAAAATATGTTTACAAGAATTAAAAACCTCTTCCACGGCGTTTTAACGTGAAGCACGCTTTTCTTACGAAGTATTTCCTAAGTCGGATTTTGTTACAACGTCGAAAAGTATATCGGGGTTATAGCGTTCTTTAACAGTACCACCAAGCATTTCCAAACGTCTCAAGTTTTATCTGATATCTCACAAATATACGATCCGTTAGAGCTTCTTAGTCCCTGTATTCTTATAGCAAAAATCATTCAGAAATTATGGGCATTAAAATTGTCCTGGGACGAAACCATTCCTAATGATTTATATTTCAAATGGTGCCTATTCCGAGATCAATTATCACAATTAAAATTATTAGAGATTCCGAGAAACACGATAGGACATGGTTTTCAATTACTAGATATTCATTGTTTTTGAGCTATGATGCCTACAGAACAATTTGCTAAGCAAGAAACTTTTATATAAGGGTGGTATTGTCGATTGGCAAGAATTAATGAAAGTTTTTTATGTCAATGAATATCCAAAATCTCCATTAAATTTGATACCACGAATTTCAGAAAAACATTTTAAGCTGACATACTTCTCAAAAATGAATGTGGCTTATGCAGCACAAGTGTTCTCCCGATCTATGCACATTGCACATGTTATTTATACAACAATGTTTCCTCACGTATTTCCGTTCAACTCTGTTGAAATGTACACTATAAAAAGAAAACTAAAACCATTTGTTATTTCATTGGCAAGTCTGTAACCTCCACATTTCTGTCAGACATGGACAAACTTTTTGATTCGCTGAATTCATCTTTACAAAACAAGACAGTACCAGATAAATTAAATTATGCCATCACAGAAGGTTCTGAACACGAAAACGCTTTGCGTGACATGGACAAAGCTTTTCAGGAATGTCTGTTCCTGAGTGAGAGGGGAAAGTCTCGACCCCCCCTGTCTGAGAGGTATTCGCTTGACAATAAATTCAGTATTACAACTGGCCGAGGATTTAAGATGCAATTTTTCCATCAATACGTTGTGTACCAGGCGTCTAAATCAAGACCCGGTTGAAAATTTGTTTGCCACCATTCGCCAGCAGCATACTCAATGATTTTTACGTGGATGATCTGTTAACTGGGTCAAATGACAGTCAAGAACTAGCAATAGTTTGCAAACAGGTTTCTTCTATTTTAGAAACTGGTGGATTTATTCTGCGGAAACTTTAACTCTCTAACAATAAAAACGTTTTGACAAATATCGATGCACATGATGATTCTTTAGGAATTTTAAAATTAGGTGAAAATCAGTGTTGTACATCTTTAGGTATTCAATAGCTTAGTCAGTCAGATATTTTAAAATAATATTTCATTATCTATGGTACCACCAAGCATTTCCAAACGTCTCAAGTTTTATCTGATATCTCACAAATATACGATCCGTTAGGGCTTCTTAGTCCCTGTATTCTTATAGCAAAAATCATTATTCAGAAATTATGGGCATTAAAATTGTCCTGGGACGAAACCATTCCTAATGATTTATATTCCAAATGGTGCCTATTCCGAGATCAATTATCACAATTAAAATTATTAGAAATTCCGAGAAACACAATAGGACATGGTTTTCAATTACTAGATATTCATTGTTTTTGAGCTTTGATGCCTACGGAACAATTTGCTAAGCAAGAAACTTTTATATAAGGGTGGTATTGTCGATTGGCAAGAATTAATGAAAGTTTTTTATGTCAATGAATATCCAAAATCTCCATTAAATTTGATACCACGAATTTCAGAAAAACATTTTAAGCTGACATACTTCTCAAAAATGAATGTGGCTTATGCAGCACAAGTGTTCTCCCGATCTATGCACATTGCACATGTTATTTATACAACGTTTCCTCACGTATTTCCGTTCAACTCTGCTGAAATGTACACTATAAAAAGAAAACTAAAACCATTTGTTATTTCATTGGCAAGTCTGTAACCTCCACATTTCTGTCAGACATGGACAAACTTTCTGATTCGCTGAATTCATCTTTACAAAACAAAACAGTACCAGATAAATTAAATTATGCCATCACAGAAGGTTCTCAACACGAAAACTTTTTGAGTGACATGGACAAAGCTTTTCGGGAATGTCTGTTCCTGAGTGAGAGGGGAAAATCTCGACCCCCCTGTCTGAGAGGTATTTGCTTATACTGAATAAATTCAGTATTACAACTGGCCGAGGATTTAAGATGCAATTTTTCCATCAATACGTTGTGTACCAGGCGTCTAAATCAAGACCCGGTTGAACATTTGTTTGCCACTATTCATCAGCAGCATGGGTGTTGTCAAAATCCATCTTTAAAACAGTTTCAAGCAGGCTTAAAACATGTTCTTATTACACCATTATCAAAATTATCAAATGACACTAATTGCCAAGCTGACACAAATTTAATTTTTGCGAAGCTTAGTAAACTTCCAGAAACGAACTAATTCTTTTAGTTCTGTGTCAATTCCCGAACATCTAGACCTTCCGCACAAACAGACATTGAAAACTTTACTGAGAGCATTGCTGTCTACTACATATCTGGATACTTATGTAAAAAATTCCTAGCACACACCATGCTTGCGATAACTGCAAGCAAATTTTACTTGATCCCAACAATAATGATTTTGCTGAACATAAATTGTTTGCTTTGGCAACCAATTTTTCAAGTGAAAATATTGCATAATGCAAGAGAATATATTTTTGAAATGATTGGGAAGGAGTGTTTAATACAGTTATAAACAATATTTTTCATTTGAGAGGAATTGCCGACATTTTGGCAAACACAATTATGAAGAATGCCAAAAAAATAGTATTATGTAGTCTAGAAAATAGCGACATATTTTTACGCCTATTTATTACAATTAGATGTCATTGACATGCCCGATTTTTAAGAAGAGATATGGAAACGACAAAAACGAAGAAAACCCAAAAGAAAATGCGAAATTTTTTATAATAGTTGTTACACAAATGTTCGAATTGCTGGCAACATTTTTATTTAAATTTACTTATATGATGTGAAAATATGTACCTGGATGTAATAATAAGATGGGGTGTCTAATGGTAATCGGGTCTGAATCCCAACTAATATGTAGTTAAGATGTTTGTGTAAAGAATGTATATATAGCGTAGATGTTTTTTTTGCTTTCTAATATTTGATGCATGGTAGAGTAGTAAACTAGAGCCTGATGTTCAATCTTGCTATTGATAATGTATGTAATAATAATAATAATAATTTATTAACCATTTTCGATACATTTAGTATATATGGCAAGTCATGATATAATGTAATTAATATAAAACAAACTTATTTTGTGACAAACAACATATAAACTAGTTACATAAATATATACATATGAATTCTATATATAGATAAAATAATAGATATTTGCAAGTAGTAACTACTCAAACATATAAACATAGCAATTCAATTGCTTTCAAAATAGTAATTATACTTGTGGCCCTAAGGTTCCCTATTTAAAAAGTCGCGTATGGTATAGAATGCTCCTTTTTGCAAAATATCTTTTATTGCCTTTTTAAACTTATAATAACTTCGAATATTTCTTATCTCATCTGATAAACTATTATATAATAGTATACAATTATAGCATGGAGATTTTTTAAAACATGTTGTAAGGTGTTTTGGTATGCTGAGTAAGTCTCCATGTCTAGTATCATATGCGTGATTTTCTTTTAATGTAGAGAATAAGTCCATATTTTTCTTGGTGTACATTAAACATTTGAATATATATATGCATGGAGTCGTCAAATTTTTTTTATTTTTAAACACATTTTTACAGCTTTCCCTAGGGTTTAACTTAAATATTAGTCGAATAAGTCTTGTTTGGCATATAAAAACTCTATCACTGACAGTAGAGCTTCCCCAACAAATTATGTTATAGGATATGTACGAATACGCCAGTGCATAATATATATCTACTAGCCCAGTTTCATCTAGAGTACTCTTCATTTGCAATATTGCAAAGTAGGCCTTATTTATTAGATTGCACGTGCGATCTATTTGAAGATCGTATGATAGTTTACAGTCAATATAGGTTCCAAGTAGTTTAATACTCTCAGATGGACTTATATCATCATATAATGTCATATTGTGCGGGCGGGGCTTCTGTATATGAAAATTTATCAATACCGTTTTTTTGGCATTTAATATCAATTTATTTCTCTGTGCCCAAGTGCTAACTTCTTCAAGAATTAGAATCACCGCTTCCTGAAGCTCCTCAGGTGTGTCGGTTGTCAACGTTACCGTATGTATGTAGCACATTACCATTTTCATTTTTTTATTGCAGGTTTATGGTGTAAACTTGTGTACCTACTCACCCTAAATAAGTTGCCATCAAATTGTTTGGCCAAAAAGTTACCATGTACATAATTGTAAATAGAGTTTTTAATGTGTTCAACACCATACCACATACATATACGACACATACAACCACACATATTCAACCACATACATCGTCCCCCTTATCACGTATGGGCGTAACTAACAAAAAATGGAAAATAGAGTTACACCGGTTCTAGGCTTTCCTTGGGCGCACTCTTCATTCTCACAAAATGGAGTAACAGTATCTCTTATAGTTTCGTCACAAACAATATATGCATTAAGGGCATATCTGCCAAAGTCCCTACATTATTTCTCACGTAAAGGCGTAAAACAGATATAGCTGTTCATGTGACAAAATATTGGCTGGCACGGATAAATTGGTCGGGCGTAACTTACAGCACGATCACGTCGCGCCGTGTTCAATGTTGTTCCCTATTATATTTTTTCCAAAATTTCTGTTACACTATTACATTCGTACAAAATCTTGCACGTTTTTTTTTTTTGTTCAATGAGTGTAAGGACATTTAGGGAAAAAAACAACACCAGGAAATAATATTCAAATGAGATTATATTTTACGTGAAATGAAGTCTATGAACAAAACATAAACAATAATCTTATAAAAATAAAACGGAAACATAAACAAATATTTATAGTAATGAAAAAATCTTATTTGTCCATTTTAGCATGCTATGCATGAACAAGTTAACCGGTTTATTTTAATTTTAATGGATGAATAAATTTTATTTAAATCACTTATTAAGAGTGAGTGAAAAGTGTGGAAGTTGCAATGGTGGGATTACGACGAAGAAGCCAGCCGTTACTTGCAATGGTTTCTGTAAAACGTGTTACCATATCCAATGTGTCGATATACCAAACGAAATATTAGCAGCAGTGACCAAATATTCTTCGCTATCCTGGAGATGTGAGGACTGTTTAAAAAAATTGCCGACTTGTAATCTTGAACACCTGGAAACTTTGCTGGAAGAAAAATTCAAAATACTTGTGCAAGAAATGACAGATAAATTTAACTGCATTAAAAATGACATAACTCACTCTACTGCCAAAGTTATATGCGATATAAATGCCGAAAAAAAAGTTGAAATTAAAAAAAGCTATTCTCTGCTGTAAAGACTGAAGCGGCTATCATAATAAAACCTAAAGACCAGACGAAAAAAAACTCAGAAACCAAGACGGATATTCTCAGCAATGTAAATCCTGTGAAAAATAACATTAATATCTCAAGCATAAAAAATATCAAAGATGGTGGTATCCTAGTAGGCTGTTCTAGTGCAGAAGAAGTTACGAAACTTAGGAAAATCGCTATGAGCAAACTGAATTAAAATTACGACATCAAGGACGTTAAAACCTTAAATCCACGTGTGAGAATAGTAGGAATGTCAGAGAAGCTGGAAGAAAACGACTTAATTGAATATATCAAGTTTCAGAACAAACATCTAATAGGTGAAAAGTTTGAATGTAAAATCTTGAAATTGTGGTCAACGAAAAAAAATGATAAAATATATCGAGCCATTATGCAAGTCGACGTAAATTTCTATAACAAAATCTTGTCTGATGGAGAAGGTAAATTATTTATTGGATTCGATCTATGTAATGTTTACGATTCTATTGACATACGAAGGTGCTTCAAATGTAGCGGTTTTAATCTTATCAGAGCAATGTAAATCTAAAATATGGTGCCCAATGTGTGCTGGTGATCACAATGTAAAAGATTGTGATAATCAATTATTAAAGTGCCCCAACTGTTTAGAATTACTCTATTACTAATAAACTTGAGCTTAATGTCGAACATGCTGCATGGGACAACAACTGTTTCGTATATAAACAAAAAATTAATGAGTTCAAGGCAAAAATGTCATTTTCTGCATAACTAGGCGTGAAAACAAATAAGAATATTTCAAATAACAATGATCCGAGTATAACACTAACCCCAATCGAAACCACTGCCTCTTCACCAACTCATATCATAAACATATATTATCAAAATGTACGCGGGTTGAACACAAAATTAAAAGACTTATTTCTTGCCTCTATGGCATGCCATTATGATATATATGCTTTCACGAGACTTGGCTAAACTTGCAAGTTCTGAATACAGAAATATTGTCCTCTAATTATAATATCATACGGTGTGACCGGAACTTTACGGAAACTAATAAAAGTAAAGGCGGCGGTGTACTAATTGCGCTAAATATTAAGTATATTTATGAGGAACTTAATGTCAGTCTTATACGTGACATATTTCCTCAAATAGATATCGTTGGTGTTAAAGTGACCTTTCGTTTTCAAAATATTTTCATTTTCATCCTTTATATCCCCCCCAAATTTACCGTATGCATCCTACCAAGGTCTTTTCGAATGTATTGAGTCTCTAAACTATTTAAACGATGAAAATATTTATTTTATAGGAGATTTTAATGTCCCAGAGTATAACAATCAAAGTATTGCACCAAGCAGTCGTGTAGCTGCTGTACAATACTTTTCTGAATACCTTGATCTCAAACAATTTAATAATGTACTAAATACTAATGAGACTACTCTTGATTTGGTACTGTCAAATGCAAATTGTGACATAAACAGATCATTAGAGTGTCTATTAATAGAGGATTTACATCATCCCCCCTTAGAAATATCACTAAATATTACTAATTCTCATCCTGAAAAGTTCCCATGTAATCTAACGGAAATATATAACTTTAAAAAAGCCAATTACCCTCTCTTATATGAAAATCTATTTCAGATAAACTGGTCATTTCTAACTGAACTAAATGATGTTAACATGGCTTGCACTGCTTTTTACTCTAAACTAACTGAAATTTTTGATCAATTTGTGCCTAAATCTATTCCCAAACAACCCAAATATCCAACTTGGTACACAAATGATATTGTAAGAGATATAAAGCAAAAAATATTCAGAGGAGAAAGTATAAACAAACAAAAAGTGAAGATGATTATAATAAATTTAGGAACATAAGAGAGAAAATAAAGCAGGACGTAAAACAATCATATGAAAAATGATCCAAAAAAATGTTGGTCATATGTAAAGGAATAGTAGCGCCATTCCTGATAATATTACACATAATAACATTCGACACACAAATCCTCAAAATATTGTTGATGCTTTTGGAACCGTTTTTCAATCGGCTTATCTTAATCCTAATAATAACAGCAATAAATATCCCCCTTGTGGTGATGTAAACAGTAATAATTTATGCATAACGACGTTTTCGGAATCGGACGTGCTAAAATCACTTAAGAAGATAAAACCCAAATTTACTAAAGGTCCAGACAATATACCTGCATTTATAGTTAAGGACTGTGCATATGTCTTCGCCCTGCCCCTTAAAATAATTTTTAATTTGTTCCTAAAGTTACAGGTATTCCCTGATGAAATATTCTCGTTTATGTCCTGTTTATAAGAAAGATAACAAATATAGTGCTGAGAATTATAGGCCAATAACAATAATTTGCAATTTTGCAAAAGCCTTTGAGTTTACCTTGAATGTGCCATTATCCAGGCACGTACAAAATCAGATCGTAACAAATCAACATGGATTTTTATCAGGTAGATCCATTGAAACTAATCTAACCTGTGTTACACAATATCTTTCCGAAAAACTGGATGACAACAAACAGGTTGACATTATCTATACTGATTTTTCCAAAGCATTTGATCGCTTGGACCACGGTATTCTGATACAGAAACTAAGTAATTTCGGATTATCGTTAGCATTATTAGATTTAATCACTTCATATTTAACAAACAGGCGACAGTATGTAGAATACCGTGGATTCAAGTCTTTTGATATTATAGCTAGCTCAGGTGTTCCTCAGGCATCGGTACTGGGACCACTACTGTTTAATATTTTTATTAACGATATTGTTATAGACCTGGATGTTTCAAGTCTATTATACGCAGATGACTTGAAAATCTATCATGCAATTGAAACTGAGGCAGATTGTGGTAAGCTGCAGAATAACTTGGATAAGATAAATCATTGGTGTATATTAAATCAATTACCTCTTAATGTATCTAAATGCAACGTGTTTACATTTTGTAGAATCCGCACTCATGTCACCTACAATTACCTTTTAAATAACCAAGAGTTCAAGAGATCAATGTTCACTATGTGTAACTTATCGAACAGGAGACGAAAACATAAAAAATAGACAAGTACAATGCTCATATTGCAGAAAAAACTACTGTCAGGACAATTAAATCTAAATGTAAAGAGGAAGCCTAAAAGGATAAAAGCATATTATATGCCGTAGTTGATTTGCAGCAAGTTATATATCTGCCTATTTCAAAGGAAAACACACTTTTTCTTATAAAACCTGATTGTCAAATTTCAACTTGACAATTTACGATATTGCTATTAGGGAACGTTTCTGCTTTGTTGCCATAAGTAAGCGTGGTTTCTCCGAGGTTGCAATTTGTCTTTATAAGGTATTAGAAGAATGCAGCAAACAACCTATAACGAGAGTTGCTCTATTTGCTGATGGGTGATTTGGCCAGAATAAAAATAGTATCATTCCTGCAATGTTGCTGTATTCTTTGAGTAAATTCTCATCGTTGGAAGAAATATCTTTACGATATTTCGAAACTACACATGGACAGAATGAGGGTGATACTGCTCATAGTGCCATTTCCAATGCAAGTTCTTCTGCCCTAGCTTCACCCTATAGTTCGTTTAGCACGGCGGAAACAGCCTTATAGAGTTGTACCAATGAATTATGATGATTTTCAAGATTTCAAGGCAACTTAGAATATAAGAATTCAAACTGATCGAGGCAATAATGTGATGTGGCCGGATATGATGGAAGTATTGGTGACCAAAAAATCTCCAAATAAATTTTTTTTCAAAAAAAGCCATCTTGACAAAGAATACGACTCAATTATTGTGCATTCGCCAAATTGTGACACACTGGTAATTGTGGCACTCGGTTATAAGTCATTAATGGCGCCTTAAATTCAAACGAATTTGGCGCTGACAGCGCCGCGCCAGCCAACTGCTCGACCGTTA
This sequence comes from Leptura quadrifasciata, assembly GCA_963675555.1. Classification (NCBI taxonomy): domain Eukaryota; kingdom Metazoa; phylum Arthropoda; class Insecta; order Coleoptera; family Cerambycidae; genus Leptura; species Leptura quadrifasciata. The sequence continues at coordinate 65,798,849 of OY776680.1, forward strand.
GTTGTTACTGTGTGCTTGGGAGAACCATACGGTAAGTTATTTTGGATCGTTTATCTTTTACATTTTCGGAAATTTTACCTATATCCAGTTCAAATTTAAATAACTTTTACATATTACCAATTAACCTTATTTATATTACTAGATTTGTAGAATAATATATATTAAACAATAACTCACGTGGAAACATAACCTGAAACAACGTACAGGAGAATTCTAAGGGGTGTCACATTTACACGGCGGTTTTTAACATCATCGGGTAATTGTGACTTATTATAATTTTAAATGTGACACTACTTATCAATGAACTTCTAATTTGTACTCGTTACTTATTTTAATTTAAATACCAGTGGTGTTTTTTAATTTAATAATAGGTACTTACTCTGATCATTGACGACATATTTTTATATTTATTTTCAGGCAATAATGCCTCGTAGCACGGGAAAGAACCTGCAAAAAAACAAATTATATAAAAAGGAGGACATTAGAAAAGCCCAAGAATTGGTTGAAAAAGGGTGGAGTATTAAATGAGCAGCTACTGCGTTTAATATACCCCGGTCAACTCTTATTCTGAATATAAAAGGATGGAAAAATAGAAAAAGTCAGAAAAAAGCGTAGGAAGACCAAATGAATTAAGCCAAGAGGTAGAACAGACCCTTGCTGAAAACATCAACATATTAAACAAATGGGGAATCGGGCTATCTTGAAAGGAGATACTAAATTTAATCCACATGTATCTGGCAGAAAATAAAATTGAAAATCGTTTTAAACAAAGCCGACCTGGTAAGGACTGGTTCATCGGATTCTGCAAACGTTGGAAATTTTCATGTAAAAAGCCTTCTAAACGTCAGAGTGTAAAAACGGAGCAGACCCATCCAAAAATAATTTACGGTTTTTTCGACCAGTATAAATCACTTTTGGAAGAACTGGGTTTGTCTGATAAACCTTCTCAGATTTTCAATTTAGATGAAACCTCTATGTGCCATGACCCACAATCAACAAAAGTTGTTGCCACAAAAAATAAACCAGTTTTTAGAACAACTCATGGCACGGGGAGAACAAATACGTCAGTTCTGTTTTGTGTTTCAGCCAGTGGGGAAAAATTACCGCCCTATATATTGGGTGCCTTCAGCAAGCTCAACTGTTGTGCAACTGTTGAGTAGCGATGGTCTGAATGCTCCCGCTACCGACCGATTTGTCATCTGTTGAGTAGTAGCGGTAGCCATTTTTTATAGCGTAATTGAACTGCACTCAGTTGATAAGTGATCATCATCATGGACGGTTTTACCGCGCAATATGAAGTAAATGGTGTTATATATAGTTTAACTGAAACGGAGCAAATACATGAACAGCACCAAAATGATAAGTTTTTTGTATAGGTATAGGTACCTAACAGTATCACGTTATAGGAAAATGTAATATTTAATAAAATATATATTTTTTTACATTACCTACTTCTTTCTAGATCCCAATTTTGCATTAGAATATTTTCGAGAAAATGCTCCTGCGACGGAAATTATAGGAGTCGCCGAAAATTCAGGTAAATATAAGTAATTGTAGAGAATCATAGGTAGGTATATATATATTGTTTCAATAATATAAAGAAACATTTAGGGCTCTTAAAACGATGGGGATAAAAAGTACGACACCACAAAAATATATAAATTGGTTGCTTATTTTGAATCTTACTGTGGAGAAAATATTACGCGTCCCAAGATATAATAATATAATTTATTGAAATATATATATAATTACCTACTTTATGTATAAATTAAAAATTTATAGTCTTAACCTAGAGTTCATAGAGTAAACATCTCTTTGTGAAGTGCTAGTTTTGAGAGTGTTTTATAGTTTTATTTTAAGACTATGAGTAGTGAAAGTGGAGATGAAAGTGAAAATGACACTATGGATTAGACAGAAGTGGGAAATAAGAAAAGAAAAAACAAAGAAAAACAACAACAAAGAAATAAATCACAGGCTCTCCCCAGAACAAATTAATGAAATTAATGAGATTATAGGACAACAAGCAACAAAAAACACAGCAAGTACGTCAAAAACCAAGTCTACTGATAACAGTTCTTTTAAGACCACAAAAACATCATCACACACAACAAACAAAAACCCGTCAACAATAAATTATTCACTACAAATGCAGAATATATTAAATAAACAATTTAAAAATATGTTCTATTTGTCATCATCTAGAGAGCTTACTAGAACACAATTAGCCGATTTTTGGAATACAAGACACCCTAACTCTAAAGACGTAATCCTAAAAACTGCAAAAGGCTTTTTGTTAAAAACTGATCTAGAAAAAAATATTGCAATAGGATATCTAAACTCATTAATGCAGTCTCAAGTAATAAATGAGTATAAAGAAACATCAACAAACCAACGACCTTCTAATATCAACACAGTTTCTGCCACATTTGCTTGTGTTATAGCAATGGTCCAAATGGAGATAGATGACACTAAAATTAAAGAATATTTAGATGCTAATAATTTTAATAATAGATACTGTAAACGAATTACGTCCCGTGCTACTGGTAAACCTACACAACTCATAAGAGTAATTACAGGAGATCACTTCATTTCAAAAATTACTTAACGAAGGACTGTTCTATAAAAACAGACATTATCCTGTCTACCCTAGTACGCCACCGGTTCCACTGCCTTCCCCTTGCGCTAAATGTTCACTATACACACATACAACTGAGAATTGTCCGACGCCTCTAACCTGCAGGAAGTGCCAGGGAAATCACCACACAAACTCATGCACATCCCCGCAACCTGAAAAATGCGTATCATGTCAATCCGAAGACCACCAAGCCTGGTCCCCCAAGTGCCCCAACAGACCAGTCAAACCTATAGAGGGTATCCCTAATGCAAGAATTAAAACAATGAATAAAAAATCATCCGAAATAAGCTCCAATATTTCAAGAAAAAACAGGATCCATACCCCACTGACCTACCATGACCATATCATGGAAACTTATGTCAATAAAATAAATAAACCTAAGAATACCAGCAGGGAACTAATACTGAAATTAAAAAAACGTTTCATCAACCTCCATAATATAGATACAACAGCAGTATTCAGCGGGACCCGTATATATATCTTAATGTTTGATCTTGAATTGCCATCCTCTAATACAGTCTCACCAACAGAATCAACAGAAGGTCTAACAGTGCACCAAAATGACCTGCACACTTAATATGATGTATTGCAACATTAATAGTTATTCTCCCAAAAGTCTTCTAATAAATAACTATTTAAATACAAATGACATTGATTTACTGATGGTGGTAGAAACTAAACTTAAAGAAAATATCAAAGCATACCAGGATTGGAATATCATACAGCAAAAAGGCAACATTCTTAATAACAACATTCGTGGTGGCAGCTTAGTGCAGTCTAATAAACATTGGTACATGGGAAAGGAAAATCCCCCTAGAATTAAAAACCCGCTAAACAACTGCATACACTTCACGTTACCATTTCAAAATGAAAAACTTCATGTGTTCCTAGTGTACATCCACCCGAACTCGATAATAGAAGAAACAATATTTACTAAAGCAGCATTGTACAAATTTTCTATTATCATTGGTGACTTTAATGTAAATATGAGAAAAAACAAACAAATTAGCGACTTTCTCAATAATACCAATTTTATCAAAATCAATACTCCACCCACCTTTATAATGCCGAATAACCCAAGTACAACCCCTGACTTAATACTGTGCACATCTAACCTTAGGAACAATCTTATTGAAGTGAACCTAACACCAGATCTCGGTAGTGATCACCTTGCAATGTTAATTAAATTTGACCTGCAAAAAGCTCCCCCGGAGGAAGCAGACATCATTTACCATAATATAAATAAATGTAATATGGATTCAGTGAACAAAACAATGATTGATTATATAAGAAATATACATGAAATATCGCCAGTATATATCAAGGAGTTTAACTCAAAACTTAATCAGGTAATTCTTGAAAACTCGCCCATGCAAAAAAAACCTTTTTTAATTACCAGCTACCACCATTCATACTTAAACTCATAAGAAGAAAGAGACAATTATATAGATTAATAAAAGATAATGAAACTCAACAATTAAAAACCACATACAATGAGCTTAACAAAAATATTCACAATTTAATACAGCAATTTAAACAACACAAATGGATAATGGCATGTGAACACATTAATGAAAGTAGAGGGAAAGCTTACTGACAGGAAATCAAAAAACTTTCAAAATATAAATCGGTCACAAGTACCATTCCACAGATAGAATATAATAATAACAGCTTTTCCATGGACGGGGAGAAAGCTAATGCCTTCGCTCACTATTATAATGAAACATACACATTTTTCAGAAGTAATACATTTGATGAAAATAATTTTCACATAATAGAAGAGTGGTATGAAAACTTTTTTAGTCCAGACCAAGTTATCGATGCTCGGCATGTAGATATTACTGAAGAAGAATACTATAATATTGTAGCATCAGGGAAAAATACATCTCCAGGGCATGACCAAGTCAACAGAAATATAATAAGAAAGTTCAGCCCCCTTATTCATCAAGAAATTATAAACATTTATCATTACTGCTTAAAAACCCAGTATTTCCCTATTGAATGGAAAACAGGCATAGTAATCAATATACCAAAACCGAAACAAGACCATAGATTTCCTCAGAATTACCGCCCAATTACCCTACTTCCTGTTTTAGGAAAAAATTTAGAAAAAATTATTAAAGATAGATTAAATGATGAAGTTGACCACCTAATTCCACAAAATCAGTTTGGATTTAGAAAAAACTCATCCACTATACACCCACTAGTCATACTAGCATCGAATGTTCAAGTTTATGGTATTTATGGTAACAAATCTGCAGCTCTATTAATTGATATTACCAAGGCTTTCGACTCCGTATGGCATAAAGGACTCCTATTCAAATTATATTCATTGAACTGCTCGTACTATATTCTAAGATTAATAAAGAACTTTTTAGAAGGCAGAAAATTAATCAAACATTATCTGAAGAATTTGAATACCAACAAGGATCACCGTTATCCCCTCTTTTATATAATATTTATTGCTATGACATCGGAAATGACTTAAACCCTGTCCAACAAAATAACCTAAACAGCTATATTCTCCAGTTCGCAGATGACACAGCTCTGATAACACATGGTAAAACAACCGACATATTTTCACGGACCCTGCAGAACAAAGTTGACCGTATTATCAATTGGTTTAATAAATGGCGATTAAAACCCAATCCAAACAAATCGCAGCTCATCTTATTCCACCATAAAATAACAGACATTTCACCAACAATCACGATTAGTAATAATATCATAAAACCATCCCAAACAGCTAAATATTTAGGAATAAAGTTGGATAGCAAACTAAATTTCAAACGACACACCCAGGAAATTAAGAAAAATACCATTAATAGAGCCAGGCACTTTCGGTCCATGACCTACAAAAACAAGGGTATCAGTAGGAAAACTGCACTGAACATTTATAAAATGATATGTCGGCCAGTTATTGAATATGGATATATTCTATTTAGTACCTGTAGAAGACCCACACTTAACAACATAGAAGTAGCTGAAAGAAGCTGTCTACGTTCAATAACAAAAATTCGTCACCCTCAAAATCCTCTTCATAATCCTTCCAACAATTTCCTTTACGAAATGACACACATCGATCTCATTCTCTCCCGTCTGCAAAAACGCTTTACCAAATTCTCAAAAGCACCAAATAACCTGCAAATTATTCGACCCTTGCTAGCACCGATACCAGAAAACCTTTGAAGAACAAGACGTTACCCAGAAAAAACAATCGCAGAGCTGCTGATGGAAGTGAATAGACACTAAAATAAAATCGATGTTTTGTGTACTTGAAAAACATGCTTATATGATTCATTCACTGTTCTATACATTTTAAGTTTGTGCCTTTTTTTTTTTTTAATTTAAATCTGTATATTATCATTCTATATGTTAAATCTGGAAAAAATTAATATGTATTACCACTGGCTGAAAGACCTAGGTCGATGGCCTTTTGGAGAATTGTTCCAATAAAGTTTATTATCTCTCTCTTAAAAATTTATGTGTAATAATTATATATCTATTTCTTAAATGTATATATTTATAGTTTTAATTGTTTAACAGAATCTGGAACAGAATTCATGTGGACAACAAATGCTACAAAATTACTTATTCATTTATATAAAGAACGAATGCTGCACTTCAGAAATCCAAAGCAGAAGAAAAAGTTATTATGGGGTGAAATAAAACAAAAATTTGAGGAGCATGGATATAAAGGACTGACTGAAGATATGTTAGATAGAAAATTTAGGAACATGAAAAGGACATTTAGAACTATTAAAGACAATAATAAAAAAACTAGTACTGGCCGGGGAAGAATAGGTTAGGAGTATTTCGATGAGTTTCTTAACATATTTCAAGATGATAAGACTGTAAACTTTGGTCATGTTATTTCCTCCATGGAACCCTCCTTGCAATCAGAATCATATTCTTGCTCTTTAAATATTACACCAAATGAAGGCTCCACTTCTCCAGATCCTATAACAGCACCTCCTGATATGGCAACCAAGTTTCAGTCAAACGATCACTTACAAATGACTTCATCTACTCCCTCCACAGTTAAAAATAAAAGAGGCAAGAAATTAATTAAATTTCAAAAGAAACAACTCGCAGTAGAGGAGCAGCGAATTGAAGAACTTCGTAAATTAAGAGACGCAGTCGAAAGAAGTAATCAAATTCAGGAAAAGAGAAATGATTTGCTAAGCAAAATTGTAGAGAAAATGTAGATTTATTACAAAGTATGTTTTTATTAGATTTGGTTCTATAGCACCCTCAAACTGTTTCATAACTATCAGAAACGTTAGCAATAAAAATTTACCAAAAAAATTGAATTAAATTTGTTACAAATTTTATTAACCAGTGGAAATTCTATCCTTGATAATAACTTTCAATAGTTTATTGGAATCAATACTGATAATTAATACAAGAAAAGCTAGCGCCTTTGTTAAACTCCAGTCTTGATTTCGACAACCAAAATTGTTTAAATTACCAATTTTATTAACCGATAAACTATGATTAATATTTTTATCAGCTCTAAATGTCAATCTTAAAAGAATAAAATATATTATATGTATTTGGTATGTATTGATGATGAAAACAAAACATTCTATTTGTATTTTAATTTTTATTAAAAAGTAACCACAAATACTTTTACTGTAAAATATTAACGATTCTATTTCTTTTTTGAATGGCTGGTGCTGTTGGATCATCGTCGTCAACTGCCCAACCATCATTCCCTTCATTGTCATTTAGATTGTGAACAGCTTCCTCTAGACCCTCTATGTCATGATGTTCAATAATGAAGTTGTGCAAAACACAAGCACTTGCTACAATATTATTTGCTAATTCTAGATCGGCTACATCCAAATACTTAAGGCGTCTAAATTTTCCTTCTAAAAATGCAAATGAACGTTCAACTATAGACCTTATTGAACTGAAACTTACATTGTACGTTGTTTGGCGATGGTCTAGGTGGCCTGTATCACGGAACGGTGTAAACAGATATGTTGTTAAAGGATATGCCGCATCTCCAATTATATGGTAATCTAGAGGCAACAATGGATTAGCTTCATCATTTAATTTTCTAAACAACGGGCTATTCCTAAACACCCGGGCATCATGTATACGTCCAGGAAGACCAATAAAAACATCAATAAATTTGGCATTATGATCACATACAGCTAAAAATAGAAATAAAATATAACATCTATAAATTCTTTAACTGCATTAACTGCAAAATTACCTTGCAGGATTATCGAATGGAATCCTTTTCGGTTATAAAAATCATTGGCATTACCAGGTGGTTGTTTTATAGAAATGTGGCATCCATCTATAGCTCCAACGATGCCTGTAATTCCACGAGATCGTTCTTGGAAAACCTAAAATGTACAATATAAATAGATAAGTACATAATTATAATTATTTTCTTTACAAAAAACTTACACTTGCAATATCTCTGTAGCTTTCTACATTTGGCCATGTTATTTATACATTGGGGAAGTAAACTTGTTATTACAGTAGTAATTTCTTTGAGGATATAATGCCCAGAAGTCGGTGCTATCCCAAATCTATCGCCTGCTGCTAAAAAACTTTCTGGTTTACTCAACATCCACACTGTATACATAATTTTTTTAGGTAATGGAATCCTCACCCATTGTTTGCCCAATGACATTAATTAAATTCTGAAAACAAGATTAGTAATTATGTATTGCATATAAAATTTGAGTTTTATATGCGTAAGTTATTCTGTCTAGACATTGTTAATAATCATTACAAAGAATTAGAAAACTTACATTAAAAGTAGCTCGAGACATTCGAAAATGTTCTTTAAATTGATCGTCGAAATACTGCGGTATCACAATTTCAAAATAATTTTGATTTCTTGGTATTCGTCGCCTTATCTCAATGTTTACTGGTAAAGGTTGAGCTAAATGTTCTGCAACATTTAAAATTAGATTTAAATTCAATCCATCAACATCGTCAATTAAGAATATATTTAAAGCATTATTCATTTTTGTTATTTTGTTCGATCTCTACACATACGCACAGCTTACAGATTTTCTATTAAGTAGGGTTAGGTTAGAATAACTTTGACGTATCTAGTATTTGGGAGCCGGGACTTAAAAAACTACATTCAGCAAGTTCTCATCCGCTTAAAGTTAGCGGTGATCTGTGCTAACTCAACGGTTGAGCTCACTGAATGAGCTCATTATATAAAGCTAAACATCTATGGGATATTTGGATGCCGGAAGAGGCTTATCCGGGTACTGGTTATAGGGCGACACCTAATGGGTGGATGACAGAGGACGCATTTTTAGCCTGGTTTAAAAATAGTTTTTTACGGTACTGTCCCGAACAACGACCACTCCTTTTAATATTTGATGGGCATACGTCCCATGTATCCATTCCACTTATAGAACTGGCTGTACGGGAACAAATTACCTTATTCAAACTGCCACCCCATACTACACATATTCTCCAGCCCCTTGACAGTTCAGTTTTTAACGTTTTTAAAAAGAAATGGGACGAATTATTAATAACGTGGCAAAGAGAACACTATGGACAACCACTTGGGAAACCTCAATTTTCCATATTGGTGGGAAAAGTATGGGAGACTTTGACAAGAGACTTGCTGAAAAAAGGATTTCAGTTAACTGGCCTTTTTCCAGTCAACAGAAATGCAATTAAGGAATATATATTTAACCCGAATGATTTAAATTATTATAAGTCTTCAGTACAAAAGGAACCACTCCGTCCTCTTCAGGAGCAATCAGGCAATGTTGATACTGTTGAACATTTACATCTTCCTAATAATCCCTCGAGCTTCGAGGCTCCTTCGCCTCATGTTTTATCTCCTAATACTACTCCAGTTGTATCAACTACACCTCTGTACCTCCGAGGTAAACTGTATCAAGTCACATTTTTTCAGAAAGTGAGTTATTAGGTGTATACCACTTCTAATAACATGCTTGACCTCTGAAAAAAAAATGAAAGTCCTAGCTTTTAAGATAACCCAAATACCCAATGTGAACCTGTATCAAGTCACTTACCAGTTCCGAAGTAAAATGTACTAAAATGACTTATTATAATATGCCCCGCAAATTTATTCGCAGAATAGCATACTTGATACAAAATCCCTCCCGAAGTTATTGTCAGTGGGCCTACATTTCTGCATGCTCTAGTGGAATAACAAATAATTTCAGTACCTGTTTATTCTTGTCCTGACTATCAACTATCATTGTTGGTGAAGAAAATGTAAACAGATTGGCCAATATGAGTGGAATAAGTGATAGAACTTTGAAAATGCTTGCCATGGCACAAGGAAAACAAAATAATTCCAGCGGTATGTACCTATTCAAGAATAATTAAGTAGTTAGGTTAGAAAATTTACGAAATGATTAGGAGAATATTGTAGATGAAATACGCTTTCATGCCTGTTTTTAAAACTCGCATGCTGTTGTTTAAATTTTATTTATAGTTTTTAAAAACAAATAAAGTAGGTAATGTGTATTCTAATTAATTGTACATCACACTCCAAATTTGAAGCCCATAAGTCTAATAATATGTTTTTATTAAAAAACAAGGAAAAAGTATAACAGTTCCCCTAATATAAATAATAATATATTTAAAGAATAATTAAAATATTTTGTCACTTTTAGATGCCAGTTTGAACTCCATTCGGCAGGAAAATGAATTAACTTTACCTAAAAATCTATCTTTTGAAGATACAATTGATAAAATAAGTTATTTTGAATCACCAGAAAGAAATAATACAAATTTACTTGGACCTCATACGCCAAAGCCACTAGATAAGTCTGACCCATCACTTGTGGGAGACCTTGTGAATTCTATTTATCAAGATTGCTCAGCAAAAGAATTAACTCCACTTAAAAATGTAGCTTTTGAAAATACCAATGAAACAAACTGTCCACAATTATCAGAAGCAGATAATACAAATAACTTTTTCTCTCAGCGTGCTACAACGTCATGTTATAAACATTCTGGACCGTCTTTTTACCAGGAAATTAGTACAATGAATAACGATTTTGACTTTAATTCAGACGACAGCGTACAAGATCCAGATTTTAAGGATACAGGGAGCTCAGATGAATCTGAACCAGAGAGTAGTGCAGATGAAATAGTGGAAGAACATATCACTGAAAATAATGTAAAAATAATGTAGATGGGCAAGAGGCAGGAACCAATGCAAGTAAACAAGAGAATGAAAATAATGAAATAAAAAGAAAATCAAGAAAGCGTACTAGAGATACGACAAAATGGAAATGTAATATTAGAAAAAGAAAGCGGTGTTCTGGAGAGGAGTATGTCTCTAAGAAAAATGCCAAAATTAAAGGACCACAAATACGACCACCATGCAAAGACACATGCACACGCAAATGTACTCAGAAAATTTTACCTGATATTCGTAACACTATTTTTAAGGAATTTTGGTCTTCCAGTAGAGATATGAACCAAAAACGCCAATTTATAGCGTCTTCGATTGAAACTTCAAATGTAGAAAAGAGAAGAAGTAGAACAGGAGAAAAAGCAGGCAAGAGAAATACGACGAATCAATACTTTTTTTCTATTGATAACAAAAAGATACGAGTATGCAAAACATTTTTTCTCCATACGTTGGATATTTCTCAAAGTTTTGTAAATGTAGCATTATCCAAAAGACTGTGGCGGTATGGTATCAGAAGACAAACGAGGAAAAAAGATCCCACCAATTAAAATTGACAATAGAGTCAGAGATGGCGTGAGGACTCATATCTGCAAATTTCCTGTAGTTGAGACTCATTACAGCCGTGAAAGAAGCAGTAAAAAATACCTAGGGAATGATCTTAACATTACTCGCATGTTTGAGATGTACAAGCAGGAGTGCATTGAAAATAAGACCCCTGAAGAGTTTATTGCTAAAAAGTGGCTGTACGAGCATATTTTCAACACGGAATTTAATTACGGATTTAAGTTACCTGATAACGATACCTGTGATGTATGTGACGAATTCTTAATAAAGTTGCAAGATTCAAACATTACGCAAAGAACAACCATACAGCAAGAATATGACCAACATCTCATAGACGCAAAAGAACGGTATGACCTCAAAAAGGCAGACAAAGTTAATGCAAGAGACAGTCGAAATACAAAAGTTATCATGGTAGATCTACAAAAATGTTTGCCAACGCCAGTGCTGACAAATACTCAGAGCTTTTATTCGCTGAAATTGTGGACGTTTAATTATTCTATTCGCGACTCCACAACAAACAAAACATACTGCTGCATGTGGGACGAAACTCTGGGTGGCCGTGGTGGTAATGAGATTGCCTCTTGTTTATCAAAGTGGGCCTTAACTAACATTCCCAGAGACATAGAAGTTTTGACTATATGGTCCGATAACTGCGGCCCTCAAAATCGCAACATTAACTGTGTACTAGCATATTTTTTTATTTTAAAATGTATACCAACCTTAAAGGTTATTAACCATAAATATTTACTTAAGGGTCATACTCATCTCGAGGTGGATTGCGATCATTCCGTTATCGAACGAGAGAAAAAAAAACTAACACAATTTAAAATTGTGACACCGTGGGATTGGCAGCAGTTCATAAGAATTGCAAGCCATTCTAATCCATTCACAGTAATAAACATGGAAGTCGAAGAATTCAAAAATTTCAAGTCACTGGCGCAAACCAGCAACGCTCCCTTTGTTGCAAGAAAAAAGACAAGTAATAATCAAGATTTTAAAATATCAAAAGTGGTACACATGCAAGTCAGAGCAGATGATATGGGCTGTATTGTACTTTAAAACAAATTTTGCTTCTGATGAATTTAACACAGTGGATTTTAATCGATCTTCACGCAGAGCAAAATTTCCTGACGATATTCCTTTAGTTCGGAATACATTGAAGCCAATAAGTACCAAGAAATTCCAACATCTGCAGAAGCTGTTGCAATGGGTTCCCCGAGTTTTTCATCCATTTTATGAAAATATATACCTCACCAAGATAATATAAAAGAAGATGATGAAGATGAATAAACTCCCAGTACTTCTAGTATGCGGTTAATTAATTTAATTCATTATTATTCATTCATTCATCTCATACAAATTTTTAAATAATGCTGTTTTGTATTCCATTATCAATAAACATTATGAATGTTCTTTAAATCCTGTTTCTATTCCCGAATTATACAAAAATAATTATCCATTATTTCCCATTTACCCATTTCGCTTAATCTTTGGCATTTTTAAGGCACATACGACATCTATTATCTTACTCTACCAGAGGTAAACTATAATAAGTCACTAATAATGTTTTAAGTCATTATGCCATCTCAACTTTACTAGAGGTACAGTATATTAAGTCAGTAAAATTAATTAATACCTACATTTTTTTAAATCTAATAATTACCACTGTTACGTCACTTACTTATAATCCCATAGGCGAAATTCCATGTCTCTAAATGATAGCGTCTTTGAGATATACCTGCTTTACGTAATTTATAACTGTCTTTACGCTCCCCTCAATAATTACGACTCAGTGACTTAATACAGTTTACCTCGGAGGTACAGACCTTTAGTTAGTTTTGAAGCTTTGCTGTTAGAAAAAATTAAAAGAAGTCCTAAGGCAGTAAGTAAGCGTACAAAGGTTAATACTAATGAAGCAGAAATAATTACTAGAGAGGATTTTTTGAATAAAATTAAAAACGACAGTAAAAAAAAGAAGGCAAAGCTGAAAAGAAGAGACCAAAAGTTACAAAAGAAGTGGAAAGTTCAGATTCGTCAGAAGAACAATTTTCTACTCATGATAGTGACTCATCAGAAAATTTTCAACATGAAAGCCCAGACGACGATAACATGGAATCTGAAAATATTATCAAAGTTGGTTCGTGGGTTTTGGTAAATTATGAGTCAAAAAAAAGTCTTAAACGATATGTTGGAAACGTTTTGGCCATGAATAGTGGGATAGTTAGAGTAAAATATCTGAGGAGAAAGGCTGATACCTTCTACTGGCCAGATCGACAAGATGTTGATGATATTGATAATGAACAAATTTATCAAATTTTGCCACAACCTATATCAACAAGGCGCGATTGAATTCAATTTGGCATAACCTTCGACTCAACAGTCTGGTAATAATTTGTTTTGTCACATTTTAGTGTTATTAAAAGATTTATTTTTATTTTCACGATATTTATATACATATGTCAATCTTTATAAGAGCACTTATAATTTATTTTGTTATACTTATAGTATATAAGTTTTTAAAATATTCACGATATTGTTATCTAGAATAATTATTACTTTTACATTAGAAATTATCGTTAGGTATTTAAGTAAATTTGTCTAAAAATTACACATTGTTCTACTTACCTTTTGTATTTTAGTACGTAATAAAGGAAATTTATCTCACATATTTTTAAAAATCACAATTGCCCTATTTTAAGTACATCACATTTATACTGCGGCTTTAATAAGGAAAAGTAATGGTCAGTCACAATTATAACATTTTGATCTCACATTAATCCATTACCCCGGGTAAATGTGACACCTAAACTGATTTTTAAAAAGAGTTATAAAAAAACATTTTAAATGATTTATGGAAATTTTATTCCATCAAATGATAGACAAATGTCCAGTATATAACTTTAGTTAATACAATTGATTTCATCTATACTCGTTGGTCTAAAAAAATATTTAATGTGAAAAATGAAGAAATTGTGTCACATTTAGGCGAATGCACAGTACTCTAAAACGTTCAGAGGGTAGCGTATCCAATATTCAACTCCATGCTTTAAACAACGATCCCCCAAAAATATCTAAACGAAAATATGAAGATTTGATTTTACTCTGTATGGGAAAAACACCCGTAGTTGGATTGCCAGAGTATAATGAATTTTTTAGATCTTTGCCTCATGACCATGGTGTAGTATATTAGGTGATGCGACAAGACAAGAAGGGTTTGGTGTTTAGTTGTGTGTAATGCAATAGATGACAGGACAAATAAAGTCTCGTTGTTACTTACGTATAGAAATATTAGAAATACAGTTTTACAGGTTCTGTGTAGTTAATGCTCTATAGATTTGTTTTGTTTATATTTAAAGAAAATTTAAAATCGTATAAGGGTAAAAAGGAGGAAATCAGATCGGAAGATGGAATACTGCTGTGGGGACACAGAGTTATAATACCTAAGAGTATTCAGAAGAAAATGTTAGAAGAACTGCATGTTGCTCACCTTTGGTGGCCTAGCATTGATAAGGACATTGAGAACATGGTCAGTATGTGTATTTCTTGTTTACACCATAGAAGTAGCCCACCAAAAAACGGAGTTCACGCCATGGGAGTCAGAAGCGGAACCATGGGCAAGAGTGCATGCCGATCACCTAAATTTAGGAGGCAGGTAGGTAACCAGATTCCTCTCCAAAAATGACATTAAACACATAACCTCTCCCGTGCATCACCCTCAAAGTAATGGTCAGATCGAAAACTTTGTGAAAACGTTTAAAACCAAGCTCAAAACAGCCATCGAGGACCCGCTCAACAGAAACGAGAAGATTTTGACCTTAGTAACAAGATTCTTATTGAATTTTCGGTACGCAGAACACTGCACGACCAAAGAAACCCTAGCCAAGCTTATGTTCGGTAGAAAGCTAAGAACACGATTAGATTTGCTTCGAGAAACACCAAACACCCAAGGAAATAACCAGGAGATCACAGCGAGAATAAGGGAAACAAATAAAACAAGAAGGAAGCATTATATCAGGGGAAAGCCAAGAAAATTCAGGGAAGGCGACCTAGTTATGCTGAGGGATTATCGAACAGTGAATAAAAAGCTGTGGTCACCAGGAGTGATTGAGAAAAAAAATGGAAAGTCCATTTACTTATGTCGGATAGAAGGGAGCAACAAGATATGCAAACGACACAATAAGCAGGTCATAAAAAGGCAAACCGAGGGGCATAGCAGACATGTAGGTTTAGGAAATGAGATAAATGCTCAGAAAATAGCATATTTTCCACCATGCCAACTGACAAACGCGAACAAGGAACCAACACCGGTAAGCGAAGAAGAAAGTGACAGCAGGCCAAGTGGCAAAGACATCAGTGCGGGGAACAGTAATGTCAGTGCGGGCAACAAACTCGAACAATGACAAAACGCATGACATGACCGACAATTATTGTACCCAAGTAGTTGTCAATAAAACTAATGTAAACAATTTTTACAGGACATCTCAGGACGAGGGAACAGGTGTCCCGGAGCCAAGGAAAGCAACAGCAAAGGAGGAAAGGAACACACAAGTAGGCGACAAGTTAGTAGATCCCGCAGAAGGTAGACGAGGAGGTACAAAAACCTTTGACGGCTCGACAAGAGCGTCGAGCAGAATTAAAAAACAACCAGAAAAATGGAACGGCTACATTATAGACTACACTGATTGAGCACATAGTTAGGTATTTGTATTGTATTCAATGTAAACAGGTTAAAGCGAGAGAGCTGTAACAAATGAAGTTAGATATTCTAAACATTAGGTAGAAGCATAAATAGGAAATGAACTGCAGGTTTGGCAATAAATAATAATTAGTTCAAAGAGAATTAGGTCATCGAATGTTAATCGACTGACAAAAGAATTAAAGCATATATTGTAAAAATATTAGGGAATAGTTTTATCGAAGGATAGAGGTGTGAAGATGCCCTAATAAATTAATCATGATAACGCACATGCATGAAATAAGTAGACAGTCTCGCCTAACCACGGACATAGTTAGATGTGATGTCCCACGCTCAATCTTTAGTCGTGATAAGATAACGAGACCTGTGATATTAATTGTAATAAATGTATAGTAGTGCACATGCAGAGTGTTATTTCAATCGACCCCCTCGTGAAGACATTTCACTTAACAACAAATATATTTGAGGTTTCAAGTAACTGTAGTTTTCCTTATGTAAAAACTGACATTAAATAAAATTTAAAAATCTGACAAAGAATTTACTTGTTATTATGAATTTGTCAAATGTTTTTCTGTTATTATGAATTTGTCAAATGTTTTGTTTTGGTTGCCATGTCAACTTGTCATAATGAGAGTATTTTTTTAAGGCACACATTTTACTACATCGCTCTAAGGGTAGATTAAGTACCTTATAACTTCTACTGTACATTCAATATATCATTTTTTGCAGATGATGGAGAAGACAATGATTCCGACACAAGTTGTAATAACTTATTCGGGGACAACTTTAGTGATGAATGTGTGCCAGATCCGAAAGATTACATTGATTCATCAGAGGGAATTGCAGAAGAGCAAATGAACACGAAGGCAAGAAACATTGTCATAGAGTAATGAGAGAGGAGATTGATAATGAAATGATGGATGCACAGAGTGATGATGAACTGATGGAAGAACAAAATAATATAATAAAAGAAATGGAGGATGACAACGTACTAGTACGTCAGGCAAAACCTAATGAAAATAGTGTTGACCAAACTGAAGAAGACCATACTTTGCTTACAGTCCATTTAAAAAAGAAACATTTCCAACCAAAAATAAAAATAAGTAGAAAAAGGCAACGAAATGTTGATGAATGGAAGAAACAGAGAGCTGCACTCTGCAGACAAAGAGGAGAGGCCTACATAAATTATAAAGGTGAGTTAAAACCTGCTAAGGCTAGTGTCAAAGGTAATTTATGCCCCGAAAATTTTCGCCGACAGTGTTTTCAGTCATGAAGAGGGTCGACTTAATCCAAAAGCAAATACAGATGTGTTTAACTGCTCCTCTATCAGACAAAAGAGGAAAACATAAGAATAGACCCAACAAAACTAGTGACGATGTTGTAGCTTATATAATCCAGCATATTTCAAGTTTCCCTTCAGAATCATCGCATTATTCACGAAATTGCAACATCCATAAAAAATAACTGTCTCCTCTTGTTACCTCCTTTCTCTTATTATTTATTTTTGAGAAAGAATTGAGGCAACATGTGCGGACGACTAGCTGGTTTAAGCCGGAGCAGAGAGCCGTGGGTCCAGAGCAATCGTAAGAGTGGAGAAACTTACCCTTTCTGACATGTACAGCATAAGCGACAGATTTCTGTTTATTTCGAGAAAAGGAGACAAAGAAAAATTGATGTTAAATTGGGCACCATCTATAGTAAAATAAGCAAAATTGTCTCTTTTTCTCGAATAACCAGTCTGCTATAGATCAGACTGAAATTGTTGGTAAGAGAAATAAAAAGATAGTTTAAAATGAATGACAAAATATATTACAAAAAAATTAGACAAATCGGTTTGAGACAAATTGAAATGTAAAAAAATATATATATATAAAAGACAAATTGATACCAGTATCCTAGGTGGTTTATGGGTCAGGTGGCTGGTTCTGGGACAGCAATCCAGGCCCACAATTGTCTCTTATTGCAAGAATTCTAAATTTTTCTTGGCAATTTACGTCTCTCAATGAATGGGGTGAAAATTGTAGGAAATTTAACCAAATATAAGCACATACAAAATTTATGCAAGTTATTTATGCAGAATTTAAGCAATGTTAGCTATGCAAATATAAGCTAGTTAGCTGTACAAAATATATTTAAATTAGCTGCACGAAATATTAAGCTAGCTATACAAAAGCTGCAGGAAATTAATTTAAGCTATACAAAAGTAAGCTGATTAGCAGTACAAAAGTAATTTTAGCTATGCAATAGTAATTATTAGCTATGCACGAGTAATTATTAGCTATGCACGAGTTATTATTAGCTATGCACGAGTTATTATTAGCTATGCACGAGTAAGCTGATTTCTTAGACTATAAATTGCCAAAAAAATTAAAAGGAAAGAGAAAAATATTTTTACAACCATGTGGTACATATAGTATTTTAACTACTTATTAAATTAAGAAGAATTGACTTTGAATTTATTTTAAAAATAATTGAAATTATATCAAAGGCAAAATTTGAAGATTAATTAAAATATTTTAATGAGTATAATGAAATGAAATTACCTGTATGTTCAACACTTTGTAACTGGGATATAAAAATTGTAATATCAATTACTGAAGTCCACAGTTAAAATTATAATGTTTGAATCAGTACAAAGGCTGCAAGCAAATGACTTCCTGGTGAGTTTTACTGATAAGGTAAACTTTTTTTGTCCTGTTTACTGGAAAACAACGCCACCAAAAAAATGTGAGAAATCTAATTCCCTATTGAAATTGAAAGCTATCAAAATATAGAAATCGTACAAGTATGGCCATCTGTCAGTGGTTAATTTAAGCGCACCAACTTGCCTTGTAGATTCCCATACTCAACTAAAGTAGTGGCATATAATCGATAAAAGGAATCTATAATAATACTTTATTTTCCATGCCAGCTGATTTGCCTTTGCAATTTCTATTTTTTACATAACAACAAATATTAACAGATGTAAATAAGTAGTAAAACGTATTGATATTATTGATAAATCAGTAACATATTACATGTTATAGGATTTACTATATATAGAATGAGAGAAGGTAAGGAAAATAACCATATGTACTCCATAGTAAACAAAAATATAAAAATTGAAAAATAGATATCTGATGTAACTAAATTTTGTAGACAAATTGTTTCCTGGGATAATAATGCTGTATTACAACGGATATGAGATACATAATAGTGTTAGTAGAAAAACAGGACTAAGTTCCTAAGATATAAAATTAAGTACATAAAACAGTGTGACATGGTTTAGCAGTTATACATGTAAAATTCTGTTAGTTGAAAACAGTTTCACCTGCAAAAACTGAATCCAAAAAATATACAGGTCGTGATAACTATCCACAAAACACTAGTTTTTAAATAAAACTGTTAAATGGACATAGGCCATGTAACACTCTTTTATCACTTCCTATCATGCATAAACTTTATATTGAAACATGTAATGCTGACAAAGTCCACAATTGGTTCAAAGTTAAAGAATGCACGTACCGCTATATCTTCAACAATGAATTTAATTTATCGTTCAGACACTTGCAGCACTTGCGATTCTGGTGCTGCAAATGAGGAACATACTGAAAACTACAAAGCAGCTTTTGCGGCTCAGGATATCGATAGGGAACTAGCCAAAAATACAAATGGCGTTGCATATATAACATTCGACCTCCAACAAATGATACCTTTGCCTCGATTAAGTAAGTACTTAATCGAGGCAAAGGCTTTAGAAGTCTAAAGCATTTTACCTACGCCAAATGTAGTTGTATAATTTAGGAATACATATTACAACTAATGAAGTAGATAACAGTTTTTTTGTATATGGACAGAAGACCAAGCATGCAGGGGTAGGTAGTAAGATCGCCAATTGTCTTTTAAGAACCATTGAAGTTGAACTGGCACTTAAACAAAAAAATCATTTAATTATTTGGACAGACTCCTGTGCAGGGCAGAACAAAAATTTCCTAATGGTGTGTGTTTGTCAGTATCTTGTACAAAAAGGAATATTCAAAATAATCGACCATAAGTTTCCTGAAGTGGGCCATTCATACTTGGATTCGGACCGGGATTTTGGCCGAATAGAAAAAAGGTTAAAGAAACACCAAACTATTTGTACTCCACAACAATACCATGAAATTATTGCTTCTGCCAGAAAAAAATAATGTGGTCATTGATATGCAACATCATTTCAAAAACACTGAGAACCTCCCAAACAAAATGCAACTTATGATAGAAAAAAAGATGTTCTGAATGAAAAAGTATATTTCCGAGATGAGATTAAATGGATTCGTGTAGATACCTATGGATCATGTGGCCGACTCAAAAAATTGCCTCGTTAAATAAAAAAATTAGGCTAAACCGTAATACTGAACTGGGTGCCGCCAGCTGCAGTGGAGACGGGCTGGGTCAAAAGAAAGTTTAAAATCAAATGGGCGCCATGAGGTTTATGCCCAGTCAGCATTAAAGAAAGTTTATTTTGTTTGACTAACCATATGGCCAGTTAGGCACACTAACAAGTTATACCCCCCAGAACCTCGAAATGATGAGAAACCCGTTGTTCCCTAACTGTAATAAAATAAGGAGGCTATGACGTAACACAAACAGAAACAAAATAAATCAATAGGTCTTAAGTTATTCCTAAGTTTATTAGGACTGCCAAAAAATATATATACACACAATATATACAAAAAAAAAAGATTGATATCTACACACGGTTCAAAAGTTGTGAAAAGTAATCCTTGTCTCAGTGGTATAAGACAAATTAAAAAAAAACAACCAGTCATAGATTAACTAAACGTAATTACTCGTTATCTCATTTTCGTTAACAATGTTTTTGCCGGCGTCCAGGGATATAGCTATATCGTAGGCTCACATAGTTCAAATGCATATGGTAAGAAGTAATATAATGCAAAAAAACTCTAAAATAGGCGACAATAAGTATACCTGGTTAAAAACCAATGAAACACGCAATAAATAAGCTACCGCAACTAAATTTAGTATAACTAAGGTAAATAGAAAGTGTTACGAGTGCATGAAAATAGCAAAAGCAAAATCTGTCTTAAAAAAAAGTAATATGTATAGATGATCTGCAGTAACTAGTTATCTGTCATAAATAAGTAAGCAATGAGTATTATGAGTGCACTTGGACCTTTAAGAATCAAATCTCCTAGCTAAAAAAAAAAAAATAAATAAATGTAGATCCGTCCTACTTTCTGGCTCACCCAGTATACTATCTACCCAATAAACATAAAGCACCACTGAAAGAAAATGGTACCTGTGCATAATAACCCTATAATTGATTTCTTTACTTAAGTTGCTAACTAAATTTTATTTTTATTGGTTCCCCCTATAATTATTCTTGTAATTAAAAGTTATTAGGATATAATTTTTTTTATAGCTAAGAAATCAGAAATAGTATTAGGGAATATCTGATAACATTCAAAATACATTAGACTGATATTACCACGCTGACGATTTTCCATAAAATGGCCAGAAATCATCACTCAGTTCAAAGAAAACTCACTGTCCGGATTATTTCCACCAACAGTGCGATTTCGCCCATAAGAAAAACCCTTATATCAAAGTGTTTTTCTCCAGTAAAAACGATGAAAATACAGCTACCACACCTACTTTTCTAGTAGAAACGTATCCTCCTCCAATCTCTAGCGAGCGCCGTGAAAAGTGAAAACAGCTGATCACCAAATCGCTGGCTTGGAATTATAAGGTTCTATGTTATAATTTTAGCGCTATATGAAATATTAACATCACAACGTACTATGCGTATCATACAACCTTTGTACCTGACTTAAATGTCATAGGATGTATAGTAAAAGTACTAAGTGCATGTTAAGAAAGTTCCATGAGCTGAAAATTTTATTCTGTCTGTACAAAGTTCTATGTTGCTCAGCTATTGTACATGGAACTTTGCAATAAAATAAAATGATATTAATAGATCAACAAAGTTTTATGACACAACATACAACTATGCGATTTTCTGCATGTATTGAATTTGCTATGATGGCAACATTGAACTTTGTGTGTTTGGTGTCAGTTAGATTCTGTGTATTTTGTTGATGCCGAATAAGTTAAATCGGACATAAGTTTTCAAAAAATGAAATAAAAATGAGGGACAGTGAAGTGGAAGATCTGTACTATGAAGGTGGCTACGATTCGGATAAAGATGGGGAATATAAACCGAGTAAAAGCGATGATGAAGACAGGTATATAAAAAGTGAGGTTATGTGATTTCGATATTAATTTTATATCGGATTTCTAGCTTTAGCAGTGCCACTGACATTTCTAGCAGTAAAGAAAATGATAGTGGTCTAAAGATTCCAGAGAATATATTTCCGGAAACAGGAGTGGAATCATCAATAGGTACTTATTTACAAAACATTTTAATATTATACTGAGCAAAGCCCACAGGACAGTATTTCTATGGACAATTTTGATCTTCAAGATGCTCACATAGTAGAAGGTATATAGGAATTCAAAAATATTTTTTTCTGTTGTGTTGCTCTAATCACCAATTTTATAGGTAACAATAGAGAAAAGGTGCTTACAAGAAAAAGGAGAAGAATGCCAGAGAAATGGAAGTCGTCTGTAAGAAAAATGAAAAGAGAACGAGGAGAAGAGTATATTTCATCGAGAAATAAAATTGTACCAGCAAAACAAATTAAAATATTAAAAGATTGCACCAATAATTGTTTAAATAAATGCAGTGCTATAATATCGAAAGAAAAGCAGCAATAAATTTTTAACAGTTACTACATGTTAAACAAATTAGTAAAAAGAATATATATTATCGCAAATTGTGAAGTATGTGTTTCTATGCGAAGAAGAAAAAACAAAAGTGCAGAGAATTCAAACAAAAAAAAATACCATTAAATATTATTTCACAATAAATGGGAGGAAAGTAAAAGTTTGCAAAACGTACTTCCTTGCTACTTTGGACGTAAGTCAGAAAACAATTTACAATACTATTAACAGCAGAAATTCTAGCACAAACACACCCACAAGAATTAATCATGGAAAGTACATAAAAAAGAAAATATCTGAACAAGATGTGCAAATCGTTAAAGACCATATTAACTCTTTTCCCCAAGTTGAGTCACATTATTGTCGTGCTGACACCCGTAGACAATATTTGGAAAGCAACTTATCTGTAGTAGAAATGTATAATTTATATTATGCTCAGCAGATGGAGAAAAAAATGTATCACCAGTTAAGCTATCACAATATAGATACATTTTCTGTAATTACTTTAATATTTATTTTCATAAGCCTAAGAAGGACAGATGTAATGTCTGTGAATTACAGAAACTTGAGACAGCTGAAGAGAGAGATAATAGACATGAAGAAGAGTACTTGGAACATGTAAAAGAAAAAGAAGCAGCAAGAAAGGATAGGAATAATGAAAGAAAAAAATGAAAACAAAGCTGTGGTAACGTTTGACCTTCAAAATGTCTTATCATGTCCTAAGGCAGAAGTTTCTTCGTTTTACTATAAAAGTAAAATGTCCCTTTATAACTTAACAGCACATCTTTCTCTTAATAACCAAGTATATTGCGCTATTTGGCCTGAAGTCATGATGAGCCGGAAGGGTAATGATATTTCTAGTGCCCTCATGAAGATTTTAAATAGAATAATTCAAGATTATCCCAACATAAAAGGACTTTGTGGAGCGATAGTTGTGTTTCACAAAATAGAAACTGTTATTTCCTACGCAATTGCTCACACTATAAAACAAAGTCAAATAGAAACGGTAACGTTAAAATATTCAATTCCAGGACATTCTTGTGTACAAGAAATTGATTCGATGCACAGCGTTATTGAACGAATTTTAAGGAAAGTAGAATATTATTCTCCGATTTCTCTCATAAGAATTTTAGTTAAAGTAAATAGCAAGAAGCCGTACATTGTAATCCAGATGAAGAGTTCTGATTTCCTTGATTACCAGTCTTTAGCAGGATGTTACAACTACAACGAAGTCCCTTATACCAAGGTTTCTGCACTACAAATCAGAAAAGGCAATCTAAATATTGGTTACAAAACATCACACAATGATAAAGATTTTAAATTAGTTAATATTAAGTGTAACACGAGAACGGCTGAAGAAATAAAACATTTAGTATTTCCTGATCCAAAACCTGGCAAAGCAAAAGTTGAATTTGCTTTGACAAAGAGGGAAACTATTAAATCTATGCTACCTTATATGCCCAAAATTGATCAGGAATATTTCAAAGCAGTTATACCTAATCTAATCATGAAAATAAACCCAAGTGATAAAAAGAGGCGTAAAAAGGCAAATTCCAACACACAGACCATAATCTCAAGAAACAGACCAGGGCAAACCTCAAGAATGAATCAGGGAAAACCTAAGAAGCGGAGTTGGAAAAAATTAAGAAAATATATCTTGTCCAAGAATACTAGGTTTTAGTTTTTCTCTTTTGTATTCTGTTACAGTTTTAGTTATTATAATTAATCCTAAATAAGTTCTATGTTACGTTTTATAAGTCGATTAAACTATTTTGAAAGTAAAAGGTTGTATGTTTTTTTTAAATGTTTTTTCTTTAAAAAAACAACAATAATTACATATATTCAGTTGTTCCTAGGTACTGACATAAAAATAAGTTACAAAAAATATACAAACCAACATTTCAGTTCAATTAAACACGATTTTCAAATACTAAAGTCTTGTAAGGCCGTTTTCTCAAAACTATTATCTTGTAACATAGGACCTGATAGTTCCAGCGAAATAACTATCACAACATTGCACCATACATAACCTTATTCTTTTCTGTAAACAACAAATAATAAACTCGTCCATAGTTAGTTCTTTTATTAAGCACAACTGCCGACCATCAGAAATTTATTGATGATGTCTTTTGACAGTTATCTTAAATTTAGCTCACTCATCAACAGTTGAATAAAAGAACACACAATTTAAACACATTTTATTTGGCAGATAAACAACAGAAATATCGATTAGCTCCGAAACTGACAGACCAACATATTAATCCTAATTCTTTCCAAAAGATGAAAGTTAAACTTGCTGCACAAGCGTTTAGTGCTACCGTGGTTGCAGCTATGGTTAGTTTCATTGAAAAAATAGATAAGCTCTTCGATTTGCTTAACTCATCAAAATTTACCGGAGCTAAAGTTTTTAACACTCCTTTTAAGGGAACTGATGCACAAATAACTTTTTTAAACGAAATGTCAAAGTTATTTAAAAATATAACACAATTGATTCTGCCAATGTAAATGTAACAGGAAGAATGAATTTTTTAGACGGGTGGAGATTAACGATCTCATCATTTTTAAACCTGTGGGATATTCTCAAAAGCAAAGGTATCAAGAAAGTATTTACTAAAAGATTAAATCAAAATTGCTTAGAAAATTTCTTCGGAAAAGTACGATAACAAAGTGGTAATTGCAGGAACCCCACTTCTATTCAATTCCAAAGAACTTTTAAAAAGTTGTTTGCTCTAAATTATTTTGAACAATCGGTGGGGAGTAATTGTTTAGAAGAATTTGACGATACTTTAGCAGAGTAATTACACCTGACGTTGTGAAAAGTTATGAGTTTCTACCTTAGGGTGTCTACCTTTAGGAACAGTTAGGACGAAACGAGAGGTCAACCAAAATCTTCAATTGAAGGTGAACTTCAGGCCAAATGACAACAGGGTCCGAAGGCTGATTTCCCAATTCGAGAGGTCAGAACAGATGGTATTGACCATTGGGACATTGGCAAAATGAAAGACAAAGGTGCAAGTATCCTAGGTGTATGGGAAAAACTTACATATAATGTGAAAAATGTGAGGCATTTATTTGCTTAGGCAAAGACATAAATTATTTTTATGCTTTTCATAATGAATAGTTTAACACGTCTTAGTTGCACGTTGTGCCATATATGGCACAAACCCCATTTTTTTTGTATAAGTTCTTTAAATTTTAAATATAATTTTTTTAAACATTTTTCCTATTATCTCAACCATATTTCCTGCCTGTCATATATTTTTTAAATGAAAATAAAAAATCATGTGGTACAGGGTTAAGAGATTGTTTCTCAATGTTTTTATTATTGAAAACGCTGGTTACAGACAATGGTACAGCTTTCGTAACAAGTCAGGTTTCTCTCCAAGAATGGCATCAAGCACATAACTTCTCCTGTACATCTTCCTCAAAGCAATTGTCAGGCTGAGAATTTGGTAAAAACTTTTGAAATCAAGCTCAAAACAGACATTGAGGACCCGCTCAACAGGCATTAGAAGATTTCTGGTGGCGAGATTCTTATTAAATTTTCAAAACACAGAACATTGCACGACTAAATAAACCCCAGCTAAGCTTATGTTTGGTAGGAAATATGCAAGTGGCATAGCAATTAAACCATAAGAAGGCATATTGAGGGGCAAAACAGACACTCAGATTCAGTAAACGAGGCAAAAGTGCAGCCTAGCGACAACTAAAATGGCTTATTTTCCACCATGGCAACTGACGCCAAATGTTAACAAGGGAGCTAATATCTGTAAGCGAAGAAGCAAGTGACAGTAGGCCAAGTGCAGTGACAGTGCAAGCAAAGAACAATTAATTACGACCACAGATTATACTCAGATGCGACACTACGAGAGAGGGAAGTACATTGTAAGACGAGGAATACCCTCAGTTCAGGTAAAGGGTCCATCAAGGAAATTCGTGGTCTCGACAGGTCCCGATGTTCACGTTTCGAAAAGGATACACGTTAAGATCGATTTTTCGGTGTAATGTAATTAAATAATGATAATAATAATAAAAGTTCTTTATAGAGTATAGACTCAACTTTCTTAATTTAGGGGCTGTCATATTTTCAACATTTATTATATATTTTGGAACAAATAGAAGTTTTTTTTTTTCATTAAAAAGTCCACTATACAAAAATTATGTAGTGTAATAAAAAGTATTTTTATTCTCACTGCCTTGGGAATTGTTTAAATTTAATAATGAAAAAATGTTATTTTTGTGATATTTAGCATTTTCTAGCATTTTTAAAGGACATTATTTTGATGGTTATTTTTGTTTTTCAGATGACGATGAAATATTGGTTGAACCCTCACATCAAAATGAATAAAGAAACTCCCCAGATAAGATCAGGGGGTGTCTACCAACCAGGGATTTAGTCCAACCCGGAAAAAGACGGGAATTTTAAAAAGTAATTGGGAATTGCGAACGTCACGTCGGCTAATAACTATAGGTATATTTGCATTCGCAAGATAGGGAGTAGCTTGTACTATACTGTATTTCCCCATATGTTTACATTATCCAGTAATATGAGAATATATGACCTTATGAATGGAATATTTTTTTATAGTCGTGAGCAAAAAAAAATAGGACGTCTTATTATGTACGTATTACGTCGTATTTTGCTAAAATCTAGTGTACATCTAACTTTAATTTTTGTGACATTGTCAGTTAGTTGTCATAATTTATTGCAAGTGTGCAAAAACTCATATGCCTCATATAATTCTGTGTGTAACATTTTAAGAAAGTGGAGAATAAACGGTACGATTAGTAGAAATCCTGGATCAGGGCGTCAAAGAATATCAACTCAACAACAAGATTTGCAATTGGTGAATGCTTTAGTAGAAAATTTATTTTACTCAGTTATTCAGGCTGCTGAAGAAATTAATTTTCCTGGATCGAGTAGTACTGGTCGCCGGCGAGTAAGAGAATCGGAGCTATGCTGCCATGCAGCAGCACAGAAATACTTACTTAAATCTGAACATAAAGAAGCTCGAGTAGGATTTGTGCTTGAATTTTTAGTGCATAATGTAAATTTTTGGAACAATGTAATCTTTACAGACGAAAAAACTTTCCAGTCAATACACAGCGGTCGTATTCGTGTTTACCGCCCTCTGAATACTCGATTCGATGAGAAATATATATCTAACAATGATAAAAGTGGTAGATTTTCCATTAATATGTGAGCATGTGGTCCTGGTGTTTTGTGGCATATCGAGGAACGATTTAATAGTGAAGCCTATATTAAGATTTTAGACAATATTATGCTCCCTTCTGTGTCACAATTATTTCCTAATAATGAGTTCATATTTCAACAAGACAATTGTTGCGTTCATACTGCTCATACCGTAACTAACTGGTTTTAAGATAACAACATCAATGTTCTTAACTGGCCCAATCATAGTCCAGATCTTATCCCTGTGGAAGAAGTATGGGAACTACTCGTAAGAAGTATTCAAAAACGAAATGTGAGACCACAGAACGCCGAAGAATTACTGGAAATAGAAAATAATGCATGGGAAAATATTATTACTAATAATAAAATAATAATAATAATAATGATTATTGTATAAGGTTATTTAATTCTATGTCAAACAGACTAGTAGAAGTTATAAATAGAAATGGTGCAATAACGAAATATTAATAGCTAGTTTCTTGTTAAGTAGGATATCCTTTGTCCTTTGATCCAGGATTTCTACTAATCGTACCGTTTATTCTCCACTTTCTTAAAATGTTACACACCAAATTTTTGTTAATGTTATAACGCAGTGCAATTTGTCTCATTAACCATCCATCATTTACTATAGTAATAACTACAGCATTAAAATAAAAAATAAATTAAGTGTGATATCTGTTTTATTTCGGCTACTCATTACATATTCAAATAGAGACAGATTTACATTAGAAAAAAAAAGTTGTCCTATTTTTTCCTGCTCACGACAGTACCATTATTACCTCATCGCGATTTTTTGAAACAGCAGAATAAAGATCATTATTTAGTGATGAAATTATTGTTACGACTATAGTAATCGTTGGCTATTAATTATTTTACAGATTCTAACTATGCAAATATAATCACTGCTAGAAATCAACATAAATTAACAAACCTACATGTTCTTTCACACTACTGGTTTCTGAGATGGCAAGTATCTTCCATCTCAAAATGTTTGAATGTTTGCACAAGTATCTTCAGTCTGTTAGCGTGAAACGGTGCCACTCTTAAATTGATTCTTATTACTTGCTTTTTAAATCAATTTGTAAGATATTTCTAATTAATAGTTCTATAAAAAACAAACACCTTATGTCTTAAAAAGTCATAGAGTGTAGTATACGAAAGTTGTGCCTGTGCGGAATGTAAGGTGATTTTTTTTACTTTTCGTTTTGTTTCTGAATTTAAAAACTCTCGGAGTTCCTCTCTATGTGTGTATATTTGTCTTTCCACTGGACACTACTGCACGTATATATTTTTGAGATAGACACTGAAAAGTTGGAAACTCATGTCAACTTGTTAGTCACGCTAAAGGAAAAAAACACAAGGAACGTATAGCAAACGCAGATAAATCTGTTCGTTTGGAAACCTTTTTCACAGTGGCAAATTAAAATGTACCTTCATTATCTGGTTCTGTTGTTCCACTCACCACGCTTGCTACACAATCTTTGACATCTGCGACTCCAACTGCAACAATTTCTAATGAATCTTCCGTTTCTAAAGGAACTCTTACCAAATTGGTCTTGAAGGATACTACCGCCAAGGCTAAGATACTTTGGTGCCTGCATACTATAATGGGCCATAGTTCCCTACGAAGTGCCAAAGCCAGCGTGAAACTCTTCAAGAACATGTCTCCAGACAGTTCAACAGCATCGGAAATGAAACTTGGGAAAAATAAAGTATTGTTACGTTCTTACAAATTTCAGTAAACACTTTGTGGATTCCAAATAACTTGCAACAAGAATTTTCACAAACCACTGATTTATTTAATCACTAAAATTACACTAGCAAATACTTAAAAATCACACAACTAATAATAACTTAATCTAATATAATTTCACTACTTTTAAAACACTTAGCACTTTACTTTTCTTCTTAAACTTGTCAACTCTTGTCTAACCTAAAAACTCTCTTGTCTGTTTACTTCATTAAACTGCATACTTCACTCAACTGAACTCTTCTTCTACAAACTGTTTCTGTAACCAGAACCACAGATTACCCAGAACTGTACTGGATACTAAACTGAACTGTTTATCCTTCACTAAACTGTACTGTACTGTTCCCCCATCTGCTGGCTTCACCTCTTTATATACCCACTTGGAATGTCCAGAATATCATTGTAGAACTTTCCACAAATATACTGGAATTCTCTAGAATTTTCTTAGGCACTACTAAATGGTGGTTCGCCAGTTGGCCCACAGATGGCGCCACCCTTCTGGCCAGGGAGTAATTACAACTCTCCTCTCTGTTAGAGGGCAGCACATAACACTGCCCCCTCCTTAAGCCTGAACGTCCCGGTCAGGCATTTCAGATACCCCAGTATACTTTGCCAACCTGTCCAGGTGCACGATCTTCATCTTGGACTTCTTTCTACGTTGAATCCTATAAACAACGTCGTTGATCCGAGTGATGACAGAATACGGTCCTTCCCAAGGTGAGCGAGGCTTCGAGAATCCTTCTTCACTCCGCTGTGGGTTATACAGCCAAACCGAGTCCCCCACCTTGAATCCTGCTGAACTGGCATTGCGGTCATATCTAGCCTTCATTCGATCACCACTCCCTGTAGGTGACCTCTTGGCAGCCACATTCGCACAAACCTTGCAACTGCGACACCAAGCCTCCACATCCTGACAGCTATTTACCCAGTAAAATCGCTCCCGTACTCTAGCCAAAGTCTTATTTCTGCTAAAGTGCTCTCTGGATATTCCCTCGTGCACTTCCCGAAGTACTTTTGGTACTCGGCACCTGGGTATCAGCAACCGCATGGTAACTTCTTTCCCATCCGGGCTCTCCCATGCTCTCCGTAATAGGCCATCTATAACCCTAAGTGAATCCCATTGCGCCCATAAAGCCTTCAGTCCAACACTTTTACTGGAAACGTCTTTCCATTCCGGGCGGATTCCTTTTTCTTTCGCCTTCAACATTGGTCCAATTTCATCGTCATTCAGTTGTTCCTCTCTTAGAACTTCCTTCGTCCAATCCTTCGGAACCTCTATCTTAACTGCCTTCACTTCTGCTATATCCTGCTGCGTTTTTACATTCTCGGCATTCACTTCCTTAGGGCTCCTCTGGCGACAGTACCTCTTGACATGCCCCAATTTGCCGCAATTATAACAGCGGATTACTTTTGTCGGACCTCCAGCACTTCGCTGCTGCTTCGGCTCCTGTTTCGGCGGTTGCGGTTCCTGTTT
This sequence comes from Leptura quadrifasciata, assembly GCA_963675555.1. Taxonomy (NCBI): domain Eukaryota; kingdom Metazoa; phylum Arthropoda; class Insecta; order Coleoptera; family Cerambycidae; genus Leptura; species Leptura quadrifasciata. The sequence continues at coordinate 65,830,094 of OY776680.1, forward strand.
CAGCTCCGGTCGCGAACTTAATTCGTTTAGTAATTGTGCGACCATTTTCTGTATGTCTGTTAACATAACAATCAATCTCATCTTATCAGAGCGAACTTCCTCTTTCTTTGCAGTGTTTACTTCCCCAGGATTCCGTTCTCGACACTGCCGCATCATATGTCCTGGTTTGCTGCACTGATAACACCGAATCACCTTCCTTGGCTGTCCATCGCTCTGTTCTCTTTCCTGCTTCCTTGGAGCATCTGGTTTGTTCATCAACTGGCTTATCATTTTGTGCAGGTCAGCCATCAAAGATTCCATATTTGACTTTTCTAAATGGTTCTCTTCTTCTACTTTCATGGCTCGTACTCTCGGATGTAGAGTCTCTTCATAAGCGGCCTCAACTTCGAGGGCATGGATCAAGGCTTCGCTACCAGTCTTAGCTCGAGATAATCTAAGGACTCGCCTGATCTCCTCGTCTCTTATGCCATCAATGAAAGTATCAACTGTTAACTGTTCCTGGAATTCTTTGGGTGCATCCGGGTAAGCCAGGTATGTCAGTCGCTCAACAGCTGCTTCAAAATCTTGTAAACTTTCACCAGCCTTTTGTGTGCGTGATTTGAGCTGAGTCCTGTATACTTGGGCGAGGTGTTGGTCGCCATATCTTAGATCTAGTGCAGCTTCCAAAACTTTAAAATCCCGTTGCTGCGTCACTGGGATACTCTGGAGCAACTCTGAGGCTTGGCCCCTTAATGCTAGCACCAATGCCATAGCTTTGTCTTCATTACTCCAATTGTTTGCGTATGCCGCTGCCTCAAATTGTCTTTTATAGGTTGACCAAGAAGTTTGACCATCAAAGGAAGGCGGTTGTAATCGAGGACCTGATGATGATAATACCAGCTGGCCTCCTTGTTCTCTTAACAGTCGCTTAAGTCGCTCTACCTCTCCTTCAACTGCACGAAATTTTCCTTCTATATCGGTAACTTTCCCTTCGACGCCAGTAACTTTTCCTTTGACTTCAGTTACTTCCTCTTCAACCTTATTTACTTTTCCTTTGACATCACTCACTTCTTCTTCGACAGCAGTCACTTTTCCTTCGACGCCAGTCACTTTTCGTTCAACTTTATCTACTTTTTCCTTGACCTCATTAGTGGCTGACAGGATAGCATCTTGTTGCCCTTGTATAATTTTCCTTAATTCTTCTTTCTCTTCTAGACGTCGTTTTTCTTGTTCTTCTTTTTCTTCCCGACGTTGTCTTTCTTGTTCTTCTTTTTCTTCCAGACGTCGTCTTTCTTGTTCTTCTTTTTCCTCCTGACGGCGTCTTTCTTGTTCTTCTTTTTCTTCTAGTTTTTCTTTCTGACGTCGTCTTTCTTGTTCTTCTTGACGCCTTTCTTGTTCTTCTTTCTCCTCTTGGCGTCGTTTCTCTTGCTCTTCCTTTTCTTCTTGACGTCGTTTCTCTTGTTCCTCTTTTTCCTCTAGCATCATTTTTCTAAATGCGGCGAACATGTCTTGCATTTGTTTTTCAGCAGCCATGCTTCTTGTTTCCATTCAAAAACTAACAAACAACACTAACAAGCCTTATTTAAAATCAATGCCAGGTACAAGTCAAATATTTTCTCACACTAACACAAATTAGTCTTGTCTAATTACTTCCCAGTTCAACTCACTTCACTATCTCCAGTGGTTTCCAAATAGAACACTATGGAACTTCGTCAAATTCTTCAGAAATTCTGTTGCAATTCCGCTTCTGACACCAATTGTTACGTTCTTACAAATTTCAGTAAACACTTTGTGGATTCCAAATAACTTGCAACAAGAATTTTCACAAACCACTGATTTATTTAATCACTAAAATTACACTAGCAAATACTTAAAAATCACACAACTAATAATAACTTAATCTAATATAATTTCACTACTTTTAAAACACTTAGCACTTTACTTTTCTTCTTAAACTTGTCAACTCTTGTCTAACCTAAAAACTCTCTTGTCTGTTTACTTCATTAAACTGCATACTTCACTCAACTGAACTCTTCTTCTACAAACTGTTTCTGTAACCAGAACCACAGATTACCCAGAACTGTACTGGATACTAAACTGAACTGTTTATCCTTCACTAAACTGTACTGTACTGTTCCCCCATCTGCTGGCTTCACCTCTTTATATACCCACTTGGAATGTCCAGAATATCATTGTAGAACTTTCCACAAATATACTGGAATTCTCTAGAATTTTCTTAGGCACTACTAAATGGTGGTTCGCCAGTTGGCCCACAGATGGCGCCACCCTTCTGGCCAGGGAGTAATTACAACTCTCCTCTCTGTTAGAGGGCAGCACATAACAGTATTCTGTAGCATCATTTATGGCCTTGCCCCATATTTCCGAAACATACTGAAAACAGCAGTGCAGAGTTGTCCCACTTTTGTTATTGGTTTTGATGAAAGTCTTAACACGTCGACGGACACTTAATTATCCAGTACGTGTTTAATACAGCACTGACGGCATTTGCCGATATGCGGCATTTTGCGCCTATGGACACTGACTGGATATGCCGTCCTAAGGTAAGATCGCTTCTACTGACACTGTCGTTATAACCCGTCGATTTTGCATGTATATTTTTGTAAGGTGTCCCACTAGACACACATTATAAATAAATAAATAAATAAATAATGCAATATTGGCGGCAATTGGTGCATTCCTAATAAGAAGTAGGGATCAACTTATGATCACGCCACATGCTAACTTGTTCAGTAGTCTCTAGTGTCTACATAGGGTGGGTGTTCTTTTATTACGCGAATAATGGACGACGCGGAGAAAAAAAAAATAATGCAATGGTATGAGGCTGATAGTGATGAAAATTATTTAAGTTCAGAGCATGATCCATACAGTACAGATGACTCTGTGGGTGATCCTGAATACCAAGTTAGTGAGAATGGTAGCAGCAGTAATAATGATGACCAAACTAGCTGGGATGTTTTTCCAGATGAAGACGAAGGTCAAGGTAACATACACGGTGGTTATGAAATTTTTCAATAAAAATTATTATAGAGTCTGCTTTGGTTTTAGCAGGACCTAGTAGTTTACCAGATGAACATAACGAAGTTAATGCAGAAAATGAAGATATAGATAAACTCTTTCGTTATAATTTGATACATTTTTGCCAAAATCAGTAATTTTATCTTAGGCGAGAATTCTGCCACTGGCAATCTTGTATGGGAAGATACAATAAAAGATTCAGTGAAGTTGGTTTTTGACGCATCGCAATCAGGTGTACAACAAAATATTGAAGACCTTACAGCAACTCAAGTTTTTGACCTAATTTGGAACACAGAAATTTTTAATCTTATACTCGAAAAAACAAATAAATACGGAGAGTCACTGTTTCTCTCAAACCGACCAAAACGTAGGAATGAAAGATTTAAAACTTTCAAGCCAATTAGCTTAGATGAACTGAAAAAGTTCTTTGGCCTCTGTTTGTTAGCCGGGCACTTAAAATTTCGTTCTATAAGAAGTTTGTTCAGTCTTGATCCCCTCTACTATCATCCGATATTCTCAGCCACTTTATCTGGAAGACGATTTGAACAAATTTTGAGGTGTCTAAATTGTTCAGACGAAAACGAGGAAGATGGTCTACATAAAGTTAATCCGCTTCTTAGAAAGATTATTTCAAATAGCCAGGCTATATTTTACCCAAACGAAGCTTTGTCTTTGGACGAATCACTGTTACTATTTCGAGGAAGATTAAAATTTCGCGTCTATATGAAAAATAAGAAATCGAAATACGGAATTAAATTTTATGAACTGTGTTCAGGTGATGGATACATTCTAAACATAGAAATATACAAAGGCAAATATAATAATGACGATGTACGAAAAGAATCAAAAGTGAATTCGCTAGTCTTACGACTAATGGAACCATATTTAGACAAATGTCACCACCTTTACATGGATAACTTTTATAACAGTATTGATTTATCAAACAAGCTACTTGCTAAAAAGACACATACGACTGGTACACTTCGCAGTAATAGACGTGGAAACCCAAAAGAAGTTACACAAGCGAAATTGAAAAAGGGAGAACATATTTGGCGACGAGTAGGAAGTATTTATATCTCAAGGTGGAGGGACAAACGATATGTGTTATCTATTACTACTGCTTACAAACCAGAGTTAGTGGAAGCTACTAACCGACATGGCCTGAAAAAAATGAAGCCGGTTGCTATAATTAAATACAATGATAATATGTCTGGGATTGATAGGGCAGACCAGATGATAAGCTACTATTCTTGCCCTAGAAAAACAATAAGATGGTACAAGAAAGTTATCTTTCATCTGTTAGACATTGCAGTATGGAATTCATTTTACCTTTATAAAAACAATGTAAACAAGAAGAAAACAAAATTCCATGCCTTCAGGGAGTTGCTAATCAAATCATTATTAGGTATTAAACCGGACGAAACAGATGGAAGAGAATTTGTAGCAGATGTACCCACAAAAACTAAGCGAAAAACATCAAAGAAAGGTAGTGACAAGCAAAATATTTTGCAGGGTATACCAGCCCCAGAAATGTCAAAAGAAAGGGCAAGTACTACAGGAGATGCAGGCATTGTTCACAAAATAGCCAGGCTATATTTTACCCAAACGAAGCTTTGTCTTTGGACGAATCACTGTTATTATTTCGAGGAAGATTAAAATTTCGCGTCTATATGAAAAATAAGAAATCGAAATACCAGCCCCAGAAATGTCAAAAGAAAGGGCAAGTACTACAGGAGATGCAGGCATTGTTCACAAAATCAAATCAGGAAGGAGACGGCTTGGCAATGTAGGGATTGCCTTGGAAAACCACCTCTTTGTGTTGGCACCTGTTTTGAAATGTGGCACAAATAAACATGTAATGTATTTTTAACTTTCTTTTTGCATTTTAATGTTTAATTTAATTTCTTTACTGAAATAAACTTGTTATTTGTTCTTAAATTATATAGAATACAGTAAAATGGCCAGACGGCATATAACGTCTGGTGCCCCAGTGGAAACAAGTAGATGCTCAGTGGGACATGACGTCATATGACGCATGCCATATCGAAGTTTAGGCTTAACCTAAGAACAATAACAAATCCATAGCTTCAAGTTATGTTGTTCTATCTCATAAAATAAGGAAGTTATGATGGTGTCTTTTTTGGCGCGCACCGCTTTTTTCAGATGGCGATGTGAAAAATCTAGCAATGACGTGACATACCGTCAATGTCCGCCAATGTGTTAATAAAGTAGCTCAAAAACAACAAATGGACCTTAATATCCGTTTCTGGGATGAAAGTCAGAACCGTGTCAGTGCGTGTTATTTTTCTTCGGTATTTCTCAAACGTTGTAAAGCTGAAGATCTCCTTGATTCTATTAAGGTGGGGTTGCAAGGCCTTGATTTGTTAAAAGTATTGCAGATATCTATGGATAGGCCCAATATGAATAAGAAATTGCTGCCCATATTTAAAAACCAGTCTAGAGGAGATACCCAGGGAGCACCACAGATTTTGGAAATTGGGACATGCAGTCTACATGTCGTCAATGGCGCATTTAAAACGGACATAAAAAGACAGGCTGGTATCTACTCAAGTTTTTCAGAGCTTCCTACTATTTATTTAAAGACAGCCCTGTTCGTCGTTGTTTATTCACTGCAGTGACTGGATCTTCAGAGTTTCTAATGAAATTTTTCGCTGTCCGTTGGCTTGAAAATATTAATGTAGTAAAGAGATATACGTGAGTTCTGTTCGATGATGAGCCATCATGTAATAGTCGCAAAAGTTATACAGGATAATCTTTTACCAGGAAAAATTGCATTTTTCCAATCGCTTGCTGAAGATCCGGAACCATTTTTGAGGGAATTTCAATCAGATGCACCTTTGGCCCCCTTTCTTTATGATGGTCTTGCGTAAAAGCTGACGTATTGTCTTCTATTCCTTTGTATAAGGTGGATGTCTTGAAAGAGTTTGATAACTTGTATATAAATTTGAAAAGTGCGAAAGACATAGATATTGGGTATGCCACCGGCTTTACGGAAATGTAAAGGATTCAAGGATAAGGATGTGCTGATGTTCTGTCAAGAATGTCGGACCTGTCTCCAGTTCTTGGTTTTTAATGTCCCCGCAAATACTCCCTCACTAACCCACATATCACACTTCATACATAGTATATATGATTTACAAATTAAGCTACGCTTTTCGTATTATATTTAACATTACATGCTATTGATGAACTAAGTACATACTGTAATTTCTATTACTTTCGACTATTATACTTAGTATATACTTACGCGCATGTATAAATCAAATACTTATCAGGAGATACAATGTACATTCTTATAATATACCTGCAATGTATATAAAATAAATTGCATGCATAGTATGTCACTTAAGCATGTGTACAAATTATATACTTAGCAGAGCGTGCAATGCATATCCTTATAATCTACACTAATTGTATATAAGATAAATTACGTACATTGTATATTAACTAGAGTTATGTATAAGGTATATACATGCGGACTGTGTAAAGCACATTCTTATTATTTACCAGACAATACACATCAATATATATACATACAAAGTACATAAAATATGGGTATGTGTTAATCATATACGCAAGTGAAGAGTATATGCGTAAGACAATATATAAGTGTCAGAGGCACTAAAGAGCTTCATTTTTACTGCAAACTTAATCTTAAAATAATTGAATAGAAATAAAATTCACATTATATTGGTAATATTTTTTATTCGGCACAGACATATTTATTTTTTAGACACCGTATGTAAAGAATATTCGTTTTATCAAATTTTATAATGTGCCGTATCACTTATTTAAGCCAAATATTTTTAAGAAAGAAACAAAATTATTTATGACAGTATAAGTAATATAAGTATTACACATCTGGACCATAGACATATCTATTGGACTCCTTCGGAACATTTTTCGGCTATACTATTATACTGTCAACTGTCATGCTGCTTTCATCATCTCATTGGCCCAATAGGAGCACGTGAGTGATACAATCTTTTCAGTACGGTAGTTAACTTATGGGTACAACATTTGTGACGTTCTTTCCAATTAAGATATCAGTTTTGTTCTCTTTCTACTACATTGTTAATAAGGGTTGTATTCACTCATATGAACTGATAATTATAGTGAGATCATACAGAAAGAAGAGAACTACCACAGATCAGAGATTATTTATATTGCGGCACACCGAATGACAGAATATGTCATATGCCATTTTATCTTTCCAAGTGGTGCTGGGTGCAGTCAATTGTAGTGTTGGGCAGTATCGATACTTTTTTATATCGATATAGGTATCGATACTTGAATAAAGAATCGAATAATTATTTGATAAAAAGTATTCACTATTTTTTGTCACTCTAGTTTAATCAATTCAATTGATACCGATACTCTTTATAACTACTTTCTGACATGAAATTATGAATACCGAATAAGATATATGTTTCAAATATAGTTGTTTAGTCTAAGGGAGTGTATATTATATCACATCGAAGACGAACATAAATTACAGGCGGCATGCACTACTCTCCATTATTCACACTTGTCATTTATAGTTTATGTTTACCATAAGTATTTATTTTTTCAGGTATCTATACCAGTATATTTATATAGTGCTGGTCATTATTTTAAATTATGGGTTCTCTTTTTATCAACAGATTAGGATACTTTACTCTTTACTTTATTATGATACATTTGAAGTGCCATAAATAAGAAAATATATTTATTTATTACACAAGTACTGTTCTTTGGTTATATAATAGTAGGGTAGAGGAATTTGAAAAATATTTGTTTATGTAAGTATAAGTGTTTCTAAATATTTGTTAAGCATTTTTATGCTTTCCTAACTAACTTTAGAAATATATTATATATACATGTTTATAATATTCTCCCCGCCTGGACTCCCTTAAACCCCTTCAACCTCAGTTTGAAATATTTTTAAATGTGAACACATCTCGCAGATTTAAATAATACGTTTCGTCGGTTTCGTGAATATTTTGCTTTGGTTTAGTTTTTGGAGGTGAAGAATAATTAATTGCCGTCGATTTTTGTGGCACGTTATTATAGTTTTATTTAGTTTTTTATACTGCAATTAAGTTGGATCTTGTTAAATTTTGTGATATTGTTTAGTTGCAGTAAATCATTTTAATAATGCCACGTGTGAAAAGTTCTCGAGTTTGGCAATACTATGAAAAAATAGATAATACTCGAGTAAATTGCAATCTGTGTAAGAAAGATCTTAAATTTAGTGGAAATACGTCTAATCTCCATTACCATCTAAAGCGAAAACATCCAACATTCACTACACATGAGAGGCTTTTGGAAGATTTCGAAGCTGAAGTAATTGCTGACTCAGGGGTCCTTATTACTGAACCTGCAGCTAATGTAGGGGAGGCGAGGCCATCTGCATCATCTGGCTTAATAACTGATGAGACTGTTCCAGAACCTCCTAAGAAAAAATTGCAGCAAACAGCACTTTCATTTAGAGCGGCTCATATGAGTGAAATGAGAAGAAAGAAAATCGATAAGTTGGTAATAGAGATGATATGTAAAGATATTCAACCTATATCTGTTGTTGAGGACATAGGATTTAAAAATTTAATTAAGGAACTAGAACCAAGATACAATTTACCCAGTAGAAGAACAATTGGAAGTACACTTTTGCCAGATGCTTACAGCCAAATTAAAGCTAAGTTGATGGATATTCTAAAGACCACTAAATATGTAGCTATAACAACTGATATTTGGACTTCCAGCAATACAAAGTCTTATATGACGTTAACTTGCCATCTTATTTTAAATAATAATTTAAAATCTTAATGTCTTAGTTACGGCAAAATTATCAGAGCAACACACAGGTGAGCATTTGGCAGACGTTATGCGCCATCATTTTAATGAATGGGGCATAAGCAACAAAATATCGGCAATAGTTACAGATAACGCATCGAATATTAAAAATGCTGTTAGAATTTTAAATTATCAAAATTTGCCATGTGCTGCCCACACACTCAATTTAGTGATGACTGATATTTTAAAAGACATTGCCGCTTTTGACAACATAATAAAAACTTGCCGAAGTATTGTAGGCCACTTTAAAATGTCCGTGGTATCTTCAGACAAGTTGACTAAAATACAGCAACAAATGGCCATAGGTAAAGATAAAGGTAAAGACCTCAAACTCAAGCAGGATGTATCTACACGATGAAATTCGTCTTTACTTATGATCGAACGGATGGTGCTGTTAAAGGAGCCTTTGTCGGCAACGATGGTATCACTTCCCAATTGTCCAGAAAGTTTAAATAATGAAGAATGGAGTATATTGGAAGACTGTGTCCCTTTGCTAAAGCCCTTTGAGCTAATTACAGCGGAATTATCGGCGGAGAGTTATGTAACAGTCTCCATCGTAATACCTCTCATGCGAGCACTGCAAACACACGTCTCACAACAGAAGTGCACAACACCTGTCGGCCAAGCTCTCAAAGATGCTCTTTTGCAAAGAATCGGTGAAAGACTTATTCCTTATGAAAGAAGGCCCTTAGCACAGGCGGCGACTTATTTAGACCCGAGATTTAAAAAAATGGCATTTGGGACAGACTCGTACGCGACTGAGGCGGAAAATTGTGTAAAAAACGAGTTAACAAGATTGCTTCGTTTTCAAACTTCAATTGTAGTAACAGAGACAATTAATGAAGGAGCTTCAACGTCAGCTGATAGAGATGAACCACCAGAGAAGTCAAAAACCAAAATAAATATATGGGAGACTTTTGATACCAAAGTAAAAAATCTTATTCAAACAAAGTCCACGCCATTATCAGATGCAATCGTAATTTTAAAAAAATACAGTGACCTTCCATATGAAAATAGAGACGTTAACCCTCTAGTCTTTTGGAGTCAAAATCAGCTACTTTTTCCACAACTTAGCAGCTTGGCTAGAAAACACTTTTGTGTTCCAGCAACTTCTGTTCCTGCAGAAAGAATTTTTTCTAAAGCTGGCTTGATAACAAAAGATAGGAGGAATAGGATAAAAGAAAAAAATCTGGATTACCTCATTTTTATGAATAAAAACTATGAACTTCGTTAGTATAGTGTAGTGTGTACTTAAAAATTAGTGTCTCCATATCTTACTTTTTATTTGACTTTTGTTCCATTATTAAATATTTGATTTGTGTTAATGCAATTTAGTTTTAAATTAACAAGGCGAAAATTCGATGGCTACCATTTCATTACTACATGTAAGTACGTAAAATTTATTTATTCATATAATTTTTTAGTTCTCGTCATAAAGTGTATTATTCATTTTGCGTATCCGTGGTTTATCGCAACAACTGATGAAAGTTCTTTAAATAAGATATTACCAACAGCTAGATTTTGTTATTGATGAAAAACGTATTTAATAAATTCTTAACTTACGCCTTAATGGTGTGTAACACAGCACAGACGAAAACATTTAAAAATTATTTATTTTATATCAGGTAGTTAAACTAAACTATTACTACACAATACTACTACTAAACAATTTATTTGTCAAATTATTTATGTATATATTCATCTGTATTTGTATTGTCAAATAATAAATGTGTTATTATTATTTTCAATTTTCACTACATTCAAATCAAACGCAACAAAATAAAATAACGTTAGGTAGATTATTAAATAGGCAGGCAGAGCCTGAACCCTACTCTGCTGCGTTCAGTGTGACGTTCACCGGTTCGTTAACAATTATATCGTTTCATGTTTTATTCATTTGCTTATATTCGATTCAAATAAAATATCAAATACCGAAACCAAATAATATGATATGATCCGAGTATTAGGATTCAAGTGACTCGTAATATCGATACATTTTTCCATTCGATAAAAAAATGTATTCAATAATTTTATCCGATACATTTTAGTATCGAATAAACCGATACTTTTATTCGATTCTGCCCAACACTAGTCAATTGTTAAATTGTGTCTCTATAGTTAAGTAGTTGATAGTTTCACTGTTTCCTGTGCAAGTTCATGTGTTCATTATTATTAGCATGTCTCGATAAAATAATAATATTACAGAAATATCAAATTGTTGTGCTGTTTCGAACGAAGGACGTCCAGAGTACAAAAAAGCAAAGCACGTGTGTTACATCGAAATTTAGCAAAACATATAAACAATGCATTGTATTTAGTAAATGAAGATGTATCAGAGGAATTAATTAAAAATAGTACACAAAATTTTAATAATTGTAGTCGGTTAAAAAACTCATCATCACACATCGTTGAAAATGATCTGAAATTAACATTAGATTTCCCTAGAACTTACGATAATTTAAGTAAGAAAAATGTTTCGGATAATCGTAATGAGTTCTGTCTTGTATGCAGCAATAGAAATAATTCTAATAATATTAATCTGAGTGATAACACCAATACCTGCCATTATAATTCAACAATTATTCATGCTGAACCGTCTGTAAATTCCAAAACTAAAGAAGATTTGTTGAGAGAATGGGCCCTCACTCATAAAATTACTCATAAAGCCTTGAACGACCTTTTACCTCTTTTAAATAATGAAGATTGTAACTCATGTTTCAAACATCTTTACTATCACCTGGGAGTTACAAAACAAATTGAAAAATGGTTCTGCAGAAATCTTGTTATCGCGCCAGATGATGTAATTGTTTCGGTTAATATCGATGGACTTCCAATCAGTAAAAGCAGCAGTAACGAAATTTATCCTATTTTATGTTTAATTGAAAATACAGAAAAAAAATAATATTGTGTTGGTTGGAGTGTACCAAGGTAACGAAAAACCCAAAGATTTCAATGAATTTCTAACTCCTTTTGTAGACGAAGTAGTTGAACTAATCGAACATGGCATTATTATTGGCAATAAAGTCTGCCGCTGATTTTAATGGATGCAGTTGCCAAAGCAAGTGTACTATATGTTAAAGGTCATTCAGGATATTGGTCTTGTACAAAATGTACACAAAAAGGGCGGCGTATTAAAAATCGCACCTGTTTTCCCTCATTAAGTTTCAAAAAGAGAACTGATAAAGACTTTTTAAACCAAACAGATAAAAAACATCACAATGGTCAGTCTGTTTTAACGAAAATTCCTAACTTGGGTTTAGTTACTAACATTCCATTGGATTATATGCATTTGATATTGCTCGGTGTTGTTAAGAAAATGTTAGTTTCAACATGGTGTTTTGGTCTACCTCCGCACAAGTTAGCATCTTCTGATGTAGAAAAAATGTCCAGCAACTTGCTATTGCTGAAACCATATATACCAACAGAATTTTGTAGGAAACCAAGGCATCTAAAGGAAATCAAACGTTACAAAGCAACAGAATTTAGGCAATTCTTGCTCTATACAAGCCCTTTGGTTTTAAAGGAAATATTACCGGTTGAAAAATATTGCCATTTTATAATTTTACATGTTGCCTCTGTCATTCTCATAAACCCTAAGTTGTATCAATTATACTGTGACTATGCTGAAAAGTTGCTAAAACTTTTTGTAGGAGAAACTAAAGTTTTATATGGAGATCATTTTATTTCTCATAGCTTTCATAACTTACTTCATTTAGTAGATGACGTTAGGAATTTTGGACCCTTTGATTCGTTTAGTTTTTTCTAGTGAAAATTATCTTCAGTACATCAAAAGTTTACTTAGAAAGTCACATTGTCCATTACAATAAATAGTTAAATGAATTGAGGAAAATCTCCTAGCGAATACTGAAACTGTAAATAACAAAATTGTTTTTAAAAAAGAATATTATGATGGTATATAAACTGATAATTGTACTTCACCACAGTATAAAGAAATGGTTTTCCCAAATTTTGTATTAAACCTTTCTTGTAACAATAATTGTTGCATGTTAAATGATAGTACCATAATTTCTATTGTCAATTTTGCTCGGGATAAAAGTTCCACAAATATTTTGATAATAGGTTTTAAATTCAAAATTGTAACTGATCTTTATGAGATACCTTGCAAGTCTTCATTAATTGATATTTATTATGTATCAGAACCGTGTAGTAATCTGGAGACATTTTCTTTAATATCTGTTAAAAATAAGTGTGTATGTTTGCCTTATAATAAAGGATTTGCTGTTTTTCCCATGCTTCATACACAAAAAAAAATGGGTAAAAATATAACTTCGCCTATTTATCTTACTTTACTTTATTGTTATCTCGTGTTATCTTTAAAAGGAATTTACTGTACGTACGTACATACATATTATTTTTTGAAATATGTATTTGATTATCATTGTTATTATTATTATTATTAGATATTTATGCTGTTTAATAATAAATGTGTTTGTTTGCCTTATAATAAAAGATTTGCTGTTTTTCCCTTGCTTCATACATAAAAGGAAATTGGGGTAAAACTTTACCTACACCTCTGTTTATCATGCTTTGCATTATTGTAATCTGGAGTCTCTAAAATAAATTTATGTGTACATAGATGACAATAATGTATTATATTATTTACTTTCAGAAATATGCGTTTATACTATTGCTAAAGTAAACTGGAAAACTTTCGTTTGACCTGTGCTGCCTTGAAAGTTGTTGGTAATTTGAAAGCCACACAACTCAGACATCAGCACTATTGATATATAGAGGCTGTCAGACTAAAGTGCTCCAATTGAGGCGTTTACTGCAATAGTGGCCTAAGTTAGAAAATACGGATATTCCCATTTATTTGGTTTCGGTTTGATATACTTTTATTCTATTACCTCAATAGTGGCCTAGGCGAGTACAAATTTTTCTCAATAGATGGCGCCTCTAAGTTCGTTTTTGCATGTTTATACATATCAAAATAAGTACTGCAGTAGTGGCCTATGGTTAGGTACAGTAACATCTTATACCATTTATCTCCCTGCAATCGTGGCCTAAGTCTTAACCTCTTTCTTTTGAGCTATGTTTTTGATTGTTAGTGTTTGCGTGTGTATTAAAAATGAGTGATTTCTTGGAAAAACCAGGTAACTATTGTTTATTTATTCATATTCGCGTTGTTAAACATTTATTCTACTGTGTACATAAAAAATTTCAGATAATATTAATTTTTAGGCACAAGCAAGGAGGTTTAAAAAGGCACAAGTAAAGTAGATTCTTTATTTTCTAATGTTACGTGCATGTCTGAAAGTGAATCTGACCCATATGCGGACTCAGGTTCAAGTTATAAGCCATCAGATGATAGTGAAGGTAATAATACATAAATAGTTTTATTGTTTATTTTGTAACAGACTTTGTTCTAAATTTCGACTTCAAATGATGAAAGCTCTGTACGAGTAGAACCGACTGCAACTATTGTTAGAAATATGATTTTGAGTTCCCGCTTTATTTAGTATTTTATATTTTGTAACAGTTGGTAACAACTGAAAAGATAAGTAACTATAGAAATGAGACAGAACGAAAATGGTGGATATAATAGAAAATGTAAATGCTGTAACGTACGAATACTCTGAATATAATAGTATAATATATGTGTTTAAATGTTAATGGTGTATTATTATGGAATAATGAGAAACAAGCAATAATCTACAAATATTTAACATGGTAGCAGAGCGTGGTTTTCATATGTGAAGCTTGTGTGTTCGAAAATTAAAAGAAGGTCCTTGAAACAATAATGGCGGATAAAAAAGACGAATTGATTTTAAACGTGTTTGATGGAACAGGGTACGATAAATGGAAATTTCGATTAATGTTGTTTCTTGAAATGAAGGAGTGCAATGAAGCTATTTTAAATGAAACTAAACCTAATGAAATTAGTGAAATCGAGTGGAACAAGAAGGAAATTAAAGCAAAAAATTATATTGTGAACAGCATTACTAATACACAGCTTGAACTAATTATATCTCAAAAAACAGCTAAAAGTATGGTTGAAAAATTCGAAATTCGATTCGATTACCGACTAGCTTGTAGAGTAAACATACCTGAGATAATTAGAGCCTACCGTTATAACAACCTGTACCCTTCTGATCTGGCCTGTATATTATTTTATATAATAAAGCCTTGTACACTCAATGATGTCTGATTCATATAGTAAGTGGATGATACAACAAATCTGGGGATGAGGATAAAAATAAAAGGAAGAAAAATGGCCGCAGGGAGGTTCCATGAATTTTGCCAAGAGACCAAAGGCATTTGGTATATAGACAGAAAGGCTGGATCAGCACTTTGAGGCGAATCAAATAAAGGAAGACAATATCAAGGTTGCAAGTTTGTTAAGAGCAGTGATATTTTAACAAAACAATTTTGCATACAGAAACGTGTATGGCGTGAAAGCCGCAAGTTTTACGAAATTCGACAAGGTAGCCACGAAATCATTGTAGAATGGTATGGAAAAATAAGAAGTACAGCTATAAACTGTAAGTTTGAAGCCAATTTAAATTCCATGCTCAAGAACAAATTTGTAAGCGGATTATATTCAACCAAAATATTCGATAGACTTTGTGAAGAGGAAAAAACAACGTTAGAAGAAATCATAAATCTCGCGCAAAAACTGAAAAACATTTGTAGGACGGATTATAGTAAAAAAGTCAACTTCATGAATTCAAACTCGCCAAAGCAGCAGCAGAGCCACGCCCCGATGTCAAACAATGGCGGTAAGAGGAGGTTTGAACATATCCAACAACGACCGGACCACAGGATGGGAGCATCGACCAAAAAGGAAAGTAGGGTTAATGTTAATACTGTTATGTCTGTTAAACCCAACCATAACGGAAATGGTAATCATGTTAATTTTAGTAATAAGTTTCAAGAACAAGTAAATGGTTGTAGTTAAACTCATAAATTAATTTATGATTGATGTGGAAATAAACGATATACCATTTCAAATGTTAATAGATTCAGGTAGCGCAGTTAGTGCATTAAGTTATGATATATATTTTTAAAAAATTTCTCTTTGTAGATTGGAATCCGATACAGTGTTGCTGAGATGTTATATGTCGGTGCATGGATCAAATTTTCGGTTTCATAAAAAAATACTGATGATATCGATATCGATATGCTCATTCTTGTTGAGTATACGCTAAAATCTTGATAATGTTCAAACGAATGTACCTTAATTTGTAATATTTTTAGTTAATAGGTTGGTAGTAGTTTTCTAAGTTGAAAAGGATATAAGAGTTAAGAGAGCGTGAGAGATGTTTGTAAAAACGTTTTATATTTCAATTAAATAATTAAGAGAAAAGTAAGGTGTATTATTGAAAGAAGAAAGTTTACCAAAAGTGCCCTACATTTTAAAGTAAATATAAGAATTCTTTGAATAATTACATTTGTTTATTTAATACATACCAAGCTTTTCTTTTCAACTTAATACCAATTTTAATGTTATTAGGTCCTTTAGGCTTGTTCTTCTAATAAGGGCGAATGTCCTGTACTGCGTCTTCTAATCACTAGGGCTGATCATTCACATAAGACATGACGAAAGATTTCTTTGTTCTTGTGAACGATCCATGCTTTGATGGAAGTCTGAAGGACGTATTTTCTGCTCGAAAAACTTAGAAAAATTAAAAAAAATAGGAAAAAGAAAAAATTAATTTTCTTTTTCCTCAACCTTTTCTTAAATTCTAAATAATAATATTACGTTCACAAAATCTTTAGGGTTCAACGTGACTGTTTCAGACGGAGAATAATGGATAAATCATACTTACTGTCGTTTATGCTTAACTGCTGCTCTGATGGTATCAATTGGAAGACGTCGTAACACTATAAATCTAACACTGTCTGTATCACACTCTCTTAGAATTAAACCTGAAAGGGAATTTTGTTAGAAAACACAACTAAAAGACAATATAAAGTTCAAAATATATATATTAAATCTTTTAAAAAAATGTATGTTTTTACAACAACTTCTTCAGAGAAAATGTTAACAAACAATGGTCTGACCCGTGTACAACACATGGTGAGGAACGGGACGATTCATACGGTACCAACTACCATCCAATATGCAGTTTGATAAGCTAACGAGGCACAAAAAGATTCAAGAAAAGTTTCATGTAACTGAAATTTTGGTGGGCTTATGCTTGCCTGTCTTATAAACGTATTTATTAATTCACATAAATTTTGGTCGCTCCTCGGAGCTTAAAATTGCTTGAAGCGTTTCTACTTCGTTTGTATTATGCAATAACAAATTTTACGTTCAGGCAAGGCAGATCCCATGCACGTGTGAGTACATGGTTTAGATACTTTTTTGACTCCGAATCACTGAGGAACCGGTTTAGGGCAAATCCCGTCAAAATACATCATTTCCCCGTCAAATCCGACTGCTAGGAAATGATGGGGGTCCCATGTCGCTAAGGGCTATTTTCGCTATAACTTCCGATATACTTTGAATAGTCGTTGGACTAACTTGTCCTCATATTCAACACCTCGTAAGAGGTGCAGTGCTTGACAACGTGGATTCGTAAAAGGGTTTTTAATCTTGGAAATTTGGAAGTTCAAGTCCAATTTTAGTATACTTTCTAAAATTGGGTGGTCGGGGCGACATTACGTCCCTGTGCAGCGACATTTACTACACTTTCCAAATTAACGCTCCTTGAAGAGTTAGCGAAAATTTGGCATAAAAAATGCTCCGAAGAGCAAAAATATATTTCCAAAAATTAAAAACCTCCTCCACGGCGTTTTTACGTGAAGCACGCTTTTCTTACGAAGTATTTCCTAAGTCGGATTTTGTTACAACGTCGAAAAGTATATCGGGGTTATAGCGTTCTTTAACATTCTCACCACACAATTGCATTCCAAATTTTGTCTCATCATGTTGGTATGGAGAAAAGGAACTTCTCGTGTGGCAAAGGCAACATCCAAGACAGAGAATTCCAAAAGTAGAATTTGTAACAATTCTAAACAAAGTGTATGACAAGCTTACAGTAGATGTGATTAAAAATGGTTTTAAAGTGTTAGGAATTTATCCGCTTTGTCGAGATGTTATTCCAAAAAGAATTTTTAAACCTGATGACCTTAAAAGATATGAACAGCAGAAAAAAGCTCAATTGTTAAAAGAAAAAGAAAATGCAAACACGTCAGCTGCCTTCTTAGAAGTAAATAATCCCTCTAAGTTCCAAACCACTGATATCCTTCAAAGTAGAGAAAGTCCAAATGTAAGCTTCGTAGAAGATCTCAATAGTGACGTCAATAATGTTGTTGCTGCAGGAATTCCTGGTCCATCCTCCAATCCCAATTTAAATGAGGGACAATTAGAAAGGCCTGATGATTTGAATTTTGACGTTTTTAATGCTTGTCTTGATTTAAATTTAGGAGATGAACAAGCGAGACCCAGTGATTTAAATATTGATAACTTTAGCATCCTTTGTGACCAAAACTTAAACTTGGAAGCAGTGCCAAATTGCACCAACTAACACATTCAAACTTTCCAAGATCAAAATTTACTTGCAGAGCAAACACAAAACCCAACAATTTCAACTTCTGAGCAACATGAAACTTGAGTTAGAACAGCCCAATAATCAAAATTCTGACAATTCTTTTGAAAGTCTACTTCTGAAATTTATAAAAGGTCTAAATACTTCCAATAATGAAACTCCAAAAGTAAAATCGAGGAAAAACTGTGCCCCAATTCAGAAATTATTACAACACAAGAATATTTAGAAAGAAGAAGGGTAGATGAAGAAGAGAAAGACTTTGGAAGAAAAGGAAAAACGAAAAAACATTGCCCTAGAAAGGAAACAAGAAAAACAAACAAAACAACTTTTAAAGAATCAGAAAAAAGTTACATCTTCAAATGAGAAAAAAAATCAAGAAACTGAAAAAGGCAATGAAGAAAAAGAAAATATTCCTCCAAAAGAAAGTGTAAAAAGAAAGAAAAAAAAATTGTCGTCGTCGTCATCTGAAAGCGACAGTGATATTTCGATTTCTGAAGATGAATCTGATTTCGATAAACGGATGATGCAATAGAAGTTCTTCCTGACGACTTTGTCATAGTTTGTTACGAATTAGAATATTATTCCGGCCAGGTTCTGGAAGTAGAACTTGACCATATAGTTGTAAAACATATGAAAAAAAGTGGTAAAATGGATGGATGGAAATGGCCAAAAAATGAAGATGTTTTAAAATATAAAAGAAAGGAAATTTTGAAAATTATTCCCCCGCCAACTCCAATTAATAAAAGAGGAGTGCCTTATATGGCGAAATTAGGATCATTAATATAAGGCTGTTATTAGTTTAAGTTCAAGATGAACAAAGAAATTAAGTAATTACTTTTTTTAGTTTTGTCAAATAAATTGTTCTTAATAAAACTTGCATTTTTTAAAGTATAATTATAAGTTGCTTTCTTACCGTTCAATAAATATTTTTGATACTTAGTAATGCGTTTTACATTAATCCTCACAACTTCTAAACTATTTTGAATTTTTTGAATCTGTAAAAAGCATCTGAAAGAAAACATCTTACAGTATGGTATACTCCCCTGCTTTATTACAACATTAGTCTTACCCAATCTAGGTATGTGTGACCTACTTACCCCAAAAATCGGAGTAAGTCGGCCACTAGACAATTAAAAAATTAAGAGTATTCAGTAAATTAGATAAACAAATTTTGGGAACCAATGTACTAAAAATCTAATCTTAGGACTTTAACTTTTTTACTGAAATCGACCAAAAAAAGAAAATGTATCATACGGTTAAATTATAGGCCTTTAAATTTTAAAAGTTGTAAATCTGGGGCCAACTTACCAGACTTCACCTTGTAATATGTTGATCTGTAGCACAGTGACAAGTGATTTGGGTGGTTCATCAACGAATGTGTGACGGCTTCATTCCTGGCACTGCCATCCAGTGTAAGTAGAATTTCTAACTGAACAATTCCTATATGGATTGATCTTTTCACTGTTCTATACTATCTCCCTGAAATCAGTTCCGTTCCAATCAGGATAGTTTCTGCATCTCCTCCTTGGCCAGCTTACATGTTTTGTCATTACCCATGGTTGTCCTCACGTCCACTCTATTGGTATACCGTTCTGCTCTGCTGATATACTTAATAATGTATATCAATCGATATAATCATTTGATAATTTAGCAATGTTCATGTTGTAATCGGTTTGTTAATTCTATATTTAATGAAGGTTATGTTATGTATTCTGTTTAATCACCCTCAATGTTCTGTATATTGTTCTTACATAAATGATTTAGCTTCATTCAACGAATGTGTGTGACGGCTTCATTCCTGGTACTGCCATCCAGTGTAAGTAGAATTTCTAACTGAACAGTTCCCATATGGATCGAACCTTTTGCCGTTCTATACGATCTCCCTGGAACATTGTTCAATGTCTGTCACATATCGAATGTAGCTCGAATCACAGTATTTGCCTATATCCCTATAATATTGTTTCATTTCTTCCTCCAAGATTGTCTTAGTTATTTTCACTGTTCTGTATATACCAAACATTATTCAAAGTCTTCCATACTTCTGTTACACCACATATTTCGATACAATATCTATGTCTGACAAATGTTAAGAAACTTCACACCGGAACTCGTCTTCCTCATACGGTTGATTTGTCTCAATGGTCCACGTTATAGTAGCTTAAGAATGGTTTTATATAAAAGCAACTGAAAGAGCTACGTTTCACTTGTAGTAATTATGTTTTATTTTCAAATTTATATGGCTATTCTTATTATAATCAATCCAGATCAAATGAAAAGATTGATATGTATTAAATTAAACATGCATTACGAAAAGAAGGCAATCGAAAACCATTCAGTATTTTTCCTATGATCACAGCTGCTTAGCACATAATTTGTTTTGAAAATATGTTACTAGATCTGATACATACATACAATATGTCTTATGTAAATTGAAACAGGGTGATTTTGCAAGTTAATCGACTATTACACTGTACTAACAATGTTAATTTTTATTTTTCAGTCCTAAATTGAGCAAGCTCTTCATAGAAACGAGTAAACTGGATTTTTCAGGTATTTTTCTAAAATAATAATATCGTTCATACAAAAGAATATGTCATCGTGTATGTAGGGTAAGGGGGGGCAGGTTCGGACATGGGGCACCTCCGGACATTTTAAATTTGCCGCCATACAACTACAATAAAGCCTGTCTGTACGACCTCTACTATTCAGTAGTGAATTTAGCGTCGCAGTCAAGTTTAACCGCATAAAAGCCGGCAAACAAGGTGAAGTTATTTGTGAAAATTAAAATAGGTGGTGTCCACTATAATATTGAGGCCGCACTTGTAAGCTGTTTTATCTTTTTAAAAAAAGTTAAGGTAATATATTACTATTTTATATTGAAGATTAATTATTTTGGAATGACATAATCTCACAACAAATAACATATTAAAATATTTAGTAGATTTTATAATAAGATTTATATATTTTTGACACATGGGGCACATTCGGACAAATATGGCGGGGCAGATTCGGACTGTCCGAAGGTGCCCCACATAGATAATTTAGTAATTTTTACTATTTTACAGGATGGTGTGAAATTATATTAAAAAGAAAAACCGACCCGCAATTCCCAACGATATAATGAAAAATGCTATTAAGAATATTTTGAATGGCGCAATGTCAGTACGTGTCGCTGCCAGCACTTTCAATATACCTAAATCAACTTTGCATGATAGAGTTGCAACCATTAAACGACATAGACCAAACGAAAATTTTACTGATTTCGGCAAAGAGAGTGATTCGGATGAAAACTTGACGAATTTATCTAAATACGCCACACGTCAGGTGTTTTCTCCAAAAGAAGAAATTGATTTGGAAGTTTACATGAAAAATTCATCCAAGATTTTTTATGGATTGACATACAGAACTGCTCGATCAGTGGCATATGATTATGCATCTAAATTAGGCAAAACATACCCCAAAAGTTGGGACGAAAACAAGTTGGCAGGAGTGGATTGGATGCGCTTGTTTATGAGACGTCACCCAAAACTTTCCTATCGTAAAGCTGAAAATACTAGTATCGCAAGGGCTTCGTCTTTTAACAGGTGAAATGTTGATTTATTTTTTAAAAATTATGCGGAAGTTCAAGCAAAGTACAAGTTTACTCCTCATCGAATCTGGAATGTCGATGAAACCGGGGTTACTACGGTCCTCCAGGCTCCAAAAGTAATTGCAGAAAAAGGCACAAAGGGTGTGGGATAATGTGTATCTGCTGAAAGAGGAGTGTTAGTTACCATGGTTGGATTAATTTCAGCAGCCGGAAACTACATTCCTCCCTTGTACATATTTCCACGTGTTCGTATGAAGGACTTGTTTTTGAATGGTGCAGTTCCTGGAGCAATTGGATTTGCTGAAAAGTCAGGATGGATGTCTCACGAGACTCACGTAACTATTGATGCCATATCATACGCCCGAGATAATGGTATTGTTTTGTTATCTTTTCCTCCTCACTGCACCCATCGTATGCAACCCCTAGACAAGGGAATATATGGTCCATTTAAAAGTAGGTGTAAAGTGTCTTTTAATGATTTTATCATATCAAATCCCGGAAAACCGATATCAATTTATGATATCGCCAGACTTACGGCTGATCCATTTTTATATAGTTTTACACCCAAAAACATAATAAGCAGTTTTCTTAGTACAGGTCTATGGCCGATAAACTCAATGGTTTTTACAGATACAGATTTTATAGGGGTATTCATCAGACCGCCCATACCCTGATGCAAATACCAGTGACAACCCTTCAAAAATAGCTGATATTGTGGTTTCTGATGTTTCTTCGCCAAATCCTGGTACATCAATAGACTATATTCAAGGAGATCAACTCAATGATATTGATAATGAAGAGGTAACGGCTATGATAATATCACTGTTAAATGAAATTGTCGTTAAAGCTACTAAGCCTAAAATTAATATAATATCTGTGGCAACTATAAGGCCATATCCAAAGGCTCCTCCAAGAAAAACGAATAGAAAATCTCGATTAGGAAAGTCACGAATTTACACTAGCACACCCGAGAAGAACAGGATTGAAGAGATCGAAAATATAAGGAAGTTGAAGTTAGAGGGAAAAAACACCAAAAGAAAAGTAATGACAGATAAACCTGATTTAAAGAATAAGAAGAAGAAAGAAACAATAATTATAACTAGCAAGGAAATTAAACAGCAGAAAGAACAAAATAAAAAATCTAAGAAAGAGGATGATATCACTTCGTCAGATTCCGAAGTCGAGTTGCCCTCTAATATTACGAAACCAAGTAAATTTTATGGAAATTCATCAGACTCGGATGTAGAGATGGAATCCGACAAAGAGGAACCTGGTAAACTGGAATATGATGAAAAAATCAACTGTAACGACTATTTATCAAAAAAAAGAAATCTACATTATATCGGCAGAGTAGAGCAAATATGTAGTAATGAGGAATATGTAGTTAGATTTCTACGAAAATATAAAAATGGTTTTCGTTTTCCTGATTTAGAAGATGTTTCCACTATTGCTAGAAGAGATGTGGTTTCAAAACTACCCAAACCTACTAATACAGCAGGGACTTCCAGAATGTCTGCTATTTTGAAGTTTAATGTTCATTTTTTCGGATATAATATTCAATAAAAATATATATTAGATTTTAAGAACCAAATTATTATATTTTATTTTATAATAAAACGTGCCATGTACTTGTTCTCTAAATTCTTATGCCTTGTCCGAACCTGCCCCACGCCCGTCCGAATCTACCCCACCATGGGGCAGATCCGGACAAATATAGTGTTTCAGGAAAAAGTGAATACTGAACAAACTATTACATATTATGCCATAAATCCTTCTGAAAATATTATAAACATATCTGAGTAAAAGATAAGGTTTTGTTTACTTCTTAATGTTTATCGCACTCTGAATTTTAAGTATTTTTTAAAAAGGTGTCCGAACCTGCCCCGCCTTACCCTAGGCATCAGATTCTGAATGGTAAAATATCCAGCTGTCTAGTTTTTCGTAGGCAGTGTGAACTGAAAAAGAGAAAATCCGATTATATTGAAATTTGGATGATAAGTTAATGTTAACTGGAAAACGAACCCTATTGTTTTTTAGCAAAATTGAACAGTAAAAAAGAAAGTTATTTGACGCCTTATGAACCAAATTTTGATGAAAAGGCTTGCAGCCTTTGTTAAGACTTGTATTATTCATATTTATTTTGAAATAACAAATTATTATTTAAGTCTTAAAAAATTGGATTCCTTATTTTTAAATAGGAAAGCGTGAGGATTTAGACAATAATGTATTTTTATTTTCATAGAATAAACATAGAAAAGTGGCCTTGTAACTAAACTAGTTTGTTTATTTATTTATTTATTTTGGTTACGGCTGCCCAGACAGAAATCCAATTATAGGGCAGGAATTTTACAAAAATAACAAGAACTAAACTAACTAAAACTAAATAACTTAACTAAAGGTAAACAATTAAATGATAATAAAAATTAACAAAATAAGTCTATGATTAGTATAGTCCTAAGAGTTGTAATCTAATAGTTTAGAAGCTACAGTTGTTGTGCAGAATTGAGAACCACATTTCGCATTTTGGATATACTAGTATTAAAAATATCTATATTATTATATCGACGACGTTCTCACAAAAATACGTAAGCGACAGAATGTTCAATTTTGCGATATTGGTATTCCTACAAAATAATTTCAAATAGAATGAAATGGCGCCAAGCGCATAAGCGACAAAAGATCGGTTAGACTTTTATTCGAGATCATAGATGCATAAGCGCCACATTTTAGCGGGAAACAGTTGTTGTTGTAGTTAATGCTTCGAGCTTAACCTCCCCGTGTCGGTGATTGTTTTGTCACGAGATTTTGATATAAAAATGTAAGAAATATTTTTATCAGAGCATGGTTGTAAAATTGTTGGATAACAATTAATGTCAAATCAATTTATTTTTTTGAGTGCACGTACGAAAAACACCTGTTTTCTTCGGATGGCGCTTAAGCAAAATGAGCTACTCATAATTCAGAACGCGTAACCATCACTACGTCGTACTAAAGTAATGCTAAATGAATACTTTGTTTTTGTGAAACTGACCATATTTTTCAACTTGTTTGATGGCTTTAACATATTCTATGATATAATATAAACGTGCTCTGATATATAGTTATTAAAAAATTAAATCAGTTACTTTGATATTTTGTCGGAAAGTTCCATTCGGACATGGCTCTTAAGCAGCATCTGTATTATTTTTTTAGAATGACATCACGAAGTCAAAGAATCCTGAATCTTGCCCTGCAGGAAGAAAACAAGGACATGCCACCTGATTATTTAAATGACGCACTTAGTGAAGACATAATATTCCTAGGAAACGAAAATGAACATTTTGAAAACAACCAGCAAGTAATTTACATTACGGTTCAAGATGTTATTGTGGAAGAGGAGGAAATGCAGTATTCTTCAATGCCTAATCCTGTTGAAAATTCTGCCACAGACATATTCTTCCAATCCAATATCATTGAACGTGAAATCCGGAAAATTATTGACTATAGTAGCAGTAGCGACAATTCCGTGTCAGAAAATATTAGATCAAGATTAGATTGAAGATCACCATCCAGATCACTTAGATTAGGATCTCGATCAAGCTCACGGTCAGTTTCAACCTCAACCTCAAGTTCCAGCTCTAGTTCAAATACAGAAATAGAAAATGGAAAAAGAAAGATTAAAAAAATATATATAAAAGCTAAAGCCCCCCCCCCCCAAGCAATACATATATATCTAAAATAATAGATAGCTGTCACACAAACTATAATGCCCTACCTAAATACCTTATTAGGTACCCAAATAAAACACCCATTAGAAGCACTGGACCCGACCGCCGCGTCACCTCCGCCCCACTAATGGCACCAATCACCGGCCACAGCCGCCCACTATGCTATTGAAATAGGTACCATTATGAAATCAAGAAATTCTTACAATCAGTAGGAATGCGGTTGTTCTTGTTGACATAGATACGCCTACTAGTCTCTAATTCTGTGTTTGTTACTTAATTATTACTACTACATTTAATTTTCAAATAACAATTTGGTTCTATAAATCGGAAATAAAGCTATAAATTGTGCTAAACCTTTTCAGTGTTCTTGGAATTTAAGTTAAGGTAAGTTAATACTACTCTAAAATTATAATAAGATATAACTTTCTTAGAACTAAATATTCTTTTTAATACACTGGATTCTGTATTGATTCTGCGGTAGGCTCCTTGTGAAACATGTTCAATATTTTAAATATAATGAAGGGAATGCTTTTTAATGTCTTAAAATTATTTTATTATAAACTCTAAAATTGTTTCGAGTTGTTGTCTTTCTCAAGAATAAAATTAGTACTAAATTTAAAAATATGTGTTTCTTGCTTCTTTTATTTTACTATGACATCACCCTACATTGTTTACATTCAAGGATTTCTAGGAAAGGCACTTTAAGCCTCCCCATTTATTATACCAGATGTGATATTATAGAAGCAAATATTTCCGTCTTGTAAACCCAATCCAGTGACAAGTACTATATAGAGAATTGAAAAACAAAAATTGTTATAGTAATAAATAAATAAATAAATGAATAAAGTTATAGCATAGCAAAGGGAAGACAAATATAATGAAAATAAAAAAATTAATATTAGGCAAATACTTTTATTTAACGAATATTCAAATAATTAATGTACAGGGTGTTATTATATTAAGGTCAATGTGGGTTAATGGAACCACGAGGCAGGTGGCACCTTTCAATCTGGTCTGGTAAATATCACTTTATATTCTGTAATTTCATACGGAATATGAATTTGAACATCCCACCAACGCGTA
Organism: Leptura quadrifasciata; assembly: GCA_963675555.1. Taxonomy (NCBI): domain Eukaryota; kingdom Metazoa; phylum Arthropoda; class Insecta; order Coleoptera; family Cerambycidae; genus Leptura; species Leptura quadrifasciata. The sequence goes on from OY776680.1 coordinate 65,856,856, forward strand.
TCAACATCTACCGTTAGTTTCCCCTACTTACTCAAGTTAATATGGCTGATTTTGTTTACCGCGTTATATTTGCAAATAACAAACTCGTGCAGTGCTTCCTTTAAGACTATTCTAAAATTAAATATAGACGTTTAGTTACTCATGTGTTGGCGCTAGGGTAAGTTTACAGTGCTATCTTTGTACTTTGTCAATATTAACGATGTAATATAACGGAGGTTATGTATACAACTCATGTTCCATTTACCCCAGAGAATTTTCAAATTATGATTAATTGGGACCATATGTCTGGGGCAAGTGGAACCAGATGTGACCCAATTACCCAAACAGTATATTTTTTCAGAACTTGAATAATGGTGAGGAATTACGTTCGGAAAACCGACAGAGGTTCGAGTTACACGACTGATCAATTAAAACTTGCCATGGAGGATATAAAATGTGGAAGAAAAACAACCCGCGGGGCAGCAAAATATTACAAAATCCCTCGTTCCACTCTCATCCATCGCGTCAAGGGGAGAAGAGGTTTAAAGGGGTGTTGCGCGGGAAACGGCAAAGGTGGAGGAGGGAAGATGCAATTAGCAGCAGAGGATGAAATTCGTCTTGTAAACTCATTAAAAATCATGGAGAAGTGGGGCTTCGGATTAACCAGGAAGGAAATTTTAGAAGTGGTTCAGCTTTTTATTCAAAGGAATAACATAAAAACTACTTTTAAAAATGATAAACCGGGTGAAGAATGGTTTCTCTCATTTAAAAAACGTAATAAATTTTCTATAAAAAAACCACAACACGTGGAAGCAGCACGTATACGACAAAGGACTCCATTTTTTGAACTTTTAACTGAAACTATAAATTCATTGGGAGGGGGCGAGCGTAGGTGCGTCTTTACTATGTACATACTTCGGTATGCGATGTAAAGCAACGACAGGCGCAGTTAGTACTTGGATGGTGACCATTCCAACGGAAACCGCGTTCTCGCCTCACACATCTTCCAGCGGCTTGTATATCAGTGTATGCGCGGAAGCTATACAACCTTAGGCGAGGGTTGTATAGGAGACATACCATTCTTCGGAGGGGATGTAAAGCCGTCGGTCCCTTGCCTATTAAATGTTAGGCAAGTAAAAGATCCCTACTCTTCTTAAGGGAAGAGGTTCGGCAAAATTCCTGGTTGGGGGTAGCTTGTCTACAGGCGTCGGTGTTAGGCCTCAGTAGCGGAAATAGGCCGACGTTAAATAAATGTATATAAAAAAAAAAAATTCATTGGGTTTACAACGGAAGCCTCACCTCATTTTTAATTGCGATGAGACCTCATTTTGCAATGACCCAAAAAAAACAAAAGTTGTTGGGACGAAAGGTACCAGAACAATCCGCATGACCGCAGGGACAGGGAGAGAGAATACTTCGGTCCTCATTTGCACGTCAGCGTCTGGGGAAATGTTACCTCCACTATGCGTCTTCAAAGGACAAAATGTATTGGAGTCGTGGGTTAGCACGAATAGCCCTGACCTTACAGGGTATTCAGCCAGTAAAAAATGATGGATGAATTCAACAATTTTTGCCAGTTGGTTCAAAAAATGCTTTTTGCCCTCGCTTCCTGATGAACGACCCATCCTACTTATCTATGATGGACATACAAGTCATGTAAGCTGCGAAATAATCGAAGTCGCTCTGGAAAATAATATCCATATTATTAAATTACCACCGCATACTACCGACTTCTTACAGCCAATAGATGTGGCCGTGAATAAATCCCTTAAAGATAAGTGGGACCAAAATCTGGTTAAATGGCAACGGGCAAACCCCAGAAAACGAATCCCCAAACACATGTTTGTTAGTATCTTAAATCAAGTTTTAATAGAAACAACAAAAGCAGTTGTCATTAATGGCTTTAAGAAGACTGGAATTTACGACGCTGATGTGCTAGCTGAAAAGGGCGTATCAGTTAACAAAGATGCAATAGACCCAAAGATATTTAACTCAGATGATTTAAAAAAATACAAAAATTACATAAAAAATAAGGAAGATGAAGTGGTTGAACCAAGAGATCAACCTCAACAAAATGACGAAATTTTACCCCAGGACGGAGTTTTACTCCAAGACAAAGTTTTACCGCAAGGCGAAGAATTAGCTCCACAAGTTGACCAAGTTGGACTGTTGGATAACAATAATCTGGACAGAGTCAATGAAAGGCAGAATAATGTATTTCCAAATAATTCTTTTGAACACATACTGTTAACTTATGTCAATCAAAATAAAACGCCTGAAACAACCAGAAAAACGCGCAAAAGACTTTGTAATAACGCAGAAATTATAACAAACAATGAATATTTGACAAAACTAAAGGCGGAAGAAGAATTAAAAAAACAAAAGTTGGAAGAAAAGGCGGCTAGGCAACAAAAAAAAAATGCTAAGTCTTCCTTGAAGCTATCTACTGCTAACCCGTCTTCGGCGCCGTCTGTGTCAGGTATAAAAACCAAACCAACGAGAAAAAAAAACACGATCTTACAGCTCTTCAAATGAAAGTTCGGAGGAAATGAATTCTCTCCATTCCCACTTATCAGAAACTGATGATGATATTGAAATAACTTCCATGAGTGTACTAGAGGAGGATTTCGTTATTGTTCGATATAATGACCGGTATTACCCGGGACAAGTTCTAAACCGGGATAACAATAATGTGGAAATAACGTGCATGGAAAATAGCGGAAAACTAGGGTACATTTGGAAATGGCCTGTAATTGAAGACAAAATTTGGTACAATGAGAATGAAATTATTAAAATTATACCGCCTCCTACTAAAATTAATAATAGGGGCTGCTACGAAGTTCGGAAATGAAGAGATTTTGTTAATTATCTTTTAGTAATGTACTTAGTTAAGTATAAATCGTTTGTATAAGTCCTAAGTGGCATTTTATTTCATTTACGTTTATTTATGTTTTATTAATAAAATTTGGCAAAGGCACACTTATGTTACAATCCCTGTATCTGCAAAACCCGTCCATATTTCAGGATGCGACCTGTGTTAAAAATAGCGCAAAGGATAAAGGTAGGTTTCAGTTACCCAACGATTCCGCTAGTGTCACAATTATGGAGAATAGACCGGGTGGTTCCACTTGCCCCAAAATCCTGGGTAAATGGAACCATCTGCATTAAAAAAAAAGAAATATTTTAAAAACATATAAGATCAATACTGAAATTAATTCTGTTTATGGTTTCAAATAGAACAATAGTGTAAGTGATACGTTGTCAAAGCTAAAAGATATTGTTCAAGTTTGAAGTAATCTATTCAGAACGAAAGTTAAAAGTTGTAAAACTATGGCCCATTTATCCGCATTGACCTTATATTATCTATATTGCATGTTTTGACTTTTTAAATACATTAATATGTCTTTTGTTAGATATTATTAATATGCATATTTTCTTGCTATCAATAGACAATACTTACTTACTAAGCTCAACTTTTTCTTTGTTGTTAGGTACCCACCTACTTTATCTTGGCCTTAACGCAATTAACTACGTAAATACTAATAATTTTTTATTTAATCATTCGCAATTTCAATATGAGTCATGTGATGCTTGTTTTGCTCGGGTAGCTGGTTTGGAGATTATTCCAGGGTTCAATGTTAATATTAATTAAAATCCAGATCCAAAATAAGACATTTATTTTCCTAATAATTATATGTACAGTGTGACCATATCTTTTATGGCTTAGGTTGCGACAATCTTGTTATTACATAAGTACATCATAGTAATCGGAGAGAGAGAGAGAGAGAGAGTAACATATTTCCTCTATGTACGTCGTCGTGACCCCAATTCTCTAATCGAAGTTCCAGGACATAACAGACGCGACTAAGAAATCTGTTTCAGGAGAGATCCAGTTCAACACACTCGAATCAATCTGACAGGAGGTCCAGTTCAACGCACTCGGATCCTCCCTAACAGATACTTGGCCAGCGGCTGCCACGACGCCGGAGAAACTTGAGCTTCCGGTTATCTCAGTTCAACACACTCGAGAAAGGTGAAAGTCAAGCTCTGAATTTACTGGTTTCTGGCTAGCTATTTTATACCCAAAAATCACGGTCACGTGGTTTTGCACCCGGCACGAAATGCACACGGCACGCAAGTTGCGGCCTGGTGAAGTTAGAATTAAAAGTTAACAAAAGGACTAATCAGGTATTGAACTAATCTAAAACTGAACTATTTGATCCATGCATGATTAAAATAAGTTAAACTGGAATGAAAGTATACAGTATTCTTGTAGTATTGTATACTTCATTACAAACCTGAGTGCAAGAAGAGAACCATTACAATTTCTTTGGGGTACCTTCCAAAAAAAAGCATGCCATTTGGAAATGGCATCTGGCTCTCAAAGCAACTATGCGTGTCCACTACCTCTGCCTTTGACATTACCGACCCCACAAACACAAGCCACTACACTACAGTCTACACAAGTTGGAAGATTCAAAATGAGATTATTGATTCATGTGCTACAATAATCAAACGAAAAATAGTTAATGAAGTAAATGCCGCCAAATGTTTTTCAGTCTTAGCAGATGAAACCCCAGATATTTCTAATATAGAACAATTTACACTATGTGTTAGATATCTAAAAGAAGACACTAACTCGAAGGAGTATAAAATTTGCGAAAACTTTCTTCAGTTTACTCATGTTGAAAATACTACAGGCGATAATCTTGCTGAAACCATAATTCGTAGTTTATAAGACTGTAATATAGAGGTTGATTATTTAAGGGGACAGGGATATGATGGAGCGTCTTCCATGAGTGGAAAATTTAACGGTGCACAAGCCAAAAATTTAGATAAATATCCCACTGCAATTTACGTTCATTGCGTCTCACATTGCTTGAACTTGGCAATTTCAAACTCAGTGGAAGTACCTGCGATTAGAAATTCCTTCGGAATAGTCACTAAAATATATAATTTTTTCAACTATCCTAAAAGACAAATAGTGCTGCAAAAACATATTTCCCAATCTGAAAACGTGGCAAAGACAAAGGACGAAAAGTTAAAACAACTTTGCCCAACTCGTTGGGTGGATAGACATGATTCCATTTTAATTATGGTTGATTTATTACTCATTGTTGTGGATGCACTAGAAGAGATTCAGACCACTTGGGAGGATAAAGAAGCCACTTCTGATGCCTTTATTTTGATAAGTTCTATCAAGCAGTCGCAGTTTATAGTAGCATTACTTAGCGCAGAGAAGCTGCTAATGCCCGTTTTCACCAACTTTTGTGTAGGGATAGAATAGGTAGGGCCTCCTTAATTTAGGTATTCCATAAAAGCCAATATCGTTTCCACCAATCAAAATTAGGGATCCCCTAGCTGAGAAATGAAAAACCTTGGCAACAGCGCAAATTCTAGGGATATTTAACATGATGAGAAATGTGTAAACAGTTCTTTTAGTTTGAGACGTTGAAAAGCAAGGAGCAAAGTGTATAAAAGTGTGCTAGTTTAACAATTTAACATGGAGCAACGTGAATCAAACTTAAAAAAAAGAGCCCCAAATTTCTCACGTGCTGAAAAAGAGCATCTGCTTAATATAATTGAAAATTTTAAATAATAGAAAATAAAAAAACCGATGGAGTTTCGGTTGCAGAAAAAAAGGAATGTTGGCAGAAAATTTGCGTAAAGTTTAACGCCGCTTCTCTGAATTTGCAGTACCGACCAGTGGAATCAATAAAAAAATATTATGACAAATTAAAAGAGGATTTACGAAAAAGATCCGCAGACAGAAAAAAAGAATTATATAAAACAGGCGGAGGCCCTGAGGTAAAAGTAGATGAGACAGGCGATGAACTTTTACTGTCAATTATAAATAAAAAGTCAGTGGTGGGACTGGGTAGTGGACATGATAATGACTACTGCGAACAATTTAATAATAAAAAGGTAAGTGGTAATGGCGCTTTATAATCTTCTACGTTCATAGATATACCTACTATCCAGTATATTTTTATACTCACTTCGGAAAGGTTTAGGTATCTCATATTTGTTATTAAATGAAAATGAAAATTAACATTATCCAACTAATGCATTAGTAACCGGCAATTTAATTTGTAAATTTTGTGTTCGATATTTGTTATAAATCTATTATTTAAATTTATACTGTTTCGACTTAATATTATTCCATATTTCAATGTTTTGTTTCTTTTTATAGGAGATATTAAACGAAGAGTTACAAGAACGCAGCAAGAATACTGACGACACATTTGAAATAATTTACGAGGATGAAGAGCCGAGTGAAAATTTAGAAACACAGCCTCAAAAAGAAAATGATTGGAAAAAAGCAGAAAGTCTTAAAAGACCAATCAGTAACGTTCTGCAGGAGAATGTGCAAAAGGTAAAATTTTAGTTCATGTGTTCAATAATATTATTATACTTACCTACAGCATGTTCATTGTAATTTTTAGACATTTACCACACCAGCAATTAAACGGAAGTGCCAAACAGCTTCCCGTAGGAGACCTAACACAATAGTCCCGCTGGCATCATCAAGGCTAGGAGAGAAATATGATCAATTAATCGACAAGAAACTTGAACTTGTTGAATGTTTCAAGAAAGAACATGCGCTAAGATTGCAAGTCTTAGAATTGGATATTGCCTTAAGAAAGAAACAACTTTCTATGTTAAATACAACTACCCATGTGGACTCTAATGATCATTTGTTGGAATCGCAAAATTTATTTTAATATTCTAATATATGTTATAGACCGGGAGATGATGACAGTTGATTGTCTCCGATTTTATACAGCATGCCTTTTGGAGGAGTGAAAGTGTACCCTGTGACAACAAAGAAAAGCGGGTACTAGTTCGCTGCACGCTTTCCGGTCATATGGAAAATTGCATTTCCACTTGTACGAAATTTTAGTGTTTTTCTCTGATATTAAATTGCTCGCCCTTTTACCGAAAGAAAGTTAAAACAAATTTAAAGTCTTAGTAATTATAGACATGCGATTCGCAGGGTCCCAAGGGGCTCGAACGGTCACGTGGACTTGTAAAAAAAAAAATATAACTTTCCACGTTCTCATCCTGCATGCCGATGAAAAGAATTAAAGTTTGTCGTAAAACGCCTATAAAAAAATTGGCATGCGGCCCTCGTTGGCCCAAAAGTGGAAAATTTGAAATTGTTTGAACTTTTCAGAAATTTTCCAATTTTGGGTCAATGAGGGCTGCATGCCAATTTTTTTATAGGCGTTTTACGACACAAACTTTAATTCTTTTCATCGGCATGCAGGATGAGAACGCGAAAAATTATATTTTTTTTTTTACAAGTTCACGTGACCGTTCGAGCCCCTTGGGACCCTGTGAATCGCATGCCTATAATTACTAAGACTTTACATTTGTTTTAACTTTTTTTGATAAAAGGGCAAGCATTTTAATATCAGAGAAAAACACTAAAATTTTGTACAAGTGGAAATGCAATTTTCCATATGACCGGAAAGCGTACAGAGAACTAGTACCCGCTTTTCTTTGTTGTCACAGGGTACACTTTCACTAATCCAAAAGGCATGCTGTATAAAATCGGAGACAATCAACTTTCATCATCTCCCGGTCTATTAGAACCAGAATGCAAGCAGTTTAAACAGCTTAAGTTCTAAGAATAATTTGTTTGTAAAAAGATTATCTTTATGATTTCTATCTTTACCTTTCACTTTTAGAATTTAAATGTTTAAATAGTTTCCTCTCTTTAATATAATAAAATAATATAATAACTAATAAGTAGAAGAATTAGGGAGTTATTGTACATACATAAATTTAAAATAAAAACTGGCTGTAATCTCTTTCAAAATACTTTTATTTCCTTACTACAAATTTGCAAAATAATTTATAATTTCATTTCTGAAGATGTGGCCACGTACTATATTTCCATCATTTTGAATATCTGGTATATTACCCATTTCAATTAAATAATTCAAATGACCCATATCACCTTCTATTGGAGGTTCACCCTCATTCATATTTACAGCTATGTTGTGCAAAACTGCAGTGGCCGGAATCACAGCTAGAATTGTTGACAACTTTAATCTGCAACCATAGGCCAAAATGGGAAACCTTCGTTTCCATACTCCATATAATCTTTCAATGGAATTCCGAGTCCTTATTTGTGCTTCATTGTAAAGGTGCTCCGGCCGAGTTTGTGGATCAGCAATAGGTGTAAGAAGATAGTTCTTCAATGCATATCCGCTGTCTCCTAAAATAATAATCATGTTATTTGTTTAAAAATTTATTTCCTTGTGGGAAAATTTTATTTCTAATTTCACGAAAATTATATTTTACAAAAAAAATTGTCATAATTAATATTTAAAGTGATAAAATCTTGCATGTTTTTGCTTTACAACATATTAATGATAGATATATTTTACGTTAACAAAATGAGTTAAGAGCATAAACTTTTACCCTCAAAAAGAACATTTTTTTAAAAGACTAAAAAAGTTTTCCATGTGCATAAACTCACGCACTGCATAAGAATACTAACCTAGTAGAAGTGAATTTGGGAATTCGTTGGTTTCAAACCTAGCACGTATTCTGCTATTTAAAAAGATAGTATGGTCGTGAGTTGACCCTGGCCATCTCGCAACTATATCTCGAATTTTAAGATTCGCGTCTCCTATAACCTGGGTATTTAGGGAGAAATAACCTTTCCTGTTTCTAAACAATTCGGCATCGTCACCTCCTAAAAAAATTAGTATATATCTATAAATGCATATTGTTCAAATTATTAACAAATTAATTGTATTATTATAATCATTGTTCTTCTGGCAGTGATGGACAATAGATTATTTAAACTACGTCATCAAAACTAACCTGGTGACTGAATGCGAATGTGAGTACCATCTATACATCCCAACACTCTTGGAAAAGAGGCTATTTGGAAAAACTTATTTGCAGTAGAAACAGCTTCTTCTCCCGTTGGCATATTTATATATTGTGGTCTCAGAGAAGCTATTACTTCTGAAACTTTTTTTACAGTGCGTGATGCACTGCTAATTGATATTCCCATAAAATCAGCAATGGAACTTAAATGTCCTCCAGTAGCATTACATCTGAGAGTCGTTAATAATTGATTTATAGGTGCTATGGAGTTATTCCTAAAAAATTATGGAAATGTAATATGAAAAAATTGATAAATGAGGGCTCTTTCAAAGTTATGTGTAATAACATTTTTCACAAACAATGCACTAAAAAAAAGAATTACCTCGTTCATTAGTTTTTACTACTTTATACGACACTAAAATAAATATTAAACATAGCCTACCTATCATCTGGATATTCTAATTGTTCCTCAATTTGTCCTAGAATATTCAAAACTGTAGGTTTAGTTAACCTAAATCTACGAAAAAACGTTAAATTGTCCATTTCATCGAAATTGTTATTTCGATCATAAATTCTTCTAGGAAATCCGTCTTCCACTAAATTCAATATTTCCAAATCATCATTATAAATTTCCATTTTAAGTTTTGAGACAAAAAACACAAAAAGAGGTTAAACTGTCTCACAGCCACAACAGTAATATAAAATGAGGTTAGGTTTCACCAAAACAGTTTGCCCCACGTAGGTAACACTTTAGGTAGAGAATTTTGACCCCCTAAAGTTAGGAAGCCTTAGGGAAGGAATAAGCTTTGGTGAAAACCAAAATGGTTACCTAGCCCAAGTTATTCTTTCCTTAGCGTTAAGGAATCCCTAAATAAGTTGGTGGAAACGGCCATAAGCCACACAGTGAATTTGAGCAAGAGTCTCCAGCTTTCAGATGTAGAACTTCATTAGGGTTCACAATTGCTGTACCTAGAACGACATCAACGCAAACTAAGCGTTGCAACATCCCATTTGTTACTGAAGAGGAATATTACAGAAGAGCTATATTTCTCCCTTGGATTGATTCCTTTTTAAGTAACATGTCTGCGAGATTTGAAAAACATAAAAACATACTCGCCAATTTTGATGCACTTCTCCCTAATACTGAAAACCAGTTGCTAAAAAAGAGAAATTTTATTAACTTGAATATATTCTACGCAAACGATATTGAAGAAAGCAACGAAGCAGCACTCGAAGCTGAGTATGATATGTGGCACCAAGCTCTTAAAAAAATACGAAACCCACCAAAAAATGCAATAGATTGTTTGAATGTTTGCAACAAAAACTATTATCCGAACATACACAAATTACTGAAAATATTTTGTACCTTACCAGTTTCTACCAGCACAGCGGAACGCTCATTTTCAACCTTAAAAAGAACCAAAACCTACTTAAGAAATACAATGAAAGAAAACAGATTAAACGGCCTAGCACATTTAAATATCCATCGAGAAATATTGGTTACAGTTGATGAAGTGATTCACGAACTTCAACTCCGAGGTCCACGTAGACTTGAATTCAATTTATGAAATTTGTAAGTCTGTATTCATTTTTGTATTCAAATAAAAAAGTAAAGTTTTGTTTTTATCTAGAAGCATAGATTAATATTATTTCAGACCCCCCCCCCAGAACGAAATCCTGGTTGCGCCACTGCTGAAAGGTGTTCATAAAAATTGGAAACAACCTATACCCTTTTATTTCTGTGAACACTCGACATCAGCGGTAGATTTGGTTAGAATAATTAAGGATGCGGTAAGGCGTATTCGTCAGATAGGTCCCAAAATAGTTGCAACTATTTGTGATTTAGGTTCAACAAATGCAAGTGCAGTAAGTAAGCTTTTAAAAGAAACACATGAATACTGCATAAAAAATAATATTGAAAACCAATATCAAGGATATTTAATAGATGGGCAAGAAATAATTCATTTGTTTGACTACCCTCATCTTTTAAAATGTATTAGAAATGGCCTCCTAACAAAGAATCTTCATTTCACACAAAATGGAGTTAAAAAAGTTGCTTCTTGGTCCCATATAAGTGATTTATATCGAATGGATTCTGAAATGGGAAAATTTTGCCAGTTACCCAAATTAACTGATCAGCATGTCTTGCCACAAAAGAATAAAACAATGAAAGTAAAAAATTGTACTCAAGTTTTTAGTTGAACTGTTGCAACTTCCATGAAACTTAGGGCCGAAACTAGCAAAGACTTATCTCCAACATCAAAATTTTATTTAAATTCGTCAGCTACAAGAGATAGCTGATCTTTTGTTATTTTTTGACGAACTCTTTGATAATTTAAATGGCAATTTATTAAAACCTCCTCCAGGAAAAGAGTTGCGAGGTGTTGTAACCTCAAAATCTAAACATCGGGAATTGTGGCTAAATGCACTCCCAATTTTGCAATCAATGTATTTTACTGAAACTCCTTCGCAAGATGCTATCATAACACCATCAATAAATAAATGGCCCTTTACGGTTCATGGTTTTATAAAAATTTATGAAATATTGAAGGATGAAGGTTTTGAATTTATGAGCTCTCGATCTTTCAACCAAGACTATGTGGAAAACTTTTTTTGCCTTATAAGAAGCCATGGCGCAAGAAATATTAATCCGTCATGCATATCATTTGTTTCCTATTTCCGATTGCTTGTCAGAATTTTGGTCTTCGTTCTATGACAGATGTACTGTTGGTACCCAATTTAAAGTAGCAATAATTCGGCATGATTATGACTTCGACAAGTGGTCAACCATTGCAAAAATTTTACGTAAAGGGTGGATTGAAGAAAAATATTTACCTGTTAAATTAGCACCTCCATTTTTGGAATATTGTTTGTATGGGAAGGTGGTTTCAGATTTGGAAAAAGCTATACTACTATTTATAAGTGAAAATGAAAGACAAACCTTGCAAACTGCAATTGCCAATTTTTCTGATGTTGACCAAAATGATTTAATAGATGTTATGGAAAACTTAGGATGTAAAACCACAGTTACATCTTCTAATTTAAAGAAAAATTATATCAGATATAAGTCATAAAGAATTAATTCAAGAGCCCATGTTTGTCATAGATGCATGGAGTCATGTGTTAAAAGACTTAATTCCAGTCGCCAAATTGGAGACAGTGTATAAAAAATGTGAACCAACTGCAAAAAATGTTCTTTTAAAGTTAATCGCCTTAGACGATACAGATAATTCAGATTCAGTTAGAGTTATGGGATACTTTAGAAAATATATACGCGAATGTAAAAAAGAACGGTTAACTTCATTGCTTAGGTTCTGTACAGGAGCAGACGTTATAACAGAAAATAACATTACAGTGACATTTAATCACCTTGAAGGTATAAGTCGTGTACCGATCGCTCACACATGCGGGTGTATGTTGGAACTTTCATTAATTTATCAAAATTTTCCAGAGTTCCGAAGTGAAATGAATAGTGTTTTAGACTCTAAAATCTGGATTATGGATATAGTTTAACTGATTTTATCAGTTTTGTATGACATTTTAGGTTTATTTTAAATTTATAAAGAAATCATGGTAATTTCTAAGATATTTGACAGTTTTTTAAATTTATGTTTGCCTATGTCGAATTATTACAGATTGAATGTTAATATTTAAGATCTTTACAGTTTCTTTATATACATAGGTAATATGTTAATTTTTAAGACATGTCAGTTTTTTCATAGGATTAAAATTTTTAAAATACATGCGTATATTCAAATCTGTGGAATCCTTATGAAAATTTGAAATAATCTCAACAATTAAAAATCCAAGCAGACAAAACAATTCAAAATAACTTTGGACTTACCTTTTTTCCACCAATTTCTGCGCTAGGAATGCAAGAGCGTCTATTTATTGATTTTCCAGTGTTACAATGACACTTGTAATAAACAAATACCATAAGCGTAGGTAAAAATGATGCTAGATTCAAAATTATTTTTCTTGATTGTCTTTCATTTTAAAAATTAAATATTTACATATTTGAATATATGCACATACTTCAAAAGCACCCTGTATAAAAAACTGACAGTCTTAAAAATTAACATCGTATATAAAAAACTATACTCGTAATTCTTAAAAACCAACATCCAATCTATAAACATTGGACGTAGGTAAACATAGTTTTTTATGAGTTTTTAAGTTTATTTTAAATTTTCATAGAAATTTAAAGTATTTTCCATTTTTTTATATGTTAATTTTTAAAATTTTTACAGGGTGCGGCATGACCCTGCAGAGTAATTTTTTTTATAAATTTTTAAGTTTATTTTAAATTTTTATAGAAGTTATAGTAATTTCTATGATATTTTGAATGGTAATGTTTAAAAATTTAGTTTTTTATAATATAAAAAAACAGATGTAAAGAAAGCAGAAGAACTAAAGGTTTTACAAAAAATACACAAGCTTAAAGCAAAATCATTCTACAACATTCTTAAAACTGACAAAATTGGCAGAGAAGTTTTTTCAATGGACTGCCAAAAAAACTTAGCTCTACCGAAACTACCAGATCAGAAATACCATCTTACAATACAATTTTTACAACTTCACTATTGTAAATGGTACCTCAAGTGCTAAACTTAACAGTGACACAGTGGCTGCTTATGTATGGACCGACCTCGAATTACCAAAAAATGCAAGTGTTATAGCTTCAGCTTTATTTGACAGATTAACAAAACATAAATTCTCCAAAAATATCAAAGAAATTTTTATCTTTGCTGACGGTTGTCCAGGACAAAACAAAAATGTAACTATGATAGGTATGCTTGCAAGTTTTCTTCAGAGACAGGCCCCTGATAACATTCAGCATATTGAACTTATATTTCCGGTTGTAGGACATAGTTTTATGCCCCCAGATCGAGCTTTTGGTATTTCTGAAAGAAAAATTAAAAAAACAGAAGTGATCACAGATCCAGAGCAGTACACCACTATAATAGCACAAAACGCAACAGTTTTTAAATTGGCAAAAGATTGGGATGCATTCGATTGAAAGACAGCAGTGTCAGAAGTTATCAAGGCCCCAGGAGTATGGCATTTTAAATTTCAGCAGTGTAAACGTTTTAAGATTTCGAAGAGAAACGGTACAGTTGAAGTGCAAGGCGAAATTAACTATAATACAGATTGTGGAGTTCCAAAGGGTATTTGCAAAAAAGGTAAAAAAATGTATTCAATTAACCCAGATGTGATACAACCTGGTAGATTGAGTGACAAAAAGAAGGCTCACAGCGTATCCAAATTGTTAGAATCACACTATGGAATGGACTGGCAAAATGATCCTGATCTGACTTTTTATAAGAATGCTATAAATTTTTCCCTGAACAATGACGAAAGCGATCCACAACTACTTACAAATGAGTTATGTGACGAATTTCCCCCGGAAGAAGACACTGGGATGTGAAACTATTTTTCTTTATCATATAAAATGTTCTTTCTTGCTAGTCTCATGAATAAATAGGAAAATGAAACTTATTTTTAGTTTTTGATATATTTTTTCTTATATTTTGATTTTATAATGAATAAAATATACTTCGTTTTGCAATGGATTGGTTCTTTGTGAAAAATTAACGAATATAATACAAAAAAGTCAGATCGAACAAGACTTGGCGAGATTTGCAACCAAATTTGCCGAATTTGGTTACAAATCCCGCCAAGTCCATAATTAAAAGCGATTTTATGTCAAATCCACTACTTCATATATTTTCTGATGCCCTCTGTTGGTCAAGGACTGTAATAGAAAGTATCTAAAACCAACAACTACATAACAATATGGCTGCAGTTATCTGTAATAGCTTTTGGTCTCTACTGTAAAATTGAATAGATGTGACTTGGAGGATTTTGCACCTAGACCCCTCATATATAAGATGTTAAGTTTGTCTTATAATTTATGTTAATTTAAAATTGTTGTAGAAATGATCTTGATTTTTAAGATTTCTAGTATTTGTTTATATTATTGTTATGAAGTGTTCATGTTTTTAATATACAGGGTGCGGCATGACCCTGTACATGGTCTCTAATGTCTCTGAAAAATAAGATAAAAAAAAAATTTGGAGGAAAAACAAATTGAAATAAAATATTATATTCAGGGTGACTCGTATTATCCGTACAACAAAATTTGATATTCAAACGGAACACCCTGTATATTATTGATTATTCTGATTTTTCCTTCTGAACTATTTCTCTATCTCATTTCTGAGAGACACTAGAGACCATCTAAGATCATCTACAGGGTCATGCCGTACCACCTGTATATATGTAACATATTTTTCGAGGGAATAAAATTTTATGATTTTCATATAGTGTTTTATTTACAATAATGAATTCATACATGATATTATTCACCATTATTAATATAGTCATGATTAAATATAACAAAATATTCATACAAATATATTTAATATATAATACCTAATGTTTGTTTATTGAACGGAGAAAAAGCGATAGAAGAGAAGCGATATGAAACGATATCAACTAACTACAAGTTAAAATTGAAAATATTAAAATAAAGTGAAACAAAATCTTCAAATTTTTAATCTAGGTACCTATGTATAAATTTACGATAATGTCAAAAATTCATTACGTAGAGCTACATAGAGATTTACTCTATCATAAGGATCTTTTCCAAAACACAGATTTTTTTCATTCATAATAATACATGCCAGCTCAAATACAACATTATCACAAGGTGCTAAATCTTCAGAAAATATGCATTCTTCTTTACATATTGCAAAATCTGTATTGTCACTGGAGCATAAATAATCAGAGGACCCATATGCCTCAGGTATGTGATACATAATGAAAGGACGACCCCTAGCTGCAATTTGATTTTTAGAATTAGATATTCTATGCATATTCCACTCCATGGCAACTGTATCAAGCTCTTCCTAAAAAATAAATAGGTATAGATATTAATTAGTTACATTTTGTGGTCAATGTCAGTTAAAAGTGCAGAAGAAATAATAATTACGAGATTTTAAATAAAATAAATATAGTTTTTACCTGTATCATTTGAAGAAAACAGAACTAAATAAGAGCTTTATCAAGAAAAGATCCATCAAATACATTCTCATCTTTTAAAGACTGGAATAGATTCATCCAAAATTGTGATTGATGTTTCCGTAAAATGGACCACCATGCTTCAATTCTTTGATTTGCTGGGCTAGTACCATATAAAAATGCAGGTAGGTTTGCACCACGTGCTTGTGAGCCTGTCAAAAATACTTGCATTTACTCCACGTAACGATTTTCTGTACCCATATCTGCACAAATTCTATAGGGACAACCTTTAATTGATTCGAGAGTACGAATGTAATATCCTGCAATGATTTTAGGGTTATTACTGTTTGGCTCAGCCTTAAGCCACATTATATGTCTAGAAAACCCATCAATGCAACCACTGATACATATACCATATGGTTTTAGTTTGTCATAGCAATCCATGTGCCATAAATAATTTGGCCCTTTATTACTGTAGCGTCTACGTCGTAATCTATGTCTCTTTCTAATACTTACACCTTCTGGGTCTAAACATTTCAGCAAAATTAACAGTTTTTTCTGTTACGACAATATTATTTTGTAAACATTTTAAGTGCATCCATTTATAACTATGCAACTGTCCAGATGTTTCAATTTGCACCTTTAAAAAATCAATTACTTTTTGTATATCGCAATATTTTCTTCGAAATAGTCCCAACTTTTTCAAAATTCGACGTAATTGTCTCTCACTTATAAAAATATTATGGTTAATTCTTAAACTTGCCACAATTTCATATTGATGAAGACCAAGGGTAAAGTACAATCTAATTAAATCTGCTGCAGACATAATTTCTCTAACTTAGATGATTTGAGGAATTGCGCTGTAGTCTGTGGGTTATTATTATATATTTTATTTAGTCTCTTTAACACCAAATTATGAAATTTATGTAGGTACATAATTCACTAATTAACTTTCACCTTCTAAGTAACATTCTAAATAATAAATAAAGCTGCCACTTTAAGACACAATGAATTGTTATTTTGAATCTTACAATTTTAGGTACTTTAAATTTGACAATTGTCACTTTAAATCTGACAATTGTCACTTTAAATTTGACAATTGTCACTTTAAATCTGACAATTGTCACTTTAAATCTTACAATTGTCACTTTATTTTATTTTCAGCGCCTTCGTAGTTTCCTCAATGAAGGCACTTCTAATAAATAATTTTATGTCATCACGCTCGCCTGAATTTAATTGTGAGGAAGACATATCCACTGGTGCATTAGACAATTTAAAAGGTTTTCTTACCCAGAAAACAACGCAAATATTACCAGATGTCAATGCACCAGTATATCTACTTATATATTTAGTGCATTGCCAAAACTCATAAATTCTCATAATATAAAAACCAAAATATTTACCCAAGACTTGCTGACCGAAATTACTTCAATTTTCTGTGCAAGCCACAGAAATTTAAAAAACATTGTTATAGATATAAGTTTTAATATGTGTGTTTATCATTATATTAACATTATTAATAATATTCTGAATGGCAAAGACACTCGCCATAAAAAATCAGATCCATTCTGTAAAATGGCATATAAAAAATGATTACAAAAAAGTAAGAAAAGAAAAAGTGAAGAGTAGATTTTTTTAATATCAATACTTGATTGATATAAAATAAATAAAATTTAAAATTATATCCTTTTTTTTTTTAGTAGTAGTATTAATAAGTTTGACACTATGTTACATTTATTTCAGTAAAACTAAATACATTAAGGCCGTCTTTTTAACTCTGATTAATTATAACTTAATTCGGTACATTATTTGACAAATCAATAATTAAAAAATTGTTGATCTGCCAGAAAATGTAGCGAGTAAATACCTAATTATTCAGTGGTGAAAAGACCAGATCTAATTGTATCTTCTACCAAAATAAACGCTCATGCAAATATATATTTTTAAATTTGCCGCTTTGCGTGGAGCAGAATCTTTCTTACAGTGTTCTGTAAAAACTCGTATTCAGCCCTGATACAAACATATTTCAGTTTACACATTTACATGTTGGTAATGTGTCTTTCTAAGAGATGTCGTTGTTGGGAGTATTTGTAATACAAAATCATAACATTGAGTGTACTATCTATTGTTTATTTGTCTATGGTCTGAGCTCGTGTTGCAGTTTGTGTCTTGTGTTGTGTTGGTTCGTGTTTTATATGGATTAATAGTTGTAGTAGTGTGTAATTTGACTAAAAAAGTGCTGTTCCAAGAACCTTTTGTAATTTGTAATAAGCAGGGAAACCGGCTGTTCCACATGTAAGTATAATACGACCATAATATCCAATTTTTCAAAGAAACTTTCGCGGTGAAATCTTAACCTAACTTTGTTGACAATCTGTCATTATAACATTTTATCAACGTTTATCTTTTTAAAATAGACGTTTTACGACAAAACAATTCGCTATACGAAATGAAAAGATGCAGAAAAGAATTTTCTTGTTTGTCTGCTCGACAGAAGTGAAGGGGTGGTGTTGGAAGCTATTGCAGCAGGCAGTGCAAGTGCGAAACCAATTGCAGTAAATGTTCATAGGGCAGATCAGGTTGGAAATGTTTCTTTGCATAATAACGATGAGAATTACCGTAGATTTGAGAAGAATAGTCAAGAAGATAAAGGCGTTTCGTTGCCCAGTGACAATGATTCGGACGAAGTAAGATTTGAAAATGTAGATGAAAGTATCTGCGATAACCGTGAACCATTAAAGGCAGTAGGAAAAGAACAAAGATTTTCTAATAAAATTGGCTATCAAAGTAATTTTAAAAATAATCTTTGCGAATTAATTGGAAAGTATAATGTCTCAAAATTTTGCGAATGATTTATTATGTTTATTAAAAAGTAATGGGTATCCAGAATTACCTAATGATGTCAGAACATTGATGAGCACACCAAGAAGTGCAAGTATTGGCATTATTGGTTTAAACGAGGGTAGATATGTTCACTTTGGTCTAGCACGTGGAATTTCTAACCCTGGTAACAACAAACGTCCCCAAGACGTACACTGAGGTCCTCATTAGCTCTGAACGTTCCGGGTTTATATGGTACGTCCCAGATACGTCCGTTTGCTATCGCCCCTAAAATGTTCTGATTAAACGTTTTAAGGACGTCCTGCTAGAACTTAGTCTAGACAAATCAAAAAATATATAATTACGTGAAACCTGCCCTATATATATTGTATGGTTTTTTTTAACAGATACGTTGACATATTTCAAAAAGGAAATTAAAAGGTAATTAAGGTGTATGCTAATTTTGCAAACTTTTTTATTTCAATTTTTCATCGAGCAAAAGTCATTCTTAATGAAAACTGTTTTGATCTAGCCGAATTTTAAGATATACAGAGCAAAAAATGCATTGCCGCAGAATAATGAAAAATATTTGAGATTTATGAATTGAAAAAATAAAAACTATAAAATTAAATTAAATCCTTATAAAGTTTTATTGACAAAATTAGTTTTTAAAATAATAAAAAAAACAATTTTTTTATGACCTATATAAATTTTGTTAATATCACTAGTTCCTGATAAAAAATTATAAGATTTTTAATTAAATAGTCTTTTTATTTTTCTAATTTCAAAAATCTTCATTTCAACAATTTTTTTTCATCTTGTGAAGTCATATTATATATTGTACTTTTCGACACCCCCCTGTATATCTTGTGTCAAAAATGACTTTTCCTCGAAAAGTAAAGAAAATGTTTTGCAAGTATTGGAATACATCGGGGACATCGCCTGTATAATTTTTATAACACTGCTTGGTGATGGGATGGGATATTATGTCCTACTAATTGTAATTAGTACGAAAATATCGCAATGAGAACGAATGGAAATACTGGAATAACAAAAATATGATGCTCCACTGCAGTTCTTCCATTTTAAAATTCCCGCCGAATGTTGGATTTTCTTGAGGTGGGGAGGTTTCTAGGGGAATTTCGGGTATTTGCTGTCAAACTATGGGGAATTGTATTTGGCAGCTCTGGTCATGCGATGCGTCATTATTTTTACTTATCATTTATTGCGTGGTTTTTGCTTTGTGTGGTCATCATAGATAAGAATTAAAAATAAATAACTTTTGCTGATGTGCATGTTCGACAACATTGTGTTTTTATGGTTACAAAGTACCAGAAACAGGTAAGTAGTCTGTTTAATTTTTGAATACACCAGTATTTAGATCGGTATTTTTATTCCAGATTATTGTGGTGTGACGAGAATCTAACGTCTCTGTTTTCTTTCTCTAGGCAATCGGACGAGTCCGAATAACTCCTCCAGGTCAAAGGTCGAGGACGCCCTTCCGTCAGGATGGTCGAATGTGAGAAATGTTTATTGTTAATAAAATGTGCCACGATATCATCGGCGTCGCTAGCTGACCCATTTGTTTATAGCGTAGCATAAACATTATAAGTGATACCCATTAAGATATTGAATTTAGGAACATATATTTGAAATATAGGCATATTTTTACTTTAAGAAACATTGATTCTATTATTTGAATTCACTGTGTATGCGCATTTTAAGTTGTGAACTTATGTCTTAACTAATTAATAAAATCTTTTGTGGAACATTGTTTAATAGTATATGCCTCTGCTTATTTACTAAATTCCTAGGTCCAACAGGTGCTGCTTTTATTTGGCTGTTAAAATCTTATGTGAGATTACCTGTGAATCTGGGTATGTAGTTTTTATTTGTTTACCATGAAGCGAACTTATTCACTTAGAAAAGTATTAGATAAACATTCTAAAAAATTGAAAAGAATAAGCACTCAGAGTGTTCAACGAAGTTCGACATCCGATGAACAAGTGAGTCACACCTGTTTTGAGGTTTGTGATTCTGCAGACTTAAGAGTTATATTTCAAGCTCGGCTCATGAAATCGAATTTTCCGACTTGGAATGTATATACTCACCTCTAGATAATAATGCTTTCGTTGCTTCAGATCACTTGTCTCTTTCATCAGATGTAGAACTAGAAAATGTTGAAGACAATATCAGGTGCCCAACGGAGAATAATGTGTTGGAATGTTTAGAAAATAATGTGTCGACTCATCTACCTTCAGAATTAGCCAACTGGGCAGTGAAGTTCAATATTCGTCATAATGCAATGACAAATTTATTAGGTATTTTGTCGCAAACTTTATTAAAAACACCGAGATATATTACATCAAAAATTAAAGTTGTTGAATCAGGCAGGATTTACATATTGTCTTAAAAAACTTATGATTGGTTCTAAAAATGTTTTAAAAAATCAAAATGTTTTAGAAACTTATATTAATATAGACGGCTTACCCTTGTCTAAAAGTTGAAGTAGTCAGTTATGGCCCATAATGTGTAATTTATTTTGTAATAAAAATATTGTAGAGGTAATCGGAATATATCATGGACATGACAAACCTGAAAGTGCTAATGATTTCTTGAAGGACTTTGTGAATGAAGCTAAAATTGTTCTTAGAAATGGATTATTATTTGAAGGCAAGCAATATGTTATTAAAATTAAAGGTTTTATTTGTGATGTTCCGGCTAAAAATTTTATCAAATATACAAAAGGACATAGTGGTTACGAGTCATGTTCAAAATGTATTACTAAGTGCACTTATAAAGATGGTAGAGTTTGTTTTCCGAAGGTTGAAAATTTACAATTAAGGGACGATTCACATTTTCGCCTAAGAATTCAAAAAAGCATCATACAGGAACCTCACTGTTAGAAAATATTCCAGGCTTGGATATGATTAATGACTTCCCGCTAGAATATATGCATCTGGTTTGCTTTGGCATTGTAAAAAAATTGATAGTAAACTTGTGGCTGTGTGGAAAACCTCCCTATAAATTATCAACTCAGCAAGTAAACAATATTTCATTATTGCTATCCCAATTTAAAAAACAGCTCCCAAAAGAATGCACACGCAAGTCAAGATCGCTTATATTTGCCAAGATCTGGAAAGCGACAGAGTTTAGGTACTTTCTCTATTACTTGGGACTTATAGTTTTAAAGGGTAATGTTAATAATGACGTTTATCTTAATTTTCTTTGTTTACATGTAGCTATGACATTTCTTTCGAGGGGTAAACATAATATACACACTATGCGAAAGAATTATTAGAGTATTTTGTAAAAACTTTTATTCCATTGTATGGTTCTCAGAATGTTTCCCATAATGTTCATAATCTCCTACATATTTCAGATGATGTTGATATTTTTGGAAGTATAGAAAATTTTAGTGCATTTCCGTTTGAAAATCATATGATCCTTTTTAAAAAATACGTTCGGAAAGGTAACCAACCCTTACAACAAATCGTAAACAGAATATGTGAATGAATAATACTAATGATGAAAAAGTAAATGATTTTTTTCCTAAATTACGTTATGAACATTTTGTAGGCCCCATTTTAGATAGTAAAGTTAGTAAACAGTTTAAATGCATTGTTTTCAAAGAATTTATTTTAAGTGTAAATGAACCAGATTGTTACTGTACGCTTACTGATAAATCAGTTGTAATGATAAAAAATATTATTGTTAATGAAGATATAATTTTATTGGGCAGAAGTTTTGTAATGCGGAAATTTTTTTAATTCTCCTTGTCCATCTTCAGAATTAGATATACTTCTAGTAAGTAATATAGGACCTCTTCAGTCGTGGAATATAAATATGATTTCTCATAAATGTATTATGTTAGCATTTAATAATAAAAATGTTGTTTTCCCTTTATTACATACTACACTCACATGCAAAAAAACGCAACAAGTTAATATTTGGTAAAATTTGAGGTCTTATAATTTTTTTATTTTTAGTTCAATTTTGATAAATTTTTAGCAAACTGTAGATGAAATGACTAATTTCAACTTGCATATCCAGTCTTTTGTTAAATGCTGGTGTATTAGTCATTATACAGGGTTAATTAAAAGTTCGTTGTATAACCCTAAATTTAAAACACCCTGTGGAATAATTTCGTTGCCAAATTCTTACAAAATACCAATTTTTGTTAAGAATCATTCCTTTCCTACATTTCGTTTTTTGATTCATGTCTTTAGGTGCACTGGTTCATTTTTAAAAACGAAATGAACTTGCCACCAACAGTTTACTTTGAGAAATGTTATTTTTTGACGAGCCGGCTTTGCTCGTTGTTGCTCTAATGTCATATTGACAGTAATTTTTGTTACGCAAGACCTGTTATACTGCTACTATGGTTTTAAGTGTGGAAAATTGCGCAAAAGCTGTTGCTCTTGTTGAAGATGGACGTAATTATGAATATGTTGCAAGAACCCTTCATGTTCATCGCTCTACCATCAAAAAAGTAGTCGAACGTTTTAGACCAACTGGCAGAAATAAACGTAGGGCAGGTTGTGGTAGAAAACGAAAAACTACTGCTATGGATGACAGATTTCTTCACATTAACACTCTGCGGGATCGTCATTTAACATCAGTGCAGACAAGAAATCAACTCCAAGAGATCCGAGGTACTAATGTTAGTGTGTGGACAGTTCGCCGAAGATTGAAGGAGTTTGGTTTGAAAGCTTGCAGACCAGCAACTGGACCTAAAATGCTTCCTCGTCACCGAGTAGCTAGACTGCAATTTACCACTGAACATTTACCTTGGAACTTAGGGCAATGGAACAATGTTCTTTTTACTGACGAATCCAGATTCTGCTTACATTCTCCAGATGGACGGAAAAGAGTATGGAGAAGGACCGGAGAAAGATTTGCAAAGTGCACGTTCAGTCCCCGTCTAAGCTATGGAGGAGGTTCGGTAATGGTGTGGGCAGGAATAACCCGGGAGGCCTGCACCGATTTGGTGGTCATCGATGGATCCTTGACGGCCCACCGATATATTGAGGAGATATTAAGCAATTACGTTGTGTTTTTAGTGGATTTATCGGCGATGGCTTTATCCTAATGCAGGATAATGCGCGGCCACATTCAGCATTGCGTGTTACACAATACATCGCGGAAGTTGGTATTAACAAAATGAACTGGCCAGCATGTTCGCCCGATCTTAACCCCATAGAGCATGTGTGGGACATGCTTGGTAGGCGGATCAGAGATCGCGAAGTAGCTTTGGCTACGGTAAACAGGGGTCGGATTTCTCCTAAAATTCTAAAATTTCCTAAAATTTTTTATTTCTCCTAAATCTCCTAAAAAAATCTGAATTTCCATGGTTTTTCCTAAAATTTTGTTTTTTGTTGAAGATTCCCATTATCGATTTTCTGTATTTCTTTGCCATTCTGTAATGTTGTTTCCAGTTTTATGTGTTTAATTCGGAATGTCTGCATCTGTTGTATAGGCAATCAAAGTTACACCTGTGTGTGGCTTAAAGTAGAGGCTTTGCGCCAATGTAAAGCGACCTTGTACAAATGTGTGGATTATTATTGCGTGTAAACGGTACTGTGCGCTTACGGGTTGACGAGATAGAGGGCACCGGCAAAGCTAAGAGAATATATTTTGTCTGCTGTGGTGGCACCAGTGTGAACTGTGAAGTTGGAATGGTTATTTTTAGTTGAAGATATTTACGGTTATGTTAGTAGTATTTAAACAGTGTGCTTAAACTTAAAATCTTTTTATAACTTGGCCTACTAGTAAATATGGCTACTAAAGACTATAAAGTTCACTATTTAAAATCTTGGGAAAATGAATTTGATTGGATTCGAGAAGAAAAGTCTCACAATATAAAAGCTTTCTGCCAGAATTGTAAAACGAGTTTTAAAATTGACAATGCAGGCAGAAGTCAAATAGTTAGTCATTCAAAAAGTAAAAAACATTTAAAAATTTGTGATATTATATCTGGTAAAACTTCCCAAAAAACATTTACAGTACAAAATAATACTATAAATTTGGAAGCTGATAATGACAAGAAAAATAATAGTGTATTTCTACTCAATTCCTCCCAACAAGTATGTAAAGCTGAAATATTGTGGGCCCTAAAGTGTGTGGAATGTAAATTACCTTTTAAAGGATCCGAAGGTATTCCTTTATTATTCCGCGAAATGTTCCCTGATTCTAGTATTGCGAAGTCCCTAAAAATGGGTGAAAACAAAGTGAAATACGTTATACAGATTGCTCTCATAGTCAAGAAAAATATGTTAAATGATATGAAAAACTCGCCTTTTATTTTTTTATTTGACGAGACCACGACTGTACAAATAAAAAAACAGTACGATGGATACATCCAGTATTGGTCAACACAATCTGACAATTTTATGCCGGCAGTTTATTGTGGCTCACTTTTTGTTGGTCACTGCAATGCAGACAATCTTGTAGAACACTTTTTTCATTTTATAAATGATTTAAATTTGGACCCACGACTGTTACTTCAAATTTCTATGGACGGCCCAAATGTCAACTTGAAATTTTTTGAGTTATTAAAAAAACAACTTGCTGAAGAATATAATACAGACATCTTAAATATTGGTACATGTACGCTGCATCCAGTGCACACCAGCTTTCAGAGGGCTTTGAACCAGCTCGACTTTAATTGCGATTTACTAATTAACGATTTACACTTTTTTTTTAAATACTCAAGTGCCCGGCGTGAAGATTTAATTTCTATGACCAAAGTAACTCAAGTAACTGCCCAATACGTTTTAAATTATAGTTCCTCTCGTTGGTTATCTATGAAGCCAGCCTTATCCAGAATTTTGGAGCAGTTTGTGAACCTTAAGGAGTATTTCATACATTTTTTACCAAAACAGAAAAACTTTGGTAAAGACGTAAAAAAAACTGAAAGATACCAACGTATAATCAAAGCACTAAATTATCCAGAAACAAAAATATACATTTCGTTCGTGATTGAGGCCTGTGTGATTTTTGAAAAATTTCTGCAAAAATTTCAAACAAGAAATCCTTCAATTCATTTATTGCACAGTGGACACATCAATCTGATTTTTGAACTAATGGAAAAATTTCTTAAGACAAGTTGTTTATATGACAAAAAAACTGTACAAGAAATAGTTGTTGAAGTGCAAAAGGATATCGTTGAACTAATATCCTTGGATTTTGACAATTTTTCTAATTGTTTGGAATTTCCTGTTCTGGGTTCAAAAACAGGTACTATGATGGAATCATCAGGGTTGAGAACTAAAGAAATGGTTATTCTTTACAAAGAGTTTTCCAACTTCTTCAGAGCAGCCGTAAAGTATTTGGTAGAGAAATTGCCACTAACCAATGATACACTGATAAATGTGCAATATATAAATCCATTATTTTAAAAAGAAAAGATTCCGACCAAAATTGCAAAGTCATTAATGAAATTGGCTGAAGCTATTTTAAAGGCGATAAAATCAACCCAAACTTTGAAAAGACTCTTTCAAGTGCCTAATGGTGATATGGATAAATTAAAAGACCTGATAAAACTGCAAATTGATCTATACACCCACGACACTGAAACGGTATTATCCCGGGAAGATTACGAAAATAATATTAATATTTTGAATGAACTACTGGGAAAACATTGGCAATTTGAAAAATATTGATGGTTCTCTGAAATACCAACAGTTATGTACCACAGTCAAATGCGCAATTATTTTATCTCATGGAAATGCCTCCCCTGAAAGGGGTTTTAGTATAAATAAATATATAATTTCGGACCGAGAAAGCCTTCAAGAGGATACAATTATTGCTTTAAGACTTGTTAAAGACCGATTAGTATCCTTGGGGGGCTTAAATAGTTTTCCAATTACACCAGAGTTGTTGGACAATGTAAGAAGAGCTCATAAAAATTACACAATTTATTTGGAGAAAAAAAAGAGGAGGAAGATAAATTACGAAACGAATGTGACAGAATTACAAAAGAAAAAGAGGATGAGGATCTTATGCGTCTGAACCGAAAACGAAAGGAACACAATGAAATATTGGATAGAATTGATGTGGAAATAAAGCAGGTTCGACACAAGCTCGATGTCTCAGATAGCTTACTTTTGAAGGGAAATGAGAAACTTCAAAAAATTGGTACTTCAATGGCCAGCAAAGATAAAAATCAGTTAGTCGGTGAAGCCCAAGCTATGATATCAATGGCCCTAAATGGACAAAAAGAACTAAAGGAAAAATTGAAAAATCTAGAGAAAGAGAAACGTGACCTTCATAAGAAAAAAGAAAGTGATGACTTGGGGAAGAAAAAAACCAAAGGTAAGTGAGTGGCATTGAATTTATAGCAATAAACTAATGGCAATATTCATTTTAGAAATAAACGAAGAAAAATCAGCGACTACAACAACATAAGGGGCGAGCGTAGATGCGTCTTTACTATGTACATACTTCGATATGCGATGTAAAGCAACGTTAGGCGCGGTTAGTACTTGGATGGTGACCGTTTCAAAGAAGACCGTGTCCTCGCCTCACATATCTTCCAGCGGCTTGTATATCAGTGTATGCGCGGAAGCTATACAACCTTAGGCGAGGGTTGTATAGGGGATATACCATCCTTCGGAGGGGATGTAAAGCCGTCGCTCCCTTGTCTATTAAATGTTAGGCAAGTAAAAGATCCCTACTCTTCTTAAGAGAAGAGGCTCGGCAAAATTCCTGGTTGGGGGTAGCTCGTCTACAGGCGTCGGTGATAGGCTTCAGTAGCGGAAATAGACCGACGTTAAATAAATGTAAAAAAAAAACTACATATATAGAAATAAAAGTTGTTTCTATTAAATTTTATTTTATCACATTTTTTACCTTTTAAAAAATATGTTATGTTGCGTTGCATATGTTCTATTTTAATAATAAAGAATATATTTCAAAGTTTCCTAGAATTTTCTTCAAAAATGTGTCAAAAATCTCCTCCTAAATTTTCATAAAAAAACATGTTCGGTTTCCTAAAATTGTATGCGCGGAAGCTATACAACCTTAGGCGAGGGTTGTATAGGGGATATACCATCCTTCGGAGGGGATGTAAAGCCGTCGCTCCCTTGTCTATTAAATGTTAGGCAAGTAAAAGATCCCTACTCTTCTTAAGAGAAGAGGCTCGGCAAAATTCCTGGTTGGGGGTAGCTCGTCTACAGGCGTCGGTGATAGGCTTCAGTAGCGGAAATAGACCGACGTTAAATAAATGTTAAAAAAAAAACTACATATATAGAAATAAAAGTTGTTTCTATTACATTTTATTTTATCACATTTTTTACCTTTTAAAAAATATGTTATGTTGCGTTGCATATGTTCTATTTTAATAATAAAGAATATATTTCAAAGTTTCCTAGAATTTTCTTCAAAAATGTGTCAAAAATCTCCTCCTAAATTTTCATAAAAAAACATGTTCGGTTTCCTAAAATTCTGAGAAAACCTCCTAAAATTCTAATTAAAATGCTTCTATAAAGCAATCCGACCCCTGGGTAAATGAGCTTCGTTTAGCCCTTCAGGAGGAATGGCAAAATATACCTCAAGATACTATTCGTAACCTTATTGACAGTATGAACCGACGTATGCAGGCAGTTATAAGGGCTAGAGGTGATAATACAAAATATTAAGTTAAATTTGTTGTAAAAAGTACGTTTCTTTAGGTTAATTAAGTTACAGTTGAATTGTTTTGATTTTGAAGTTGAATTGTTTGCATAAATAAATTTTCTTATTTTCCTTTCTTTTTATGTAAGTCGTAATAACTAAACAATATATTGTTGCCATTTCATTACTAGACTCATAAACTAAGCTGTCAAACTGACGTTAGAGCAACAACGAGCAAAGCCGTCTCGTCATAAAGTAAATTGTTGTTGACAAGTTCATTTCGCTCTTAAAAATGAACCAGTGCACCTAAAGACATGAACCAAAAAACAAAGTGTAGAAAAGAAACAGTTCTTAACAAAAATTAGTATTTTGAAAGAATTTGACTACGAAATTATTCCACAGGGTGTTTTAAAATTAGGGTTATAAAACGAACTTTTAATTAACCCTGTATAACGACTAATACGTCAGCATTTAACAAAAGACTGGATATGCAAGTTGAAATTAGCCCTTTCATCTACAGTTTGTCAAAAATTTAAGAAAATTGAACTAAAAATAAAAAATTATAAGACCTCAAATCTTACCAAATATTAACTTTTTGCGTTTTTTTGCATGTGAGTGTATATAAATGATGTAGAAAAAATCATAAACAATAATAGGTACTTTTTGTTTGTTTTCTAGTGTAATACATTAAACACTAAAAATTCCATAAAATTCCATAAATATAATGCTCTCATTGTTTAATTTCAATCTGTAGGTCACATTCATCCGATCACAGTGTAATATGAAATTTATGTTATTTTTCTTTTTATTGACTGCCTTAATTTTAATTAATAGGTATTGGTGAAAGTATTTTGTTATTTAGATGTAGTTATAACATGGAATCTATGAACACTTGGACCGTCGTGCAATTTCTTTCGGATGACACAGTAGAGGCTATACCAACGAAGTGGTTGGTGGGAGACACGCGTCACTGGCCTCCTTATCCTAAAGAGAGGCTCTCAAATGCAATCAGAAAAAGCGAACCACTGAATACATGTTGGCCGGCAGAAAAAATTAGAATTTTTAAAAATTCCACTTACGGTAGGTTTCGTTAATATTATGTATACATATTTTAGAATTGAAAGTGTACAATTTT
The DNA here is from genome assembly GCA_963675555.1 of Leptura quadrifasciata. Lineage (NCBI taxonomy): Eukaryota > Metazoa > Arthropoda > Insecta > Coleoptera > Cerambycidae > Leptura > Leptura quadrifasciata. The sequence continues at coordinate 65,886,278 of OY776680.1, forward strand.
TTAGAAGAGTGCCAGTTGGCGAGATCAAAGGCAAGCAAAGCTGAAAATATCAGTGATCTCAATTCTGATAGGGATGAGCGTAAACGAAAACGAACCAAGGAACTGTATTCAGATTCTTCATCTGATGATGAACAGTGAGACGAAACACTTACTAACCTTCCAAGTCCACCAAAAATATACAATAGAGTTCGATTTAGCAAGACAGTACAAAGAAAACCACAGCTTGAGATAATAGGTATTTATGATTAGAGCCAAATTGAAATTTTTACGACCCATTATTACTCCTTTTCACTCTTTAAAATACAGCACGCGATCATATAAATTTGTACTATCTCATAAAAGAAACAGCTACTCATAAAAAAAATGTCTATTGTAATCAGAATCTGATAATAGAATAGACAATAAAATTAAATGCAACACAGAAGATGTGTTTTTTAGTATTGCGGTGATAGAAGTTTAATTGATTGCCTGCTACAAAAATTACTAGACGAAGAACATTTCGATTTTTTTTTTACTTCTAGGAAGAGACAATGATTCAGTATCTTCTACGATCTGTACGGATGGTACACCCAGAATAAGTCAGAACAATATATCAGCTATGGAAGTGGCACCTACACGGAGTACAACACCATGTAATATATGGGTCATTCTTCATAAATCGTATTTTTGAAGGTCACTGTTATTATTCTTTCTAAAAAACAAATATAAATAAACTTTCTCTGATTTACTGTCAGAATAATAGACACTATTTAATGAAACAGTTAATATGACCATAATAACGCATAGTTCATATATAAAAATATTCACTGAAATAGTGAACAGTCACGCTCCGCCGTCTGTGTCCAGTAACAAATTGGTCCAGTAATTTTGTATTTAAGAGTTTATTGTTAAAAAAAAAATTGAAATTTATACTTAATCGCATAATTTGCAAAAAGATTTATATACAAAAGTACATATTACGAGTTAAATATCAATTAATAATTATTTGTGGACTACACATTTTTGTCCCTGTTATACTAGACACCTCCGTGGTCTAACAATAAAATACTCTAAAATTCCGAAAGCGGGCGTCAGCATGATTTCTACATATTTGATAATTTTAACTGAAGTTAGTTTTCCGTGTGAGAGTGTGTCAAATTGCGAAGTGTTTGGTTAATATTTTATGAATAATCCATACAACCAGGTAAGTATTTTTATTAAGCATCACTTTAGTGGTCACTTTTTTAGTTCAGTAGTAAAATCATGTTAATAAATGTTTTCTTGCTTATAATGAAAAAACCAGTAAATTAACAGTTGATGCTTCCTTTGCCTCTCTTAACCTAACATTTGCAATATTGGCGGGAATTTTAATTGATTTAGTCACCCCCGTGGTCATCACCTCCGTTACCTCAAGTGACCACGGAGTGAACAAATGACCACGGAGGTGATTTTACTTAGCAGTTATGTTCTTAGTGAAATGAAAATGATCTTTTCACTTTCTTGCAATAACAAAATATCATGTATCGTGATTTTTCTGGACCTTTTTCTTCATTTAGAAGTCAAACGATTAGATGTGCTATAGGTGTGTATATTCCTTTACAGTCTAAACATGGCTAAAGTTAACAACAAGGAAAAACGAAAAAATGATAAACAAGAAACTATGAGGAGATTAAGGCAAAAAATCAAAGAGGATCCTATAAAATATGAAGAAGCTAAGAAAAAAGAAATGGAAAGATATCATGAAAGGAAGAGGCAGGGAAAAATTAAACCCATTGCAGATATGAACCCACGTGAACAACGGGTAGTGAGAAAAGGATGGAAAAAACGCTCCAAAGAATCTCGTGAGCGTAGAAAACAAGAAAACCAGATTCAATGTTACATTGAAGAAAATTCTCCCCCTCTACACCTAACATTTTAGAAAATTATTTAGAAGAACGTCAGGAAACTTCCAGAAGTAGAAAATCAGTTGGAAGAAAGAAAATTTGCAGAAGAGATAGATCTAAATTGTGGAAAACAATATATAAGTTAGAAAAAGAAGCCAAAAAAGCTAATAGAAGAGCAGAAAAATACAAAAAGAAATTTTACAGGCAAATAAAATCAAATGAGAAGTCTAAAGAAAAAAATGATTCTCCCAATACAAAAATAAAATCCCTGTTGAAAGATCAAAATGTTACACAAACAGTTAGGCGGCAATTACTTTTTAACGAAGTTCTTACCAAACAGCTGAAGGAAAACTTCAAGCAACAGAAAAGTCGAAAGGCTAGAGAAATTTTCATAGCAAACCTTAACGGACCAGTAGTTAAAAAGTATCGATACTTATCCGAAATAAGGTCCTTAACATGTTTTCGATTTCGCACTTCTCATAACGCAACGAAAACGCAGCAAAAATTTCTTCAGATTCGAAGAGCTGTTACTAAATTTTTTGAAAAGGATGATTCCAGCAGAATGATGCCTGGCAAGAAAGATACTATTACTAAACATAGATGCAAAAAACAAAAGAAACTGCTCAATGATTCAATGTTGAATCTCCATAGAAAGTTTTTGAACGAGTTTCCAAACTATAAAATAAGTTATTCTGCATTTTGTAAGATGAGACCTTTTTGGGTACTTGCCCCCGTGTGTAAGATCAAGAAACACCTGTTTATGTATTATCCATGAAAACGTTTCTATGGTAGTATCAAAATTGAAGGAATATAAACATAACTGACGAGAATACCCCAAGTAAAGTTGCTGCAACGTTGTGCTGTGAAACGCACTGAAAAGTGCTTTGAAAGAAAATGTGAGTCTTGTAAAAATAAAAAGATAAATGTACAAAATTTTGATAGAAACGAAGAAACTTGTTATGAAAAATGGATCAAGAGAAATGTAAAGGTAACGATTAAGGGAAAAGAGAAGGATTGTAAGAAAATTGCCAAAGAAAGAGTCATTTGCACCAAAGGAGAACTTCTGTCAGTATTAGAATCAACCATTACTCCTTTTATGCTACATATTAATAATATTAGTCATCAATACTCGGCAATACAATCAGTAAAAGTAAAATTAAAAAGCGACGAGATTTTAGTACATATGGATTTTTCTGAGAACTATGTGTGCAAGTATTCTCAAGAAGTACAGTTTTTTCATTTCGGAGGCTCCAAATCGCAAATTTCTCTACACACAGTGGTAGTGTACTATCTTACACCTGAATCTATAATACAACCAATATCTTTTTGTACACTATCAGACTGTCTTCGTCATGACTCAGCAGCTATATGCGCCCATCTGGAACCCATTTTTGAAGCTATGAGGCCGTTGGTGCCAGTCTTAACAAAAGTGCATTTTCTTTCCGATGGCCCATCAACACAATATAGGAACCGCAAAATGTTTTATTTAATAGGGAACTATCTTTCAACCAAATTGGATGTTGAATCAATCTACTGGCATTATGGGGAGGCCGGACATGGTAAAGGCGCGCCGGATGGAATGGGTGGGTTTTTGAAGAGAACAGCCGATGCTTTGGTGGCGAAAGAGAAAGATATTCAAAATTTCAAAGTCTTCGTCAAAGAAATAAGAGACTTGTCAAAAAATTCAAATTTCAACGATTTCCGAAAATGATATTCTTGGCGTTGACAATTTTCTAGATGACAATTTAACTGTCTTTAAAGGGACTATGACGATCCACATCGTCAAGGGATAAACCAAATATAATACAAGCTCGACGGCTAACATGCATGGAATGCGAATCATGGAAAGAATGCTCTCATTACGGATTGGGACAAATACATTTTGAAGAACCTGAAAGTATCCCTCTTTTTAAATTATGTTATATCCTTTTTACAATTCACTTATAAATTTTTCGTCCTATTATTCTTAATTTTTCTTAGCTCCGAAAATGTCTAAGAGGCGATTGCGTTATCAAGACGTGTACAGTTCTTCTGATAATGAGAATTAAACAAATAATCTCAATAGAAAGCCTGAAAACGTGTCAAACCACTTACAAAAACCATCTGAGCCAAAACTTCACGACTACGTTATTGTGAATATGGAAGGGAAAGAAACTTTTAGACATTATGTAGCATTTATTTTGTGTATCGATGAATGTACAAAAGAAAAAACTGTAAAGTATATGCGTAAGAAAGGTGACAGATTTATTTTCCCCGTACAAGACGATATTTCCACTGTTAATGACGAGGACATTAAATTTGTTCTGAAAACTCCTAATGTTAAAAGAAACATATACACCTTTAACAACGACTTAGAAATGTTTACTAATTTTAATTGAAATTTGGCACTGTATTTTTATGTTTTTCAATAAATAAATATTTAAGTCTTCTCCGTGGTCATTATTGCCACCTCCGTGATAGGTAAATTAGAAATTTTTTTTTTTACTAAAATCAATTTCATTGATTTTTGTTAGTATAATATATGCATTAAGTGTCTAAATTGAGAATCAAATAAATTGTAATATTATCAGAATTTGGTTTTAGAAAATTTTAATATGAAATTGTTACGGTTTGTGGAGAATGACCCATATCAGCTAGGGTAGCTACGCCAAAGAATATATCTCAAGGTAAATCATAAAGTGTTTTTTTAACCATAAAATTTACATATTTTACTAGGTCGTGGTTACATGAAGAGTAATGTTGCTAGACTAAATAAATCACCTATTATTGTAAGAGCTTATGAGTATACTTACTGTGTCCAAAAAGTGTAGTCCGTAAATTCAGGAATTGTTCAGTTCATTCATATTCTTGTAGGTGGCAAAATCGTATAATCTTAAATATATAGGTATCTGTGGTAAAACATAGTCAACAACGACGCCGCTTCACATCAATATACTTGCTATTTCGTTTGATGAAAATTATGCTCATTTTCTGCTTTACTGACTTCACTTTTTGGACAAGGTATAGGTCACTGTTAATAAAATTCATAAAAAAAAAAAGAATCAACCAATTTATAACAGAACTTGATTAGAATTGACACAATACGTGCCAAACAAAATCTAGAACTAAATGACTTATCACATTTTAAGATATTTTACCTATTTTTGTTTTGCTTTTAATATGTATCGGAACCAAAATAATTCGAAGTACATTACATACTACATTAAATGCATTTTAATTGTATTTAATTTAATTTTTTGCAGTTGAAATAAGAGATTTAGCACCCAGTGAATCATCTGCACCGATTGTTACCACAACACCAACTACACAATCAAGTATATATAAACGTATATTAAACGCCTCATGGTAAAGTGTTCTTTGCACTTTTTGTGATGTTTTAAAAGTTGATTTTGGATTAATTAAGATCCATAACTATCCTAAATTATTTTGTGGGGTAAATTTTGTTTGTTAAGATGGAGATGAGTTTATATTTTACGAAATTGTCTCATGATAAAATATTTAACTCAGATCATGTCATAGCTTAGTCTAGTTATGGAAAATTTGGCTGAACGTTGACAGGGACTTTGATGATACGCAATAAGTATCTGTATATTTTATATTGTAGCTCAATATAACAGGCATTATTCGTTTTTCAGGTTACACAGTCTCAACGCCTTCAGCAGAAGCCATTGACTCCTTGGATTATTACCGATCCAGATGGTTCCATACTGAGCAATCATTGTGATTGTGTAGCCGGTCTAGGTGAAAAGGTGAAAAGTGTTCCTCGGACGTAGTTCCCATAAATACCACATCCGTTCAACATTACACTCGAATACTCTACTTATATAATCCACGCTATTTGTTTATGGATACTATTACTTGTTCAAAAGTAGTTGATTAATGAATATATTATAATCAAATAGATAAAGAGATATAATAGTTTCAAATAGATTATAACCATATTAGAAACTAAATCAGTTATTAACTTCTGGATGTGTGTTAAAGTTAAAGCACAGCCGACTTGTTCAAGTATTTCCATCCATTTCTTTATAGTTATAATACGTTTAGGTATTCCATGAAAAAGTTGCAAAAAAGGGTTAAAACCAACGTTAAAACGCAAAAGTTCTGCGAGAGGGATGAAACATATTAACACCCCGTTTTTGAAGGCGTTGAAGACGATGGTGATTTTATAAAAAAATTGCTTTTGTCAAACTTTTATTTTTAATGTATATATTTTAAACTGCTGTGATATTTGTTCCACATTTGATTGTTATAGTATATTGTTTGTTTTGAGACATTCTAGTTTTATTTTTCTGTTTGTGAGTCCGAAATTTCAGAGTTTAAACCATCAATCATATTCAAATTATTTTAATCTTGATTTGTTGAATTTAGCAGTTAAATTCGCAACTAATATTTATATTGGTTGCGTGACGTCCAACACTATCTTATCTTATATTATAGCGTTATTTTTGTGTTAACTGCTAGAATCAATCAAATCAAAAGATTCCAATTTTTTTGGTCAGATTGCTCACTGAAAATGTCCTGTTGGCAAATAGTAAGTCATGAACTAATTTGTTTCGATTTTTTTACTTTTAAAATCTATACTTACTCACACCCACCGTATAAACCTGAGCAGCCGACAGGCATTAATTAGTACAAATTTATTGTTCTAACTATGGTTACATCCATATATGTAGGTTACGTGTCATAAAAGGGAACTTTACGTCCTAGACCGCTAAGATTTTACTCTAGCGGCCTAGCACTGTGAAGTTCAATTTTTTCTTCGCACCATAAATAGTCCAAGAAATTCAACTTTATGAACCAGAATGAAATAGTGTGTGCGTGTGTATGTATATGTGTTACCACGATAGCGCCAAAACTACTGAATGGATTTGGATAAAAATTTGCATGAGTTTAATGCTCCAGAAGAACTGAAAAGGTTTTGGTTGAGATCGGATTACGTTTAGTGCCATTTTGACGCAATTTAATGTTCTTTTCGGCTTCAAAGATCCACCTGGTGGGGAGGTTCAAGCCGCTTCCAGTAGCTGCCCATTTTAGTTTAAGGAAGGGATAAGGAATTCAAAGACTTCACTAAAAGATGTTTGACTGTCTTGTTTACCAACGAGGTTGCATCAATGTGCTCATGGACCGGTCAGAAAAACAATTTTCGAATAGGCGATACTGGAGTTATAAAACTTGTCAAAAGTAGTAAATATTTATATTTAGACTTTTTTATAATGTAACTAATGTCATATTTTAGATGCTGTTAGGCGAACTTTTGCTCATATGACTGATAAAGACTTTGAAATGGTAGTAATGAATTGGTCCGGTTTGCAAACCAGAGGAAAATTAATGAGAAGTATAAGTATTTTTCGACCTCTATTTTTTAAAAATCTTTGTCACTTATATTATAATGTCCCAGCAGTGTAGCATGTCCTACTTCTTAACCTGAACATGTAATACACAACCATTCTCTAAGATAGATAGACAGCGGCTAAACCGAATTTGCCACACAAGCGAATCAGGCAACTGCACTGCTGTATCCCTGTTTAATAAAGGTTTTGACACCTTTGTTGCATTTTCGAAATAATACTGATTTATTTTTTTAACAATAGGCTATGCGGATCAGAACAGATACCTGTTTATTTTGGCCTCTAAAGGCTGTGGACCCGGAGAGACATGATTAGGTTAATAAATTTCATACCTCGCTGTTCATATTAGAGCGTTGCCTGATGTAATATCTGGGTAGTTCTATTAGTTACCATTTATATTTTCTAATTGATATATTTAGTATAAGTGGAATAGGTTGGGTAATGTAATTGTAGACGAGACCTAAAACGTATTATTATTTGGACCACCACACCACATCAGACACGTGGGACAAAGATGAAGGAAATTTCTTTGTATTTACAATATCTGTTATATAATATGTATTCTATACGCACTTATTAGTTAATAACAATTCCGTATGGTTGTAATGTAATTAACAAAAAACATTCAGATGTCTGTAGTACAGAATAGTGGTGTATAAATAGTGTATATACTTTAATAATGCTTAGAAAAAGTATCTGAATTAAAACTGTATTTATTGGCAAATAAGTTTCTTATAATTTACTCCGAAATTCTCTGCTGATGTATTGTCTTGTTTCAGATATGTGTACATGTGCATCGGAGACGACAACATAATAACATAAGTTACTTTCATAATGAATATGTTGTAGGTAGATTTGAATAAATTTATCTGCAAAAAGAAAGTCCATATTTTTATTTATGCAAGAAAGACATTTTTTAACATTTTTAAAGAAAGCCAAATTAATACATATTTTTCTATTAGTATGGTAGTTAATAACAGTGTCAAAATTTAATTATGAAAATAAGAGTAAAATCAAAGTAAATTATTTACATCGATGGAAGCTTTCACAAAATTATTAATTCTTTGTCTGAATGGAAAATAATAATATCGGTAGGTATCTATGTGACTTATTTCTTTGGGTCTTTAATTTTACTTATTTCGTAAAGATCCTAAGGACATTAGATTTTTTAAAGCATCCTCCTATTCCTCTCTGTTTACGCTTCTCATAGTTTTTTTTTCATTACGTTACAAAAATCATCGTTTGTAATATCTGTCAACATTTATTGATACATAGCAACCTTTTATTTATCAATATGTTTAAGACAACAGACATGAATTGTGAGGAGAATGCAGAATTATATGTTTCATATCTAAAGAAGACTACAACTAAAAATGTGTTTGGATGAATTTAAAATTAGCATGGAAATTTTAATAGGTAGTAAAGCGCCAGCAGTGACCCAGTCCATTTTTCTGTTAATTATTATTGCAGAATACTTGCATCAAGAAATAAATATTTCACTATTAGGCTGTATGTGTAATTTTTTTATAGAAAATTACAAAAATAAACCAGTTATTCCAACAGCCATTTGTACAACCAATGTTAAAAGTGTTATTTTTTTGTCACTAATGAGAGGTTTATTAGAAGAGTGAAAAAATATGCTTTGAAACCAGAAGTTGCATGCATACAATTATTTCTACGACCATTAACAAAATTAGGATTAATTTTTTTGATTTCAGTGGGAGAGGTCGCTATTTCAGTTTTATTGTTTTTAATATTGGTATTGACGATGTTAAGTAATAATTAAATTTGTTTAGCAAACGAAATTGTAATTGACAGCTGTGTTTCATAACCGATTTTAACCAAGGCAGTAAATATGCATTTTTCCATATTGAACAAATCTTTTTTTTGCCAATTGTTTAGAATTAGCAGTAACTTTGTGGTTATTTTTAATATTATTGCCATCGTGGTGTAGAAATTTATGGACATTTGTTACTTTTACAGTATGTTGATACATCAAATCAGGATTATAATAAAAAGAATCACAGTTAATGGTAATTCTAAACAACCTGCGAAAAAGCTTTATTATATTCATCAAATGTAGATTTACTGTTTTTGCTGGATTCATAGAGCCTTTATTGGTTTCGTGGATTTACCTCGACTATGAAACGCCAACCACAGCAGAAAATTTTCTACCTTTTTGCCTAGTTAAACAAATACTCTCCAACATTGCTAATAGGGGAACCGAGGGTAATTGTGAACTGGGGTAATGGGGGACGCGCCCAATAAAAATTTGAAATTTACCGCTTTAACCGTTTTGTTTGTTGTGAATCAAGCTTTATCAAGTTTTATTGCGACGTGATTAGGCAGAGAGCTGGTAAGTTCATTTTTATCTTAATTGCACTATTATAAAGTAATGTTTGTTTTTTAACTTAACACCCAAGTTCATGTTTTCGAACACATAAATTGACTAAAAGAAAAAAGTTTGTCATTTAGTGGCAAATTCAATGTCGACAGTTGTTCTGCAATTTTGAGGTTATATGCCACTCCACTGAACCATAAGTTATCATAAACCTGCTTCACATAGGAGCATGTCCACTATTACACTCCAAATTTGAAATATGGGGGTAATGGTGGACATGCAGAGCAAAATTATGTGTATAATAGTGGACGTTTTTATTTATTGCAGAAAAATGCCACGAACATATAAAAGAAAAACTGCAAGGGGAAATTATGACACCAATAGCCTAATTATGGCGTTGTCCGAAGTAAGAAGAGGAAATAGCCTTCGAGATGTAGCAGAGAGATATAGCATTCCGAAATCGACGCTAGGAAAATACAAAGAAGTTCGAGATATTAAAAATATAAAGATAGGTGCTGGCAGAAAAACAATGTTGTCAAAGGAGGACGAGGATGCTTTAGCAACATACTTATATGAATGCGAGAAATATGGGTATGGTTTAACCAGAGGAGAAATTTTGCAATTTGTAAAGGAGTATTGTGAAGATACGGGTATAAATTGTCATGTGTCAGGCCCTGGGAGGGAGTGGTATGAAGGGTTCATGAAGAGACATCCAAATCTATCGGTTCGTAAAGGAGAAAGCATGAGCTCATCTCGATTAAGGAGAGCAGATCCCTTCATTGTGCAGAATTGGTATATGAAATTACAAGGTTTGTACAAAAAATAAAATATTCGGCCTGAAGGTGGTCATCTTGTATTTAACTGTGATGAGACGGGTTTTTCGCATGACCCTAAAGACGTAAAACTTGTCGCCCCCAAAGGACAAAAAAGAGTATCGAAAAATATTGCTTGTTCAGGAAAAAGGAATACAACTGTGTTAGCCTGTGGAAGTGCTAGTGGCGAGAAGCTGCCACCGTTTATAATATTTCGAGGAAAATATGTTTGGCAGAACTGGATCCCTGACAGTGACTACCCAGGAACTCTTTATACCGCTCAGAAAAAGGGATGGATGGAGGGAGGCCTCTTTTATAAATGGTTTAAAGATGTGTTCTTACCTTATGTTAAAACTTTGGATGAAAGAAAAAACAGAAAGGTGGTTCTTATATTCGATGGAGCAGGCGTTCATGCCAGTTATAGGCAAATGTAACACATTACATGCAGCCACTTGACTGCTGCGTTTTTAGTCCAGTTAAGCTAAGGTGGAATAGTGAAATGTTAAAATATAATAGAGATTTCCCGGGAAAAATATTACCAAATGACAAATTTTCAAATAAAATTAAAATCATATGGGAAGAAGCATTCAAACCGGAATACTTAATTTCAGGATTTAAGGCTACTGGACTTTTTCCAGTAAATTTTACAAAATTTCCTGAGGAGGGTTTTGATATAACCAAACTAAAAAGGTTTAAGAATCAAAACAATATAGAAGTAATTTAAGCAGATCCCGCAGGTGCTCTACCAGGCCCTGCCGCTGCTGCTCCAGGTCCGGCTACTGAAAATCCACAACCTGGGCTAAATGCATTTGAGGAGTTTGTCCGAACAAAACTTACTGAAAACTTAAAAAAAACTGCCAGCTGCATCAAATAAGAGAAAGAAAATATCTGAAAATGTGGGAGACCTTCTAACATCTGCAAGCGCACTGAAGATTCTTAAGCATAGAGAAGAAAATGAGTCGAAGAAGAAATCCTCGAAGAAACTAAAAACAAACAAAGGATCACATTCAACCAATGGTAATCCTGTTAAGGGAATGAAAAAAATTATGCAAAGCAAAAATGCGAAACGCCCCAAAAAGAGGCATGACTGCTACATCGTCAGTGTCAGAAACAAGTAATTTTGGAAAGTGAGTTTGAAAAGGAGGACTTGATAGTGAAGAAACTGATCTTGAAGAAAATCTCGAGGGTGAGGCATTTGATATTGAAGAAAATCTCCAGGATGATGTGTCTAATATCGAGGCAAATCTTCAGAAAGAATTAAATTTTGAGACAAATCCTCAGTGAGAAGAATCTAACTTAGAGCAAAATCCCCAGAAACCTAAGATTGGTCACTTCGTAATCGTAGAATTTTTGTATAATAAAAACTCGAAGAAAGAAACTGCTAAAAAATTTGTTGCTAAAATTTTAGAATCAAATGTAAACAATGAATTTGTAGTAAAAGTTGCATGAGGAAAAATCAGATACTTTTGTATTTCCACAAGTTGCTGATCAGTATGTAGTTATGTTGGACCAACTCAAATTTTTGCTTAAAGATCCAAAAATCGACAGAGGTCGACATATTTTCGATAAAATAAAGTTAAACTGATCTTTTTAAATAATGTGTATTCATAAAATTGGATGAGCTGACTAATTTTAACATGAATTTTGTATTTAATTTTTTTTATATCTTAATAACATAACTTTTTTAAATAAAGCTTTAGAAACACGAAACAAAAACTCACTGAATTGTGACTATTTGCGTCATGTCCACAAATACCCACAGATATTATATATAATTTATTAAAGCTTTTAGCGGTCTTGTCCACTATTAATACATATATATATATATTAATAAATTTTCATATTTCCACAGAAAATTAATCACATGAATGTTATATATTTTTAAGGTATTTCATATAGTAGGTTATGTCCCATAACTGTGTTTCATTCGGCTTAACGGTTTATTAGGAAAAAATATGGTTGTCCACTATTGCACGGTCTGTCCACAATTACCCTGGGTTCCCCTAGCAACATTAAAAAAGTAAAACTGAAAAAGTGACGTCTTTCGCACTGAAATCGATAAAAAAATCCTACGTTTTTATGTTCGTAGAAAAACATTTTAAAAATATTAGTTAACTTACTTTAAAATAATGTTAACAGCATGTGAAACTGAAGTACAAAAAATTATTACCTACTTGTATATCAACTGTTTAGGTAATGAAACTTTAAAGTAAAAATGTTGTAAGGTTGATGTTGTAAGTCGTCCAAATATTGTATACTAAAATTTAATTTAATGTTTGTTTTTATGTTCTAACAAAGTAATTTTAATGTTATGTATACATTCAGTTATTGTATGATAAACAGTAATATGATGTTGAATTTTTAACGTAATAAAGGCAACGTTTGTTTGCAGGACATTTGCTATGAGGTAAATGTCATTCTAATGTCGATCAGCTTCAACATATTTGCAACGTTCACATGTTTAGTGGGGTTACAGTGTCTTAACGGTCTCTTTTAGGACCTGCATATGACCAAATAGTCATAAGAATGCAACGCAATATTGTTATACAAAAGTCGTTAAAAAATCGTGACAACTTCTGATACGACTTTCGTACGACCAAATAGTCCTAAAGGTTGAACGCGATTGTCGTAAAACAGTCGTTATATAGTAATTATAAGGTCATAACAATCTAAAATGACTTCGATACGACCTATAGTTTTATCCTGGACATGCGTGTTTGTGAGTCCCATTCAAGCACGACAAAAGAACCGAACGAATCACTGTATATTATGTATATTTTACCTATACGTATGTCTCGTATTCATTGCATTATAATACAGATAAATAAAACGACAATAATCAAACTAGTAAGTATGAAACTAAGTACGTGGTTGTTATTTAAGGAAATCTTAAATATGTAAGTTGATTTTTGGCAATATTATGATGCTAAAACCGCTGGGAATTATTTTTTACTGTAAAAGTGTCGAAGATACTCCGAAAAACCTTGTTCGTCTTCAGAATAATGAAAATTAAAGAAAATTTAATAAATCGAGAAAAATAAAGGATTTTCAGATATCAGTTTCAGAGTGCTAGAACATACACAAATGTATCGAACATAACAGAAAATACGGAAAAAATGTATTTTCTAGGCAAATTTCTATATAATAATTCTGTAAATTAAATTTTAAGTTTTAATATTTTTGCTTTCAAAAGATGGGTGTCAAATTTAGCTGAATTTCCAACAAAAAATATGGCGGGGACTGCTTACTACCTAATAGTTATATATTTATACAAAGCTTTCAATAATGATCACAGGACACGTGATTTTTTAGTTCATCTTTTAGGCTTGTCATGTTTTAGCCATGTCAGAACCTTCCATACTAAGGATATTTTAATTTGTATGTATCTAAGGGTGCGTTTTCAATTATCTTTGCTGACGGTTTTTTTCGACGAAGCTACACGAAATCTCGACGGAACGCACGGTTTAATTGGCTCTGAAACTGAACACGCCCAGCGGAACCAATAAGGCAACGGTTTGTCTATTAGTAAAAATTGGACGACATGATTTAGTTAATGAGAATCACGTCGAATGTTACAGAGTTTCGTGTAAAGATTTATGTCAAGACTATAGAAAAGTATTACATAGTACTACTTTTGTTAATGCATTAAATGAGAGGTATAAAACCGACTTTGACTGGTGTTTGCTTATTAAAATGTTACTTTGGTTTACCGATAAGAAAGAGCGATTCCAATCACTATATTATTGGAAAGAAACAGCTATTAAATTATACGACCCTTCATTGCCAAAATTAGAGTAGATTTTAAAATTTTATTTTTATTGACTAAAATGCGTTGTACCGTTTGTTCTACTGATTTTAACGGCAACGGTTTGGTTTGTCCGAGATGTGTTAATCGTTATTGTAGTAACTGTATGTCGCAAATACGATTGGTACGTGTGTATGGTGGTCGTATGATTTGCTCAATTTGTTTATCTCGTATTACAGGCGTACAAGGTCAAGTAACAGATATAAAAGACGTGATGTCGCCTACCTATCGTAGCAAAAGGAAGTAAAAGATTTAGAAATTAGAGTTTTTAAAGTTTATTAAGGATGTGTGATTTAATCGTCAATTTATTGGACGAAATTAAACATAATTATATTACTAATAATTTTTCACAAATAGAGGCATTACATAGAGATCTTACTTGGCGTTTAGAAGAGGTTGTTTTTAAAAGCACATGGTCATATCAGCCTGAATTTCGTTTTAAAAAATATTTTTCTAGATATATAATTATTTCAGTTCTAGATCTGGAAAAGATTCTATTAGACACTTCGAAACTGTCAATTGATCGACAGCTAGTTATTCGTAGTTCATTGTTGTCTATACAATTTTCTATCCACAAAAGGTTTGCTGAACAATTATATAAACGTATTAAAATATTTAAATTATATAAATATAAACTCGAATCCTTGCTACGATATTTATATAAATTACCGATTTTAACTCGCTCACAGGTAGAATATAAATTTCTGTGGCTATGCTGTACATGTCAGAAAGGGTAAGTTTCTCCACTCTTACGAATGCTCTGGACCCACGGCTCTCTGCTCCGGCTTAAACCAGCTAGTCGTCCGCACATGTTGCCTCAATTCTTTCTCAAAAATAAATAATAAGAGAAAGGAGGTAATATTTAGCGCCGTACAGTCTTCTTGTAGGCATATCCTAACATTTAAGTATTTATTTTAATCTGTAATGTCATATCATAGACGTAGTAGTAGTGTTTTGGTGGATATTGTATAATTATCAGTTCTTTTTCTTTTGAATTGTTTTAATTATTATTTGAGTACTAATCTCTTTTCAGAACTACATAATTTACATCAGTTATCTTCTGGTGAGTAATAATACAGAGAAAAAGAATGTTAGGTTAAGTAATGTTTTTTAAATTTTATTCTAGGCCTGTTTTGCAATGGTTTTTACACTAGAGCAAGATGCCTTCATTTTGATGGTCATTTTCGAAGTGGAACTCGCAACGAAGATGGATCATGGAAGTATTCATTGCAATCATGCATCGAACAATTTATGGAAAAATTTCCTGATGCAAATATTCCATATGACACATTTTCAAATCGTAAATATGTACTCGTTGATCGTTTTACAAAGAAACACTGCCTTTGCAAGGGAAAATCCACTGGTAGGCCAACTGTTTTAAACTGAAGTGGTTATGAACGACGTTCGAGAAAGAATGAATCAAAGCCCGACAAAATCCATACCAAAGTTGTTCGCTCAAACAGGTAGGTACTTTTATACTAAATTTTTTAATTACTGAATACCTTACGTAGCATTTAAATTTAGTTTCTTGAAAATATAAAATATGAATTTCTTTAGTGAAAATTATTATCAACAACTAATAACGATACCTACTAAAACTCTTGTTTATATATAAAACCTGAATGCAAATAAAAAAATATATAAAACTGGGAATCGGTTATCTTCAGATGTCTTAATATACCTAAACGACAAATCAACGAAATTTATTTTTTTTAGGTCTTTCAGTTGGAACAACCCATAAAGCACTCAAAAAACTCCATTTGCATCCATACACACCGTTGTTCAAGAACTATTACCCCCTGATTTTGAAAGTCGAGTAAGATATTGTCGTTGGTTTAACGGAAATATAAATAACAACAATGTATTGGATTTAACCTATTTTACTGATGAAGCGTGGTTCCACTTCGCAGGTTATATCAATAGTCAGAACCACAGGACATGGACTACAGAAAATCCTCACACTTACGTAGAAACAAGTTTACACCCCTTAAAAGTTTTTTTTTATAGCTTTGGGCCAGAGACCATGCAGCCAGTCACACTATGTTAAAATTATCTAACCTAAACAAAATGGAGAAAAAGAGTGAAGAAGAGCAACGAAGGAAAACACAGGGGAAACACGCTTCTCGTCCAGGGGTCTGTCAGGACGGAGCCATCATATTGAAGCATGAACAGATATTTTTAATAAGTGAATCTGTAGCTGTCTTGTACTTATCGCAAGCGAAGAAAAGGTGATCAAGATCGCCGATAACACCACATAGATCACAAAGTTGCGATGTGACTACACCAATTTTATGCAAATGGACGGGAAAGCAGGCATGACCAAATCTTAGTCTAATAATTGTGGTAATATACTTTCGTGGAACGTTTAAACTGTCATGTCAGAACTGTAGCGGGATAGTTGGCTGTATTTTACAAAACATTGTTGAGCTGTTTAAAACGTATTGTTCCCACGTGCGAATCCACTTATTTCTTAATTGAAGCTTATATAAATTGGAGCAATCCGTTAGACACAGTTTGTAATCTAATAGAGTACCATTAATGGCGGCGTCTTTGGCCAAAATGTCAACGTGTTCATTATGTTTTAAGCCTATATGGGCTTTAACCCAGACAAATGTGACGACTTTACCAGTTTGTGCGATATTGTAGACGGCATCTTTTATTTTCAAAATATACGGGTTCGTTTTGTATGAAAAGGAGTCAGTAGATTTAATAGCTGAGAGAACAGAAAGAGAGTCAGATAGAATTATTATTTCCTTTGAGTTTGTTTCTTTGATATAGCTTAAAGCTTTGTAAATGGCAATTGCTTCCAAGGTAAAAATAGAGCAGTTTATGTCAAGTTTGAACTTAATCTCTTTGCATTCAAAGGGAATGAAGAAAGCGCATCCATTACCGTTTTTGGATTTTGAGGCATCGGTGTAAATAAATGTTGGATTAATAAACCGGTCAAGGACATTAAGAAGCATTTTCTCACTAAAAATGGAATTTTCGTTATAGACGGGGATGATAACACTAGGTTTAAAACACATAGACCAGTAATTGATATCATTTACATTAATCCCTTAAAAGTTGGTGTATGGGTGGCAATATCCAGAAGGCGAATTATAGGCCCTATATTCTTTCGTGAAACAATTAATGCCCAAAGGTATCAAACTCTTAGAGCCATTTCTGGCGCAGTTGCATGATGATGAACTGCAAGATGGTTATTTCCAGCAAGACGGCGCTACTGCCCATACAGCAAGAGCTTCACTTGATTTTTTACGGGAGTTTTACGATGACCGATTAGTCAGCCAGGGACTATGGCCTGCACGGTCTCCAGATCTAACGCCCTGTGATTATTTCTTATTTGGACACATGAAGAACAATGTTTTTAAAAATAGATTACATACCATTGACGATTTACAAGAGGCAATAGAAAGAGAAATCCGCTATATTATTGTTGATCAGTTACAAAACGTATTCGAAAATATGAAAGTCCATGTGTGTTTAGAAACTCAAGGCAGCCATTTTGGGCATTTGTTATATTTTTGGCATTTCGTATTAAAATGTATTAATTCATCTTCTGATTTAAATCTCATGTAACAAAAGTTTTTATTATGTAATTTCTTTTATTTACTGTGAATTGTTCGATTTGAATGTTTATATTCATGTTGTCTGTGGAAATTTATTATGAAAATTATTTTGAATTAGGTGTAATAATTTATTTCTTGAGAACATTTTTTTATTTAGATAAAAGGCATCCCATTTAAATTTGCTTTTAATATTAAAAAATTCTTAAATTTGATGAATAAATGAATTATCAAATTTTTTGCCTTTAACTAGAACGCCAATGGATTTAGGGTATTTCTGTTTAGTGCAATACCATCATGTTTAGTTGGTTGTCTATATTTTTGCGGTCACGTGCTCTGTATATGAAACTATTCAACAGTCACATGACTATTTTTTAAATTACTTAAGAGTCGTTGTATACCTTGAAAACCACCATAGAGTCTTATTAGTAGTGGTAAATATAACCGGCTGCTCAGTGGCGTGCATACCGTACACACGTGACTTAATTGCCATCTCATATGACTATATTGTCATACTGCACACTGTAAACTACTTTTGAGTCTTATTTTTATTATTACATTTGCGACCGGCTTTGTGATATGGCAAAACTTGAGAAAACAGGTAAGTACATGTGATATTATATAATACATCATAGATTCGATTGTATTTACAATAGTGCATGCAACAAATATGAAATTTGATGTATCGTTGATGTTGATTATGCTTTGTTGGGGTTATGTGCGGCCAGGGCCGTTTCTAGAATATTTCGCAAGAGTTTTCTAAAAACCGCGTTTTTTGGCTTGTGGGTTCCAAAACAAAAAAAATCAATCGATGCAATTGTAAACGCTTACAAGTTTAAATTGTGGGAAATTAAAACTCATTGACACAAAAAATTATGAAAAATTATTTCTAGATATGTACTTTTTGTGCTTTCTGATCGGCAAATTTTGAAATATATTTGTTGTAGACAGTTGGTATCTTCTGTTAACCGTGACTAAAAATAAACAGAGACAGAAGCTCTAAAATGATGCCATAAAGTAACTACATTTTAGATTTCTCAAAAACTATCAATTAATTTTCTATTTATGTAGTGCTTGTACTTTTATCTTTGGTACAAATTTAAAATATTACTATATACTATTACATGAAATACTGAAATATGTACTAAAATTGAAAGTATTGTCTAAATTGTAGTCCTTTTAACAAACAAGTACGTAGGTATTTTTTAAAGTGCGCAAGGAGGTAAATATTGTACCGTTGTATAAATAAGCCTAATAATAATAATTCATTTTTACTAATCCGAAAATTATAGTTGTTTTCATAGCCAGTGGTAAAAGCAGAAAGAAGAACATTTGAGAAATCATAAAATATATACTAAAATTACCGGGATTTCGTAAATTTTTTGTAATCAAATAATAGAGCTGCACTTCACTATCCAAATTTTTATGGAAGTTTACGATGTAGTGACATACCAATATTTAAACTATAGTTTTTCTCCTTTGATTGCATGATTAGTTATTTGCTTTTCTTGTTCTTTACTAATAACATCAACAGAAATAATAATTTCTCCGAAATATCACACATTATTTTAAATAACCGTAGAATAACTAATCAAACAATAATAGCGAACTCATTTGTTGATTATTTTACTGATATTCCATTCAAAATAGGTGTAGAACAGGGTGAAATTAAAAATAATACAATTTTTCCGCTGAAACAGACAAATAATACGATGTTCTTAGGTCCCGTATCTGAAAACATTGTATTTAACGCAATAATGAATTTAAAAAATTCAAATTCAACTGGGACAGATATGATTTCCTCTAATCTTTTAATAATAATAATAATAATAACTTTATTTTCATACGACATGTTTTACATGCATGGAAAAACGTCAAAAGAAAAAATAACAATACATTGTATATACATTAAAAATATTAATACAGCATGATAATTATATTTATACATTAAAATGCAACAAGCATACAGCACAAAACTTTAATACAAACATTAATAATACGTTAAACAATAAAACAACTTTATTCCGACATTTCAATGTGAGAATTAAAATACTCGTCAACAGTATAAAACGATTTATCTAGAAGATATTTTTTAATGACTTTTTTAAATTTATTTAAATTGTATATTTGCTTTACATTGTCCGGCAGATGATTATATATTTTTAAAGGCATTAATTTCGGTCCATTTGCTGAAAGTGACAAATGATGATTCGGCAATAGAAGGTTATCTTTCATACGTAAATTATAATTTATTTTCCTATCAGAGAAATTTGTCATTTGAGAAATATTTTTTTTTTACATGAATAACACAAGCCAATATGTACAGTGAAAGTACCGTTAGGATGTTTAAATCTTTAAACAACTGTCTACAAGAATGAATCCTATTTTTAAACAACATTGTTCTTATAATTCTTTTTTGTGAAATAAGAAGTTCACTTGCTCTGTTTGAATTGCCCCAACATATGATGCAGTAATTTAAATGTGAGTTCACGTGTGCAAAGTAAAACATTCTAAGTATTTCCATACTTGCCATTTTGTTATTTAAAAATTCGATATGAGCAGACCATTTTAGCTGACCATCGACTTTAAGACCTAAAAATTTTATGTCTCTATTTTCGTTAATTGATTTGTTATTTAATTTTATAAGAAGACTGTAATTAAGCTCTTTGGTAGAAAATGTCATAAGTTCAGTTTTCTAAAATTTAATACAAGTCCGTTATTAACACTCATTTCCTTGACTAAATTGGTGCACGTGTTGGCTTTATCAACTAACTGTTCAACATTATCTGCCGCAATAACGACAGCGTAATCGTCTGCAAAGAGAGAACCTAAGGAAATGTCAATTTTGTTGCTAATGTCTATATCGTTAATAAATATAAGAAACAATATGGGTTCAAGAGTGAAACCTTGTGGAACCCCATTTGGTACTAACCTTTTCTCTGACACAAAAGCTGAATTATTATGTTTTAGTAAGACTTGTTGGTGACGCTTACCAAGATAGCTCGCTATCCAATTTAGAAGAGCTCCTCTTATTCCATAATTTTCCATTTTCCCAAGTAGTAAATTATGATTCACCGTCTCGAAAGCACGGGTGAGATCAAAATAAATACAGACAACTTTCATTTTGTCTTCTAAATAATCTATAATAAAATTATACATACTTAGTAATGCGTCTTGTGTGGAAAGTCCACTTCTGAATCCATATTGGTTTTTTGTTAATATATCATATTTGTTCAGAAAGTTCACTAATTGGGTTGCAAAGGACATTTCCAGTAATTTGGAAAATGCTGACAAGAGTGAAATACCCCTGTAATTAGACATTTTATCTCGTTCATTTTTTTTATAAATAGGTATGACTAAAGATTATTTTAAAATTGTAGGAAAGGCGCCTTTTTCAAATGACAAATTAATAATCACCGATAAAGGATATTTGATAACATCAGCTACTTGTAATAGGAGTGAACTAGGAACACCATCAAAACCCGTCGAATCTTTTTCCGAAATTTTTAATAAATAAATTATTAATATGTCCTTAGGTAATATTGGTGTTAAAAATAAATTGTTCGTGTGGTTAGGTATTGTATTATTCATGTATTTATCCGCGGGTGTATCACATATTATATCTGTGATTGAATTTATAAAGAATTTATTAAATTCAGAAGCAGCAACATTTAAATCTTCTATTAGTTTACCATCATAGTTAATAAATTTCTGAGGGAGAGGTTCACGTTCTGATATATTTGTATTATTTCTAATTATTCCCCAAGCAGTTGCTGATTTATTGTTGGATTGTATCATTTTTGTGTTGTAATAATTTTCTTTTGCCGTTTTAATGTTATTTTTATATCTTCTTTTTAGTTCTGCATATATTACACAAAAGTTAGGATTTACGGAATTTTTTTGTACTTGATAAAGCTCCCTCAAAAATTTACCTTGACTAATTAATTCACTTGTCACCCAGCCTTTATCTTTAGTTTTTTTAATATTATTTTTGCATTTTATTCTCCTAGTAGGAAATGCCTTTTCCATTGAGCTAATAAACTTTTCGAAAAAGTATTCAAAGGCTTCATCTACATCATCATAAGTGCCAACTTCATCCCACTCCTCATGTGAAATAATATGTTCAAAATAGGCAATATTATAAGGATTTTTAAAATCTTTCTTAAATAAGTGTTTGTTTTCTCTTTTCATTTGCATTTCTACCTCTAATGTAATTTTTTGCATGGAATGGTCTGATAAGTCGTTTACAATGTTTTCAGGTGATAGGTCATTAACTGCTACATTTGTAAATATATTATCAATCACAGATGCTGAGTTACCCTGTATTCTTGTATAATTACTGAATATTTTATGAAATCCAAAAGATAAAAATAAATTACACAGTTCATTTGCTTTTTTGTTACCAATATTTGGATCTAGATTTATGTTAAAATCGCCACATAAAAATGTCGGAACATTAACCTTATTTTTATTAAGAATTTTTTCTAAGCAGTCAAAAAAACATTCACAATCGCTATTGGGAGATCGGTATACACAAGTGATATTTAAGACTAACTGATTGTTTGACAGTATATCTACACATGCATATTCGAATGCAAAGTCAACTTTCGGTGTATTATTTTTTTTTACTTTAAAGTCTAACTTAGATTTTACAAAAATAGTTACGCCGCCACCCACGGTATCAGATCTACAATGATAGTCAACTAACTTATATTTATTAAGTCGAGTCAATGAAATTTCTGTCGTTTTCAACCATGTTTCGGTCAAGCAGATGATATCTGGTGCTACGTTTGATTACCAACTCGCATTGACATGGTCAACTTGTCAATTCAAGATATCCTCAGGTCCCGATAACACTCAGATCACCTTACCACCTCGGCTAATAATCCTCCTCTCAGGTTTTGGGTTCCCGAGTTCAACAAGTGAACTGGGCCTATTAATTGGACCTAGGTTAAGAAAAATAAGAAGTTATTAAAAGTTCCTGTCGATAGGTAAATTACCAAGTGGTTTATTATAACAGAAATAATAACAAATCGTTATCGAGTTCAAGGAATTTTATTTACATAGACATCAGGTATTATAAGTGAATCTAAATGTTCAAACTAACCTTTAGGAGGTGGAGTTACAACTGTACCAAACAAATTTTCAAATATACAATAAGGTTATTCCGTTACTTTACAGAATAAAAAAAAAATAAATAAATACCCAATTGATAAATGAAATAGAACAGGTAATATCACTTACACCAGATGCAATTGCACTTAGTTTACATAAGGTCCTTAATAATCCCCATATTTACACTATAGCTAGACCTATAGTCTAGGTTCATAAAATGTGTGGTTACACAATACAGTTAAAACAACTTTGTTTCAAAACAAAGTAAACAATTAATTACTTACAAGTACTAATGTTTATCAACCAACTTGGGTTGTATTATATATAACCATCTAACAATGAAAATTTTAAAAAAGTGAATTTTGAACAAATAAAAAAAATAAAACTTGAATAACTTATCTTATTATTCCAAGGAGTAGTAAGGTAATATGCTTGTAACCTCCATGTGAATCCATAAAAAAAAATGTACCAGAACCCCTGCAGCTAATCCAAATAAAATTTTAACCCGAACCTCGAACTCCTAACTCCATCTATACGAAATCTTGCTGACTCCTATACATCGGTCTCTCCACGTTCCTCATTGATGATGTAACCAGTTCTAATTTCGCAGACTACCCCAAATAAAACCAGCATAACCGACATAATCCGGCATCGACCCAACATAGACCCAACATAGACCGCCTAAAAGTTACAATAACCATTAATCTCTAAACGACATCAAGCACATGTTAACTCACCCTTTCCATGTAGGGCGTTTTCAATATGAGTACTCCAAATCCAGCAAAAGCTGACGATATTTCAAATATCCTATTTACGGCGAAGAACCAATCCCAAAAATTACAAATTATATGATGATGATACACCATTCCCAAGATTAATTTGGATTAAAAATTATTCTTCTGCCAGCACAACATATAGAAAATGGAGGCACGTCTATATTGCTCCAGCAGCCACAACGAAAGAGAGAGAAGGAAGTTCGAAGTTACCAACGAATGCAACATGTGGCTTTTCAAACCAAGCGCAAGCGCTGCCAGCAGACCGGTATAACGTCTGTTCAATTCGTAGCCTGAAAGTTATTAGGGTCTGTTCGATTAACAAATAATAATGCCAACTAACAAATTATTCAACCTACAATGAACTATTCAAATACGACTTGTTTAATGTGATAAAGGAAAAGTTAAAGATTGAATTTTAAAAATACTACAAGTGAATTTATAGAAACAACTTTAATTGAAATATCAAATTAACTGATCAGAACAGAACTGAACCAATGGTCTCACAACCAATAACTAATTGAATATACTTAGCAAGCAATGACAGCTAGGTTGACAACAGAAACTTAACCTTCACTAGAAATTGAACATTACAAAGAATAAACCGTAATAATTGTATACTATTGAATACTACAGTAAGTACTCGAAGTAATACGTTAATTATCCCGACATTTACAGTGCTACGATTGTGGTTATGTGGTAGTTGCTAACATTTTTCAATGTTCCAGGTACTCTAGACAAGACAACGAAACTGCAAGAACTAGATGACATATACCCCATTATATAACCGACACAAACCTAATTCAATATTAGGCATGTATAATGTACAGGTAGGATACTCTTTGTTTATGATATACAAAACTAATGTTCGCTTAATCTTTTCAGAGCCAAACATGCCAGTCAAAGCTATACCTTGCATAAACTAGAAGCTATTAGTAAACTAGGGTACGACTTCTCAGTAGTTGAATGTTTAATAGTTAAACTCTGTCAAGACAAATACAGCGTAAAGAAAAATACACAAGGTTTTCTATTAATAATGGAAAATGGATACGAAATACAAATAATAAAACAAACAGTGCAAGCTACATTTAATGTGTGAATTAAAGTGACAATTATATCCTTTTATTTTTAGTGTTGACTACTGTTGAATTTGATTATTAAAATTTAAAATTACAAGGAATGTTAACGACTAAATTTATTCGGCTAAATAAAAATGATCAACTAAAATGCTATTGATAAGTGACTTTCTTTTTATCTGGTAAAACCAATGCGAAATTTCATACTTATATTTGCCATGACAAAATCAAACGTAACATCACTCCCCTTTGGTCTGGTAAAAAAAAATCGAAGATTTTTTTTTTCCTAAAGAAGTAAATCGAAACGCAGCTTTAGCTTTGCAAGAAAATTAGAATTGTAACAAAAAAAAAAATTACTGGTTTCACACCGAAATTACAAGCATTCTGACGCTAAACGTCAAGAGTCTTATCAGGTTTCAGATCTTTGACATGCCAAGTACCTTTAGATATGCCATCATTGTCCTCCAACTCATATACATTTATACCAAGTTTTTTTTTGATTTTAAACGGACCAGTATATTTCTTTCCTAACTTAGCTGCATAATTTTTAGCGGCACTTGATAAACTATATTCTTTTTTCCATACCAAATCTCCTACTTTAAATTGAACAGGTCTATGCCTTAGATTGTAATTATGTTTAGTTTTTTCATGAACTAATTTTAACTTTTCTTTTACCATTTTACGAAGTTCAATTAATTTACGTTGTCTAGATTGTGAATTACTAGGAATATCGTTGTTTTCATTTTCAACATTAACACAATTTGATTTTTCTCTTATTTGTTGATATTCCTTACCATTCGTAATCATCTCATTACCAAAATTAACCAAATAAGGGGATTCTTGTGTTACTTCATGTTTAGCCGTTCTGTAAGCACAAGCAAGTTTAGACAAATGTACATCCCATTTCTTGTGATTATCCCCAACATAGCTAGATATCATAGTTTTAATTACTCTGTTTGCTCTTTCTGTGAAATTTGGCTCTGGATGATACAAAGGATTAAATAATATTTGGACATTATAGTCTTTCATCAGTTTTTTAAATTCTTTGCTCGTAAATTGAGAACCATTGTCAGTTTTTATGTACTCAGGTACACCAAATAAATGAAAAACTTGC
Source organism: Leptura quadrifasciata (assembly GCA_963675555.1). Lineage (NCBI taxonomy): Eukaryota > Metazoa > Arthropoda > Insecta > Coleoptera > Cerambycidae > Leptura > Leptura quadrifasciata. The sequence goes on from OY776680.1 coordinate 65,912,093, forward strand.
TCTTCTATAATTCTCACTATACTGGTGGCAATAGCTTTACGTAATGGAAACATAAGAGTAAATTTACTAAAATAGTCACATATCACAAGAATATATTGATGACCTTTTGAACTACGAGGTAAAGGTCCTATTAGATCAGTAGCTAAATATTGCCAACATCGGTCTACTCTGGGTTTATTTCCCATTTCCCCTGCTTTACGTTTCTGTTCAGGTTTTTGTTCGGAGCAACTTCTACATTTATTGATATATCTGATAATATCTGACTTTATGCCAGGCCAAAAATATTTAGACAATATACGATGGTAGGTTTTAAAAATACCTAGATGTCCTCCAGTGATAGGATTATCATGGAAAGTTTTCAGAATTTCGCTACGTTTACTTTTAGGTAAAACCAATTTCCAATTAGATAGCTCATTAGAATCTTTGCCCACATGCTTATACAAATGTCCATCCTCAGACAATCGAAAGTTAGGATACTTTAAAGGATTTGAATGGATTTTTTCAGTCATTTTCATATACCAAGGATCAAGATCATTTGGTTTTAAATTAATCAAAGATATTTCTGGAGTAGCGCGAGAAAGACAATCGGGTACAACGTTTTGTTTACCTGGTCTGTGAACAATAGTAAAATTATGTTGTTGTAATCGTAAAGCCCATCTACCTAAACGACCTTGTGGGTTTTTTAGATTATTCAGCCAAATTAAACTGTGGTGGTCAGTAATTACTGTAAAGTGTGTTCCCTCCAGATAGCATCGCCATTTTTCTATACTCCAAATTACAATTAAACATTCAATTTCTGTAATAGTAAACTTACGTTCGTTTTTGGTTAATGACCGTGATAAATACGAAATTACATGTTCTTTGTTATCGTAAAATTGACTTAGTACTGCGCCTATTCCATGAGAACTACCGTCACACTGTATTATAAACTCGTAATTAAAATTTGGGCAAGCCAGTATTGGTGCACTAATAAGTGAGTTTTTTATTATAGAAAAAGCTTGTTCACACTCAGGTGTCCAGATAAATTTGGCGTTTTTCCGTGTCAAGTTAGTAAGAGGTTCAATTATACTAGATAAATTAGGAATAAACTTGCGATACCAAGAAACCATGCCACTAAGTCTACGGATTTCTTTTGGAGTTTTTGGTCTTGGAAGATTTACAATAGCACTGACTTTTTCTGGATCTACATGAAGACCATCTCTATTTATTACGTAACCAAGAAATTTAAGTTCGCTACAACAAAATCTACATTTGTCTCTATTTAATGTCAAATTGGCTTCTTTTAACCGATAAAAAACTTCTTTTAAAATTGTTAAATGAGATTCAAAATCTGGAGTTACAATTACAATATCGTCTAAGTATTTGAATACATAAGGCTCCAATTCAGGACCAAACAACCTATCTACCAAAAATTGAAACGTCGCAGGAGCGTTAGTTAACCCAAAAGGCATTCTTGTAAATTGAAATAAACCTCTACCAGGAATTGTGAAAGCGGTATATTTTTTGCTGTCTTCTGACATTTTTATTTGCCAGTATGCACTTTGAATATCTAACGTGGTGAGATACCTTGCGTTACCTAATTTATCAAGAATTGAACTTATTCTTGGCAATGGATATGCCCATTTTTCTGATACTGAATTTAGCTTACGAAAGTCTACACAAAAGCGATATGTATTATCTTTTTTAGGTACCATCAATATAGGTGAACTCCAACCGCTAGTACTTTTTTCAATTACCCCTAAGTCTAACATTTTTGTAATTTCATCATCAATTTTCTTTTGCATAAAGGGGCTCACAGGATAATATCTAGATTTAATTGGTGGATTATCGGTGTTAATGACATGTTCAACTAATGAGGTACATCCTACTTTGATATCTTTCGTTGCAGTAAAATAATTGTCTATAATTTGGTTCAAAATTTCCCTTTGATTAAGAGTTAAATCATCAGCAGTTTGTATAGAATTAAGATGCAAATTTGTATTGATTTCATTACCAAAGTACCATTCACCTTTTCTTAAGTCTGGTATTAAATTCATTTTAATCCAAAATACAGTACCTAACACTAAATTATGACGTAATTGCGGTATAACATAAGCTTTAAAAATGTGAACTTTATTTTTTAATTTAATTGGAATCTCCATATAACCAATACAATCCAATTCTTGATTATTAGCAACAGTGCAAGTCATATCTTTTAGAGAATGCAGCTTAACTCCGAGGTTATGTAGTAACATTAAGCTTTTATCATTTATGAATACGTTATTTGCTCCCGAATCTAATAAGCCTTTTATTTCCCAGTGGTAAATTGAAATCGATACATAAGGAGACTCTCCTTCAGTAGCCTGATCAAGTACATAGTCTAAAATTGGTTTGCTAAATTTATTGTAATTTTCTATTTCTAAGTTTGTACAAGAATATTCGAAATTGTTATGAAAATGTTTTGAATTGAAAAAATCTTTTAGATTCAAATCATCGTTTTTAAAATTAGTATTGACCGATGACTCTTCTGAGACCAAAGCTCGGTCTACACTTGATCTCTGCGGAAGTTTCCCTGAGGTCTACATCTAATACAGTCATTACGTGTATAACCTACTAAACCACAAGTACAACATGTTTTGATTTTTACTGTGCAATGTTTAGCAAAATGGTTTACTCCTTTACATTTATAACACACAATATTTGGCTTTACGTTTACATTTCTACTACTATTCGGTGATCCAGAATGAAATGATTCAAATCTACTAGCCCTGCCATCATAAAAGTTATTATTACGAGAACCTAAATCTCTATTTTCGGTGGTTCTACCAAATCTATCCCTATTTATTGAAGAATCTCTATAAAATCTCTCCCTACTATTGTTTCTGCAACGATCATAATTGTCTCTCTCTCTACTGTCATACTTTCCATATCTCTCGTTACTTCTATTACCTCTTTCTAAACTTCTATTATAATCTCTATCTCTACTACGATTTCTAAAATCATTCCTGAAATTTCCATCCAAATTTTTTTCTCTACTTCTACTGTTATCTCTTACTCTATTAAAATCTCTATTTCTATTTTCTAAAGATAAATCCCTATCATACCTACTAAAATTATCCCTATTTACAAATTTTTCTCTGCTATTACTCCTATATCTATCTACAGAGTTTTCCCTACTATGCCTATGTCTATCTACAGAATCTTTTCGATTTGTCTTACATCTATCCACTGAATTTTCTCTATTATACCTATTTGATTCTTTTTTACATGGTGAAGTTTCATTTCCTCTTAAAACTGAATTACTATCATTATGTTCTTTGAAAGTTACCTGTTTCTCCAACTCTAAGTTATCTAATTTCTTTTTAATTTGGGCTTTATTATCTTGATACTGTAAATCAATTTCGATAGACTGTTTACTAGTAGAGGGGGGAACAAAATTTAATATATTTCTATTAGTATCCTCAATACGTCTGCCTAGTTTTATTAAGTGATCGAGAGAAGTGATATCTTCGACAAGATCTAGTTTGCTTTGATATTCAGGTCTAATTCTTTCCCGAATTATTTCTAATTTAATGCTTTCATCAACCCGTACTGATAATCTACCAAATAAATTTAACATGTATGCCACATAAATTGCTACGGATTCAGTACTACCCTGAGTTCTAGCTTTTATTTGTTCCCAGATCTTTTTGTTACCATCCCTAAAAAATTCTTCTCTAAAGAGATTGCAAAGTGAATCCCAATCATGAGCTTTATGTTTAACTGCTCTATAGTAAACTCTAGCCTCATCTTCAAAAAGTTCTGCGCAACTTTTAAAAAGCTGCTGTTTAGATATGTTTCTAGCCTCACAAATTTCATCGACTCTTTCAAAGAAGGCGTTTAAACTTAAAGAATCTGATTTCCCAGAAAATTTTAAACCCCAAGATGTGATATTTAATTTTTGTTCTAGATGTAAGTTATTAAACATTTCTGTAACTTGAGATTCATTATTACTGTGAGCGTGGCTTGTACTTTGAATAGGTGTAGAAGATCTTTCGTTTATATTTAATATACTTTGATGAACAGCTAACGGTACAGCTAAGTCACCGATTTTTTGTTGAAATGACTTTTGTTTACTTTTAAAATCAGTTAAGTATTTTAATGCTGATGTTAATATATTTGATTTAGATACTGTTTCATCTTTCCCCGAAGGTACAATTCTCTCGATTCTTCCTAAAACATGTGCTATTTTGGATTTTAATTTTCTAATGATAGTATTAGTAAAGTCTTCCCATAAAAGTTTTTCAATTTCCTTTAATTTATCCTCACAAATTTTTATTTCCTCATCAGATTTAAAAGTGTATTCAGTTTTAAAACTATGACCCTCGTTTTCCAAAATAAACAGCTCTCGTAATGTTTTAGCTAAGTCTTTACTAGTGCCTTGAGGCGTTACTCCTCTTATGGAAATTTCATACTCTAGTTCTTCTTTTAGTAACCTATCTGGTTCTATTTTCCACATTTTTCTTATGTTTTATTAAAATGGATTTTCAAAGATATTAAATTGCTCCCAAAATTTGGAAAGAAGAAAAAAAACACAATCAATAACAATTTGCAAAACGTAAGGTCAAATTTGATTTATAAATATTTAGCTTGGATAATGAATTTGGTAAACAACAAAAAAAAATCTGAAGCGAAATATGGCAATCTGTACAAGCACTGGACAAGAATCAAATAAAATGATAAATCTTTCTAAGCTTGGTATAAACTAGAATTATGCAGCCAAATTTTGAAAGAAAATAAATATACATATATAGTTACCCAGTTGACGTTTGAGTTACCTGTTGGAGGTTCAATATAGCTGACTAAAAGTAGTTGGAGTTGGTTATAATTATAGTTGGGCGCCAAACTGCTACGTTTGATTACCAACTCGCATTGACATGGTCAACTTGTCAATTCAAGATATCCTCAGGTCCCGATAACACTCAGATCACCTTACCACCTCGGCTAATAATCCTCCTCTCAGGTTTTGGGTTCCCGAGTTCAACAAGTGAACTGGGCCTATTAATTGGACCTAGGTTAAGAAAAATAAGAAGTTATTAAAAGTTCCTGTCGATAGGTAAATTACCAAGTGGTTTATTATAACAGAAATAATAACAAATCGTTATCGAGTTCAAGGAATTTTATTTACATAGACATCAGGTATTATAAGTGAATCTAAATGTTCAAACTAACCTTTAGGAGGTGGAGTTACAACTGTACCAAACAAATTTTCAAATATACAATAAGGTTATTCCGTTACTTTACAGAATAAAAAAAAATAAATAAATACCCAATTGATAAATGAAATAGAACAGGTAATATCACTTACACCAGATGCAATTGCACTTAGTTTACATAAGGTCCTTAATAATCCCCATATTTACACTATAACTAGACCTATAGTCTAGATTCATAAAATATGTGGTTACACAATACAGTTAAAACAACTTTGTTTCAAAACAAAGTAAACAATTAATTACTTACAAGTACTAATGTTTATCAACCAACTTGGGTTGTATTATATATAACCATCTAACAATGAAAATTTTAAAAAAGTGAATTTTGAACAAATAAAAAAAATAAAACTTGAATAACTTATCTTATTATTCCAAGGAGTAGTAAGGTAATATGCTTGTAACCTCCATGTGAATCCATAAAAAAAAATGTACCAGAACCCCTGCAGCTAATCCAAATAAAATTTTAACCCGAACCTCGAACTCCTAACTCCATCTATACGAAATCTTGCTGACTCCTATACATCGGTCTCTCCACGTTCCTCATTGATGATGTAACCAGTTCTAATTTCGCAGACTACCCCAAACAAAACCAGCATAACCGACATAATCCGGCATCGACCCAACATAGACCCAACATAGACCGCCTAAAAGTTACAATAACCATTAATCTCTAAACGACATCAAGCACATGTTAACTCACCCTTTCCATGTAGGGCATTTTCAATATGAGTACTCCAAATCCAGCAAAAGCTGACGATATTTCAAATATCCTATTTACGGCGAAGAACCAATCCCAAAAATTACAAATTATATGATGATGATACACCATTCCCAAGATTAATTTGGATTAAAAATTATTCTTCTGCCAGCACAACATATAGAAAATGGAGGCACGTCTATATTGCTCCAACAGCCACAACGAAAGAGAGAGAAGGAAGTTCGAAGTTACCAACGAATGCAACATGTGGCTTTTCAAACCAAGCGCAAGCGCTGCCAGCAGACCGGTATAACGTCTGTTCAATTCGTAGCCTGAAAGTTATTAGGGTCTGTTCGATTAACAAATAATAATGCCAACTAACAAATTATTCAACCTACAATGAACTATTCAAATACGACTTGTTTAATGTGATAAAGGAAAAGTTAAAGATTGAATTTTAAAAATACTACAAGTGAATTTATAGAAACAACTTTAATTGAAATATCAAATTAACTGATCAGAACAGAACAGAACCAATGGTCTCACAACCAATAACTAATTGAATATACTTAGCAAGCAATGACAGCTAGGTTGACAACAGAAACTTAACCTTCACTAGAAATTGAACATTACAAAGAATAAACCGTAATAATTGTATACTATTGAATACTACAGTAAGTACTCGAAGTAATACGTTAATTATCCCGACATTTACAGTGCTACGATTGTGGTTATGTGGTAGTTGCTAACATTTTTCAATGTTCCAGGTACTCTAGACAAGACAACGAAACTGCAAGAACTAGATGACATATACCCCATTATATAACCGATACAAACCTAATTCAATATTAGGCATGTATAATGTACAGGTAGGATACTCTTTGTTTATGATATACAAAACTAATGTTCGCTTAATCTTTTCAGAGCCAAACATGCCAGTCAAAGCTATACCTTGCATAAACTAGAAGCTATTAGTAAACTAGGGTACGACTTCTCAGTAGTTGAATGTTTAATAGTTAAACTCTGTCAAGACAAATACAGCGTAAAGAAAAATACACAAGGTTTTCTATTAATAATGGAAAATGGATACGAAATACAAATAATAAAACAAACAGTGCAAGCTACATTTAATGTGTGAATTAAAGTGACAATTATATCCTTTTATTTTTAGTGTTGACTACTGTTGAATTTGATTATTAAAATTTAAAATTACAAGGAATGTTAACGACTAAATTTATTCGGCTAAATAAAAATGATCAACTAAAATGCTATTGATAAGTGACTTTCTTTTTATCTGGTAAAACCAATGCGAAATTTCATACTTATATTTGCCATGACAAAATCAAACGTAACACTGGTAGTTTTAAAGATTCTAATAATATATAAAGTTCATCAATTTTGTTGCGCATACTTCTTATATTTAAATGACAAATAGACAGTTTTATAGTATTAAATTTATATTCATTATTAATAGAAGGACACTCATCGTTAAATGGTGGTTTATATGTCCTATTAGACTGAGAAAATGACTGATTGGGAAGGGATGATTTCAGATGCGAGACTATTTTCATTCTAGATGGTGAGGCGTGTTTAATATCTTCTGTTGAATCTCGTATTAGTATATTTTCTGTTGTCCTGGAATTTTCTATTGCGGTTTGGGTAAAAAAACTGAAAGTCTTTTATTATTACACCATCAGGCCAGAAGGAGGAAGAAAAAAGTGTGTCAGATAGTTCACTACGCGCTCCAATTTTAAATGAGTAAGCTGGTTGTCCGTTTCTTTGTAGAGGTTCTACTATAAACTGATTACCAGGGCATTTTACTTCAAGATAATTTTTAATGTCTTCTGATTTTTCATCAGGTTCGCATTTTCCTAAGTACAGCCATATTTTTCTTTCGCTACCACCAAATGATGTTTTTTTATTGTTTTCATTTTTTGCCGTTCCTATAATAACTTTTTTTGATTTGTTAATATTCATTCTAGTTGGAGATGCATGAATTTGCGCTTCTTGGCGTTTAGATATTTATCTAAATCGTTTATCGACCTTAATAGTTTTTGTTGGTGATAAGTTTTTATCAATAACGGTCTCGATTGATGATAAAGAACTACTTGACTCGTTTAATACATTTTCAACCAATAACTTATTTTTATTGACTTTGTTGAATTCTGAATTTATTAAAAACTTGACGAGTTAAATATTTGATTCACGTAGGTTTTTTATTTCCAACTCTAGATGCGTCATTTTAGTTAACAACTCGGATGTATGATTTTCCACTATTTTGTCCACTATGTTATGGAACAAGTCACTTTTTTTTTAAAGTTACTGTGAACTACCTTACGTATCCTTTAACTTTTCTTATTAATTTGTCCTTTAAAAAGGGTATTTTTCCACAAATATTTAAAACAGCACGAATTGTTCCGCTGCATAAAAAAGGAGATAAGGCCAATATTGAAAATTATCGTCCTATTTCGCTGCTTTGTTCCATCTCCAAGGTATTGGAAAAAATTAAATAGTACATTTTTTAACATATAATAATATATTACATAACGCGCAACATGGCTTTAGGAAAAGCAGAAATACGCAGCTATAACACGGTTCATCGAAAAATTATATTCATTTTTAGATGATAATAAAAAATGCATAGGATTATTTATGGACTTGAGCAAGGCATTTGACTTAGTCAACCATGACTTGCTTAAGGAAAAACTTCAGAATTATGGCCTTAGGGGAAGGGTATATGATTGGTTAACTTCTTATCTTTATGATAGGAAGCAGGTTGTAGTGATAAATGGCGTGCAGTCTAAAGAAACTAAAAGTAGTATTGGTGTTCCCCAAGGATCCATTTTAGGGCCTCTGTTGTTTTTGATATTTGTGAACGATCTCCCGGATATAGGGAACTGTGCAAGTAACCTAACCATGTTCGCTGACGATAACACCTATTTGAGCATCGAATCGTCTATTACAGACGCAGTCACTGAGTTGCAAAGTATGATTATTAGGTTTAATAATTGGTTTACTAAAAATAAATTGTGTCTTAATACTTCAAAAACAGTCTTTATATATTTTACACCTAGAACATATACAATTAATGAAAGTCATTGGTTACGTATTGGCAATAAGTCGATAGCTCAAGTGCAAAACACTAAATTTCTTGGATTACACATAGACAACATGCTAAATTGGGATATACATATCGAAAATCTTTGCAGTAAACTTTCATCCTTATGTTATGCACTTCTTAGGCTAAAAGATATTAGCAATGAGTCAACTTTGTTGTCATTTTATCATGCTCAATTCGTATCACGTTTACGGTATGGTTCATTGTTTTGGGGCGCATCTACTCATTGAAACAGAGTTTTTAAAATACAGAAAAGAGCACTTAGAATTTTGGTCGGTATATCCCAGAGAATGTCATGTAAATCATTTTTTAAAAAGTTAAAACTTCTAACTCTGCCGTCTATATTTATCTATGAAATATTGATTTATGTAAAGAGTAATCTAGATGAGTTCGCACTGAACAGTAATTTCCACAGCTATGAAACAAGATCGGGATCCTTATTGTCAATTCCAGGTCATAACTTGTCATTGTAGGAAAAAAGTCCTAGTTATATAGGTATTAAATTATATAACAAGTTAATGCCTGATATTAAAGATTTAGAGAATATTAAATTGTTTAAGAAAAAACTGCAAATATTTTTACAGGAGAATGTTTTTTATAGTATTTTAGTATCTTAATAACTGATATACCTATTTCATATTTTTTTTAACAACTTCATAATGCTCTTTCTTGCTGTTTTCTATTATTATAATGAGCTTGCTTTGATTTCCTTGCACATTTTAATTTTATTTTGTTCACTTGTCATTTATATTCTATACCTTTACTTTTTTAAGGCAAAACTGAAAATAGTTTTGTGAGATATGTTTTCTATAATATTTTGAACATCTTAATTACTAATACACCTACCTCATACATTTTATTTTCAACTTTTATGTAACACTATATAGTGTGCTTCTTGTTGTATTTTATATTTATTTTGGGTTATTTCTTTGTCACTATTGAATATTTTAGTTTTATTTGTTTGTTTGTCATTTATGATTCATATGTTCGCTATGTTGTGGAATGTTACAAATTGTTAACTTATTGTCCCTGTATTTTCTTTTCTCTGACTTTTCCTATACTATGTACATAGTCTACTGGAATGAATAAATTTTACAAAAAACCAGTCACCTTACTCTGTGGCTCAGACCCAGGAGAGCTGGTAATACCAATAGCCACTCCCCACGCCCGTGGGGTGAGTGACTACCGGGTCCGCGAGTCGTGTGCCCTGAGTAGACGCAATGAACCGAGGATGACAGCCTTCTGCATTCTGCCGGTATGATCTTTAGTTCTGAAAGCAGCGTCTGTCTCATTCCACCGAGGGCTCCTATAATCAGTACCACTATTTTAACAGAATGGCCTGGATAAAGCCTGCGGAGTTCGAAGAGCAAATCTCGATATTTTGTCCGTTTTTCCTCCTCTTTCAAGACAATGTTGCTCTCAGCGGGAGCTGAGAATTCCACGACATACATTGTCTTGAGTTGGTGGTCGAGGAGTACTATGTGAGGCTTGTTGGCTTGTATTTGCCTGACGGTGGGAAACGAGTAGTTCCAATAAATTAGGCACTTCTCATTCCCCACAACGGACTCAATATCCCCCGGAATGTAAGGCAGCACTGGTGTTTCGTCTATCCCATACGAGTGCCTTAGATGATAGTAAAGCACTCGTAATGCTGCGTTGTGTCTATGAATATAGGCCGAGACTGCGTATGTCGGGCAAGCCGACAGTAAGTGCATTACAGTCTCCGGCGCCCTGCGGCAGGCCCTGCAGCTGACATCAGGGACCTCCATACCCATGACACGACGTCGATAGACGAGAGTGTTAAATACACCATCCTGGCAAGCCATTATGAATCCCTCGGTCTCAGACTTCAGCCCAGCTGACCTTAAGAAGGCGAAGGTCAGCCTTTCGGATAAGCTGAGGTCTTCTATATTTTTATAGAAGACCCCGTGCAATGGCTTATCCTTATGGAGCTGCAGAAGCATGTTGTGTTCTGCAGCTCTAATGTGGGCTTTTAGTCGAACGGGTTCCAACTCGGTGACAGAGTCGGGGTTTACCCGCTCGACGTCGAAGATGAGACCAAGTTCATCGGCTGCTCTCCGTGCTGCCTTAAAGAGAAAAGCTCCTACCTCTGCATTTTCATGGTCTCGGACCATGCAGAGGAGGGGATCCGAACTCCTGATGACCTTACATGCTCCATCCAGAACCATCCTGCTATGGAGACTCTCCAAGCTCAAGAGTCCATGGCCTCCCCGATGTCGTGGGAGATATAACCGTGGAACGGACGATTTAGGATGCAAGCTCCTATTGAGATGCATCTTCTTGCGGGTTACTACATCGAGTTGACGCAGCTCTTCTCTAGTCCACTTCACTACTCCGAAAGAGTAGAGAAGGATCGGAACGGCAAGCATATTTGTAGCAGACACCTTGTTCTTCCCCGACAGTTCTGAAGACCAGATCTGTCGGAGTAGGTGCTGATACTTGCCGCGGAGAGCGTTTTTCACTACACTCACTTCTTGGGTGGAGCGTTGCTCGACACCCAAGTAAGTGTACGACTCTCCGGCATCTAGATGGTGTAAGATACTTCCGTCCACGAGCTGCGCGTTCTCTCCATAGTCACCGCATCGTCCTCTCTTGAGATGGATCAGTGCGCATTTGTCCAACCCGAACTGCATACCGACAGCCTGCGTGTACTCCTGTACCACCCTAAGGGACTGTTGGAGATCCCTCTCTCCAGAGGCATAAAGTTTAAGGTCATCCATATAAAATAGATGGGTGACCTTATGCCTCCTGTCGCCGGGGGTACCGCAGTTGTAGCCATGGGTTTTCCGGAGCGAGACGGATAATGGCAGTAGTGAGATGCAAAACAGAAGGGGGCTGAGGGAATCTCCCTGAAATACTCCTCTTCTGAATGTTACCGACTCTGTTTGGACTCTATCGTTACCCGATGTTATGGTAAAGCGAGTCCTCCAGAGCGGCATCAGTTCTTCAATACATCTCACTACGGGACCGGGTACCACAAGACATCGGAGCAAGTGAACAATGAGCTCATGTGATGTCATGTCAAATGCCTTGCGGTAGTCGATCCAGGCCATAGAGAGGTTCCGCTTATACTGCATGGAGTCTTGCGTGATACATCTGTCGATCAGCAGGTTCTCCTTGCAGCCAGCGACACCTCTCTTCGACCCTCGTTGCTCATATATCCGTTCGTAAACCGGTTCAACTGCGTGGAGCACCCGCATGTTCAAAATGCGTGTAAACACCTTGTAACATGCGTTTAGACAGGTTATCGGTCTGTAGTTCTTTGGGTTGGACAAATCTCCGTTCTTGGGGATCAGCACTGTCCGCCCCTCAACAACCCAAGAAGGGATTTGCTGCTCCCCATTCAACCAGGAATTAAAAATTCTGGTCAAATGGTGGTGGGTGCTCGATAACTTTTTCCACCAAAAGTTATTTATCCCATCGGGACCTGGAGCAGCAAAGTTCTTAGAGCCCTCAAGAGCCCTACGAACCTCTTCTGGGGTTATTGGTTCGCACACTTCCTGTGGACGCTGAAGCCTTTGACAAAAGGCTTCAAAGTGTGTAAGGGCAGGAGAATCTTGGTTGAGTGGAAGCCTCTCCTCGTACAGCGTTTTCCAGAAGTTCTCCACCTGATCTGCAGTCAGCGGATTTTCTACAACACGCGGAGGCGGTTGGAAAAGGCGCGAGGGCTTTTCGCGGAACAATAAACATTATTATTATTATTATTATTATTATTATTATTATTATTATTATTATTACTAGTCTGTTAGAGGTACCTCTCCCCGAAGAGGCTCGCCTGACTCTAGAAACAGCTCTGTGTGTAATAATGTTTTTACTGTGTAATAATTTATTATACTGGTTAGTTATACGGTTTTACAGCGATGCCGAATTATTTCAAAATAGTCCAAACCACCGAAAATGGTACAACTAAATTGACAGTGGTCTCATCAGGCTGGGAGAATAATGGCGTATTGTATTGGCCTACCACTTCAAAAAATGGTAATATCAATAACGCGGCGAGTAAACCAGATAGCACCTGGAGAAAGTTTCCTTGTCAAGCAAAGCGTACAGGTTATGTCACCTATGAACAAACCAACAAAGAGTTAGATGCGATGACTGGCCGACCCGATACCGATACTCAAATACCTTCTGTTTTTACTAACACTAAGCCATCTCATCGCATGGTGAAAAGGAAGAACGTTAACGTCGATAACTTCCAAGCCATGGTAAATCTTTCTCTGATTTATCATTATTTATCAGAATTGAAATTGTTTTAGCTTGTTTGAGTTGATAGAGTTGATTTTAATTAGTTTAAATGAATACAGTTAATTTAAATTTATTTTATATTTTTTTATAGATGACTTATAATGCAACTCCACAAGTGTTAACACCGGCACAAAAAAAAGGAACATTTCTTTGTCAACCAACACTATCATCCACGTCACCACCACAAGTCGTGATCGTGAAAATCGAAAAATCATGCCGTCAACGCATACTGATGTTGCACAAGTCCTTTATTTATGCAAAGAAATGAGGTACCTATCAATGTAAACATAAAATCAATAATTAGTCGTATCTCTTTTTAATAATATATTCAATTTCAGACTTCAACGGGTCTTTTATTAGATAATGTTATTTCATTTGATCCTGAAGAATTAGGAATGCGATCATCGGATTTTAGTAACCTACAACACATTCAAGATACAGGTGATAATGATTTCGCTGAAAAAGTTTTCCACTTTATGGAAAGATTAGAAGCTAAAATAGATCAAAGAGAAGTCGAAGAAAAAAATTTCCCGTTCTTTGGCAAGATTGGAAGCCAAAATAGATGCTTTTGCATTACAAAATATTCATCCAAAATCAGTGATAATCATGCAAGAAACTTTAACACCACTAAAAACGGTAGATGAAGCTGTAAATCTTGAAGAAAAACTTAAGGATTAGATCTATTTCACGAATACCGTAACAACTTTATAATATACAAGTTTTCTAAAGATATCTATAGTAAAATCAAAACGAATTTTGGTACCCACCATTGATATTTGATATTAGCAAGGACAATATAATAATATTTTGTACCTATATGATCCATCCAAAATCCATCCATTGTTATACATAAACTTTCACATTTAGTTCCGCTATATTAATTTTACAATACTACTCCACAAGATGTGGCCAGCTGGACCAATGTCGTAAATTTGATATCTATTTACCATGCCATGGATTATTACAATTCAACGCTGGTTACAATCTATTTAGCCATCACTGGACTGTAATCTTCTTAATTTTACTTTCACTTGACAGAGCTATTGTGTACAATTACCATATTTCTGGTCCATGACCAATGTCATGCGGGGGCGTGGTTATAATAATTAATGTATTATGGTTTTTATAGGTCAATCAAATGAAAATCAGGCCGTCAAAAAATTTAAGGGGTTTCAACTGCTGCTATTCATTAGTAGATTTGTTTTTTGAGAGGTCATTCTTTAGTTTATGCTCATGGAGTGGTCAAAGGAAATCAAAGGATGTGAATAAATATCCATTCAAATCATTTAGAAGAATTATGAACTGCTTTTTCGAGTGTGTTAGATCAGTTGATGTAGATTTCTCTTTTGGGGAGTGTGAATCTTTTTTCACTTATAATATCACAAGAACTTAAAAAATTTCCAGGAATAATTTAAGCTTGCGTGGTATTCGGTAAGAAAATTTCACACCACTTTAACACCATAAATTGGAAAAAAATTATTAATCCAACCTGACATTTTAAATTAATTTCACTGCTTGTCAAGTTGGCCAGGATACTGTTGTTTTTGACATATGTTGATTTGTCATTTTTGTTTAACCGGTTCTGTCACAAAGCTTAATAATTACTAGTTTAAAAGGTCTGTACGTTGAGTTTAATAAGTGTATAGCGAAATGTCGCGATTTGGTAAAGAAAATCAACAAGTAATTAGACAAGAAATTCAAAATATAACACCAGATAACACCCGAAAATCAAAATCAAGTGTATGGAAACAGTTTGTTGAATTTTGTGACGAAAAGTTGTATAAAAGTTGTTTTTTGAATTATAAATTGTTAATGCTTATTTTATAGCGAATAATAAATAATAATGTTAATTCAGAAATTTTGCATTATTCACAGGTACATCTACATTATTTAATGGTTGTAGATCATATGTTTACCTTTTCAACTGTCAAAAAATTTTCACTTAAATATCGTGGCACCTCGAAAAAATTTCCAGAAATTTTTTTAATTACCATGGTAACTAGTCAAAATTAAGGTATCTTATTGGTTAAAAAGTAGAGGTGTGAAATTTTCAAAGATAAATCTTTGAAGCATAGTGCCCAAAGAGCAAAAGCAAAGAGTGGCCGCCACTCAAAAATCAAACACCGCCCTTCTGGAATTCCCAATAAAAAGTCAAAGGCTACTGATGCTAAATTGAAAGAAACTTTAAGTGAAAATGGCAGATCTGGGTCTGACGATGGTGATGAAGCTGATAAATCTGATTTGAGTCAACGCCCTTAAGTTATTGTAATATATAATTTAGAAAATACGTGGATTACAGAATAATTTTTATTTTTTTAGAATTCTAAACTTATATAAATCTAGAGTTTTTTAAATATTTTTATTTATTTAAAGAAATAAATATATTTAAACGTTAGATAAATGTTTCTATTTACTCGTATTCAATTTATGTCAAAAACCAACTGTATTGTGTTTCTTTTTATTCAATATAGAGTTGGTAATTTAAGCGATCAATTAGTCCTTAAGGTTGTCGTTTACGACTATAATCGTCTAACCGATCATGAACGTATATGACCAATTACATGGCCATAACCCATCGATAGAACAATTAGTACGATCGATTTAGATTTTCTTTGAATAGTTTTGTCATAATTAATACATTTTCATGAAACTTTTTGCAATTTGTTTGTTTTGTTGTCTGAATCAAAAGTCATAACTTTTCAATTTCGACTTTTAATCACAAATTGGCATTAACAATAATTTTGATAACAATTTGTTAACTGTTTAAATTCAAGTTAAAATTAAGTGAAAAAAAATCTATATATTTTATTAAACATAACAATAATGCGCTCTTGTGAAATGTTTAACAAGTTTCGTATTTTCCGAGATACAGCGGTTTGAAATTTTTCAAAAAGGAAGAAGGTGGAAAAAAAATCAGGTAAGTTCATTGTTTAAATACAAACTTTTTCCTCATCGACTTTTCCAGTAAACGCAAACCTGCGAATTTTTCCCGGAAAAACCTATAAAAATCGGAAAGGGGATAATTAGGGATACAATGATCTTTAAAGATTGGAAACAATTGTTCAAAAAAGGATGAGGTTTTCTTAATATTTTTGTACTCTTATAATTTTTAATTAAAACGCAAATTTTCCGAGGTCGGGCGATTTGATTTTCAAGAAAATAATAACAGTAATTTTTCTGTCCAAAATTGTTCCAATTTTCCGAAATTGGCATATCTGTATTTTAGTAATTTTATACGCATGGATGAAACATTTCAGCTTCAACATAATTTTAACGAGAAAAACATGTTTCTTTATTTTTTAGACAAAAAATTACTGTTATTATTTTCTTAGAAAACCTCATTTTTTTGACCAATTTTTTTTCAGGTTTTCAGAAACATTTTTTATTTCGCATTTTCCTTCTCAAAGTTTTCCAATTTCTATAATTTCTTCAGGAAAACTTCTCAGGTTTGCATTTGCTGAAAGAGGAAAAAGGTTCGTATTTAAAAATTGAACATAACTGATTTTTTTAAATTTCTTCCAAACAATTTTCGTTCTCCATGCCTGCTTTGTGGAAAATTTCAAATCGTTGCATCTCGGAAAATACGAAATTGTTCAAAAATGTCACTGGAAAAATTGTTATTTTTTGATATATATATATATGAAAAATACTAGGTTCTCGGGTTGAACCGCGACGTTTCGGCTCCCGTTTTGGAGCCATTTTCAAGAGAAAAAGTGAGTCAAGTAAAAATTGTCAAAGAAAATAATGCTAGGAGTTCGTGGAACTGGTTCGATTCATATATATATATATATATATATATATATATATATATATGGTGTAGTGGTGAGAGGTAAGTGAATCCTCTCATGTGGTCTAATGCTACTATACACCAGACATCACAGATGTCTCCATGGTGTATAGCGACTTGCCATTTTGCAAGTACCGAGAGCGGCGACCTTCAGCCCTTGGTGGACTTAACCTATATACTGTTATTATACATGATTTGCAGGAAACAACTACTCAGCGGGCAAATACCCCGACCTGCATTGAATTACACCTTACAAATCATGAAAAATTGGTAGCCAATGTCATTTGTCAACTCCCTGACCAGACATAGACCGGTTTCGAACTTATTAGTTCTCCTCAGTATGCCATAGGTCATGGAGTAGACAAATGACAGTGGCCAACCTGCTAGTCTTATACAGACTAATGTAAATGGTGTAGTGGTGAGAGGTAAGTGAATCCTCTCATGTGGTCTAATGCTACTATACACCAGACATCACAGATGTCTCCATGGTGTATAGCGACTTGCCATTTTGCAAGTACCGAGAGCGGCGACCTTCAGCCCTTGGTGGACTTAACCTATATACTGTTATTATGCTTGCAAAATGGCAAGTCGCTATACACCATGGAGACATCTGTGATGTCTGGTGTATAGTAGCATTAGACCACATGAGAGGATTCACTTACCTCTCACCACTACACCATTTACATTAGTCTGTATAAGACTAGCAGGTTGGCCACTGTCATTTGTCTACTCCATGACCTATGGCATACTGAGGAGAACTAATAAGTTCGAAACCGGTCTATGTCTGGTCAGGGAGTTGACAAATGACATTGGCTACCAATTTTTCATGATTTGTAAGGTGTAATTCAATGCAGGTCGGGGTATTTGCCCGCTGAGTAGTTGTTTCCTGCAAATCATGTATAATAACAATATATATATATATATATATATATATATATATATATATATATATATGTTCCGAGAAGCTTCCGCGGTCGTTGGTATGAAAAATACTAGGTTCTCGGGTTGAACCGCGTCTGAGATTGTTAATGTTTCGACGTTTCGGCTCTCGTTTTGGAGCCATTTTCAAGAGAAAAAGTGGGTCAAGTAAAACCCTACATCAAAGGTGTCACGGACAAAATTTCAAAAGTCCTGAAATCCAATAACATAAAAACCATATTCACAACACACCAAACCATTTCCAATTTAATCAGAACCCCAAAAGACCAAATACCTAATGATTCCCACGGTGTATACGAAATACCTTGCTTAAACTGTCCCCAAACCTACATTGGACAAACCAACAGACGGACTAACAATAGAATATATGAACATCGTCTTGCAGTTAGAAAATCCGATCCCACATCATCACTTGCCCAACACCGCCTTCTAACAAGCCATAATATAGACTTCAATAACATCAAAACCATAGCACCATCATTTTTCCAGAAACCGCGAATCATCCGCGAAGCAATTGAGATTGAAAAACGTCCCAATTGTCTAAACAAAAGGGATGACGGTCATCGTCTTCCAGTCGCTTGGAAATCATTGATCTCCAGGCTAGCCCCACAATATTCATCCACACCTCAAAATCCTGATAGCAGCCGTTGTGCTCTGATGCCTCCATCGACAGACCCTCAACCCCCCACCACTCTCCCACCCACAGACAGCTTTCGTATAAATAACACTTCGTCCGATACTGCCAGCGAGTTCGCTCTAAGGAGTAGGCAGATTGAGACCCCGGAATCGAACCAGTTCCACGAACTCCTAGCATTATTTTCTTTAACAATTTTTACTTGACCCACTTTTTCTCTTGAAAATGACTCCAAAACGGGAGCCGAAACGTCGAGACATTAACAATCTCAGACGCGGCTCAATCCGAGAACCTAGTATTTTTCATATATATATATATATATATATATATATAGAGTTCAGAGAAAGTAAAAAAATTGTTGAATTAGAGACTGATAACTGTGATATTAATGACTATGCATATATACATGTAGAACCTAGTATTAAGGAAAATGACACACACCAACAAACAGGTACTAGCGAAACATTAGTACAAAATGTTTCTAGCGAGTTCACAGAAAATCAAAATACAGATGAACTTCCGGGAGAAAATTATAGAGCTAACCCTAGTTTAAATGTCAGTTTAGGTAAGTCTACAGGCCCTAATTTAGTAAGACAGAATTATTTATCACAA
This sequence comes from Leptura quadrifasciata, assembly GCA_963675555.1. Lineage (NCBI taxonomy): Eukaryota > Metazoa > Arthropoda > Insecta > Coleoptera > Cerambycidae > Leptura > Leptura quadrifasciata. The sequence goes on from OY776680.1 coordinate 65,931,380, forward strand.
TACTACAATGTTTGGTAGAATAATTAAAAAACTGAAAAAACTTAATAACTATGTACTTTTTGAGTAAAACTCGTAGTAAAATGGGGCGATAGAAAGAATGTAGTAGTATTAGTAGTAATTGTTGGGGGAGGTCTGGTGCCTGGCAAGTAGGCCACAAATGGGCCCTTTTTACCTACCCCCTGACGTCCCCTCAAGAAAGAATGTAAGTAATTAGGAATAAATTAGAAATAATTTGTTATGTGTTAAAGAATCGTTTGTCCCAATATAATATGTAAAATTGTAATATATACACATGTGTACCTAATTGTTAAAATATTGTATTCTTATACTGGAAAACGGGTAAAACAGACTTATATAAATAAACAGCAAAAAAGGGAAGATGTAATAGTGAGCATACACATGCCTGTAGAGCCTTCCTGTGTAGCCCAATAAAGCCAGTCGATAGTCAACTGTAGTTTGAATACCCCGCTCCATTCCCGCGCTCCCACACATGAGGTCACGAGAACATTACAACGTGATTACTATTTTCGATACGTTTAAGGGCGGTCTTCATTAAAATTTCGTTTCTTGCTAACGAATCCAGAATTACTTTTCTGCGTCTCAGCAATTGCATCTAGCTCTACATAATGAGAAATAGAAATAATTTATTTTCAACAAAATCGAAACTGATTAGAAAACTTACTTTCATGGAGTAATGGGTCAGCAATAAATAATGATGATATGTCCAAGCGAGTTACATCTTGTTGGGCTACTGATGCTTCCTGCTCTGGTTGTACTCTCACAACTAAAACAGTCTGAACGTCTTCCGTGTTTAAAAAGGCCTATGAAGTAGCCAATTAAACTTTTTCTGTCATTTCTGATAAGGTCTACGAAATACTAATCGACTGAATGTTATGAGCATCCCTCATATTAGGAATTATTTCTGCTGATGTACTGTTTGACCGAACATTCAGATTATCGGCTGACAAGTTCGTTTTGTTAAACATTTTGTTCAGATCAGTTTTATCGTTTCTTAGGACGTTCTCTGAATATGTCACATGTGGCCGACGACCACTCATTCCTCTTAAGAAAACATAAATAATAAAAGAAATATATTATAAAATAGAGCATACTCATCAATTTCTACTTCTGTATCCACTACTTCATCTAAAAAGCATCTTCCCATTCTCGAGCTAATTCGAAGGTAAGGATGCCGCTCTTCTTTACGACACAGTTAAAATGCTGCTATGAGGGCTGAGGTCTTGACGTCAGGTCCTTCAACAGGGCAGTTATATTTTGTTTTGGCCAAAAAATTGAATCACCCTCAACCCACAACGATGGCGCGAGGCAGATCGATCTGTTTTTAAATTTCAACCACTTTATACATTCTGTGAATATAAAATGCACGTATTTTATTTAGATGCATATCATTGTGAACTGACTTATCAAAGCACTTTTTAAGAATGTGGCAAGTACTACGGATATGTTGATTTTGGTGCTGGATTAGAAGGTGATGGAGATACTCGGCCACAGGCTAACCATGCATTTGTTATTATGGCTGTAGCCTTAAACAGCCACTGGAATATACCATTGGGGTATTTTTTAATTCAAGGTTTAAGTGCATCGAAACGAGCAAATTTATTGACGACTTGTTTAGGCCTACTACATGAAACAAAAATTAAATATCATTCTATAACTTTTGATGGAACTTCCACTAATATTTCTATGTGTAATGAATTAGGGACTAATTACGTTTATAGTAAAGATTTTTCAACCATGTTTTCCTCTTGTAAATACTGGAGGAAAAGTACATATTTTCTGGGATGCTTGTCATATGATAAAATTGGTTAGGAACACTCTTGATGACTGGGAAGTTATTTACAGTCCAGAAGGAGAACCCATTAAATGGGAGTATATTGAAAAATTGTACAAACTTCAAAAACGTGAAGGTTTACATGCGGCCAACAAATTGACATAAATTTTCAAAATAACAAAATGAAAGTTAGATTAACAGTGCAGGTTCTATGTGCAAGCGTAAGTTCGGCCCTGTTATTTTGTAAACGATTATCTATAAAGGAATTTGATAATTGTGAGGCAACAGCGACTTCCTGCATAAATATAAACAATATTTTCGATATTTTGAATTGCAAATCACTTTATTTAAAGTGGGAACAAGCCAATATCTTTAACAACTATTGATAAATTTAAAAGTCATATTGACATATATAAAAAATATTTATCTGGCTTGAAGGATTGTTCTGGCCAATTATTAATTCATACTAAGCGAAAAACAGGTTTTCTGGGACTCATTCTATGCTTATCTAGTTATTTAGAATTGTACAATGATCTGGTTGTAACTGGATATCAAAAATATATTTTAAGTTACAAATGTAGCCAAGATCACCTTGAAATATATTTTTCTGCCATACGCCAACGGGGAGGGTGGAATAACAACCCTACTGCTCTTAAATTCAGAACTGCATACATTAGGCTTTTAGTTAAGCAACAAGTTGTTGCTGCACGAACTAGCAACTGTAGTATACTAGATGCAACCACCATTATGCATGTCGGGGCAGGAACTATTACAAGAACTAGCGACACAATTGTCGATGAAGATGGAGAAGAAATGAACATTTCATACGAAGATCATGACTATTTTGCACATGTTTTTGATTTATCACCATTTGTATCAGACGTCATTAAATACGTTAGCGGTTTTGTTGCGAGGCTAATAAATAAATCTATATTATGTCAAATTTGCAAAGATCGGCTAGTTAACAATCGGGATACATCGCAACTTATCGTATTAAAGGAAAGAGGAAAGTTGATTACAGCCAGCAAAGATGTCATTGAATTGTGTATGTGTCTAGAGCGTTTAATTAGGCAGTATAAAAATGTTTTGTTCTCCAAGAGAAATATCACTGAATTTTTTATTTCTAAATACTACCTAATTTGAGTATCTTCAATAACGATATTATGAATAATCATATTTTATTTCAAGAGATCACAAACTACAATTAACATGTACGTGTTGTAAAATGTATATGAACGTACGTTTACATTATGAAGCTAAATTAAAAAATGATACTGCTAGTTGTAGACAAAAATTTACAAAAATGATATTGTTCCGTCATGAATAAAAATAATTATGTTACTATTGTATTTGAAATATAGTATCTATTGCAAATAAATGCATTTTATTTTTTTGCTTCTTCTACACACTTTTGCAGATGCCCAATTTCACACTCCAATTTGTTCCTATGTAGAACTTGATGTTTACAAATTCCGAAATAAGATTTTTAATTGGTAGGTAGGTACCTAGTAGGTAACTACCCAATTTAGGAGGCAAATTCCTATTTTAAATAATTCCAGTTTTAGTGAGGTACTTGGTCAAATAAATTACCTATACTGCTGCTTGCTTCTAAATGCACTTATACAGGAAAATAAATATTCGCAGTTTAAAATTCAAAAAATGTTATTTGTATACTTATGTTCAGCCATAAGTATAGAACGTATATAAACGACAATTTTAAACTATGTTTTGTCTCTTCGAAGTACAAATGTTTAGTTCCAAATAGAGCTATTTAACAAATTAGGTTATATTTACATTGTAGGTATTTGGCATGTCATCTCAGAATGTGTAACGGCGCAGAAACAGTTAGGACGGCTAGCGGCTTAGAAAGAGTTAGAGCTATGGAATTTACTTCTTAAGGTACGAGATAATCATAAAATGTAGTGTCTGAACTTGAGTACTTGATGATGGCAACACACTTGTCACTGTATATCGGGTTCTATATATATAATATATATATAAATTCTTTTTAAGGCTACGAACGAAATGTCAAAGAACAGATATCCAACATAAAACTAGTAAAAAGCACTAAATAAAAATCACCAAAATTGTATTTCGTACATAAAAAGAAAAAGGACGAACGTTTGACTTGTAACTTTTTTTTACTAAATCTGCACTTTATTTAAAATAAGCTAATTGTTTTCCTTTTCAGTTATAAACCATACAAATTTTTTAAAATCCACTTACAATTTTATGTTGGTTACCTGCTTTTAACATTTCGTTCGTTCCGAAATAGGGTAGATACGCCAGTAAGCCGGCCGCCGCTAGTGGTCGGCCAGTTTCCTCTTTTTTTAACTATTAAACCCCTTTAGGTAAGCCAGTCCACTAAGGCAATCCAATAATGGCACTGTGTAAATAGACATTCCGAGAAAATGGAAAGTCATTACTCAAGCCATTCCTTCTAATAGAACGGTTTCTAACTTTCGGCGCCAATCAGCTTATCCCACCACTCGCGCGTTGGACTAGCTCACCTGTTGGCCTAATGTGAATGTGCACTTCTAGTCCTAGCCAGTAAGCTAGTCCCAGACCTGTGACAGTTGCAGATATATATTTTGATTATTTTGTATTATTTAACGTGTTTCTGTCGAGATGGTTTTACCAAAGTGGAATTCCGACATAACTTCAAAGTTTATAACGTTTTACAGAGAACAGGAATGTCTGTGGAGGGTCAATATAGTGTCATATCGCGATAGAAACTCAAGAAATACAGCGCTGAAAAATTTCATTGATATTGATACCAAGCGTCAAAAGATTCAGACGTCATTCTGTATTCTGGGGATCCTCTACTTGAAGTTCTCTTAAAATGAGGCATGTCTGTCCTCTTACCGCTCGTTTAGCCATCTATGGTCTAGTCCACCATCTTCTTTTAAAATTGATTTCATGCTCCACGCAATTTTGAACCTCCTCTTGGAATAACTTTAAAATATATTTTTCTACTTCCATCTTTAAAATGGCATTTATCGTATACGTTTCCATGACGCTAAATAATCCTTTAAACACGCTTTCGACAAACCGTGACTTCGTGCATTTTAGTCACGGGCTGAACTTAGCAACGAGATATTAGTCACGGCTGAGGTTAATTCTAGATATTTTAATGGCAAAAATCAAGTTAGTTTTCCGTAATTCTTGTCATCAATCTGTCAAAATAAATCGACGCGTTGTGACAAGAGACAAGTAATTTTGCATTTTTTGGAAAAAAATTAGCCTAAACGACAGTGAAAGTGAAGAAGATGTTTTCATTGGTACTCCGCCCGAAATTACTCAGGCAGCGGCATCGGCAACTGCTAGTTTGCTGCCAGAAAAATCTAAAAGTCAGTACGAACGTGCATATAAACTTTTCCAAGATTGGCGTCAAGAAAACCAAACAAATTCATTTTCTGAGAATGTATTACTTGCTTATTTCCAAAATTTGTCGAAAAAGATGAAACCGTCCTCTTTGTGGGCAATCTATTCAATGCTGCGGACGACAATTAATCTAAAAAACAATGTTGATATTAGCAAGTACCCCAAATTGTGCGCATTTCTGAAGCGTAAATCAGACGGTTACAGACCTAAAAAGTCGAAAATATTGACACCCCAGCAAATTAGAGAATTCTTATCATCTGCTCCAGACGAAGAATACCTATTTACAAAGGTAATAGTATAAAACCAAATTAAATAAAAATAAACAAAATTATAAATATTTTAGGTAGGGTTACTTTTTGGAATAATGGGAGCTTGTCGGCGGGAAGAATTGACGAAAATTCAAACAAGTGATGTTGAAGACCTTAACACGGCCCTTTTAATTCACATTCCTGACACGAAAACAAAAACGGAACGTCAGTTTGTTATTGGAGGTAATTTCTATCATACATGCAAGAAATACATGGAACTTCGACCTCCAAACCTGACAAGTACTACCCGATTTTTCTTAAACTACCAGCGAGGAAAACGTAGAAAACAGCCAATTGGAATTAATAAATTTGGCAGCCTCTCTAGCGTAGTAGCAAAATTCTTAAAATTACCTGACCCTGCTGCTTATACTGGTCATTGCCTAAGAAGGTCTTCAGCGACGATTTTGGTTGACTCGGGTGCGGACATCACAGCATTAAAGCGTCATGGAGGGTGGCGATCCACAGCTGTTGCAGAGAGTTATATTGACCACTCGTTAAACAATAAAATTGAGACCGCTACTAAAATCATGAACACTGTTCAAAATAATGCAATGCAAAAAAATTAAGAGAATATTGATATTGCAATTGCTCAAAGTTCAAGCATTGATAAAAATGAAAGTGGACCAAGTATTAGCTTCAATTCAAATCATGAAGCAAATTTAACACAGTTCGATGGAACGCATTTAGGAAAATCACTTAGTTTTTTTAGCAATTGCCAAAATGTTTCCAATGTAACCATTAATATACACAATAAGTAGAACAATAGTTAAGTAATTTTTTACTGTTACCATGTTATTGATACGTTAATAAATGAAATATTAAAATAACTTACAAATTTTTTTTTTAGATATTTGCTGTCGTAGAAAAAGTATAGTATGCAACACGTTTTATAAACTTGTTAGTCACTCATTTTATTAATCGCGAGCGACGCGTAGCGGAGCGAGTGTTTAAACTCGTGACTAAAATAACGTTTATAAAACTTATATACTATTTTAAAGCAGATCTGTAAACTTTACGCGTCGTCATGTTGAACTGCCTAGAACACTGGCTTATGTGTAAACGCATTCAGAAAATTTAATGGACTGGCATCTGTCTTGTCTTAGTGGACTGGGTTACTTAATGGCCTCGTGTAAAAGGGCTTTAACTTAAGACAGAAAGCGCTATCTTCAGGTTAATATATAACGTAGGTGGGGATAACATATCGCTATGAAGCAATAGAGACCCTATAAAATAGTGACTGGTCACTGGTTGCATAATGGCGGCGATGGTCTGAGTGTTCGCATGTCCATCAAGTGTGTTTACAAGTATCGCAAGTGTCAAAAGTAGGTTGCAGTATTTGTTTTGAAAAGTGGAGAAATAAATTCGCATATTTTTGATACCTCCGAGTGAAAAATAGGCCAAACTATGTAAATAATAACGTTACCATTAATTGTTTCGTGACCAAATCAGTCATAACAAACTGTTATTTTAATTTTAATCTATTACATTGTGTCTAATGACCAGTATAGTGGCAATTCTATAACTACATATTATGTTAAATTTAACCGCATGCTAAATGATCGCAAATTAACATTATACTTCCTGGTCAGTTCCTAATAGAACACCCTGTAGTGGCCCCTAAAGTATTAACAGCGCACTAAGTTGAAAGAAGAAATAGCTGACTCAAGTTATATGCCCATAGCCCAATACACTGTGTATCCATTCATTACGCTTCTTAGTGTCAACAGCGCGAGTTGTCAGTGTAAAAAAGTGAACATGATGAAAAGAAAAACAAGTGTGAAATTGGAGAAAATTAAAAGAAAGATCACGAAATTAGAAAATATGTGACAGGAGGTTTCGTCGAGTTCATCAAGTAAGTGAATCAATATCTGCTACTTAATTAAATATGATAGCCGTTTATAAAAGGGTTATCTCAATAAATTTGACTGTTGAAGTTTTACATTGTATAAATTATGCTTGGTCCATTAATGATAACACTATTAGTCTGTGACAGTCTCTAGCTATTGCTTTTTATAATAAACATATCGCATTTCAGACCAACTCATTCTAATTTCTGTAACAAAACAAATAAAACATTACACATTGTATATTAGACTTTTGTAATACTGGATGGTTTACTCACCATACAGGGTGGATACTTTATATGAGATAAATTTGTTTTGTGGTTTATTCACCACAAAGGTTGTGATAATATTTTAAGTCAAAAATAGCACCTTTAATTAACAAATAAATGTCTTTGTTATCCTATCGCTTGGTAATTCTGGAGGATACCGACTTTTGGTTTTTTCACGGTTTTTTGGTTGGTTCATGTAGTATTCATTATAAGAAATAATTTGTGTATATCGAAATGTTGTGCAAATGAATCGTAACCCCAGAAATTGACGGGATCGTGGAGCGAATAGGGGTACTGGGTGGGGTAAATAACGTTAGAGGAGATTGCCGACAATATCAAATTTGGCTTATTGTGGCATATTTTTGTACTTGCGAGAAGGGCAAGGAAAATTTTCTGGATATTGTTGGGTTTGTTGAAGGTGGGTAGGTGAGGGAGGGGGTACTAGATATACAACATGCAGCTATGTGAAAAGGTACTTACATTATTGTGTTGTTACTAATGTGGTAGGGGTGGATAAAGTGTCCCTGCAGTTTTCCAAACTTCGTGAAACCGCCGCCTGTGGTCCGGATACCGAATTTTGAATAAGCACTCGCACAAATACCCGTGATAATGGTTCTTTTTCCATCCAAAACGCGGCACCAGTTTTCGCACTTCCACCCACATTCTCTCAATGTTTTGTGTATGTACCCCAGTGTGGGGGTCGACGAAATTTAGAGAGTAATTGACTGTCGGGTGGTTGTAGTTCTCGTTGCCTAAGCGGTGGACATGTTGATATTAATAATTAATATAGTATCTTATTAATAAACACAGTAGTACCGCTGGCTCCAGCACACCTTCTTTGACTAGTTTGTCAATCTGGCAAATGGTAACCATCTGGCTTATTTGCAAATTATAGGTTTCACTGTAGGGTCTAATTTAAATGAAACTGGTGGTCCACTGTACGTCCCCAACTCTTCAGAAAAAACGTCCTTAAATTCTTCAATAATTCCATTGATGTCTGGGTCCGCCGAAACAAGGTTTATTCCTTGCAAACTTATATCAAGTGGCTTAAACCAATCCCGGCTCAGTAAATTGGTGCCACCCTGTCCGATAATCACTAATGGTAAATCAACACAATTACCCTTGAACTATACCTTTACATGTACCATTCCTTTTGTCTCAATCCTGTTTTTTTGGTAATCTCTCAATGCGACATTTACTGGTTCTAAAATAGGTCTATTATTTCCATTTGGCCATAAATTTTCAAACGTCTGTGTACCCATTACAGAATAGGGTGCCCCGGAATCTACTTCCATTTGACACTGATTATTGTTTAAGTGTTTTTTCGGTGTCTTTGTTCACATTTATTTTTAAAATATGGGCTTCTCGAATTTCTAATGGGTTGTCCACTTGATCCGATGTACCTTCAGTTTGTAAGCATGTGTTAGATTTAGTTTTTATGCTTTTTCTATGTGCCCTAATTTATGATAAAAATTGCATGTCACTGATTTAAATTTGCAACTGTCTGGTGTATGCGGGCCTTCGCACCGGAAGCATTTTTTCTTATTTTTTGCATCATACTTCTTCGTAAAAGATTGATTGCCATTATTTACTTTATGGGCTTGCGCTGCAGTAGACTGGTTACTTGTTGGGTCTCTAAGTACACTAGCATGTTTCACAGCTGTTTCATAAGCAATTGCCTGCTTCTGGGCTTTGTCAAAGGTTAATTCTGGTTCTGCTAATAGTTGACGTTGCAGTGCCTCTTCTCGAACTCCACAAACCAATCGATCTCTCAACATATCTTCTAACACAGCTCTGAAATTGCATGTTTCTGCTAAACGTCTCAGCTCAGCAATGTATGCTGATATGCCTTCATCTGGAAGTTGATCTCTTCGGTAAAACTTAAAACGAGATACTATCTCTGAAGTTTTCGGTGCAAAATGATTTGACAGTACCTGAGTTATTTCCTTGTAGGTGTTCTTGTCGATCGTCTCTGGGGCTATCAGGGATTTCACAATTTCATACGTAGCAGGTCCTACAAGGCTGAGTAAAACGGCTTTCTTTTTCTTTTCATCCGTTATTTAATTTGCCTCCAAGAAAAAATCAAACTTCTGGTTATAAGTTTCCCAATTTCCTGGTTCCTTGGGGTTGAACATTTCCATGTGACGCAACGCCGTCATGTTTCTAGCACGTTTTTATAGACTGGTTTACTTTCCATTATTTACTATTCCCCCCTCACTGGACTGGTTCCTGGACTGAGCCAATCTTGCATATTGTTCACAACACAAATAACTGATGTAGGTTCTTTAGAGGAATTCATTAATATAAAAAAATACGAACTTAACAAAATATGAATGTAAATAAGTAGTGAATAATAGGGGTTTCTGGATCTCCACCCCCCACTCCTAACCTTGAGCGGTAGCCTTAACCTTGATTATATCCCGACCTTGAACGAACTGTAACCTTGAGATTGTGATACGTATAAAGAGAACTGAAAATTGTCAGTACATCAGTTGAGTTTGTTGAAAAATTAAAATTATTATGACTATATATAATATTACAAAAATATACAAAAGTAAATATTAATTGACAAACTTTATGTTGGGCAGTGTATTGTTAAATAAATAAATAAACACCATTTGAGTGTGTGAACAAATCAAAAATTGTTATGGAAAGGATAGACGAAGTTAGTGAATGTAGTGACTTGGAAACTGAGTCGGAAATTGATAGTGGTATAGAAGATCAACGTTTAGATGTGAATCATGAGATGATGGGAAATTATCGTGGTGTGCGTATGAATTCCCAAGCATTCGCCAATGAACTACATCAGTTAGTGTTTTGCGTTAATGCTTGATATGTGTTGGGACTTATTGGAAATCAAGCGTTTTGTTGGTGGTGAAGCAGGGTACAAAGTACATGTAAATTATCACTATCAGACGATTAGAGAAAATTGTTATATTTAAATATAAAGTGTCTAGTTTGTGGACAGAAGCTGTACGTTATCTGCATAACCAATGCACGTGTAAAATGTAACAGGAGCGATAGTAATGAAAGGGTCTTAAATTAATGTGGGTGTTTGTTAAGTAATATTTATTTTTTGTATATATTTGTTATATTATATATAGTCTGAATTGAAAATAATGTCATAAATTCAACTAATTGGTTTATGTTTTATTAACATTTTTTAATTTATAAATAAACTGAATGAAACATTTGGTGTTGTAAATATTTTTCAATAATATTTTGTTGACTAATTGTCCTTTGAATGAAGAATATGTGGTATACCATGATAAAGCCATTTACATTTCAATGTAAAATTAATTAGTTACAATGTATTAAAATAACAGCAGATACCTTTGTACATCGGGGAAGTTAAAATTTCATCGCGGTAAGTAACAATAGGACCATTGTCATAAGAGACATCCTGAACGGCTGCGTTTAAATATTCCGTTTTGAAAGATAATTCTCCTAAATCAGAAAATAACTTTTCGTTATCAGGAAAAATAAACCTCTGACCCTCCTCAAACGAATCACTCAATCTAATACTACTATTGTTTTCGATCATAAATTCGTTACAAAATGATGATGAATTTTGCAGTTGTAACTCGGTGTCCACAGGATTTATTTTTTTATTTGTTAGGGCTTTAAATAAAATACTATCCTTCGCCGGTCGTACTAAAATATTATCGTGAATAACTGCCTTAGTATTAATATTATTACTACGTTTAGCGGGATCATCATGAATAAGTGCTATAGTAGTACTAATATTACTATGATTAATTGCCGTAGTAGTATTACATTCAGCGGGTAATGTAACATCACTGATGTCAGACATATTAAGATGCCTAATATTACCATTGCTCGGTCCAGCTAAGTCTACGTTGCTTGGTCCGGGTATGTTAACATTAGGCATCTTAATATTGTCTACGTCAGTAATGATGCCTCCGTTTAACTTGACTTGACAACAATCGCATTGTGAATCCGGGCAAGGTAAAACAGTTTGCAACATAGATTGTTTGCGTTTACTTACATTACGTTTCGTTGTGTAGGGCGCATCACTAATTTTAATTTTTTTACATGCAATACCAACAGCACAACACGCTTTACAGTAACGACACAACCACTGTTCTTTATCACAATCTGTACAAACACAAGCAGTACGCTTCATGTTGAGAGTGTGAACAAGAATAACTTCCAGACGTTTAAATAAAGAGCAATGCCAGTTCCTTGAGGTCAACTACTGGTCCAGGCGCAGTTTCTGACTTTTACTTCCCAAGGTTAGGTGGTAAGAAATATCAACACATTCGATTCCGAGGAGAGGGAAAGGAGGGGGTTATGAATATACTTGAATCCCAAAGTACGAATAAGAATAACCTCCAGACGTTTGAACCAAGAGCTATACCAGATCCTCGAGGTCAACTACTGGTCCATGCTCAGTTTCTGACTTTCACTCCTCACCGAGGAGGGTGAAAGGAGGGGTTATGGATATACTTGAATCCTAATGTACAAATAACTTGCACATCCTCATCGTTAGTGAAGTCGGTCGTGCTGAAAATGAGTGACATTATTGAAGTGTGCGCTGCTGACTCCACGACGTTCCCGTGGACATCACCGGTCCGGGCGCAAAGTCCGTCGGCGTGGAGCGTCGATACCATCCCGAATGAGGAAACTGGATCGGCGATGGAACCCGACTCCACCACTGGACCGGTAGGGTATCAGGCGGAAGCACAGGTATCCGACGGTAAGAATAAATACGATATATACTTTTTTGACAATATTTATTAATTAGTTTTTCTTCACTCAGATGACTCAGATTCGGAGTCTGATTATTCTAATGGGCAAGGTGAGCCGTCGGACGGTGAGTAACAATTATTAAATAATTGTATAATTATTAATTGTATAATTATTAATTGTATATTCTTTTTACAGAAGATTGGGTACGACTATGGGAACAGGAGGAGGAGGACAGGATAAGAGAGGGGAGACCCAGAGAGGAGAGTAGTGACTCCTCAGATGATGGTAAGATACTTTTTTAATACTAATACTAATACTAATACTAATACGTTTTTGTGTAAATATAGAGCATTTAAATTTAAGTTTATTAGAATAAGGTAAAATAAAAATGTGTAAATAAATATAATAAGTAAAAAAATTGTTTTATTTATTAGAATAAGGTGAAATTAAAAATAATTATGTAAATAGATATAAATAAATAAATGTAATTAGATTTTTTTTGCAAAATATTACAAGTATTTAAATAAATATAAAAAATATATCGACCATCTTCGAGCTGAGCAAAAAAAATTAAGTAAACAATTTTTTTGTTTACTTGAAAAAATTAAATATTACAAGTATTTAAAAAAATATTAAAAATATATCGGCCATCTTCGAGCTGAGCCAAAAAAAAGTTGTTTATTTTTTAAGTGCTGATATAAAGTTACGTACCAGTAGTGAATAATAGGGGTTTCTGGACCTCCACCCCCCACTCCTAACCTTGAGCGGTAGCATTAACCTTGATTATATCCCGACCTTGAACGAACCGTAACCTTGAGATTGTGATACGTATAAAGAGAACTGAAAATTGCCAGTACATCAGTTGAGTTTGTTGAGAAATTAAAGTTATGGGTAGTATAGATGAAGTGAGTAATAAAAACGAAGTGACACAAAACATAAAAACTGCTATTGACAAAATTATAAATTTTTGGTTTCATAGTAATACCGTGGCTACAGATAATGTGCTTAAAGTGGGTTCAGTTAATAGAGACGCACTCCATTTGTGTATGATGTTTGATGTTGTACGAAATGGAAATTCAGAATATAACAACAAAAAAAGTTGTGCTACACAGTTATTGACTGAAAAATTAAAAGAGATGATGAGCTGTGGTCAGAATATTGAATTATCAACAGATTACGATGCTAGAGGTATTTTAGCTGAATTATTGGAAAGATCGGAATTGCCTACTTTTATGACATTGCCAATAAAATCATATACATCAACAGAATATCCATACGATACAGTTTTCATGCGGAGCAGTGGAAGGGGTATTCAAGAACTGTAACCTTGAAATTTATTATAAATATATGATGGTCGTCACGAAATATCAGTAGCAAATTATCAAAGCAAGAAAATGTATAAACCAAAGTTTAATCTATGTGATATAGTTAATGAATTGGAATGTGGTGACAAACAAAATTTTGACCAACTACCGAGTTATAGTGCGCAGCTTGATTATGGAGATATACAGAAATGTGAGCAACCACCATCTAATAATGAACAACAAACTGTGAACGGTGATCAATACAAAGAATTGAAATGTCAAATAATAATTAATGAGAAAAATTATCCATTAAATAAATCAAAAAGTAAATCGTTATCTATTGGATTAGCAGCGAGATACAACTACGAACCAACAATCAAACTGCATGGAAATAAAGGTCAGACGGTTATATTTAGCGAAATCGCATGGTTAAAATTATGTGAATATCAAGGAATAATAATGAATTACTTTTACACTAGCTCATTTTGGGATCCCATCATAACACCGTATTGGTCTATAAATTTCGAGGTTATAAATGGAAAGAAAATAATCAGAGTAAGTGGCTACAAGAGCAATGAAGAAATATATTTTGCGCTCGATACGTTATGCAACCTGGGTGAGCTGATGGATATAGTTAAATATAGGATGACGGTTCTAAAGTCTCAGAACTTTCAACACTTTTAACTGGATCGGCGATGGAACCCGACTCCACCACTGGACCGGAAGGGTCTCAGGCGGAAGCACAGGTATCCGACGGTAAGAATAAATACGATATATACTTTTTTGACAATATTTATTAATTAGTTTTTCTTCACTCAGATGACTCAGATTCGGAGTCTGATTATTCTAATGGGCAAGGTGAGCCGTCGGACGGTGAGTAACAATTATTCAATAATTGTATAATTATTAATTGTATATTCTTTTTACAGAAGATTGGGTACGACTATGGGAACAGGAGGAGGAGGACAGGATAAGAGAGGGGAGACCCAGAGAGGAGAGTAGTGACTCCTCAGATGATGGTAAGATACTTTTTTAATACTAATACTACTACTAATACGTTTTCTTTTACAGACCCAGAGTAGTTATTTTTAAGGTAGACTAAGTTAAAATTAATTATTATTGTGTAAATATAGAGCATTTAAATTTAAGTTTATTAGAATAAGGTAAAATAAAAATGTGTAAATAAATATAATAAGTAAAAAAATTGTTTTATTTATTAGAATAAGGTGAAATTAAAAATAATTATGTAAATAGATATAAATAAATAAATGTAATTAGATTTTTTTTGTAAAATATTACAAGTATTTAAATAAATATAAAAAATATATCGGCCATCTTCGAGCTGAGCCAAAAAAAAAAGTTGTTTATTTTTTTAAGTGCTGATATAAAGTTACGTACCCATTCCAATTTGTACTCAACCATTGTTTTTTTCTTTCTAAATTAAAACAATTTTTTAGTTACAATTTTTATCATTTTCTTGAAATAATCTAAAACTAATTTACGAAAAAGTTAATGCTTACCAGTTTATTTATTCACACGTTGTGATACCTTTCTTTAAATACGACCCTGTATTTATATGATTTACTTATCCCTAACTACACCATACCAATTTTTTTGTTACATAAATGGAAAAAGACGTGTAAAAAACCGCTTTTTAAAGGTCACAACACTGCAGATGGTTATGCGAAGGTTCCGATAAACTGGCGACAATTCATAATTGGTACAAGAACCGCATTTCAAAAAATAAATGGTGTTATAGTTGTTAATTAAGTATTATGTACAAAGGTATCTGCTGTTATCTTAATACATTGTAACTAATTAATTTTACATTGAAATGTAAATGGCTTTATCATGGTATACCACATATTCTTCATTCAAAGGACAATTAGTCAACAAAATATTATTGAAAAATATTTACAACACCAAATGTTTCATTCAGTTTATTTATAAATTAAAAAATGTTAATAAAATATAAACCAATTAGTTCAATTTATGACATTATTTTCAATTCAGACTATATATAATATAACAAATATATACAAAAAATAAATATTACTTAACAAACACCCACATTAATTTAAGACCCTTTCATTACTATCGCTCCTGTTACATTTTACACATGCATTGGTTACGCAGATAACGTACAGCTTCTGTCCACAAACTAGACACTTTATATTTAAATTATAACAATTTTCTCTAATCGTCTGATAGTGATAATTTACATGTACTTTGTACCCTGCTTCACCACCAATAAAACGGGTATAGCACACTCTGAACGCTTGATTTCCAATAAGCCCCAACACATATGAAGCATTAACGCAAAACACTAACTGATGTAGTTCATTGGCGAATGCTTGGGAATTCATACGCACACCACGATAATTTCCCATCATCTCATGATTCACATCTAAACGTTGATCTTCTTCTATACCACTATCAATTTCCGACTCAGTTTCCGAGTCACTACTTTCACTAACTTCGTCTATCATTTCCATAACAATTTTTGATTTGTTCACACACTCAAATGGTGTTTATTTATTTATTTAACAATACACTGCCCAACATAAAGTTTGTCAATTAATATCGTCTAACCTTTCCATAACAATTTTTGATTTGTTCACACCTCAAATGGTGTTTATTTATTTATTTAACAATACACTGCCCAACAGAAAGTTTGTCAATTAATATTTACTTTTGTATATTTTTTGTAATATTATATATAGTCATAATAATTTTAATTTTTCAACAAACTCAACTGATGTACTGACAATTTTCAGTTCTCTTTATACGTATCACAATCTCAAGGTTACAGTTCGTTCAAGGTCGGGATATAATCAAGGTTAAGGCTACCGCTCAAGGTTAGGAGTGGAGGTCCCTCAAGGTTAGGAGTGGGGGGTGGAGGTCCAGAAACCCCTATTATTCACTACTTAAATAATACTAATATGAGTAATATGCTAACTAGGCAAAAATCTACTGTCATTATTTTTTGACATTTCTGACATAGTGTCCCGCGACGAATAATCGCCCGTTCGCTATGAATTTTCTAATACCACCAGGGCCAGCTTCAGGACACAACAGAATTAGATGCAGTTATTGTGGAAACACTTAGGAAAATGCAAATTTTCAGACTATTCCTGTAAACGACGTGGAAAAAAGGACATTTGCAAAAGACGTGTAAGGTTAATGTTAAGTATGTAGACGAAGATGAAGAAGGGAGTGATGGGGACTGATAGTATAACGCAAGAAAAATTACCTTATTACCTCTTATAATAAATGTTGAAATTAATTTTAAATTGTACCAAATGGAAGTAGACACTGGTGTCTCGATTTCCTTGGTAAGCGAATATGATTATAATAAACATTTTTCATATTTTGATTTATATAAATGTGATACAAAATTGTACACCTTTGCTGGAAATATTTTAAATGTTTTGGGAATATTTATGTACGTACCTGTTTGTTACAAAAAATTTAAAAAGGAGTTAACTTTATTAGTGGTGCAAAGTAATCGGTATAGACAAAGTCCAATGTTAATGGGCAGGAATTGGATTTTGAGCTTAAACATCAAATTTGAAATTGCTAACAATGTTACTAGTAACGAGGTTAATTCCGAAAATGGTGGAAGTGATGAGATTATTGATGATTATTCTAAAAGATTTTCTGCCTTCAGCAAGGGTAATGGCTGGTTTATAGGGCCAAAGATTGACATTGTACTTGAAGGTAATCCATCCCCTGTGTTATGTAAGGAAAGGCCTATACCATACTCACTTAGGCCAATAGTATCCGCCGAGCTGGGCAGTTGGAGGGCTTTGGCATCTTGGAGAAGGTGAGCCATAGTAAGTGGGACTCTCCTATTGTTGTTGTAGAAAAGGAGTGGTGAAAATAAAAAGTACGAATCTGTGGTGATTACAAGGTGTCCATAAACCCAGTTTCCAGAAGGGAGCACTATCCATTACCTAACCCAAATGATATATTTGCAATGCTTCGTAAAGGTAAGGTTTTTACTTTAATAGATTTAAAGAATGCGTATCAACAGCTCGAGCTTTCTGATCAAGCTCAAGAACTTGTCACTATAAACACTCTTCAGGAGTACCGCTATAAATATATGCCTTATGGAATAAAAAGTGCGCCTGCCATTTTCCAAGCAACAATGGATAGTATCTTAATGGGCTTGGAAAATGTCTGCTGTTATGTTGATGACATCTTGATATGAGATGTCACTTTTGACTCATGTAAAAAACAGTGGAGGGGGTTCTTGAAAGGTTAAGTAAATGTGGTTTAAGAGTTGCTATGGAAAAATGTCAGTTTTTAAAAATAGTGTAGACTATCTTGGGGTAACAGTATCTGAAAAGGCCAACAGATAAAGGCACTCAGGCTATTAAAAATGCACCAAAACAGTATTATTTAACGACATTAAGATCTTTTCTTGGGTTACTGACTTATGGAAGATTTATACCAAATTTGTCTATTGAACTACGGCCCTTATATAATCTGCTTGAAAAGAACAAGACATTTGAATGAACTAAAGATTGTGATAAGTGTTTTAATAAATGCAAGGATCTTATTGTTAAGGGCGGTATTTTAACATACTATGATCCAAACAAAATACTTATATTGACGTGCGATGCATCATCATATGGAGTGGGATCGGTGTTATCTCATGAAATAGGCGGGATTGAGAGACCAATATGTTTTGCTTCTCGTACACTTAACAAGGCTGAAAGAGGTTATTCTCAATTAGACAAAGAAGGGCTTAGTATCGTTTGGATTGAAGCAATTTCACTTATTCCTTTATGGCAGGAAATTCATTATAAACACTGATCATAAATCTTTAGAAACTATTTTTCACCCAAACATAAATATACCTACCCTCGCTGCTCCTAGGATACAAAGGTGGGCTCTTGTGTCATCTTACGACACAATATGCCACAAAAAGGCAAGGTATTGCTCATGCAGATGCATTATCGAGACTTCCCCTAGTAGAAATTGAAACTGCAACCGAAGCAGAGTTAAATAATTTTTCAGCCGTTGATGAAATTCCAATGTCTGATATTGCAATACACACTTTGAAAGACTTAACATTGTCCATAATTTTAGATTATACATTAAATGGTTGGCCGAGTTATAATAACAATAAAGCTATCGATTCCTTTTGGACTAAGAGAAATTAAATTTCTGTGGATAAAGGTTGTGTTTTGTGGGGCAGAAGGGTGACAATTTCAAAAACTCTTCAATCGCAAATACTGTCCTTAATACACGAACAACATCCGGGAATAGTTCGAAGTAAAATGCTAGCTCGTAGTTTGTTTGGTGGCCTGGAAAATTTCATAAAATATTGTCAGATTTGTCAAAAAAGGGAATTTTAAAACTGAGCCTGAAGTCAATTGGCCTGTATGTTCCAGAAATTTTGAACGAGAAGTGGGCTGAAATAGAGTATTTAACATCCACTTCTGCTGATGCTATGATACAACAAATTCGAACAATATTTTCTAGTCTTGGGCTTCCTGAAAAACTTGTGTCCGATAATGGGCCACAATTCATTTCAGATGAATTCGAAACTTTTTGCAAGAAAAATGGTATTTGCCATATTAAAACACCGCCATATCACCCGAAGTCTAATGGGGCTGCGGAGAGAACAGTACAAATTTTAAAGAAGCAACTATTAAAATTAGAATTAGAAAATAACAAAAAAGATTCAATTCAATTACAACTAGACAACATTCTTTTCGCTTATCGTAACACAACCTAGACAACTACTTCAAAAACTCTAAAGTATATTCAACGAGACTGGATAGTACGGGTAAACAAATACACGTGATCCATGCGTGAACAGTAAAGCGCGCAGGGTTGTATTTGCGACGGACAAACCGAGACATTTATTTAGTTTGCAGTTAACATATTATATAGCAAGTTATTGCAATATACTTGAGTCTTTGTGTTTATTTGTATTTACTAAGTAAGTGCTGTTATTACAATTGTTATTATTATTATTATTTTAAAAATGTCTTCGACTGACTCGGCTCAGGAATTTACTCAAAAAAAAAGGCCCAAAAAAAGTGCATTGAGTAGTTCGGAAAAAAATTTAGTATTAAATATATACAAATCGGAGTTGGAATTAAATCCAGAAATATTAATTTCCGAAATTGTTACAAAGACGGCTGCTAAAATGGGAGTGGGTGAAGCTTCTGTGTACCGAATAATTCGAGAAAAGAAAAAAAAATCACTTTTATCTTCACCAAAAAAGAATAAACCTAGAAAGGGGCTTATAGACAATTTTGATAAAGAAGCAATACGAAGAATTGTCCATCAATTTTTTTTAAAGCAAGAAATGCCAACTGTGGACAAGGTATTAAAAGCTGTTAATGAACGTGCGGAGTTACCAAATTTTAAAAGAACCTCGTCCTATAAACTTCTAAAAACATTAAATTTTAAATATGCACGGCGAGGTCGAAACACTGCGTTGTTGGAACGAGACGAAATAGTGTTGTGGAGGCGGGAATATTTGACCTCAATTAAAAAATTTCGGGATGAAAAGAGAAAAGTATATTATTTAGATGAAACTTGGGTGAATCAAGGACAAACCAAGTCACATGTATGGGTCGATGAAACTATTAAATCGTCTCGTCAGGTTTTTTTGTCAGGACTTTCTCCAGGTCTCAATTATTTTTTTTATTAGCCGTTACTCGAGTCCGAGTATAAAAATGTTACAGTCGATAGATTGTGTACAATAAAAACAAGTAAAAGGTGTAGTCTATTGTAATTCCCATTCATCTACGGTGCACACGACTATGGCTATAGAGGCCAATTCGGGAGAGCACATGTCGACCGCAGTCAGGACAAACATAGACCTGGTTAGGTCTTGGATTCGGCCTTCTTGCAGCAACATTTCCTTGATAGCTGGCCACAACCCCTCGCCATTCGGTTCTGTCCGCTGCAAGTTGTTCCCATTGCTCGTCTGCAATACCGCAGGATTTTAGATTTTCATGGAGAGAGTCTTTGAACCTCTTTCGTTGACCGCCACGCCTTCTTCTACCGCTTAGCAATTCACCATAAAGTGCACATTTAGGAAGGCGGTTATCATGCATACGATGAACGTGACCAGCCCATCTTAGGCGTGCTCTTGAAATAAGCACCTCAATTGGAAGGCTGTTTGCTCTCCTGAGTACTTCCACGTTTGATATGTGATGGAACCAACGGATTTTCATCATACTTCTGAGGTGTCTTTGCTGAAAACGTTCTAATTCTTTCACATGACGACGGTAAGTGACCCAGCTTTCACATCCATATAGCAGTGTTGGAATGACAACTGCTCTGTAGACAGCCATTTTCGTTGACAAAGCAAGGTCGTGGTTGTCAAATACTCTCTCTCTAAGTCCCCAGAGTGCTCTAGATGCAGCGTTAATTCTATTGCGAATCTCGCTGTCCATGTTTGCTTTGTCATTAACAACGTTGCCTAAGTAATTGAACTGATCCACCATTTCAAGAGAGTTTCCGTTAAGTGTAATGTCTATTTGATTCACTTGATGATGAGTTGACATAATCTTAGTCTTTCCAGTGTTGATTTTAAGTCCCAAGGAATCATAGCTCTGGGCATACACATCTAAAAGTTCTTGAAGCTCTTCCGGCGTAGAGGCTAAAAGTGCACAGTCATCCGCGTACTGGAGATCACAAATGAATCGTGTGCATGTCTTCGTGAAAGCTCTAAAGCGCCCTATGTTAAAGAGACCGCCATCAAAACGGTATCTGAGACCTATTTCTCTGACTGTCAGTTTGTTGTCAACAATAATTGTTAGAGCAGTGGTAAACAAATTAAAGAGTAGGGGTGCCAGGACACATCCCTGCCTAACTCCAGTGAGGGTTTGGAAAGGTTCGGTTGCCTCATTATTATACATAACCTGGGCGTTGTTGTTTGTATGTAGACTGCGACATACTTCCACAAATTTTCTAGGGATACCTAAGCGGAACATAATTTTCCAGAGCACTTCCCTGTCCACCGAGTCAAACGCCTTGGTTAAATCAATGAAGGCCATGTGAATTTCTCCTTGATGTTCGAGTGCTTTTTCTTGAAGCTGTTTAAGTGTGAAGATTAAATCCGATGTGCCTCGGTTTGGCCTAAAGCCACTGTGTTTCAGGAAGTAACTTTTCCATAACAGGTGTTAGCCTATTTGCCATCGCTTTAGTGAGTATCTTCCCTCCAACAGCCAGGAGAGCTATACCCCTGTAATTTCCACAGTCCGCAGCGCTTCCTTTGTTTTTGAAGAGGTTGATTAAAAGTGTATCACGAAACTCCTGCGGAGCTTGACCACTTTCCCACACGACATCAAACAGTTTTTTGAGGTAGGGTATGAGCTCTGACGACACAACTTTAAAGATCTCAGCTGGGAGTGAGTCGGCGCCGGGAGATTTGTTATTTTTTAGCTGCCCAATGGCGGTTAAGATCTCTTCCGTTGTTAGTGGTTTATCTAAGTCTTCGAAGGTGTCATATTGAGGGATAAGATTTATAATATCGTGATCGGCTTGACTTTGCTGGTTAAGAATGTTAGAGTAGTGTTCTTTCCATCGGGCTCTTATTTCCTGGTCTTCTTTGAGGAGATTTCCATTTAAATCTTTAATAGGGCACATATTTTTCCGACTGGGGCCGTACACTGCTTTTACTCCTTGAAAGAAATTTCTGTAGTCGTGTGAGTCGGCGTACCTTTGAATTTCTCTGGCCTTGCTTGCCCACCACTCGTTCTTTATTCTTCTGATTTCGCGTTGCGTTTCATACTTAGATTGGGTAAAAGCTTCTGCTTTTGATGAGTCGTTGGGGTGGTTGATAGTAGTTGAAGGCAATATGTTTGCGGTCAAGAAGTTCTTGTATAAAAGCTTCATTATCATTGAACCAGTCCTCCTGTTTTTTACTTGCTGCAGTGCCAAGAATTTCCTCACTCGCACTTTTTAAACTGTCTTTAATTTGCGTCCAGGTAGTAGCGACATCTACAGAATTAGTTTCTTCTAGTGCGCTCAAATTCTCTTGAACTTTTTGCTTTAGCTGATCGACGGTTTGTTGGTCACGCAATTTACTAATACAGAGACGAGGTCTACGTTTTACTTGAGTTCTTCGGTGTTTGGGTCTCACAACAATTTTCATTTTAGAGACAACAGGACGATGATCGGTCCAACACTCGCTATCAATGCGCGCCTTTGTAATTTGGACGTCCTTGAGATGTTTCCTACGTACGATAACATAGTCCAGTAGATGCCAGTGACCTGATCTGGGGTGACGCCAGGTGCCTTTAAATTTATCCTTTTGTCGGAAAATGGTGTTTGTTATAACTAGATCATGTTCGGCGCATTTAGTTAGGAGTAGTTGACCGTTAGCGTTCATGTTGCCCAGACCGTTCTTGCCTATGATGCCTGGCCAGGTGTCTGCATCTCTCCCTACTCTAGCGTTAAAATCGCCAAGAATAACGAGTCTTTCCGTTTTAGGTATTCTACAGAGGGCTTCTTCCAGCTGTTGATAGAAGCTTTCCTTGTTTCGTGACTTGCATACAGAGTGGGAGCGTAGGCGCTTATTAGATTTACCGCGTTGCCATCTGATAGCTCATAGCGTAGCAGCATTAGACGCTCGGATAGGCCTTGTGGTACTTGTGTTAAGTTGGATACAAGTTGATTCCGAACGGCAAATCCTACTCCATGTTGTCTTCTTGAATTGGTGGGAAGACCTTTCCAATAGAAGGTGTAGTACTTTTCTGTGAGAGAGCCTTCCTCCAAAAATCGAGTTTCGCTGAGAGCTGCAATGTCAACATTGAGTCGGTGAAGTTCTCTATCTATTAGAGCAGTTCTTCTTTCAGGCCGAAGTACGAACATTCCAAGCACCGTAGATGAAAGAATTAGTTTTCTTGGATTTAACTTGTCGGTGTTTTTTCGACATTCGATGAGGTGTCCCTGTGGGCACCCTCCCCCGGAGATCCGATCGGGAGGTTATTTTACCTCCGGATGATTTTGTCCCACTTGAACGCTCCATCATTTTTTTTTAAAGCCTTAATCGACTGAAAACGAAGCTCCAGGTCTCAAAAATCCCTCGGGAAAAGGTAAGAGATTAATAGTTGCACACATTGGTAGTGAAACAGGATTTGTAGAGGGTGGTTTATGGGCATTTGAATAAAAAAGTGGCGATTACCACGAAGAAATGAATGGCGATAGTTTTGAATCGTGCTTTAAAAAGGTTTTACCACTTTTAGAAGACAACGCAATAATTGTGATTGATAATGCATCATACCATTCTAGAAAATTAGAAAAGATACCAACTACAGCGTGGAGGAAAGAAAAAATAAAAGAATGGCTGATGTCAAAAAATATTGAATGCGACGACAGAATGTTGAAAGTGCAACTTTTGAAATTAGTTGCGTAACACAAGTCGGCTTATAATGCTTACGTTATCGACGAAATGGCAAAATCAGAAAACAGAATAATTCTTCGGCTTCCCCCATATCATTGCGAGTTAAACCCCATAGAGTTGATTTGTTTAGCTTAAAAATTATGTTGCTAGTAGGAACACCTCATTCAAGTTTCCCGATGTAAAAAATCTTTTTAATGATGCCATTTTGACAATCACCCCAGAAAAATGGAATAAATGTGTTCAGCATGTAGTAAATAAAGTCGAACCAAACTTTTGGGAGCTCGATAATATAGTTGAGAGTATGGTGGAACCCTTAATAATCAGAGTTAGTGATGATAGTGATAGTAGTGATAGTGACAGTTGGTCCTTGTCCGAGTGAAATATTTAAAACTAATTTGACGCATTACTTACTTTTAATATCAATAGACACGGAATTTTCGTGCAAGGGGGCGGAGCTATTACTAAATCCGATGCCAGCGTTTGCGGATAGCTGAGCACCATAGAAAACTTTCGTCCGGCCCCAAATTCATTTCGCATTGTCATTATTATATTTAAAAAAAAATGAATTATAATATCAATCAAATATACTAAAAAAAAACTAAATCAATCGTTATCGCCAAGCTATAATGCCAATTTATGAACTTAACTCTGTAACGGGTATCACATAAGTAAAGATATTTTTTTATTTATTTTTTAAAATATTTGAGTGATAGAATAATTTTACAAAATTTATTTCATTTTCACATATTTTGTAACATTGGTTTAATAAAAATTTAAGTTTAATAATATTATTATTGACATAGTCTGGATAAAATCATATTTTTAAAGATGATACACCCCAAGCCGACCCTGTGCATTTGGCTCTCCCAGTGCAACCTTAATAATAGCCAATAGGAAACCGGAAACTAACTATTCACGTGCTTATGTTTGTTTACCCGCACTATCAAGTCTCGTTGAATATAGTATAGTCGAAATATTTTTAAACCGTAAACCAAAAACTAGGTTGCCTATGCTTAAACAACAACTAAGTCTTCAGCCTAAAATATTTTTACAAACCTTGTCATTCAAAATGAAGATTTAGTTTATATAAAATCAAAAAGAGGAGAAGACGAGAAATAGGTAGAAGGGAAAGCTCTCGAGAATATAAGTCCCTACACATATTTAGTTAAATCAAGTGGGAAAACTCATTTAGTTCATATTGACGATTTAAAGTTAAGAGCTACGCTGCTGATCTTATGTCAGCTAACGAGGCAAATGATAATTTTGAGACATCTGAGCTATTGATTCCTTCTTTGAATGCTGATGACGGTCTATTACCTGATGCTTCGAAAATTGTTGATATATCTGAGGTCCAAGAGCATTTAACTAGTAACGCTCAGACTCTAAAGGATACTACCCAACCTGTGACACATTAACTGTGTGTAAATTCGAAAATACGTCAAAACATTTATGTAAAATCAATCCCCAAGGGTGACAAATAATCCTATTGAATTAAGACGTTCTCAGAGAAATATCCTCTGAGTTTAGTTCTCAGCGAGTAGATTTGTAAGATTATATTGTGTTAGTTACTATTTAACGCGTATATATTTAAAAAAATGTATTTTAAAGTAAAAGGGAGGAGTGTAGTATATGTAGTACCCATGTACACAGATGTATTGGTGGTTGCATGGAAGTAAGGGAAGGAGAGATAGGAGAATGAAGAGGGGTACAACAACGAGCGGGTAGCCTTGTTAATGAAGGTTAAGCTGGTTTTTGTTCGTAGTTATAGATATTAAAAATCTTCTTCAGAGAATAGGGTAGACAAAGCATCCATGTGGTTTGTTGTGTATCATTTATTTGTTTATATTGCTTTAAAAATAAATATTGGTTCTCAGCACTCTATTGGCTAAAGGCATGTGGGTATATGCGCACGCAATCCCGCTCAACACGTTTTGTTTACAATCCAGTTGCAGCGTTGGCCGCCATTAAAGTGAGTTAAGCTGAACAGCCGCCTAGGCTAGATAAAGAAAAGGGCCGCGTCACCCATCTCATCCCGTACGCATCGCAACTCTAGACGGCAGCCGCTTCACTTCGTGTCACACCTTCAAACCATTAGCGTTGTTATTCATTTATTAAATATAATTGTTAAACTCCTATATGTTTGAAAATAAACTTTGTAATATTTTCAATTAATTAATTATTTTGTTAAAAATCGTTAAGTCAGTCACGCGGCTTAACTGACGCAGTCGGAGCGGATAGTGCCCAATAGTTTTCAAAAATCCAAATTTTTGTTCGTTTCTACGATTGAGGTACTATTCGAATTTTCGCAAGTCCATTGGGGACGTGTTCCAGTAAACCATCAATTCATTGAGGATAGTGAGCCACCAGTCAATTGGGGACAGCTTAACAATCGAAGTTTCACCAATGAAGACATCTTTAATCACAACTTTATTTTTATTGTAAGTAATATTGATCATTCCGCTTATTTTCCATTCTACCTTTGCTTTCCTACAAATTAAATTAATAAACATTTCTTTCAACGCAATCGAATTTTCGAATTAGCATTGAAAATTCATTTTCTAATTTATTTCATTCCTATGATTTTAAAAG
This sequence comes from Leptura quadrifasciata, assembly GCA_963675555.1. Lineage (NCBI taxonomy): Eukaryota > Metazoa > Arthropoda > Insecta > Coleoptera > Cerambycidae > Leptura > Leptura quadrifasciata. The sequence goes on from OY776680.1 coordinate 65,957,964, forward strand.
TATTGTCTGAACTGAGTAGGGCAAGAAATTAAAATCCAACATAACTTTTGCTTCTCACTATTAACCTAGAATAAGTTTAAACCAAAATTTAAAACCCAAAGCCCGTAAGCAAAATATTCACAGTTTCGCACTAGAGCACGGCCGTACGTCAACCCTCCCTCGGTCTGAGTAACCGTGAATACCGAGCTTACAATAAACCGACGGTTAAACCAAAGTGATATCTAAAAACTAACACAAATTTTAGTGAGTATAATCGACGATATTATAAACCAATTCTCAAATATTCCTACTGAGAGACAAATTGTATTAACAACCCCTGCACCAGAAGACATCATTATGGCTTTACCGCAAATTTCCGTACGTGATTATTTAGATTTAATTCCAACTTTGATGGACAACCAACAAAATTATCAAAATTTATTACTGCATGTGAAAACATTTTACCAATCATGGCACCCAACAACGATGCAACACGAATTTCGTTCACCATGATGCACATTAGAAACAAACTGGTAGGAAAAGCAGCAACGCTTCTAGCGGCAAGAAATTTCACAACATTTCCTGAACTGAAAACATTGCTTATAAGTTTATTTGGCGACCAGCGTAACGAAGAAGCCCTTTTGTCAGACCTCAACACATTGAGATAACAACAGAGAGAAACCCCTCTACAATTTGCCGACAGATGTATCGACATTAATGCCTGTTATTATCTAAATTATCATATCAAGAAATGACACAAGAAATCAAATCCATGAAAATCGACTTATATTTTACACTGAGAGCATTTTTAACCGGAGTTAACTCACAATTAAGTCATCTCCTACGATGCAGAAAACCTACAAACATAGAAGAGGCTATTCAAATAGTCATAGAAGAAGAAAATGTGAACTACCATCGTTCAAAAATAAGTCACACGCACCAAAATAATGAAGCGCAAAATTACAAGCCAAATAATATACATCAACTAAGAATAAATCCACCACAAATACGAACAATACCAAGCAATCAACCGAATAACCAACATCAACAATTTAAACATTTTCAACGCCCTAACAATACACAGAGACCCATGTGGCGACAACAACATGCAAATTGGCCAACACGATATTTCCAAAATCAACCAGATCCTAGTCAACCCAGGAGCCAACAAAATGTGTGCAGCCAAGAAATAAACCGACAGCAAATGCACCGACGCCTATGGATATAGACTCTCACAGAACTCGTCTAACAAATCAAATGCAACCACAATCTTCACGATATATTTACCCCAACAAAACTGGAGAAATGAACAACTACACATCAACAGTCCGAAAAAATAGAACAACCTACACCTGAAAATAATAATTACAGTGAAAACTATGCATACCCAGAAAACGACGAATTTACCTACGAAGACTACCATGAATGTGAAACATATGAACAAGAAAATGTAAATTTTCCAATAGGAGCCTCGGAAATTACAGACAAATAGAACTAATAGAAGTTCACGCCACGACAAGTAACCGTTTACCGTATATTAAAATACCTGAAATTAATGCAAGATTTATGATAGACACCGGATCGACAAAATCGTTTATAAATGAGCAAATTGCCGGAAAGTATTTTCCATATTATATAGAGGAGGACTCATATATTGCCAATGAACTTTATAATTTGTTACCCACAGCAATAAGAGAAAAGACCCAGGTATCTTTAAAAAAAATGTCTATTGTTTGGATACAAGAAAATAGACATAGAGTGCACAATATATTCAAGAAATTAAATAGTTAATGAGTACAACTATTTTTGGGATATTGTTTAAGGGTTCAATACTATTCTTATTTTTGGATCATTTTTGTATGTGCGTGAGAACATTGTACATAACGTCGGCTAAGAGAGTAAAGCTGCTAAGTCCGTTTTTTGACGTTATAGAGATATTAGTATCATTGTTTTGGAAAAAAAATCCTTTATAAACTGCTCAGATCACCCAAGTCCCATGAATCTCCATAATGGCAGTATCTTAATGCACGTATTACTGCTAAGTCCATGCTCCCACAAAACAATAGCGTATACCTGCCACATCCGCCATTTACGTGTTAGAACATTGAGAATAACAACGTGTGTGACAACAGGTTTGTGATTTACTTTATTTGTGCATGTTATTTTGAGAAATAAAACGTTAACTACATTAAGGTAAGTGTTTATTATCAAATTTACTAAGAATAAACTGTATTCATGTGTTTAATTGCTATTTAAATGTTATTAGAGAACACCACCATTCTTCTTTAAGGACTTAGCAGTTTTTCAAATTTATTTTAATGACTATTCGCGGACTTAGTTATGCCTGTTACTATCTGATTAGAATAATTTTTAGTTAATAGTTTCATGGGTTCTGTTTATGCAATGTTAAAATTGTTAATTTTCATTTAAAAAAATAAGAATGACATTGTTCATGTAATGAACAATTTATTTGGTTTTAGATGTCACGTGGAAAAAAAATACTGGAACTAGCCACTGCTAGAATATTTGAGGAAAATAATACGGTACTACCGTTGAGTCAAAGGAGTGAACCGTCAAACGTTTCTGTTTCACTACTGGACAACTATGAAAGAAATAATAATAATAGTAATAGTATGTCTTTAAGGAATGAGTACAATATTAATTACGAAGACCAAAATTTGGTAAATATAGAACAGGAATCTAATGTATTGGAAATTCGAGATATTTTGTGCCCTAATAATTTCACAGTACTGGAAAATGTGATATTAGAAATTGCAGACGTGCCGAATCTGATATTAAACAACAACATGGAAAATTCTATGATGTCAGCTACTTCAGAAAACTTAATTACTCAAAATTACACAAGTGTCCATGAAGAAGAAGAAAATGTAATTATTTTGCCAAGTATGCAAATGCCCGGACTGTCTTATCGATCTACTTCTTTAAATGATCCAGAAAATAAAACAGCTCATGACGATAGTGAATATGCACAAGACGAAATAGCTGACCTTATTAATGACGACAGTGATGTGAGCAGAAGACTAGTCCCATACTCAGAACATTCTGATTCTGACGTATCGTCCTCAGATTACCCAACAAAAAGTATAATTAGAAAGAAAAGGTTTCAAGTTAATAAAGAAACATGGGTTTCATCACAAAATAGAAAGCTTAGGGAACAGGGACTTAAGTATTTAGGGCGGGGTAAAAAATAAAATGAATTGGTATATGACATTAAAAAACAGCCACGTTCAATGAAAGCAAGGTGTTCGTGCAAAGCAACGAAGACAGGTCGTTTGAAATGTACTCTTATTTCTGAAGCGGACAGAAAACAAATTTTTGATTATTTCTGGAGTTTAACCTGGGGAGAGAAGAAAACATTAATATACAGTACTGTGTCAATAATACCTACAAGCAGACCAAGAAATCGAAAGAAACCAGAGGCTTCGAGAAGATCTCAGTCATTTCATTATCATTTAAAATTTAATGATAATAACACACCAGTCTGTCGTGTTATATTTCTGAACACCTTATGTATAGGTAGAATGACTGTGTTGAATTGGAAGAATCAGTCAGGGCCAGGTAAGAAACTTATTAAGAAATCTGATGAGGCAAAGAAAATGAAACCCTTTCACGAAGAAAAACAAGGATTGTTCGATTTTATAAAGTCTCTTCCCACAATGGAGTCCCACTATTGCAGGGCATCAACAAAAAAACAGTATCTACTGCCAGAGTGGCAATCAAAAACTAGTCTTTACAGATTTTATGTCGATGATAGGTGCAAGCTTAAGAATATCTCACCGCTTTCAATTACAAGTTTCAGTCAGTCATTAGACACTTACAACATTGCTCTATTCCACCCAAAAAAGGATCAGTGTGAGAAATGTTCTGCATACAAAGTAGGACACATATCTGAAGATGAATACACTTTACACATAACAAAAAAGGAAGAGGCCCGAAAAGAGAAAGAGAAGGACAAGGAAAACGAAAGTCTTGTGTTCACTTTGGATCTACAAGCAGTATTAATGGCTCCCAAATCAAAAATTTCTAGCTTATACTACAAAACAAAATTGTGTGTTCACAATCTCTGCTTTTACAACTTGGCAAATAAGGACGGCTATTGCTATATCTGGAATGAGACAGAAGGTGGCGTTAATGCAGAGGAATTCGCTACTGTATGTTCTAGGTTTATCATAGAAAAAGTTATGCCTGCAATTGACAGGGAAAATGATAAAAATCCGATAAAAATTATATTGTATAGCGACGGCTGTACGTATCAAAACAGAAACGTTACTGTCTCTAATGCTCTATTGAATGTCGCCTTGACTGAAAAAATTACTATTGAACAGAAATATTTAGAAATAGGACACACTCAGATGGAGGCGGACTCGATGCATTCAACGATCGAGAGGTTTCTCAAGAACAAAACAATAAATGTGCCTGCAGAATATTATGGAATATGTCGAGAAGCTCGCAAAAATCCAAAAAAATACGATGTTACTTACCTCAATCATCCTTTTTTAAAAATTTCAAACAGGTTGAATTTTTAAAAAGTATTCGCCCTGGGAAAAAAAAGGGTGACCCAAAGGTAATTATCAAATTTGCTTTTAATAAGATTCTAAAAAGAAAGTGCAACAATGTATTGTGATTTTATGTTATTTATTTTCATTTCTCTTATTTTAGGTTTTAGACATACGCGCCATTAAATATGATGCAGATGGTCAGGTTTATTACAAATTAAGATTTTGTGATGAATGGGAACTTTTACCACAAAGGCGGACCCCTGGCGTTAACCCTTGTTCAATAGATTCACTAGATCAACTTCATACGCAAAGACTTAAAATCAAAAACAAAAAGTTTCAAGACTTACAAGCGTTAAAACATATTTTGATTGACGATTATCACGATTATTACGACAGAATACCTCACGAATAATTTTTTTATGACAATTACTATTATATAAAAATAAATAAACAATACTGTATTGCGCTCAAAATATTTTTTTTATTTTAAACCTCTAAGAATAAACATGAAATTACTTTTAAGAAAATCTGCCAAGTCCACAAATTCTAATCAAATTTATAAATTTAAATAAAAAACACAAAATACTTAAAACATTCATATAATATACTTGGGGTGGTAAACTAAACCAAAATGCACAAACGGGATTTTTGATTTTTTAAATTTATTATTTATAAACATTTTATACGCTTTTATTGCTTTCATGTAAAATTGTTCAAAGTGGATTTAGCAGCTTTACTCTCTTAGCCGACGATAATATCTTCATCCTTATGTTTTTGTTGTAAACATTCTTAAATTATATCTTTCTTTAGTATCTTTAGAGTTTACTTATTATATCTATATGTATATTCTTATAGTAATATTTGTGTTTTGCTGTTTAAATAAAATAATATTATTACTAGAATCATGTGCGCACTTAAACTCATAATAAGAGTTTAAGCGCACATTATCTGTTGTAATAGATTACTTGAATTTGTGTATTATAGTTAAACAAATAAATATTATTATTATAACTTTAATTGCAAAGATTTGTCAGAAACAAGAATTTTAACTATTGGAACATATATTGTAATTAATCAAGAAAATTGTATAATTCAAATATCAAATCAGACATTTTCACACATACAGACAGACATATCAAACCAAAAATATATTTATATTCCTGAACTAGATTACAAAGTAAATGTCTCATACGATTATGAAATCAAAAATATTAGCTTGACACAAACTAATCTAGATGATTTACACATTATAAAATATAAATTAGAGCAAAATAAACGAAATTTAAAAGGTTCTACTGCCCACTGGTATCAACCCAGCTTTTGGACAATTTTACTATATGTTACCCTAATATGTTTTAGTATTTATATTATTCGGAGAATACGAATCGAGGGACAACCCTAACGAAGAAACACCTCGGACTTCAGCCGAACCTTTGGGGCTTAACTCTTTCCCTTAGAGAGGACTTTGGTCCTCTCTAAGGGGAAGAGTTAAGCTAAACAGCCGCCTAGGCTAGATAAGGAAAAGGGCTGCGTCAGCCATCTCGTCCCGTACGCATCGCAACTCTAGACGGCAGCCGCTTCACTTCGTGTCACACCTTCAAACCATTAGCATTGTTATTCATTTATTAAATATAATTGTTAAACTCCTATATGTTTGAAAATAAACTTTGTAATATTTTCAATCAATTAATTATTTTTTAAAAAATCGTTGTCGGCCACGCGGCTTAACTAATGTTTGTGATAAACTGAAGTTGAACGTTGTAATTACTATGGTTTTGTAGTGTTTTTGAAGACAGAATTTGTTATTGTGAATAAACAATGGAAAAATATTGTGTTGTATGTAGATGTCTCTTTAAAATTGGAGTTAATGAATCTTTTCACAGGTAGGTGAAATTATTTCATAAGCGTAACCTCGGGTTGGAACGACAAATAAGCAAAATTGTAAAGGTTCAGTGCAATAATATTGGAAGTATAGAAAATGTTTTTATGTTTTAAAATTGAGTAATATAGTTAAATGAAAATAAAGTTGAAGGGCAAAATAAAAATGATATTATTTAAAAGTGCAATATTATATTATTTGTAGAATTCCAAGGAATAATATTAAATGCCGAAAAATATGGGTCTGTCGCATTTTGAAACATTTGGGAAAGGAAAATATTCCTGAAGATAGTGTTGTGTGCTCAGATCACTTCTCATCAGATGATTTCACAACAAGTCCTAGTGGCCGAGTTGTTCTTAAAGAATTTGAAGTACCTGATTTACCAAGTTTATCTATGGAAAATGTACAAGTTGGGTAAGTTATCATTTAAAAAAAGTAGTAGTACATGATGGGTACCTAGGTAGACAATATGTACTGCTGATCATATTTTTGTCTTATTCTCTGCTGCTAACAATTATTTTTTGCCACAGAATATTTTTATATTTATCAAAGAATTATTTGAATATATTTTTACTTTTCTTTATATACTTATTCTTATATAAGTTTGTAATAGTTGGTTCATTTCAGCATGATAAGTGAGACGTTAAAGTATTCTGAGGATGTCCAACAAGATGAGTTATTTAAGGCGCCAAGAAAAAGGAAGTTCCTACTTATCTACCTGAGATTATTTTTCATCGCTTCAATAATTAAGGAGGATATTAATAAATTATAACTAGTAAAATTAAATTTGTAATATAAAATTGCCTATTATAATTTTCGCTAAAACAAAAATAGTTAATATTGTACAGTAAAAATAATATCGTTGTTATGTATTAGACTTCCAATTTTGAACCAATATTCTGTTAAATTGGAATGGTATTAAAAATATTCCAAAACTATATTTTGCAAGAAAGTGCAGAATATCCTGTAGAATGTATAAGTATTATATAATGAAAAGGGCAATAAATCGGTGAAGACTATAATGCTCCATTTACCCTTGTTTATTAGCTGTATCGACATGAATAGCACCTTTATTTTGAGTTAGTTATGATTTTAACAGCACACCTAATTTTTTCTACATCAACAATGTAAGTCTTATTAATTTACTTTCAGAGGAGATATTCATCATCCGTTTTCACTTTAACCGCTATATGTGATGATCAGATGTCCTCTCCTATTTCGCTGAGGAGTAATAGTTCTTCAAGAACAGACACTGGCAGTTGTTCGAGGACAGCCACTGCCAGTTCTTCGAGGACAGCCGCTGCCAATTCTTTAGGAAATATTTCCGACAGAGCTCCTACTAAATTTCAGGAGAAAAAATTGTCCAATTCTTCATTTAGACGAAACGGAGTTAGAGGATGAGCTTCATTATTCTTATATATACTCTTATATTTTCTACAATTTACAGGCATTATTACCTGAGCTACCTAGTGAAAATGTAAGAAGAATAATTGATCCGAAATCCAAAGAAAAGTATTCACGTCAGCTAAGAGCTTTTGCGTTAACGTTACACTTTTATTCTGCTAAAGTATACAATTATGTAAGGGAAAAATTGTGTCATGCTCTTCCTCACCCTGCCACCATCACAAAATGGTTTATGTCAGTCGACGGAAGTTGTGGATTAAGTGAAGCTTCCCTCAGAGCAATACAGACTAAAGTGTCAGAACCGGCTGTATGTCATCAAAAAGTTTTATGCAATTTAGTTTTTGATGAAATAGCAATAATGAAGCGAGTCGAATGGACGGGAAAAAAATTTACTGGAATTGTGGATATTCAATCGAATGGGGATGAGATTGCTTCGATTAAAGCAACATGGACAGTCACGCGCGGCAGCTCTTCTGTTCGTGGCTGGGTCGCGGGTTCGGTTTCAGATGTTTTTACCTTGGTGCACTTACCTGATGTTACTTGGCTTAGTGGTGGCTATTGTCTTGAGTGCGCCAGTCGAAAAACGACGAGGAAGGGAATGATGAGGAGTTTAAGAAGTACCTTATGCGGAAAAGATGTTTTTTCTCACAATTACTTTAATAACTCTTTCAAATATGGAAATGTAAATAAAATGTAAAACAAATATAAGTATATAATTGAATGTATAAATATAACATAAATTACACTAAATCTGACCTTTGCTACCGGAGTGTAAAGTTAAAATGACGAACGTGGCCCTGGGCTGAACCTGCGTTGCGTGTCTAAAGAACGCACCCTCAAACTGACAGCTGGCGTATGCCTGCTTGCTGACAAAATCTGCTGTGCAATGCAATGCTTAACAAAAAAAACGTCCCTATGCAATATAGTTGCTAATGTGCACCGAAATAAACAGTAAGTTATTAAATTCTACTAAGCCCTATGACACAAATTAAGTAATCGCCACTGTCTTTTCGTAACTCAAATTAAAGTATTATATTTATTTTAGGTTTAACAGAAACATGTTGTTTTTACTCATGAACAGCTGTTTTATGAGCTTACACGATTTGCTAAGAAATATATTTAATAAATGAATGGCATAAATTTATCACAGTGATAAGAATGCGATGTTCTAGTCTGCGTTGTGGCTACGAAGTAGTAGAATTCAGGCTTGCCTCTGTTGGGACGTATAGAGAAAGGAATAAAATGACTTACTTTTTGCTCAGCGCAGTCACGTCGTCGTGTACCCCAAGAAGTCTTGCGGAATGGCAAATCAGATACGGACCCAGAAACAACAAGCAAAATGTTCAGGTTGCAGGTGTATCGGCAATTCCCCGATGAGGTGCCCCTTGTTCACTTTTGAGCTGGTATTTCCGGCTGAGATGAAGAGAAACGTTGTGGATGGCAAAGATAAATATGCGCTGCCCTTTTGCTGACGGTGTCTAACGGTGTTGACAATGATTTCCAAAATGTTACTTGAAGGTAGGTGATATAAAAAATTGCTTTCTTTGCAATCAGTGATTAAAATACAGAGACCCAAGAAAAGAAAGGGAAGGAAAAGAAAAGACCTAAAATGATAATTTACCAATCAATGCTTAGGTTGAAAATCGGCAAAAAGCATGGTCACTTACCCTAGGTGTTCTGAGGTCTTTTTCCAACAAAATCAGGAGAGAAAATGTCAGAATAAATCCGGGAGCTAATATGGCTACCCACTTTTTACTCTCCTCTAACTTTTTGTTAACAAAAACTGTGACCTGCTCATTCAGTGATTTTAAAAATCTTTGACAACTGTCAAACACCATCAAAATATAAACAGCCTAACCTTTAATCACATTATCCCAGCATTGTTAAGCAAATCAAGGGTACTTAATTACCTGACCTAATTTATTTACTCCTGTTTCAGGTCCTGGCAAAAACAAACAATACATGAAACATAGAACACAAAACGAAGAAGTTAATAAGACGTACACTACATATCTCCAAAACATACACAACACCACTAGTCACAGGGAAAGCCCAAAGAAAAACAGACGACACAGAGGTTGGCGGCTTACGCTAGGCTAAAAACAAAAATATTGATGTGGTTTGCGACGAGTGGCTAGAGAATCACTCACATCAGCACATTATAACCATATTATACAGTGCAGATATATATACTGTGTAAATAAATGTACATAAATTTCAAAGCTGGTGTATATTTCATCCAGGTGTTTACTTTTTCGCTTGGCTATAAATTTACAGCATCCGTGCTCTCTCGAGCTCAACCCGTTATACAGACTAGCGTTTCCTTTGCAGCCTATATATACCATATATGATTAAGTGGCATTTTAAACCGTAACAGCTTCCCTCAGATCAATACAGACTAGAGTGTCAGAACCGGCTGTATGTCATCAAAAAGTTTTATGCAATTTAGTTTTTGATGAAATAGCAAATGAAGCGAGTCGAATGGACGGGAAAAAAATTTACTGGATATGTGGATATTCAATCGAATGGGGATGAGATTGCTTCGATTGAAGTAACAGAGGCATTGGTGTTTATGCTAGTTGCTGTTAATGGACATTGGAAGATTTCTGTGGGGTATTTTTTCACTGATGGATTGACTGTTAGTGAAAATGCAAATTTAGTTCAAACGGTACTTGAATTTCTAAAAAATTCTGGTATAATCATTACTTTTCTGGCTTTTGGTCTTCCAGCTAATTTTGTCACGACAGAAAAACTTGGTGCTGATTTTAAGGATCCACAGAATTTAAAAACCTCCTTTATAAATAAAGCCATAAACAAAGAATTTTTCCTGATATCTGCCATATATTAAAATTAGTAAGAAATGCTTTAGCAACGCACAACGTAATTGAGTGGAAGTATTTTGAGAAACTAGTAGAAATTCATGCAGATGCTTTTTTTAAAGAAAAGATATGCATTCACAACATTTTGTGAATTCTGTTAGAGTTTTGTGGGTTTTGTGCGAATAATCTTGTTGATATGTTTAATACCCAAGAGAGCACTTTGTACAGAAAATTCTGATAATATCTTAACTTACTTAAGTTATTGTAAAAGTTATATTCAAGGGCTTACGTATCAGCAAAAATCTTTATTACAAACACGACGTAAATCTGGATCCTTGGGATTTTTAACTGCAATTGAAAGTTTGGAAAGATTGTACAAAAAATATGTTGTAGAGAGTAAAATACCGTCACCTTGGTCGTTAAGTGTTCCACCTCCATTTTTGGCGGTTTTGAGTTAAAAGTATTTTCCTATTATTCATAAACCCTTTTTTCATTTTAACAAAAAATATATAAACTTTTTTAATTACAAATGAGTTTTTTTTCGATAATTTTGTGCCATCTCCAAAATACCCTGTGTTTTTGGAATCCGTTTTGTTCCATGTGCATTATTTAATACGCATTGTGACATATCCAAATTTTCAACAAAAATTGTTATGTCGTAAATTGTGCCATGTCCGTAAAATTATTTCAGTTTGTAACATAGTCACTAAAATAGAGAGAATTGAAAATCCGATTGATCCATATCCATTAAAATATGCAAATGTTACACCTCCCCATATCTTTATAATAAACTCATTGTTCCACTACCATTAAAATTCGTGCTATGTACCACTAGATCTTGAATAATGTTTTTATTTATTTAATGCATTTGGTCCATCTCCAGTTTGACATTATTTGTTCCATATTCATGCGAATAAATTCAAGTTTTATTTGTCCCACCTCCATTTAACCAATCAGGGAGCTGAGATTTATGTACGTGACTGGAGATTATATTCTTTAACCAATCAGGGAACTGAGATTTATGATCGTTACAGACTGGAGATTATAATCTTTGCATTTCCCGCGTAATTGTAGTGTGTGATAAAACGCAGTGTAGTAAAGTTATTGTTGCTCCAGTAAAATTATATTTTGTTTCCAAATAACGTGAGTTATCATGTCTGGTTATGAAACCTCACCTGCACCATCATTAGATGATGAGGCAACAAAGTAAGTACCAGTTTTCCTTAAGACACTTTAATTATTATTGTAAAAAAAGTTCATGTAAATAAGAAGACAAGTTTACTGGGTGCGTAAATTATTATCTTTTTTGATAATAAAATACCTAATATGTTTGTCATCACGTAAAACACATCCGAATTTAAAATAAAAGCTTTGTTTATGGAAAACCTGTTTGGTTTTTAAACACAATGGGCCATATTTTCACCTCATGATTAAAGCTATATGCTATAAGCTTTCATCCTTTTCTAACTTTATCAAGTGCATAAGTCCATCTCTCTTTTAAACTATTTAGATAGCTGAGACGACTTTAGTAAAGAGGTGAGAATACGACCCAATATTTTAAATATTCGCGAGGTCTACTAACAAAATGGATCAGTTGACAGTGCACACTTTTTTAAATTTTTATGATCTTTTTGTTAAAATTGAGATAAAATTGTAAGTGTTATAAATAGCAACATATTCTGTTCTTTTTAAGACGAATCGGATGGGTACTAATTAACATTATTAATTTTTAGTGCACTTAGTCATATTTTTTGTGACGATTTCTTAGAACATTCAAATTTTAACATAGAGGATATGGAAATTGTAACTCTTTCTGATAGAGAGTATTCTGATTTGAGGGAAACAGGTAACTTGTTTTACAAAAATTGTTTATTTGCACTTGGGTCAATCAATTTAAAAAAAGTGAAAATCTTGTTTTAGTTGTCGTTGATGTGGAACAGAATGAATGGCAGTCTAGTGATGTAAAGCGTAATAACAGTAGTTGTAGTGGGGTGACAAGCACTGAAGTAATAATTTCCCAATCAAATGATATCACTCAAAATAGTATTCTCATTGATAATGGAAACCTAGGACAGGATCAAGATAGAAATGATGTTGATCAAGAAAATATATTAAAAGAAGATCCCACCTACACAACAAATAAAAAAAAGTAAAATTTAACTACGGTGATATCATTTTAAATTTTTTAAATTTCGTATTTTCTCTTTAGATTAACTCGAAAACGGTCAAAAAATCCGACTAACTGGAAAGATAATATTAGGAAAAAAAACCGAGAAATGGGCAAGTCATATATTGATAGAAAGAATAAGGAACATCCAGAAAGAAAAATTTCTGGCGCCTGCCTTCACAAATGTCCCTTCAAATGCGAAACCAAAATCACGAAAGAACAAAGAAATAGTATTTTTGAGCAGTTTTGGAGACTATCAGATTCTAAAAAGTTTACTTCTTACAGCAAGCATGTTAATAGATACAATGTTAAAAGACGTCGAGGTAAAAGTGACAAGATTATAAAAAAATATAGTTTCCAATATAAGTTTTTTGTGAACGAAGATGAAGTACAAGTTTGTAGAGAGTACTTTTTGACCACCCTGAATATAAGTAAGAGAAGAATTTATTATTTTTTTGAAAACGTACAAAATTCTGAAACAAACACACCACGGTCGCCACTAAAGGGAACTCATCAGAAAAAAGGTATCAACAATGAAGCGAAAATTTTAGTAAAACAGCACATAGAATCATTTCCAATAATGGAATCACATTATTGTAGAGCAAATACAAAGAAAAAATATCTCGATGCCTCACTTAGCATTTCAAAAATGTACCAATTCTACTTAGAGTTTCTTCAAAAAGATCAACAACCAGTGAAGTTTTCTATGTACTCAAAAATATTTAATTGTGAATATAATTTGAGTTTTCATCAACCGAAGAAAGATCTTTGCGATAAGTGTGAGGAATTTAAAGTAATAGAGAATCCATCAGAAGAACAACAAAAAGATTATGACGCACATTTGTTAAAAAAAGTTCAGGGAAGAGAAGCAAAGGCCACTGACAGAAAGAAAAACTCTGAATACGAAGCAGTTATAACTTTTGATCTAGAAAATGTGTTCTCATTACCTAAATGCAACGTTGGTAAAGCATTTTACAAAAAAAAAATTGAGCTGCTACAATCTGACCGCATATTGCAATTAAAATGGAGTCACATATTGTAGTATTTGGCATGAATACTTGTGTGGCAGAGCAGGAAATCATTTGGCAAGTGCCTTAATAAAAATTTTAACAAAAATAGTAGAGGACTTACCTAACTTAAAAAATATTATCATATGGTCTGACAGCTGCGTGCCTCAAAATAAGAACAGTATTATGAGTACAGCTCTTAAATGTTTTTTAGCCTCAGAACAATCCAAGAAACTTGAAACAATAGAACAAAAATATTCTGAGCCGGGGCATGGCAATTTACAAGAGATTGACGCTGTCCATAGTGTCATTGAGAGGTACTTAAGAAAAAAAGAAGTTAAGAGTCCTATTACTCTAATAAGACTTCTACTGAATATGCTACAATATTACAAAACAAAGTTAAGGGTATTGCATATGTGTCACAATAACTTTCTGAATTACCAGGACAAGTCTCTACAGTTTCATTACGCGGCTATCCCCTTTGCCCGCTTAAAATATATTTTGTATAAAACGGATTCCCCTTATATCTTAGAATACAAAATTTTGTTTAGCGATGATTTTCAGAAGACATTAATATTAAAAAAAATACCAAAAAGGGTTGGAAAAAATAATAATAAAACAAATTTTACAATCTCAAATTTTACTTCTGGTATTACAAAATTACCTGTAAATGAGGGTATTTCAGAAGACAAAGCCGAACATTTAAAATCGTTAATGGTTTATATGGATGGGGCCGATTTAGAGTTTTTCAGTTCACTTCTGAAACAAAATAAAGTCAGGGAGAAAAAAGAAAATAAAAGAACGGATGATGTGGATGAAACACCGAAGCGTATAAAAAAAACTAAAGGAACGAAAAAACTAAGTTTTACTTAAAAACATTTTCGTACGAATTATTATAGTTTTTTTCTTCAATAAAATTATTGATTTTACCCGAGTTTTAGTATTATTTCAAGTCAGAAACATCCAACCGAATGCATTTTTACCTCAACAATTGAGACAAATCCAGAGCTATTTCAAGTTTTTTGTAGAATTTTACTCTTTTGGTCCACCTCCAAAATATATTTATGGAATTTCTGAATATACGTTTAGAATCTAGTAAAATATTTAGCCGCAAAAATGTATAATAATGTAGTTTCTAGTTATCAAAACTTGTATGCATATATACATAACTATAAAGACGTGATTTTCTAGTAGTTCCAACTTTGATCGCATTTTTCCGCACTTATGATAAATGGAGGTGGAACACTTAACGACCAAGGTGACGATACATCTCAACTTATAAATTCTCACAAGATCACATTGAAATATTGTTTAGTGCTATTCGAAGTAAAGGTAGGCACTCGAATAATCCAACAACACGTCAATTTGATTGGTCAGGTGTGATGTAAAGGGTAGTGAAAGTGCCAATGCTGTTGCTATAGATACTACTTCAATTTTATTTGTTACTTCTTCCATTACAAAATATAATAATGATAGCCAGGATTTACTAAATTCAAGTGATTACATACACACATCAAATGAAGTTAACGAGGTAGAATTTATTACATCCACAGTAGGGTGGAGTGTTTTTATACTTATGAAATATTTTTTTTTATCAAATCAAATTCGCTTGATGAGGGATTGGTTCTCTATTATATTATTAATATTGTGTCAAAATATTAGTCAGAAATATTCATAATTAGTACTGCCACCGGATGATTAAAATTTGTGAAAATGTTAAAGAACGTGCGAAAATATTTTAACAATTATTTAGGAAAATATTCTTAATATTAAGTTTGTTTGCCATGGGAACAGTCAATTATGTCATTCATAATATTGAGTAAAAATCTTGGCTAATAATATTGACAATAAGTACTGCCACAACGACGTCATAGTAGCGGCGAAATCGACAACTCGCCACGACAAGTGTTTCACTTCACACCACACACAAACCATAAACCAGCTCAGCAGTTATTCCAGGCGTATGAGAACAGTTAGACGCTTGTGTTTTGTGAGGTTATCTCGTGAGTTTATTTAAAATATAATGGCTCTTTTAAGAAGTAATGTTTTATGTCCTGTGTTCAGGTCTGAAAAAGAATTACCGCCTAATATTCTGCCCTCGTATGAAGATGTAATGAAGTATTATTTATGGATCATTCATTTCGATTGTCCTAACAAAAAAATATTCAAAGACCTTGTCAGAAACGGTGGCTTTGAAAGTAGAAAAAACCTGGAGAAATGCTTCTATCCCAATTATCGAACATCGCGTAGTTGTAAAGTTAATTCGGGAATATCACGAAAAATATCGAAATTTGTTAAAGCCATATAAGGCTAGAAAAAACGTGGAAAGCCATAAAAAAATGATTCAGAAATTTCTTGATGAAAGTAAGAGACTTTTTGACATTGCAACTTGCAAGTGTGCGAATCAAATTACATGTGTCTGTGAAAGAACCCGGAAAATTCCTAGCAGTGAACGCAACTTTTTAAATGACCAGAGAGGTGATAGGAAAATGACCATAGGCGGTGTTAATGTGGCCACTAGTCAGAAGCAATTTTTACTAATTGAAAGAAAGCGTAAACGGGAGGCGCACAAAATGAAGCAACAAATTTCAAATCAACCTGAAGCTAGTTGTAGTATTAATACTTCTTCCGGTCTTGGTAATAACTTATATTTATTTGTTCTCCTCTTGCTATTTATTTTATTTTAATTTCAGAAATCTCGTCATCGTCAACTTTATCATCAGAAGACTCTATTGTTTGTAGTTCAGAAAAATTGCATGTATCTGAGAAGAAATGTTCTGAAGATGAAAAAAATACGTTAAAAGAAAATATCCTATTGTGGCAGGCAGGAGTGATGGATCGATATGGTATATCGGGCAGAGCTGGGGCTGCAATTGTTTCAGCTACATTACAGGACGTTGGTATGATAAAAGACGACAATTATTCTGATGTAGTGGTTAGGAGCAAGATTCGCCGGGATCGTGCAAATAAAAGAAAAGATCTAAGATGTCAACCCACACTCACCGAATGTGATATGGACAAGTGGACCACGAAGTTTTGCAGGTCCTATTGGAAAACAACTTGCAAAATGTGAGGATCTTCCAATTGCTCGGTTCGAAAAAATGGAGTGTAACGTACCAGACTTCAATGAAGATCTTAGTAGCGACCAACAGTATCGTTTGGATATTTGTAAAGCCATCCACTTGGGTATTTGTTCTGAAAGTTTAGCAAAGCGCCGTCCAGGCACAATGGTGCATTCTCGTTGGTTGATCACAGGGAATAGAATTTTGAGGCTATATGTTTCATCCTCTCAACCTTCACCTAATTTAATTACATTGGTATCATTCATATTGAGAGTATATGCTCCGATGTGGTTTCAAATAAAAAGACAACCATCTTGCATCACTGGGCCGAATAACCTCTGTCAATCAATAATTCTTTCACGATATTTACCGCAAGAATTAAAAACTATAATTGATCCAGTGATTCAAAGAAATGGTTTCTTCGGTCATCCCGAAAACATGTTGTTGGCAATGCTTTATGATGATCGGCAACACATCAAGAAATTAGCTTTAAGACGAATTCTGCGAGCAAGGCAACTGACAGATAATACTAACATTATAAGAATTTTCACTTTACCTAAATTTAATTTCTCTGCAACAGAGTATATTGACTTAATAGATTGGCAAAGCGGTAAAATCACAGAACCACCGCTCACCAAGTCGTTAAAGGAAGAGGTGATCTTAAAAGCAATACGTGAAGGAAATATAGATGCAAATAAATTATTTCGTGACACAGCTCATTTCCCTTGCCACACCCAAGCTGTGGAAAGGTGTATGAAAACAGTCACTGAAGCATCTTCTGCTCTATGTGGTTTTGCTAACCGAGACGGCTTTATAAGAGCCAGGAATGAAGCTTGTAAAATAATGCCGATTTTCAACACAAAAAATAATATGCCATGAATTAACGTAATTCCGTCTTATTTTGAATTTTTTATAAATGTGTTTTTGTGTGTCTTAAATGCTTTTTAAATTTTTGTATATGGTAATGTTCAATAAAATACCTAAAATTATCAATAAATAAAGTTATTTCCTTTATTCACAATTTTTTATTTTTTTCCCCTCGATATTAATTGCAACGTTTGCAATTTTACCACAAGTAACAAATTATCATAGAATACCAATTCCCCACCAAGCCAGGTACAAACTTCACCTTTCATATTTTCACTCCACCCTAATCCACAGCTTGGCATTTAACTCCATATATAACCGATATTGTTGCATATGTAGCAGGGTTCGTTGTTAAATACTTAAAGAAATGTGTCACATGTAAATACTGCTTAAATCTTTTGGAATCAAGACTATTCATTGTCATTTTTGCAAAAAAGAAAAAATATGAAAGCTTAACCAATGCTTCCTCATTTGTAGTGGACATATGTAAAACTGGTGAGAAATCTTTGAAATATTATTTAGCAACACAAGAAGTTTTCTCAAAAAATAATATAATTGATATTTTAAAAAGACATTCAGTAAGGTATTTACCAATATCAGTTTATGAAGATTTTGGTAGTCATATTTTAGATAAAGATCCATCGAATAACCATTTAATGCAATTAATAAAATTGATACTAGAAAAATATTTTAAAATTCGAATCCATCATGAAACTTCAAAACTGACAGATTCTGCTGCCAAAGAAAGAGTTAGGAGCATATTGACAAAAACTATATTGTTTAGAAATCAATGAATATATTTTGATGTCACTCGCCATGTAAACCTTTCTTTTTCAAATGCATCTTGTATATACCATTTCGTATTAATTATGTGTTATACCTTACTTTTACAAAAAGTTATTGTCATTTCCATTGGTATCATTATTAGACAATGACAAATTATAACTTGTATGGCTAGGAAGTACTCTAACAATATTCAATTTCTATCATATAAAGATTTAAATGAATATAATAAAGTCGATCCTGATTGTATAAAAATATTCTAATTCAGTTCAACAATTTAAATAATTTTGTTTTAAATAATTTAATAATTATTAAATAAGTACATCGACACTTGCTTCACCATTTTTTAAAAACTCAACTTTAGTTATCCCTGTAATGTATCTGAAATATGTATCCATTTGTCTGTCGTTAGAATATACCTGTTTCGAGTTTTAATTCTGTAACATTAATGTAGTTCCTTTTTTAAAAAGATATATTCACGAATATTGTTTATGTATTTTGTATATTAGGATACCAACCTAGTTAATAAATATCCATGTTACTCCTTCTGTTTTCCTGAAAATATTTTCAGCACTACTTAAATTGATTTTATTGTTTTTTTATTCGACTACTTTTACTCATATCATTATTGTTAATTTACATAATAATAGTGTGCCTTTTATGTTGAACTAATTTAAATATACGCTGGAAGCAGTTTATATTATATGAGAATATCGAGACAATATCTAAAAAATAATTAACATTTACTTTTGAAATTAATTACTATTATTGAAGTTAATAATTATGTATCATTAAATATAACATTATTTAGGTTATTATCACATATTGTTAATGAGAAAATAATGAGTAATTATAACATGTTCCAAGTAAAATCAAGACATATTTCAAAAAAAACATATCGTTGTTTCATAGAATATTCACCTAATACTTCAGAGACATCTGGAATTAGCACATACTATTGTGACTGCAAATGGTACGAGAACCGTGGGTCAAGACAATCAAATAATATTATAGAAATAAGTTTCTCATAAACAGAAATATTCTGTTTTATAAGGCGGGTGGTCGGGAGAGCCGCCTTAAGAGCTCCCTATGTACTAATCTTCATCACTGTCTTCGTTAATAATAATATTCACTCCGTAAGTAAAAAGGTTACTTAATATCTGAGACGGTTTTATGCCACTAGATTGATATAGACCGTACGATAAGTAGTATACTATCGCAGCTGTGTGAGAGCAGCAACCTACGGTTCTCGTACCATTTGCACAGTTATAATAATATCTGCTAATTCCAGATATCCCTGAAGTATTAGGTGAATATTCTATGAAACAACGATATGTCTTTTTTGAAATATGTCTTGATTTTACTTGGACTTTGAGAATTTCCGATCTATTTTTAACAAAGCTAATGTTTATCGACCTATGGACATTTAATATTTTCGAAGATATGATATAGCTTGACCATAGCGATATGTTCAAGTAAAAAATAATAATATAAAAACGTAAAGGACTACCACTGCTAATTTTTTTTTTTAAGTATGTTCCATCACCAATCCTTCTGAGACTTTTTAGTGCGTATTAATAAAGTATAAAGATTATTTCATGAAATATTTGTAGTTGTCCCTCAACTGCAACCTAACACAATTTTTTGTTCAAAATTGCAAACAAATGTTTTTGCTCGTGTTACACTTGAAAATTTCACAGAGTAATTTAAAATGAAATTTGTTTTATGAACCATCATACGACAGTTTGTTTTCTGTCAAAATCAAAAATTATGGTTGTCATAGTATACTCCTGCTAGGTTCGGTGTGCGAGAGTCGTGGTTGTCCGGATTGTATGCACTCATTCATCAGTAAGTACCCACACGGTCAATATTTTGACTGCCTACAATTCGCCTCGCGAGCAGAGTGCCGTACAACGTCATGGATTAACACGATCGTGTTCCGAAAATATGACTGCGCCGATGGCCAACTAAAGAGAGAAAATGCTATGCTCGATCGCGAAATTACTGTTCGAGAAAAACTCACAGTTATGTAAGGTGGATGTATGGTATGATGGGACCATGTTGTTTTGTCATATCGGTAGTCTCAGGTTGTATTTTTAATGTAATTTTATTACTTTTCCTTACAAGGAAAATGTACTCCATTTTCTACGCATGAGCCGCTTATACTTTCTGTCTCTATTTCCCTGCAATGTTTTGTTCTGGAAGCTTCTACTTAAACCCTGGAAGATCCGGTGGCCATCTTCAGAGTTTAGTTTAAACCTAATCACCTTCGAAGGTAAACGTTATTTTCTTTTGTATGAACGTCCAAGTATTTTTTTTGGGATTTATACTTCGGGGTGTCTTTAGTGATATCCGTTTTGTATTTTGTGTACGGATCACTTAGTCGACTGTGTAGTCGGATTTGTGGGTTCAGACTCAATCTGTTGGTAAGTCCACATATTCCTCATTTTTTTTGCTGGTGTCTTACATAAACTTCCTTATAGTGTGCCCAGTGTCCTTCCCTGGAACCAGGAAACCTCCAGAGGCATTTTAATACTGTTGCAGAAGAACCGTAGTTTATGCGTAAGTTACTTATTATTTTCTTCCCTTATGGGCAAGGTTTTTTTATTGTGATATTTTTTATCTCCTTACAGGGCTCTTCTATTTAGCTAGAAATTTCCTCTATCTAACAGCTAAAATCTTTTATCTGCTTCACCTTTCCTGCAGTCGTCTTGGTTAATCGACAGGCCTACTCGTTGTTACACCGTCCCGACGAGTAATTTTTGGACGAGGTTCGTACCGTCCAGGGGGCTCTAGGCGTTTGTGCTGTCATCATATAACCACCAGCTCGATTCCAGGCATAGCTAAGAGAGAGGCACAGCGTCCCGACGCCTATCATCTGGATATTCACACTATTGCAGCAGTGGTTCGTATATTTGCACTACCGCGACGTTATGTAAGTGATATTCCTAATCTATATAATTGTTATACTTGAGTAATTCATTTATCATTACATCTAAATAGACTGGCATAGGAAAGAAGGGGAAAAGGTACATATGTTTATATTTTTCCCACACTTATGTAATTCATATATATATATATATATATATATATATATATATATATATATGCACCATGGAGACATCTATAATGTCTGGTGTATAGTAGCATTAGACCACATGAGAGGATTCACTTACCTCTCACCACTACACCATTTACATTAGTCTGTATAAGACTAGCAGGTTGGCCACTGTCATTTGTCTGCTCCATGACCTATGGCATACTGAGGAGAACTAATAAGTTCGAAACCGGTCTATGTCTGGTCAGGGAGTAGACAAATGACATTGGCTACCAATTTTTCATGATTTGTAAGGTGTAATTCAATGCAGGTCGGGGTATTTGCCCGCTGAGTAGTTGTTTCCTGCAAATCATGTATAATAGCAGTATATAGGTTAAGTCCACCAAGGGCTGAAGGTCGCCGCTCTCGGTACTTGCAAAATGGCAAGTCGCTATGCACCATGGAGACATCTATGATGTCTGGTGTATAGTAGCATTAGACCACATGAGAGGATTCACTTACCTCTCACCACTACACCATTTACATTAGTCTGTATGAGACTAGCAGGTTGGCCACTGTCATTTGTCTGCTCCATGACCTATGGCATACTGAGGAGAACTAATAAGTTCGAAACCGGTCTATGTCTGGTCAGGGAGTAGACAAATGACATTGGCTACCAATTTTTCATGATTTGTAAGGTGTAATTCAATGCAGGTCGGGGTATTTGCCCGCTGAGTAGTTGTTTCCTGCAAATCATGTATAATAGCAATATATATATATATATATATATATATATATATATATATATACTTACGGGGTGCTCATTGCGTGATCACGTAATTACCTCTATCCATCGACAATTGTACATGATACGCCATACTGTGTAACAAATCCAAATTGGTTCATTTAAAAAAAAATATATACGTATATATATATTTAGTCATACGTAATATGTGTTAGTTATATAGGTATATATGAGTAGCCCTATTTTATGTTAATTTTGCCTTTTTGTAAATATATTTTAATTCTGGGTTATAATAATTATTGTTGCCAGACTTTGTAATAAACTGTTAACCGGTGATTCATTATTTCTTTCCCCCTTACCAATTTTGTGTTTGTGTGTTCACCACCTAGCTGTCTTACCCGCTCCCCCCCGACGAGCTAGCAAGTGTGTGGTTCCTACTTTTATCACGAACTGCACACTATAATAAATTTTTGCTACGAGTCCCTGAGAGACCTCTCATTAATTATGAAATAAGAATATAAATTTTAGTAAACCATTTTTTTTTCTATTTACCATCTGCGGGCGTAGTACTCGATAGAGTTAGCGCGGTCTCTTGAAAGTATTACCTGATATGCATCATTTCAACATCTACAATATATTATGGTATGAAACTAATCCAAGGTAACATTTCTTAGAAAAAAATTATTTGTGAAGAATTTAAAATTATCTTTTTTCAAAAACTGACAACTTCTAGACTCTCATAATTGAATATGAGAACATTCATACATAGAGCACAATCCACAATAAAAATTAACGAAATCCGAGCTGAGGCCATTTTTATACCATTACCCGGCTATAGCCTTTGAAGCCCATAAGTCTAATAATAATTTTTTATTAAAAACCAAGGAAAAAGTATAACAATTCCCCTAATATAAATAATGTAATGTAATGGATATGCACTGCACAAGCCAACCGGCATATTTCATAAAAACATTTTTATAATTAAAATAACCGTACATCCGCGATTTTTGCGATTATTTATTTAAATTTATTGAAATTAATTTTTTTAATTAAATTTAGCATATAGGTACCTATTCAAAACAACTCGATTTAGTATACAGGGTTACTGGTAATTCGATACATTCCTTTGGAGATGTGATGGGGCATGAGCTAAGGAGTAAATCTAGCCCTAACATACATTATGCAAAACTCAATAGTTTTTGAGATATTTCAATTTTTTTGTTTTTCTCAAAAAAGTAGATCTTAATGTCTTAAAAGTTAATTTCCGAAAAATCTACTTGACATTTTTTAATTTTTTTTTACTGGATTACTTGTCCAATATTATAGATACCCGTTTGGAATGAAAAATATCCGGAAACATTTCGATCATGTGAACATTTAAAATAAAAAAATTAATTTTTTTTTTTAATCAGTTATGAAATTTACCTATTAGGTTTTTTCAAAAAAATATTAATGTAGCACGCGTACAAATTATTATAAAAACTTCCTTATTTCAATAGCTATCTAACTAGGTAGAAATATTTAATGTACCCTTGATAGTTCTAATAAAAAATTAGTAAAGATAATGCTGGTGGCGGAATTTATTAAACGACTAATCGTTCATTTTCATTTAAGTAAGTCAGTCCTTGACTTTGACGTTTGTGCATATATGTCATTAACTAACATTCTTATCTCCGTGTCCCTTAAGTTTGTTGGTCTTGTTAAATTAGTTATCGAAGATTTTGATTTTGCTCGTAGTTGTTGTTATTAGTTGTTGTTATTGTATTTTCTGTGCCATGGCCGCGTATGCCAACGCAGAATACGCTGATATCTTGTTTGTCTATGGATACTGTGGCGGCAACGCTGCTGAAGCTCGCCGAGAATATGGTCTTTGGTACCCTAACCGCCGCTTACCAAATGCACATGTATTCAGTACGGCATATCGAAATATCGCTGAAACTGGCTTCGTGAAATGTAGAAGAAGTGACGCTGGTGCTCCTCCCGTTTATGAACCAGATGATGAGGAAGAAATATTGAGGTATTTTGAGGAAGACCCAACTATTTCAACTAATAAAGTCGCAAGACTAACCGGAGCGTCACAATGGAAAGTTTGGTCTACGATACGTAGAGTTGGATGCCATCCTTACCACTATACCCCTGTCCAAGGCTTGGAGGAAGGTGATCCTGGAAGGAGAGTGGAATTCTGCCGCTTTATGTTAAATTCAGATGCAGAAAGTGCAAATTTTTTAACAAGTATTTTATGGACGGACGAGTCGACATTTTATCGCGAGGGTATAACAAATTTCCACAACCTACATTATTGGGCAGAAGAAAATCTCAAGTTAACACGTGAAACTAGTTTCCAAATGAAGTTTTCTATTAATGTGTGGATGGGAGTCATTGGCCACTATTTAATAGGGCCACACTTTTTCCTCACAATTTAAACGGGGAAATCTATGAAATTTTTTTAAGAAATGATCTGGCGGTGATTTTAGAAGATGTTCCTCTCGCCGTCAGACAGCGAATGATGTTTCAGAACGACGGTTGTCCAGCACATTATCGGCTGACAGTACGACAGTTACTTGATCAACGTTTCCCTAACCGTTGGATTGGAAGAGCGGGCCCAATACCTTGGCCAGCGCGAAGCCCTGACTTAAAACCCCTTGATTATTACGTATGGGGTCATATGAAGGAGATGGTCTATGCCACACGTCAATGCTATAGAAAACCTTAGACAAAGGATAGTCGATGCTGCCCAACACATAAGGCATAATTTGACAACCAGAGTAACAAGGACGGAAATAAGAAGACGCTGCCGTGTCTGTATACGGGATAGGGGCTCCCATTTTGAGCAAGACATATAAAAAATAAAGTACAACTTTGAAATTAATGAAGAATTAAACTCTACTTTTAAAATGTTTTTTACTGTTTATCGAAAAATAAAATTCGTACTACTTGTGTTATTTTTACTAGTATTTTCTTAGAACTATTAAGGGTACATTGAACATTTGTACCTTGTTAGATAGCTATTGAAATAAGGCAGTTTTTATAATAATTTATACGCGTGTTACGTTAATATTTTTTTGAAAAAACCTAATAGGTAAATTTCATAGCTGATTTAAAAAAAAATTTTTAAAGTTTTTATTTCAGATGTTCACATGATCGAAATGTTTCCAGATATTTTTCATTCCAAACGGATATCTATAATATTGGACAAGTAATCCAGTAAAAAAAAATTTAAAAATGTCAAATAGATTTTTCGAAAATTAACTCTTAGGACACATTAAGATCTACTTTTTGAGAAAAACAAAAAAAATTAAATATCTCAAAAACTATAGAGTTTTGCATAATATATGTTAGGGCTAAATTTACTTCTTAGATCATGCCCCATCACAGCTCCAAAGGAATGTATCGAATTACCAGTAACCCTGTATAATAATCTGAATTATAATATATAAATTAATTTTCCTGCAGTAAGGGAATAATAACATATAGTCGAAAAAAATATATATGCAAATAATTAGGTTTTTTCCAAACATAAGAAAAACACCCGCAAGTAATATTTCAGTCATATTAATTTAATCATGCATGGGCATAGGAGTTTGAATTTCGCGGTCACTCGGATATACTTGCTCTATACAGACCGCACCATGATCCAAAATGCACCAGTGGTAATAAAATGTGTGTAAGCTACTCAACGCGTATTGGTTGTATTCGGAATCATAACTCGTTTTGGTCCATGATTGGTGGTGTAGGATGAAAGCGAAAGCAACACGCAATACGCATTCGCAATATACTGCTATTGCATGGCGTCTATAATAATTTGGTTAATTCGGTGTCTATATGTATTCTTTTTAAGTTTTTAGTACCAATCAAGAACAACTTCCTTTGTAAGAATAATTGTGTTGTGCCCGTTTCTAAGTAGTAAGTATCAAGTGTATTGTGCAATTCCTGTAGTATTAATTATGCCACACATGTATAATCGCTGCCATTCGTGCGTTGTTAATTTCACCAAAAGATTCAATGATGTTTAGGTATAACCAAATCAATTTATACAAATAGTGTTGAATGCTATTTTTATATAAACGATTTGGTGATTGTTGTCTCATTTTGTGTAAAAAGAAAACATGTCAATAATCTAAAGGTATTTTAACCTAAAAAAAATTACTAATGTCTAAAATATTTTAATTTTAAACCAAAAATCAGTAAATAAGTCTTATTTTAGACTAGAAAACACAATATGTTATACAGATATGTACATAATCAGAATTTTGGAAAATATTAAAATGGAGGTCATGCGAGGTCATATCTTTATCAATGATTTTTAACAATGAATCAGTCTGTTAGAATATAATTTGGAAATGTCCTGTTCAATTATGTGAAGTTCTAGCATGCCCTAAATCCATAATTTTTCTGATACAGGAACAATGCTGTCAAGAAAATTAAGAAGAAAAGTTGCTTGCCAAATGAAACGTTCTCTAAACATCATAATGTAGGAGAATAATGATACAGATGATAGTAGTAGTGGAAACGTTGATCAAGTAAAGAAGAGGACCTAAACGTCCCTGATTATAGTGAAGTTCCTGTTCAAGTAAATTATGAAAGTGTAGAAAATAATACCAATGTATTTGTCATGTCATGTTAATCAGAATAACGAGTCGTTGTGGGCTCAATTAGCATAGCAGCATGGGCAAACGAGGAACAAATTACTCAGCATGCTTTAAAAAAACTACTCGGCATTTTAAATAATGAGGAGGTAGCTAAGTTACAGATGGATCCTCGTACACTATTAAAAACCGTCCACTACACAATCAAACGGCACATATTTTTACTTTGGCGTTGAGAAAATATTGAATAAATTTCTATCGAATCATGAAGCTTGTTTGTTAACTTTGGATGAAATACAAATTGCTGTCAATGTAGATGGGCTACCTGTAAGTAAATTTACTAACAGTTGCTTGTTGCCAATTCTATGTTCTGTTACAAATTTAAAATGTGTTGAAAATAAAGTTTTTGTGGTTTGCCTGTTCCATGGAAAACAAAAACCATCAAATTTATTTAACTACTTGAATAACTTCATAGAAGAAATAGTCGATTTGTCTGAAAATGGACTAATTATACAAGAAAACATATACAGGTTAAAAATTAGCATGCTCAATTGCGATACACCCGCAAAATCAAATTTATTAGAAATAATGGCACTTTTTCATGTTCAAAATGTGTACAAAAAGGTGAAAGTTACAATGGGATAATTATTTTAGATGAAATCAATGCACAGTTCAGGGTAGATTCAGATTTTAGAAACATGATTCAACCAGAACACCATGTTGGGCAAACACCATATACAAACGTTCCAAATTTTGATATGATCGATAATGTACCTTTAGATTATATGCACCTAATTTGTTTGAATGTAGTAAAAAGATTAGTGGCACACAAAGTCTATGGGTGGGTACATGGAGAACCTCTATTTAAATTGAGAGCTTCAGCAGTTAACAAAATTTCCCATGATTTAATCCGGTTCAAAAACATCCCGATAGAATTTTCGAGAAAAACTCGATCCCTAAATGAATGTAAAAAGTACAAAGCTACCGAATTCAGACCTTTCTTATTGTACACGGGTCCTATTGGTTTGAAAGATGTTCTGAATAATTCCGTTTATAACAATTTTTTAAGCTTAAGCATTGCTACTTCACTTATGGCAAGTAATGATTATTCATTGGACAAAGAAATGGTCGACTATGCTGGCGAATTGCTGACTTTCTTTGTAAGGAATTGTGCAAAAATATATAACATTGGATTTATTTCATATAACGTACATAATTTGGTGCATTTAAGAATGGATTCGGTGAAAACTAAAAATGCGAAAGAAGATTCTGCTAGTGAATCAACCCGATTACCAGCACGTGATGAAACTAATAGACCATTGTGTTTTATGCAAGAGATATGGACATGTGTCAAAACATTGCCAACTTAAGACAAAACCAAAATATTACAATTGCAATAACGAGGGACATTTGACCAGAGACTGTCTTGTGAAGAAGGCAAGCGAAGAATCTAGTCCAGTAAGTACGTTAACTCAGTTAGTAGCAGGAAATGAAGATGAAAGTGGGGACGCGGCAGATAAGTACTTGCCTTGAAGAACTTGAAAGACCCTGTACTAGGGCGCATTCTAATCGGAAATAATTCCTATTTTTATTTAACATTTGTGTAATGTAAGGCCAGCAAAATTCTTTTCATTTATTTGGAACAATTGTTACGGTTGTTTGAAATTTCTTGTCGGTAGAACCTCGATCGAACGCAGAGTTGTTGATATTCAATCATATATTTATGTGGCATATAGTGTAAACAAGGATTTGATGTTTTATGCTCAGCTCCGAACGAGGGACCAGCGATGATTCAGTTGAGATATAGAAACCAATCGATTCAAATATTATATTCTTAGAATTCTTTAATAAACACTGGTAAATTCAATTTCGAAGTTAATTAATCCCGTGCCTATAACATTTCAGAATGTGGGATTCTCTTACGTGCTTTTGTTTAATTTTATCAAAATTGTTAAAATCGTGCCGAAACAGAAGTCAAAAAGGACGCGCGGTCGTCAACTTCTGACTAGTGACAGTTCGTCGAGTAGTAGTAGTAAAGTAGTACAAGTAGCAGTAATAGTGCGAATGATTCTCCACAAAATATGAAACTTCGCCGTCAAGTAAAAACGTTAAAATGGAAAGTAAGAAAAAATCTAGTGTCTATTGGGGTAAAATTGACAGTGTAAGTAACTGTATTCAGTGGAGATTTTGATAAACCGATGAAGTAAATCAGTGGTTAAATAATGTGGACACAACTGGCCATTTATTTGATTTGGACAAGGCGCGTGTATTGTATGATCAATAAACTTAGAGGAAATGCAAAAATGTGGTACAACAATCAAGAAAATCTTAATCTTACATGGAAAGAGTGGAAAAACAAATTGCACGAAAGTTTTCCTGCTCAGCAATCTGAAGGATTTAGTAAATATCGACCGAAGTGCGTCTCAGAGTTTAGTGAATTTCTTCTACCAAAAATTGGCCCTTGCACAGTATTGCCAACTTCAAGACAAGGTGATCGTGGAAATAATCACAAATACAATTAACGACCCCTTCATCAGGTCAGGTATTCGAGCTGCAGGTTGTATTTGTTGGAGTAAAGCTGACTCAACAAAAATCAATTAGCGTTTATAAACAATTGTGTTCTATATAATAATTGTTAATTTTCTGACTAAGAGCACGATTCAGATTTCTGAGAGGCATTTGTAGAAAGAATGCTAAGTATGAATTTAAGAATGAAAAATATTTCATCTAGTAGCTTAAATTAAGTCGAGAATAAAAGTGAACTAAAAAGTAAACCCACGGTGTAATAATGTTAAATAACGCTATAACCCCGATATACTTTTCGACGTTGTAACAAAATCCGACTTAGGAAATACTTCGTAAGAAAAGCGTGCTTCACGTAAAAACGCCGTGGAGGAGGTTTTTAATTCTTGGAAATATATTTTTGCTCTTCGGAGCATTTTTTATGCCAAATTTTCGCTAACTCTTCAAGGAGCGTTAATTTGGAAAGTGTAGTAAATGTCGCTGCACAGGGACGTAATGTCGCCCCGACCACCCAATTTTAGAAAGTGTACTAAAATTGGACTTGAACTTCAAAATTTCCAAGATTAAAAACCCTTTTACGAATCCACGTTGTCAAGCACTGCAACTCTTACGAGGTATTGAATATGAGGACAAGTTAGTCCAACGACTATTCAAAGTATATCGGAAGTTATAGCGAAAATAGCCCTTAGCGACATGGGACCCCCATCATTTCCTAGCACTCGGATTTGACGGGGAAATGATGACTTTTGACGGGGTTTGCCCTAAACCGGTTCCTCAGTGATTCGAAGTCAAAAAAGTATCTATACCATGTACTCACACGTGCATGGGATCTGCCTTGCCTGAACGTAAAAATTTGTTATTGCATAATACAAACGAAGTAGAGACGCTTCAAGCAATTTTAAGCTCCGAGGAGCGACCAAAATTTATGTGAATTAATAAATACGTTTATAAGACAGGCAAGCAAAAGCCCACCAAAATTTCAGTTACATGAAACTTTTCTTGAATCTTTTTGTGCATCGTTAGCTTATCAAACTGCATATTGGATGGTAGTTGGTACCGTATGAATCGTCCCGTTCCTCACCATGTGTTGTACACGGGTCAGACCATTGTTTGTTAACATTTTCTCTTGAAAAAAGTTGTTGTAAAAAACATAAATTTTTAAAAGATTTAATATATACATTTTGAACTTTATATTGTCTTTTAGTTGTGTTTTCTAACAAAATTCCTTTTCAGGTTTAATTTTAAGAGAGTGTAATACAGACAGTGTTAGATTTATAGTGTTACGACGTCGTCCAATTGATACCATCAGAGCAGCAGTTAAGCATAAACGACAGTAAGTATGATTTATCCATTATTCTCCGTCTGAAACAGTCACGTTGAACCCTAAAAATTTTGTGAACGTAATATTATTATTTAGAATTTAAGAAAAGGTTGAGGAAAAAGAAAATTAATTTTTTCTTTTTCCTATTTTCGAGCATAAAATACGTCCTTCAGGCTTCCATCAAAGCATGGATCGTTCACAATAACACCGTTCAAATAATATTTGAACCCCTAACCTAGAAGTTATGGGCCCAGTCAACGCAGTGATTTGAATAAATCTTGTAGTATATACAGGACGTAGTTATTAGTGACTTAATGTTAAAGAAAAATTATTACGAATTGATTCGATTTCAAGACAATGGAAAATAAAGATGCAAAAAGGAACATTAAACCATTTGATGGTGAAAAATACAGTGTGTGGAAATCTAGAATAAGTGCAATTTTATCTGAACTTGACGTGCTTCAAGTGATAGATAATGAAATTCCTGATCCTTTAACCGACGAATGGAGAAAATCTGAACGAATTGCAAAAAGTGTGATAGTGGATTATTTTTCAGATTAAGTTCTAGGTTTCACGAAAGTAGAAAGTACTGCAAAAGAAGCTTTGCAAAGTTTGGACACTATATTATGAACGAAAGAGTCTAGCTTCTCAGTTAGCTTTAAGAAAAGGACTGCTAAGTTTAAAACTAAAGGGTGATATACCATTAATACAGCATTTTACAATATGTTATGATATGATAAGCGAATTATTGGCAGCAGGAGCTAAACTGGAATCGTGTATACTTGATACCTGGATTAAACGACAAAGTATCATATTTTAATTCATGCTTGCTAAAACTGATGTTCATACTCCTGTGAAATCTATTGTGTGTTCTAATAAAAGACCTCCTCAGCCTTGGTTTTATGATAATCTGCATGTTTTAAAAACACAGAAAAAAAGCTTGGTTGAAATATAGAAAAACCAAATATGCTGAGCATAAAAGTCATTATTGTTTCTTGAGAAATATGTATTCCATTAAATTAGAGAAAAGAGACTATTTCACACAAACCTTACATTTACATCATTCTGATAACGCAAACGAGATTAACAAATTTTTCTTGATTCGGTTCCTGATTTAACTGCTCAACCTGATTATTTAGACAAATTCTTTAATGCGTCATTTTCTGAGCACAATTTTGAATATGTCCCTGTCGAACTTGATACCATAAACTTAATAATAATGAAACAAAAACCTTATACATTAGGATTACATAATATTTCAGATAGATGCTGTAGGTAGCTCTATCCTGGGTTGTTGAGCCCCTAACCCATATTATTAATTACTCATTTGAAACTGGTAAGGTGCCCCGTGTCAAAAAGTGTAAAACCATGTATAACTTCAGAAAGTTTCCCTTGCATTATTGAATTTAAATATGCACACAATCACCGCCTGGATGTTATTGAGGCGCTTCGTGAGAGACCGTTAGGAGAAGAACCAAAGCAGAAACTATTGGATCTTTTTAATAGGGGGCATTCTGCAGCATCTGCATATCATACGTATTGTATGGAAAAAATGGAAGACTTTGGTGATGAATACGAAAATATTTTGAATGACAGACACCATATTCCAACAAAAAATGATGTATCTAATTTATGGGAAAAAAATTAAAGATGACTTTGGTGAACGTACGGGGGCTAATATGCTTCTTAAACTGGAAGAAACATTGACCGTTCATAAAAATAAAAATACTGTACGTTATAAAATAAAAACTTTAGAGAATAATTGTGCTGTAGCTATTTGCACCCCCCTTATGCAACGTGCTCAACAGTTACCTCAGACCGATGAAATCATGTTTGTTGATGCATCTGGCAATTGCTATGTATATGACCATAAAATATATTTTTTTGTAATACAAACAGCGGCAGGTGGAATACCAGTTGGCTGTATAATAGGCAATTGCCAAGAAGAAGATTTATTTAACATTGTTGTAGAAGCATTGATAGAAATTATGAACAAAAAAACTGCAACCCTCTTTCATTTTAACTGATGATGACTTAGGAGGGAGGAATATATTACAGAAACATTGGCCGCGTGCAACAATGTTGCTCTGTATGTTTCACGTTCTTAAGGCGGTATGGCGTTGGATTATAATGAAGAAAAATGAAGTGCCAAGAAATCAGGCTCAGGAGATTATAAGTTTTTCAAAAAAATGGTGTATTCAAGAACGCAAGATGAATTCGATAAAGCGAAGAAT
Source organism: Leptura quadrifasciata (assembly GCA_963675555.1). Classification (NCBI taxonomy): domain Eukaryota; kingdom Metazoa; phylum Arthropoda; class Insecta; order Coleoptera; family Cerambycidae; genus Leptura; species Leptura quadrifasciata. The sequence continues at coordinate 65,990,897 of OY776680.1, forward strand.
TCTTTCTTCGAAAAATGTAAGCATACAAAATTAATCATTTACATTAAAGAGAAATTGACTCGTGTAGAAGAATGGTGTATGTTACATCGGCTAAATCTTAGAATGAGGGGAAGTGATACGAACAACTACACGGAAGTAATGTTTCGACTTTTAAAGGATATTCCACTGGAAAGAGCTAAAGCATTTAATCTAATTCAATTAAGTGATTACATTATTGTCTGTTTTGAAAATTATTATAAACAACGCATATTAGATTTATTATTTCAGAGAGTATCTAAGGCTGTTGCTGTCCGCTATTTACCCAAGGCAACTGATAGTAAAATGACTGTGATTTGTGAAAACATGACTTCTTTGGAGTTTCTGGTGACAAGTGAACACAAGACCGATGTGACATATTACGTAGACTTGCAGGCTTGTACTTGTTCATGTTCAATAGGTTACAATGGTAAACATTGTAAACACCAAGCGGCTGTTGTAGAAAAATTCAATTTTTTTAGTGCAACTAATACTCTCTCACATGGAGCTAAGTTGAAACTATACCAAATCGAAACCGGAAAACAACCTAACACTAATATTTTTCTCCCTCTGCAAGATAAGGATGACATTTTATATACTGGTTGTCTAAATGATATCAGGGAACACATATCTGAAGTAGTGCCCGAAGAACAAAAAACATCAAGTGAACTGGAATGCATTGAAAGAAACAACCAGATGTTTCAAGATTTAAAAGCTAAGTGGACTCTTCATTCTGATTTCGTTCTCAATTCAATTGACGAAGATCCTGAAAACTTTTGTTCGGCAATTGAAGCATATTTAGAGAATATAAAAAAGTTTGCACCTTCAAAAACTTTACTTTTAAGTAGTCTTCATACGGCCTTTAAATATGAAGGTGTTTCAACAATAACAAAATCTAGCAACATTAACAAATGTCGACGAAGAGGCAAAAGATACCAGATCGACGTCAGTTGCACGTCGAAAAGTGCCTTGTGGAACTAAACGAGCCAGATCTAGTAGATTGCCATTGGGTATGAGTGCTAAAATAAAAGTTAATGGAAATATCAGTGGGTGACATTTGAATTGATATTCATTACTTTATATAACACAGTAGAAGTAGTGTTTGTAAAGCAATTTTCTTTTTCCAAAAACTTGCGACAATGTATTCGTGGACAGGTTTAAGTCGCACCTCCCATAAAGAGACATTTAACAAACTGGTGAATGCTTTGGGTAAGTTTTGTTGTATGATAAGTAGACACCTATGTATACATTCAGCGCAACAGCGCAAAATGCCCAAAAGTTGTAGAAAAATAGTTATACAACTCAGAGTACGAGAGAATTTGACACACGTTCGATAGTTTACCTTTTCCTCATCAAAAGTATTAAGTTTGCGTGAAATTCTACTTCACATCCTTATACAAATCTAATTTGAAATGCTACCTGGAACTTTTTTAGATGTCTTTAATGCTGTCATTTATCATCCTGACTGTACTTTCACCTATGCTCAAAAAGAGCAATTCTTCCGAGATGGTGACTTGAAACACAGCCAGTCTAGATTAAATCCAAAAAGAAGAATGTCTCAAAGTAAAGGCTACTAATAGCTGTGGCGTGCCTTGATAAGCGCACATGCGTATAAATTAATGGGTAGTCAGGGGACACAAGGTCCCTCTCGGCTATCTGGGCTGTCGTGGATGTCGGATGTAGAGAATTAAAGATTGTAACAATAAGGGCTGTGAATATACAATAAATAGTGTACAGTATAAGTGGTTATCATTCACTGTTTTCCCCATGTAACAGGACGTTACATAATTGGCGACGAGTCAAAAGGGAAGACGGTGAGTAATAGCGAAGCAATAGAGCACATGTGCTATCGAGTTGGTTATTGGATATGGCGGCCCGTATAACTGGACACGTGGGCGAATACAATGGCATTTCTGAAATATTAGAACAATCTGTGCAAATAAAGTAGAAGAAGCCAAAATAAAAATCGCGACGCTAATCAGTCTAATTGAAGACTCAACTTATAAATTACTAAGAGACTTGTGCCATCCGAGTTTACCCAAGGACAAAACGTACGATGAACTGAGTGAATTATTATAAAACAATTTAACCCTCGAGTATCAAAGTGGCGCCAGCGTATAAAATTTTACGAAGCAAGACAGTGAACGGTATGCTCTAATAAAGAAATTAGCAGTAAATTGTGAGTTTACTACGGCGCTAGAGAAGATAGTGACTGGATTGCAAAGGGAAAAGTATTAAATAGATTATGTGAAGAAGATACGGAGAAAACTCTAAAAGAAATGGTAGAATTGGTGATGAAAAAGGAGTCTGGTCTCAAAGAAGAGGAAGTCAGCCATGTTTCGAAGTTCCAGCCGCAGGATGAACGAAGCTGGGAGCAAGCGGAAAGGAACGCATCGATGCGTCAAATGACCAATCAGCAATCACCACGACCAAGGCAAAAAACGCAGGCGCAACACTGCAGCCGTCAATGGTCAACCGGCGAAAATGGCAGGCATACTTATGTCAGTGAGTATAAAGGTGCGTATACATCTGCGCGCCGCGCGTGTGCAGCAAGTTCTCTATATTAGTACGGGATTTTCGAGTTGCGCACGAACCGCGCGCACGCGGCGCGTCACGATCCACCTCGTGTCGATTTTTTCGACGAACGCTTTGTGTGCTCGCAGTCAGTGTTGGGTTTGCTATTACGATTGTACTAAATCTATTACAATTGCGTCTAATACATTTTTAATATTTAGTCGCGTACCTGACTCCTAAGACCTATACATTTCTTTATTTTTTATCTATGGTCCTGAGCGCCAACACTGTCATCTAACGCATCTAACTGCTAACGTGCTGCTAGTGCTAACATCTGATTCTAAGGAATCCGTGATGATGGCTTTAACGACTGCGCATTCAGCGCACTATGCTGCGGTGCAGCAGTGTTGTTAATTGGCGGATAATAGTCCGATTTGCGGACTTTTTTTCATGCTGCGGACATTTTTCGAATCGTAAAATATTTCGGATCTTTTGATGATTTTGGCAACATGCCGCGAATAGACAGACTTGACAAGGAAAGCAACTTGACTGAACGCAAACCAAGATAAAATAACCAAGGAAATATCGACGTATCGACGTACCTGTTGTAGTCCGAGATGCTCTCTTTCTAGCACTTTTTGTTACGCATATAGTTAGAAAGAGAGCACTCGCTCAGTGCATTGGTGGTGCCTTTTGTTATTGTTACAGATTACAGATTATAAAATATAATCTGCGCTATTCGGTCATTCGGTGCTCGGTGGTCGGTGCTGCTGTTTTCCCTGTTTTCTGTTGTGCTTTGTGCTTTGTTGCCATAGATTACTGTTTGTGCTTCTTCGTTTAATTAGGTTATTTCGTTTTGATTTCGTTATTATTGTTATTAAATAATAATAAATTTTGTCATCATGGATAAGTGGCTTGCCAGTTCTAAGGTAATACAATGAAGTAATAATGCTAATATATAAATAAAGCTTAAGTACCTTACCTACTTATATACATTTTGGTTGCGTTTCAGGTCCTAAAAATTTACTTGCTAAATATACATAAAAATTAATTTTATTGTACTGATTTTGTTGTATTTAACTTGTAGTCAGAACAGCCTTCTCAAAGCAAACAAAAGGATGATAAACCTTCTCTAGCCGATAATACTAAACATCGTATTGAAAAATCTATTGAAGATCAACCCTGCTGCAGCAAAACCTTGGAAAGTGAGAGGGAAAATCCTATCCAAGACATTATTAGTGTAAGCAGTATTCTTATTGTTTTTTTTTTGTATATTTTAGGTTGAAACCCCTACAGAACCACCCAAAAAAAACTCAAAAATGTCATACTCACCCATCAAAAGAATAAGAAAAAATTAACGAAATTTGTGCCTTCGTGGTTAAGTATGGCTAAATTTAGTGGCTGGCTGGCAAAATCGGAAAAAAAGGATGATGTAGGTAACGAATACGTGTACTGCAAAGTATCTAATACTGAAATAATTGCACACAAAAGTATTTTGATCAAACATGAAGCTACAGGTAAACATAAGGCCAACTGGCAAAAAGTGTCTACAAGTGCAAAAATAACAGATTATGGCAATGAAGACAAGCAGGAAGTGGCTGTGAAAAATGCTGAGATAAAATTGGGTGGCCTCTTAGCTAGTAATAACCTACCATTCTTGCTGATGGATACACTGTGTCTTTTACTAAAAACCGTTTTTCCTGATTCAAAAATAGCCCAGAACTTAAATGTTAAAAGGCTTAAAGCTACCAATATTATGTGTGAGAGTCTGGGTAAATCCTTTTTAGATCATTTATATGATACACTTAGGAAACCAGATGTTTTTTTCCCACTAACATTAGATGAAACAACTGATATTTCTGTTAAAAAACTGTGCGCTTTCTCGGTAATATATTTTGACCCAGATCAAAATACAGTAAAAAATAGATTTTTTGATCTAGTTGAAACGAAGGGCTCTACAGCAGTTCAACTATATGCTATTTTAAAAGATAGTTTGGTTTCTAAAGGTATTCCTTTGCAAAATCTAGTAGGTTTTTCTTCTGACACGACGAATGTTATGGTGGGTGACCACAACTCTGTTTTTTCAAATTTAAAAAATGATTTTCCACAAATAACTTGTGTTAAGTGCTCGTGTCATATGGCACATTTGGCAGCATCACAAGCATGCCTCAAGCTTCCCAAACACGTAGAAGACTTACTCCGAAATATTGGGAGTTATTTTAACAGAAGCGCCTTGCGCAGGAAAAAATTTGAGAAGTTTCAAACTTTTTTCCATGTTGAACTTCACAAACTTTTATCCCCCTCCATTACAAGATGGCTATCAGTAAAAGCCTGTGTGGATAGGGTACTTGAGCAATATCAACATCTAATCGCATGCTTTAGAGAATCATTATTAGAAGATCCGTCATATACAACCGACAGTATGTTAGAAACTTTAACTAATCCTTTTACACAAGTCTACTTTGAATTCATGTCATATGTTTTAGGACTTATGACAGATTTTAATTTACTTTTTCTGTCACAAAAACCCTTGCTATATAAAGTGAAGCCAGAAACGGAAAACCTGTTAAAAAATGTATGTGCAAATTTTATTGACATTGCAGTAATATATACATTTTTAAATTGAATCATGTTAATCCAGCTAACTTTTTACCATTGGAAAAAATATATTTAGGCATTTTAGCATCACAAAGTTTAAAAGAATTAAAAGAAAATTCTAATATACCACAAAACGATTTCGAGATATTTTGTACAAGTATTTTATCTTTTTATTTAGAATTGGTATCGAACATTAAAAATAGATTTCAGTTCAGTGATCCCATTTATGACATTTTAAAAATAGTAGATCCTAACGATCCTAGATCCTAGCATTTAATATTAAATCGGTAAACAACGTTTTAGAAAGATACCCTGTTTTAAAAGATTATGTAGATGCTCAGGAGTTAGACAATGAGTGGCGTAGACATGCTGTTTTAAACTCAGACGATTTGAAAATGTCAATTAACGAGCCTGATATATATTGGGCTAAAATATTCAATTTAAAAAATTCGGCCAATGTACTGCTTTTTCTAAATTTGAAAAAAGTGTTTTCCCTACTCCTTGTACTGCCGTTCTAAAATGCTAGCGTCGAGCGGTTATTTAGTGACGTTTTTAATATAAAATCTGATAAAAGAAACCTTCTGAATACAGAAACAATACGAGATATTTTGGCGACAATAAGGACTAAGTTTCTTAAATATATTATGTATTTATTTAGCGATATTGGGGAGTGATTTATAGACTTTTTTATTTTGTTATCTAGTTCAGTTTGTAAACAAAGTTCCTTATTATTTTATTCCTAAAAAAAGTTAGGTCAAACATTGTTATATTTTTATATATATTAGGAAATAAAGTATTTATTTATTGGAGAGCGATTTATAGATTTTTTTGTTTTGTTTTCTAGTTCATTAAAACCATAAGAATATTAGCTTATGTTAAACATTGTTTGCACTACATAATATTTACATTTAGATTGTTTGTTTTTGCAATTAAATAAAGTAATACTTGTTTAAAGTTAATAAACCTTAAAAATTTTATTTAGGTATAATTTAATATTTTTTGAAATTGCAGAACTAAATAGGTAATATAGCTTTTTTACTTTATGTTTCTTGAAAATATTTTATATTCTGAGTGCTGGTTTATTTTATCGTTCTGATCATTTTTAATTAAGGTCATTTAAAAAATTATTGACAAAATATGTTATTTTTTACGTTTATAGATTTTACAAAAATATGTATTTAACATTACCAAAGAATTTCCAATGTATTTGCGGTTATAAATGAAAATAAAGCTTTTGTTACTTTGAGGTGGTGTGTTATTAACTGATCTTTCTTATTAAATATAAAACAGGACTTTCTTTTTTTATGTACCTTTAATGTTTAAATTTCCCGCCTTAAGTTAAGTTGGTCATACAGTTGTCAAAAGAAAATTTCTGGGGACGCATCACGTGACCCACTTAATTAGCGGGAAAATGAAGATGGCGCTGCTGGCAACAATAATTGGTGTCTACTAATCCCAGTAATACTTGGCAACATCTTCAGCATGATTTATTAAAAATTATTCAATTATTGTGTACTAAGGAAAAGAAAAAGCCGTAACATGTACCTGTATATTAAAAAATGCAATGCTAAATGCTAGTTTCATTTTTTACTTAATTACAGCGAGTGGATAATATTGGATAGGATCGGACTTTTTTCAGAATACAGGCGGACATTTATGATCGATGCATCCAACAACACTGCGGTGCAGTAATTCCTCGGGTTGGGGAAAGTATTCGAGCTCGACGGACGTGTTTACCAGTATCTAAGGCAGTGACCAGGCAAGCAGATAGTGGGTTTATGACCCCAAGGGATTTCCAATTTCTACGAAAATTTCCGTCCATAAAACTAGTGCAATTGCACAATATATTTAAATGCATTTGAATTATTAAACTGTGTAAATATGACTGACAAGTGTGGAAGTTGCAGTGGTGCGATAACTTTGAGGAAGCCATCTCTTAACTGCAGTGGTTTTTGTAAAACCTCCTACCACACTAACTAAATACTAACGGCTGTAAGTAAATATCCTTCACTGTCATGAAGATGTGAAAATTGTTTGAAAAAAATACCTACGAGTACTTGCGACCCCAAATATTTGGAGACCATGCTGGAAGAAAAATTCAAGTCCTTAGTACAAGAAATGACCGACAAATTTAATTCAGTTAAAAACGAAATTACTCTTTCTGCTGCTAAAATTGTTTGCGATATAAATGCTGATAAAAAGGTAGAAATGAATAAAAGTTATTCATGTGCTGTAAAAACCGAGGCAGCTATTATAATAAAGCCTAAAGACCAAACTCAGAAAAACGTAACAACCAAGGCGGATATTCTTAGTAACGTAAATCCCGTGGACAAACAACATTAGCACCTCGAGTGTTAAAAATATTAAAGACGGCGGTATTCTTGTAGGGTGCTCCAGCGTAGAAGTTGCAAAATTTAGAAAAATAGCCAGTACTAAGTTTAATAAAAACTATGACATCAAAGATGTGAAAAACTTAAATCCGCGAATAAGAGTAGTGGGAATGTCTGAAGAACTCGAGGAAAAAGACTTGATTGAATACATTAAATTTCAAAACAAACAGTGCGTCAAACTCTTAGTCAGTGAAAAATTTGAGTGCAAAGTTTTAAAATTGTGGCCAACAAAGCAAAATAATACAATTTACCAAGCCATTTTGCAAGTCGATGCAAATTTTTATAACAAAGTAATGTCTGATGAAGAAGGTAGGTTATTTGTTGGTTTCGACTTATGTAATGTTTACGATGCTATCGATATACGGAGGTGTTTTAAATGTAGCTGATTTAACCACATATCAGGCCAATGTAAATCCAAAATACGCTCCCTAATATGTGCTGGCGAACATTATGTGAAAGACTGTAATAATAGTACATTATTAAATTGTCCCAATTCTTTGGACTATTCAGCCATCAACAAAATTGAACTCAATGTTGAACATGCGGCCTGGGGCCATAACTGTTTTGTACTCAAACAAAAAATTAATAATTTTAAGGCGAAAATGTCATTCTCCGCATAACTAAACGTGGAAATATATAAAAATAGAATCTCAAATTGCAATAGTCCGTGTATGCCACCTCCTTTAATTAAAATTGTCCCATCGTCAACTCATATAATAAATATAATCAAAATGTACGTGGGTTAAACACAAAATTGAAAGACATCTTTAGCCGCTACAACATGCCATTATGATATATACGCGTTCACGGAGACCTGGTTGAATTCACATGTTCTGAATACAGAAATTCTATCTTCCCACTACAATGTTATCCGTTGTGACCGAAATTTTGCAGAAACCAGTAAGAAAAGGTGGCGGTGTACTAATTGCGCTAAATAATAAGTATATATATGACGAACTTGATGTAAGTCTTGTACGCGAAGCATTCCCTCAAATAGGTATTGTTGGTGTTAAGGTGACCTTTCACTTTCGAAATATTCTTATTTTCATTTTTTATGTCCCTCCTAATATACCATATATATCCTACGAGGGCTTATTTTGACTGTATAGGGTCCCTAGATTACTTAAATGATGAAAATATTTATTTTGTAGATTTTAATATTCCTGAGTATAACAAAGAAAATACTGCACCAGGCAATCGTGTAACTGCCTTGCAACGCTTTACAGAATTTTTTGACTTAAAACAATTTAATAATGTGTTAAATATTAATGGGACTGCACTTGATTTGGTACTGTCAAATACAAACTGTGACGTTAGCAGATCATTAGAATGCCTTCTAACTGAAGACTTACATCACCCCCCTTTAGATATATCTCTAGAAATTAATAATTTTCAACCTGAAAATTTCCCATGTAACTTCAAAAAGCCAATTATCCTCTTCTATATGAAAGCCTATTTGAAACAAACTGGTCATTTCTAACTGAGCGGAATGATGTTAATACAGCGTGTACTGCTTTTTATTCCAAATTAACAGACATTTTCGATAAATTTGTACCTAAATCTATTCCTAAACAGCCTAAATATCCAATGTGGTACACAAATGATATAATAAGAGATATAAAGAAAAAAAACTCTCTTAGGAAAAAGTATAAACAAACAAAAAATGAAGATGATTTAATGCATTTAGAAATATAAGAGAGAAAATAAAGCAAGATGTAAAACAATCACACGAGAATTATTTATTGAATGTGCAAAACAACATAAAAAATGATCAAAAAAAATTTTGGTCGTATGTAAATAGTAAAAGAGGTTGTAGTCCAATTCCGGATAATATTACATATAATAACGTTCAACACACGAATCCCCAGAACATTGTTAATGCATTTGCTACTTTCTTTCAAGCGGCATATTTTAACCCTAATACTAATAGCAATAAAAAAAACCCTAGTGCCGATGTAAACAGTAATAATATATGCCTGACGACGTTTTCGGAAATTGAGGTACTAAAATCTCAAGAAAATTAAACCCAAATTTACCAAAGGACCGGACAATATACTTGCATTTATAGTAAAGGACTGTGCACATGTATTTGCCAAGCCACTCACAATTATTTTTAATTTGTCCCTAAAATTGCAGGTATTCCCTGATGTATGGAAATACTCTCGTCTGTGTCCAGTTTATAAAAAAAGACAACAAATATAATGCGGAGAATTATAGACCAATAACCATCATTTGCAATTTTGCGAAAGTTTTTGAGTTTACTCTAAATACGTCATTATCTAGGCACGTACAAAACCAGATTGTAACAAATCAACATGAATTTGTACCAGGCAGATCCACTGAAACTAATTTAACACAGTATGTTTCTGAAAAACTGGATGATAACAAACAGGTTGATATCATTTACACTGATTTTTTCAAGGTATTTGATCGTCTAGATCACGGTATTCTGATACAAAAGCTAAGTAAATTCGGATTTTCGTTGGCATTATTAGAGTTAATTATTTCATATTTAGAAAATAATACGGCAATATGTAGAATACCGTGGTTTCAGATCGTTCGATATCTTAGCTAGGTACGGCGTTCCCCAGGGATCCGTACTGGGACCGTTACCCTTTAATATTTTTATAAACGATATTGTCTCAGATCTGGACGTACTAAGCTTATTATATGCGGATGACTTGAAAATATATTCTGTAATTGAACCTGAGGAAGATTGCGAGAAACTTCAGAATAACTTAAATAAGATAAATGACTGGTGTATATTAAATCATTTATCTCTCAATGTAACTAAGTGTAGCGCATTTACTTTTTATAGAGCTCGCACTCACATCAGTTATAATTACCATTTAGATAATCAACAGCTACAAAGACCACATACAATTAAGGATCTTGGTGTTACCTTCGACAGAAGCTTAAGTTTTAATGAACATGTAGATTTAGTTGTGTCCTCGGCATTAAAAAGCTTAGGATTCGTAATTAGAAATATTAAGGGTTTTAATAATACAGATCTAATGAAATTGTTATATTTTTCCTTTGTGCGGTCAAAACTAGAATATTGCTCACTAGTATGGTCCCCGGGATACGCTGCATACATAAACAATATTGAGAACATTCAACGCCGTTTTATTAAGTATATGTGTTTTATCGAAGATGGCAATTATTCTACAATTGGTTATCCATAAAGCAGTATGTTAGAAAGGTTTGACATGTCGAGTCTACAAAACAGAAGAATATCCCACTCTATAGTATTCCTATATAAAATTATTCACAATACCTTTGATTGCCCGCTTATTTTGGAACAACTATGTTTTCGTATACCTCGTATAGAAAGTAGAAATCGTGAAACATTTTATCTTGCTATTCCCAAGACTAATTTATTAAAAGTTTCACCTATACATTTTATATGTAGAAATTATAACTCGCTGCAAAATGAGCTTGATATATTTAATTGTAGTCTTGCCTCAATTAAACACTTTTTATCTGTTTATTATGGTCAGCTTCGTATTAGATAGTACTATTAGTATTTATATAATAATTGTATTTTCTTTTGTTTTTTCATCTTTTACATTTTAACATTTATATTCATATATACCAATGATGTACTGCACATTTGATATTAACATTTTTTGTACTTTTAGTGTTTTATCAAAGTATCTTCCCCACCCTATAACTGGTTACCTGTTGGGTGGTTATATCTAAAAATAAAATATATCTATGGATTTGCTGTTAGCCATTAGCAAAGTAAAATAGTGAACATTAAATAATAAAGTGGTGAAATAATAATACCCGTAGTAATAACTATCGTGGAGAATAGGATAATGGATAAGTATGTTTTATTTTAGCTGTTAGAAACTTTATATTATTAATTACTAATATTTAATAGATTTTTAATAAAAACTTCAAAATCGAAGGAGACGGTCACTGCAGAAAATAAAAAATAAAAATGAACTGATGGAAGTTGATATGCAACCATCAACGTCTTCCGAACAACAGGAAAGACACGTAGAAAAAAGACACATAATTTCCAATGAGAGTGATGATAGTAGTATTTCATCCCAGGGAGAAGTAATTAGAAAGAAAAAGAAATGTTATAAACAAAAGTATACAGATTCCTGGCTGAAAGATGAAAAACTCAATACATGGCTAATAAAAAATCCAAGGAGACAAGATGAGCCTTTTTGCATGTTATGTTCCAAGGCAATTATGGGTGGAAAATTTCATATTAATAGGCACGCAGCTTCTGTAATGCATAAGAATAAATTAAAATCTGCTGTCAACTCCACGGGTGACAGAGTATTATAATAAAAAAAAGAGGAGAAAATTGTCGTTCAAACCACATTCTTCTGCAGCAGCAGAAAGAATTTTCTCTAACCTTAACCTAATTAAAACTAAAAACAGAAACAAACTGCATTTGAAGACCTGTGAAGCCCTACTACATACTAAATCATTAATAACTAAAACATGTTATAATTTTGAACCTTCTGAGCATCTGACGAATCTTAATATTAATCCGCAATTGATCGACGAAGATGAGGCTATTAACACAATAAGATTTTAATTATTATGTTATGTATTTTATAAAAATTTAAGTTTTTGTTATTGATAAGACTGTTATTTATTTTTTCTAGATTAAGAGTTTATTTTTTGTTATGTTATTTATTTATTAAGTATTTATTGTATTAAAGCTAAATAAAGTTACAGTTTCAATATATATAAATTTTTTAAATATCCCGCCAAATCTAGTACAATTTAACCCAATCTATTACAATCGCGAACCAAGTTTTAGTACAAACTGACATTACCAAAAACCTAACGCTGTTCGCAGTACAGATTTGGACGGGGGCGCGAGAGGTTTGTTGTTTATGTTGCGCGCCCATTCAGCGGTAGTAATGGAGTGGTCGGAAGAAAATGTGATTAAATTTATCGATGCTTATCTTATTTGCAGGAAACGGATGATATATCTGAAAATGAGCAGGAGATCTTTTGGCACGAAGCAAACGAGAGACAACGTCATCGTCTACTAACAGACCAAGTAAGCGAGCGAAGGGAGCTGATGAAATGATGGGTAGTGCATTTAACATTTTGAAAAATGCTGCAGAGAAGTTTGACACAGAAACGGTCAAACCCAAACGAGATCGATTCATTTTTTACAAATGTCGCTACAAAAGTGAAAAAATATTCCTGTGCAGTGTAATGTACCTAGATAAGCACCCCTATGTTACGCCGATGGCACTTATTTTTGTTTCATCTTATTTCTATATTTTAGTTAATATTGTAAACATACAAATAGCTGTAATAATGTACTTCATAAATTAAGATTCAAAGTTTCACGGATTAGAAATAAACATAACCATTAGCCTGCAGGAAACAAATAACAGATAAGTAATTCGTAAATAATTATTCCTTTGTTCATTTTCAATAATGACAACTAGATAACAAAATTGCAGCCATAGAGTCGTTGATTTATTTACTCTTGTAAGAATAGTATGTTTACCCATCAAGCTGATAGACAACAAATATTATTCAAAACTAAAGCACGCTCATGGTACTTGTTTATCGCTCTCTCCATAAATGATTGCGATGTCTAGATTTAAGAACAATGATTGTTAGAGACATTCGATTCTAATTTCCACTCTCTACCAAGCCACATCGGCTCTGAATCTTGTATATATAATTTTAAGTGTTTGTGAATAAGTTTCTTTTATAATTATTAAACAACTTTAACTACTTGCGAGTTTATCTCCTCCCGACACATTACAAAACTGGTGTCAGAAGTGGGATGGTATAAGAAGAAATCGAGGAAAATCGTGAAAATTTTGTGCTAAATACCACTGTATACAAAATTGCGGTTCGATTCAAGTGTCCGGAGGAAAACCTGCAAGAACCACTGCATCACCTACTATACCAAGACGCCGTATCAACCTTTACATCCAGACGCTGTTCCAACACATTCAGACGCTGTTTCAAACTATCAAGACGCTGTTTCCACTGATTCCACTACTTCAACTACTGTCGCTGAACCTAAAGGAAATTAGCAACATTTTTTTAAATTCAACACCATTCAACTCCACTCAACTAGCAACGCAGATCAAGAAGTCCTGTTACAACTCCAGATGTTACTAATTTTTCTGTAAGTCTATTTTATATATATATTATTATTTTGCCATTTCCAATTACTGCTATATCTGTCTAAATATTCTTCATAATGCCTGCAACCGCCGACCTTTCAAACACAGCCATTTCTTTAGAAATGGCTGAGAGAATGTTAATCAAATATGATGGGGATAAAAGTAAATTGTATGAATTTATCGATAATGCTTCCTTGGCCATGTCTCTAGTAAAAACCGAGTATAATAAAATCTTATTTTCCATTATTAAATCAAAAATTACTGATAGAGCACGGGTACTCATAAAAAATAGGAATTTTGAAGATTGGGAAACTCTAAAACAATATCTTTTAGATGGATATTCTGACAAGAGAACTCAGGGTCAATGGCAGTTAGAATTGCATTCATGCAAACAAAATCCTACCGAAGACGTGATTTCTTTTGCCAATAAAGTTGAAAATTGTTATATCAAACTGTTAGGCACTTTAGACGATTCTGTTAGCGAAGAACGTCGAACAGGCTACACAGAATTATTACAGGGACAAGCACTTAGCGTATTTTTAATGGGATTAAATAGGGAAATTGCAATATTTGTAAAATCACAAACCCCAACCACGCTAGAAGAAGCTATTCAACTTGCATTAAATGAGGAACGAGAAATTAAATCTCTTAAAGAAATCTCGAAATATCAAAATATTAACAACAACTATGCACGTCACTGTACTTTTTGTAATCAAAGCGGTCATACTTCTTTTAATTGTAGAAATAAATTCAAAAGTAATGGAAATTCTAACAATCGATATCCAAATACTAGAAATTCAAATCCACAAAGCTCCCAAAGGCAAAGTTTTAATAATTTCCCACAAAATACTCAAAGGCCAAATTTTAATAATTTCTCGCACAATTTCCCAAGACAAAATTTCAATAACAATTCACATTACCCCGAAAGGCAAAATTCAAATCAAAATGTTCGACATGTAGAAGCTCACAAAAATTCTAATCCTAAAATTTGTAATTATTGCAAAAATTTTGGTCATTTAATACATGAATGTAGGAAACGACAGTATAACAATAATTTAAGGCGCAATCAAAATTTCAATAACACTGCTAATAGCAATTATACCCAAGTTAATAGTCCAAGCACTAGTCAAAATAGTAACGATTCGTTAAACTCCAGGGTTCCTCGCCAAGTACAGGCCGCTCCGAGGAACGTAAATCAAATCCAGGCCGAATTTCATTAATAAATTTCCAAGGTCTCACCTCTTATGTGTGTCTCGACATACCTCAGTTAAAAACCCCTTGTAGATTTCTAATAGACACAGGTGCCACAATTTGTCTCTTTAAAATTAGCAATTTAGCTCCTAATACTGAGTGTTATAATGATTGTCCAGTAACTCTAAAAGGCATAGACTCCGATCCGCTAAATCCGACTAAAACTATATCGTATTCTTATTTCACTCCACAAATTCTTGGAAATCAACCTTATGCTTTTCACGCTGTCTCTGATGATTTTCCCATTCCTTTCGAAGGTATTCTAGGTAACGATTTGCTGAAAACTTTCTCCGCTAATATCAACTACGAGCTCAACTGTCTCTCAATTAATAACATTAATATACCCATTCATCACATTTCAAGTTCTATTCAAACAGAAATTCCTAATCCTAACCCATCTAATAATTCTTCTTTCGAATCTGAAGTAAATATAATCATTCCTCCCAGGTGCGAAAAAATCATAAAAGTCAATATTATTAACCCTCCAGATAACAATGTAGGCATATTACCAAAAATGACAATACTTGATGGTGTATTTTTGTGCGAAAGTTTAGTCTCGATAAATTCTAATAATGAAGCTTTAACTTCTATCCTCAATACTACTGAAAAAATTGCCAAAATATCTAAAATTGACTTAAATGTAGAGGAAATTGATGTAGATAATTCCCAATTAAATTCAAGTAATAACACTGTCTTAAATATTAGTTGCGACTCCAATCGTCTCCAGACGATTTCAGATTGTTTAAGAACAGACCATTTAAACAGCGAAGAAAAAGAATCTCTAATTAAAGTCTGCCATGAGTTTAATCACATTTTTCATTTAGAAGGTGACTTACTTACCTGTACTGACGCTGTTATGCACCAAATCCCTACTACATCTAACGCCCCTGTAAATGTCAAAACGTATCGCTATCCTGAAGTCCATAAAACTGAAGTCGAAAACCAAATTAAACAAATGCTAGACCAGGACATCATTCAACATTCTACTTCTCCTTGGAACTCTCCTGTTTGGGTAGTCCCCAAAAAACCCTCTATCTCTGGTGAAAAAAAATGGCGTTTAGTCATTGATTACCGGAAATTAAATGACATTAGTATAGGTGACTCTTATCCACTACCCAATATTACAGAAATCTTAGACCAACTGGGTCATTCCAAATATTTTACTACATTAGATCTTACCTCTGGGTTTCACCAAGTAAAAATGGATCCCGCTGACGCGGAAAAAACAGGCTTCTCTGTCCCTTCAGGACATTTCCAATTCAAACGAATGCCTTTTGGGCTTCGCAATGCTCCTTCCACCTTTCAAAGACTAATGAATACCGTCCTAGCAGGAAACCAAAACTATAGATGCTTTGTTTATCTCGACGACATAGTGATACACGCAGGTGACCTTACTACACATAACAATCGACTACGAGAAGTTTTTGAACGACTTTTAAATTTTAACCTAAAAATACAACCAGAAAAATGCGAATTTCTAAGAAAGGAAGTAATGTACTTAGGTCATTTAATAACAGAACATGGTGTAAAACCTGACCCCAATAAAATTGCAGCAGTAGCTAACTACCCTGTACTAAAAAACGTCAAGGATATAAGATCATTCCTAGGCCTCGCAGGCTACTATCGCCGATTCATTCCGAATTTTAGCGAAATCACACAACCACTGACAAAACTATTAAGGAAAAACGTCCCTTTTTGTTGGTCAAGTCTGCAACAAAGTTCTTTTGAATCTCTCAAAGCCATATTAACAAAAGAACCCTTATTGCAATATCCAGATTTCACAATACCTTTCAACCTTTCCACAGACGCTAGCGACTTCGCCATAGGCGCGGTGCTCTCACAAATTAGCAATAACAACGATTTACCTATAGCTTACGCAAGTCGCACTTTAAATAAAAGTGAATCTAATTTTAGCACGGTCGAGAAAGAATTATTAGCCATCATTTGGGCAGTTAAACACTTCCGTCCTTACCTATACGGTAGAAAATTCAATATCTTCACAGATCATCGACCCTTAACCTGGCTTTTTAACGTCAAAGACCCCAGCTCTCGTCTTATTCGATGGCGTTTATTACTAGAGGAGTATGATTACAATATTGAATACCGTCCTGGTAAGCGAAACCAAGTAGCTGACGCTTTAAGCCGAATAAAATCCGTAGAAGCAAATGTTAATCCTATAAAATCTTCCATAAATCTATCATACACAGATTTCTTACATGCCTGCCAAAATACACTTATTATAAATAACCAAGTAAATGAATTTAGTGGAAATTTTCTAGGAAAGCTAAATAACTGCGCTGTTTGCATTTCAGAAGATATAGAATTAATAGGGAAACCGTTGATTCAACTAAACGAAAAATTTAACCATAAAAACGAATTACTAAAACGCAATCAACGAGTAGGAAACATAGAAATATTCAAAGAAAATAACATCAACGTATTCTATCTTGTTCATAAACAATTCCACTGGGAAAAAGCAGATTACGAAACGCTTTTTAATTTACTAACTAACCTAAAAAATATTCTAATTAAAAATAATATTACTTCAATCAATATTCCCCGATTTGGTATAAGCTTTGATCATTTAAGTTTCAACAAAATTAGGATAATGTTAAGATTTATTTTTAAAAATTCTTGTATCGATATCAATATTTTTCATGACGTACTTATCACCCCAGGTGACGATTTAATTCCCCAGATATTAAAGGAAAACCATGCAAACCCGTCCTCGGGACACTCTGGATTTCATAAAACGTATAATAGAATAAAACAAACCTATAAGTGGGCCAGCATGAAAGTAGACATAAAACATTTCATAAAACATTGTGAATCCTGTCAGAAAAATAAGTTAGTAAGGAAGAAAACTCGCGAACCAATGCAAATAACAACTACTTCTCATAAACCTTTTGAACGTGTTGCTTTAGATATAGTTGGACCATTCCCTTTAACCATTTCCGGTAACAAATACATATTAACCTTACAAGATGATCTTACTAAATACACTCAAGTTTACGCTATTCCAAACCACGAAGCAATAACAATAGCGAACATTTTTGTTCACAGATTTATTTGTAACTA
Organism: Leptura quadrifasciata; assembly: GCA_963675555.1. NCBI lineage: Eukaryota > Metazoa > Arthropoda > Insecta > Coleoptera > Cerambycidae > Leptura > Leptura quadrifasciata. The sequence continues at coordinate 66,008,874 of OY776680.1, forward strand.
TGGTATACCTGAATCAATTTTAACTGATCAAGGACGTGACTTTATGTCAAACATTCTCCGCGAAGTGTCAAAACTCTTTAAGATAAAAAAATTAAATTCAACAGCTTATCATCCACAAACTAATGGTGCTCTCGAAAGATTACATTCGACCTTAGCAGACTACCTAAAGCATTACGTTAAACAAGACCAATCCGATTGGGACGATTGGTTAGATTTTGCTATATTCTCATACAATACAACTGTACATACCTCAACAAAATTTTCTCCCTATGAGTTAGTGTTTGGTAATAAACCAACCATTCCCTCACAATTAACTAAAAATCCTGAATTCAAGTATAGTTACGATGATTACCTTGATGAATTAGTCCTAAAATTACAAAGAAGTCAACAAATTGCTCGTGATAACCTAATAAAATCTAAAGAAGCTAATAAACTCAATTATGATAAAAATTGTCGTCCTATTGAATTCTCCGTTGGAGATCTTGTGTATTTAGAAAGAAACAAAACCCATCCAAATAGATCCAAAAAACTAACAAAGAATTATGACGGTCCTTATCGTGTAGTGGAGGTAAATTCTCCTGTAAATACCACCTTATTAATAGGAAAGAAACGTACGAAAGTTCATAATGATAGACTGAAACCAGCTTTTGTTACAGACTAACATTCCTAACAAATGGTTCGTCACATCAAATTTCTTCTCCGATTGAAATCCAACCGATTGAAGTTTCTCCTGGCATCTACTGTGACCATGTAGGAACTGCAAAATTTTACGAATCTTCTTGGAAACTCGTTAGTTACTTACATCTAGAATCTCTCCAGACCAAACTAACATTCCTAGAAAACAGTCTGAAGAGGACTGAAGAGTCATGCTCTTCCGTTTCGATAAAAAACCTTTATTTGTGTGACACTTCTCTCAAAATAGTTAAGCAATTAATACCCATTTTAAAAGACAAAGATCAAAGTTTAAAAGATTTATCCAATAAACCGAGAGTAAAACGTGGGTTGATAAACGGACTAGGTACTATCTTTAAATCTCTTTTCGGAACTTTAGACCAAGATGATGCCGAGTACTACAATGAAGCAATTAACAAAATCAATGTAAATGATAACAGTTTACTTGATCTTTTAAAAGAACAAATTCAAGTTGTCCAAAGTACAATTCAAAATTTCAATTCATCTCTAACAAACGTAGAAAGAAATAACAAAATTTTTGAAGCCAATTTTAACCAGATTTATAACTTAACTACAGAAAATAATGGAAAAATACTTAACTTAAATCTCAAACAAATAATTGATGAACATTTATCTTTAATCACCTTAATAATAAGCGAACTAAATAACGAATATTCTTCCATCATAAACGCAGTTTTACTGGCAAAAACTAATCAAGTCCATCCAGTTATTATTAGTCCAAATCAGTTTTTAGCAGAACTGACAAAAAGCTTTCCACATTTACCATCCTCAACCTCGTATGCAATGCCTCTAGAAAATAAAAATATACATGAACTATTATCATTAGTTCACATTAGTTATTACTTTTCAGAAAATAAAATAATTTTCGTCCTTAACATTCCATTAGTGAACCAATTAAACTTCGATGTTTTCAAACTAATCTCATTACCAACTTTAAATAAAGCCAACCAACACATATTTATATTGCCTTCTTTTACTTATTTAGCATTATCAGAACCCAAGAACACTTACATTCCTTTAGAAAATTTAAACTTATGCAACCGTTTATCTAACAACGAACTCATTTGTATCAGTGACTCTCCTATTTTTTTCTATCTATACTAAACCTGTATGTGAAACGGAGTTGTTATTTAACCCTAGATCATTACCTCAAAATTGTGATATACGTATCATGCAAATGGTGACCGAAACCTTCCAACCCCTTTCTAAACCAAACTCTTGGATATTTGTCCTTCCGAAAGAAACGACTGTAACACTCACTTGTAAAAATTATAAACCTCGTGATTACACTCTCCAGAAAACAGGTATTTTATCAATCTCCTCAGATTGCAAACTTTATACTCTGACAACTGTTTTGAGAACTAGCAATCAAAAACTGTTCCAAAGTGAGTATAAATCTATTATTCCATCCTTTAACCTTACAGATGATGAATGTTGTAATTTAAAAAGGGAAACCCTAAATTTTACCAAATTACATTTACTACCATCTCATGTTTCTTCATTGGATCGAGAAAACCTCAACATCGCTAGCCACAAGCTATCAAATCTTGCTGATACAATCTCTGGACTTAGGAGTAAACCTAATAATCCTACAGACATTCTTCAAAGTTCATATTTTTTGTACGCAATTCTAGGTTTATTAAAATTACTAGGTCTATATTTTCTCTATAGATTGTTTAGACGTTGCAAACGTCAATTCAAACAGAGACATAGTCATGAACAAAGCTGTATAACGAATTGTATTACGTTTAATTGTTGTAAAGAAAGAAAAACAAAACCTATAAACGAGCAACCGATATCATTAAACTATGAATCTATAAACCTACAAGATAAAGCAGTAACAGAATTAGCAGATAATACAGGCTCTCCAAGAAGGAGTAAAAGAATTGCAAATTTAAAAACCAACACAGATTAATTAAAGAAATTCTATGTATCCTCATATTTATTATGTATCGAATATACTACAATACTTTTTTTTAACTATTATTATTATTGTTAGAAATATTATATTCTTTATTTTAGGCATAAGTTAGATATGTATTTCAAGGTCTCCATATTCTCAAAGAAAGAAAAAAAATTTCATTTTTTTTTCTTCCTTAAGGGGGGAGGTGTAATGTACCTAGGTAAGCACCCCTATGTTACGCCGATGGCACTTATTTTTGTTTCATCTTATTTCTATATTTTAGTTAATATTGTAAACATACAAATAGCTGTAATAATGTACTTCATAAATTAAGATTCAAAGTTTCACGGATTAGAAATAAACATAACCATTAGCCTGCAGGAAACAAATAACAGATAAGTAATTCGTAAATAATTATTCCTTTGTTCATTTTCAATAATGACAACTAGATAAAAAAATTGCAGCCATAGAGTCGTTGATTTATTTACTCTTGTAAGAATAGTATGTTTACCCATCAAGCTGATAGACAACAAATATTATTCAACGCTCATGGTACTTGTTTATCGCTCTCTCCATAAATGATTGCGATGTCTAGATTTAAGAACAATGATTGTTAGAGACATTCGATTCTAATTTCCACTCTCTACCAAGCCACATCGGCTCTGAATCTTGTATATATAATTTTAAGTGTTTGTGAATAAGTTTCTTTTATAATTATTAAACAACTTTAACTACTTGCGAGTTTATCTCCTCCCGACACATTACAGCAGCACACGAAAGCTGATAAAGGGTATTATGATCGGGCTACTCCAACTTATCAGTATTTTAATAACTGGCAAACTCCCTCGGAAAATGTACCTCTGAGTGTACCTCCCGCAACTGAACAATATGTTTTGCAACCTATGAATACAGTACCGGCTCCCATCCACTCGCCATCTAATTCCGTGAAAAATATCTCTAGTCAACCATCTCCATCTGAATCGATCATATCAGAACACTTTTCAGATTTTGTGTAACATATCTCTAGTTGAATGGGTTTTCATGGTGTTGTTTAAATGACATTTTATATTATTCATATATATATATATATATATATATATATATATAAAATAAAACGGTTCAAAATGAAAATAATTAAATTGCTGCTTATTAATGTTACCTTGATATAACGATGGGTTTTTGACAAAACATCGTAAGCGACAAATTTGATTACGACAATCTACACGATTTCATAAATAGCTTTGCTCATTTTTGTCGTAATTGGTTGAAATTATTATCGCAAGCGCCAGTTTATTTCAAACAAAATTTTAATATTCCGTAATTATATCGCAAGCGCCAATATGTTACTGACAGATAACCGTAAACGCCATAAAATCATGTCGGTTAAGATTTTGTTTGTCACTTACGATAATATTTTACTACCACTGCTTAAAGCAATAACGGAAAAGACAATTTATATAATCTGATCAGTACGTTAGCGCCCGCTGCTTAGTGAAAACTTACAAGTGTGTTGTGATTGTTTACAGCAGTGATAAATTATTACTGGTGTATAAGTTGTGGATTCTGTAATTTTAATTTTTGTGTTTATTGTTTTTTGATCGTTACAGATGGCCTTTCCAAGAGGGTACCGTATAGCCGCAATGGCAATTAATACACAAAATTAAAGTTTACTAGAGAGCAAAGTGACCGATAAGTTGGATAATTATAATATTTCAGTTTTGGAGACTATTAATAATGATGCTATAGTCGCTAAAGATCAAAATTCATTAGACGAATCATTGTTTGATATTGACAACATTCCAATACTTGTTGCTGAAGATGGATGTTATAATGAAATTATAACTGATGTACTAGCAAATGGCAATTTGAATAATTATAATGTACTAGAGTGAAACTTTAAGTCTGAACGCAACTGAAAACAGTCTTGTTGAAAATGATAAAGCTAGTTCGCAAAATAGACTGGTTAGTTATTCATCAAGTTCAGAAATTTAAGAGATTCGAATCCAATTATTCGTTTCACGCCGAAAAAGATTCCGATTATTTTTATTCGAGTTCAGATTCAGAAAAAATAGATGAGATAGCCGAAAATACCGTAGGAGAGTCTGGCTTAAGGAAGCCCAAAAAAATGTCAAAGCAGAAAATCAAGAAAATTGAAAAGACATTAGGTACTGCAAAATCAGTTGCAGAAAAATAAGCGTTGTCAGAATGGATGTGCAAAAAAATTCACAGAAATTATATTTTTGAATATTATTGGGGTTTAGGCACTCATCAAAGACAAAGACATTGGCATTTATCATGCATGAAAGAAGAAGAAGTTAAGAGAAATACGGAAAATAGTAGAAGGCATCGAACTCTTAAATACTTCATTACCTGGAACGGAGAAGAAAATCAAGTTTGTCAGCAGTTTATTTTGAAAACACTTTCCATATCGCAAATGACTTTGAAGTATACAAAGAATAATTCACGTGATGGAATATTTCCTAAAACTAACCAAAGAGGCAAACATGACCCTTCACATAAAACGAGCATTGAAGATAAAAATCGAGTTCATGAATTTATAAAAAAATACCTGCTATTCCGTCTCACTATTGCAGAGCAAGTACAAAAAAAAATAGTTCAAATATACTTTTAGAGGGCGGAATATTAATTAAGCAATTATTACACTTAACGCACCAGGCTTGTAACTTGTAATTCAGCGCTCGGCGGGGCACATGGCCCGGAGAGTTGTTGTTGGTTGCAGCCTGGTTACGTTACTCATAGTAAAATAAGGATTTTATAGGGGTTTGCGACTAAAAATATTATGTTAAAAAAAAATAGTTACCGACCGAAATGAACGTATCTTTCCTATACAGAATATTTGTAAGAGATCAACTGGCGTTCCATAAAATGAAAACTAAGGTTTCCTTGAATGTATTCAGGCATATTTTTTAATAGGGACTTTAATATTGGCTTTCACCTTCCAAAAAAAGACAAATGTGCTATTTGTGAATCTAGAAAAGATGAAGGATTAAAATTTACCCAAACAGAAGAAAAAACGTATCAAAACCATATGAAAGACAGAAGAATCCAAATTGCTATTCCTTTCCGATCAAAAGATTGCAAAAGAAGATAACAGTTTTGTCTGCGCAAGTTTTGATCTCGAAAAAGTGCTGAATACTCCACACGGTAACAACATGCTTCTATATTATTCAGGAAAATAAGCTTTCTATAATGAAACTGTTTATGAAAGTGTAACAAGAAATGTTTATTGTTATCTATGGGGTGAGACAGATGGCATGCGAGGCGCAAATGAAATCTGTAACATTATTTACCAATATTTACATGCAGTCGATGACCAGAAAAATGTAAAAACCGAAGCACTCTACTGTGACAGCTGTAGTGGCCAAAATAAAAATAAAGCCATGTTATCAGTGCTACACACATTTATGAAAAACACTTTAACGGTATAAATTTTCCTTTGTTATAAATACTGTAAATAGAATGATTTATTTTGTAGCTGATATGTGTGTGGGTATGGTGTATATTTTCTATGTATATAGGTTGGTTTTGGGTCAAGACGTATGTATAGTTTCTCTGTTTCAATGTCTTGTTTATATACCTTTACGTGGTTATTCGCTAGGAATTGATTTTTAACACTGTGTACTACGCAGCGCTTCGATAAAGTTTCTTCCCTTAGTTTTCTTTCCTCAACAACATACTTGGCGACTAGTTTAGCTAGGTATCGTCTACTTAATGCCTAGAATGATTTTCAATTACTTACTCTAGGAATAATATTGTCTGAATGCACAAATTTTACCTTTTAGTTCAAGTTAGCCACAAATTTCACATAATAGAATGTTTATAATATTGTCCAATATATTTCACAGTTTGTAGGTACATGACATCGTTTATTTGCTCAGCATAAATCCCTGTAAAGCTTGGGAACACCTAAAAGTAATAAATAAATTATTATGAATTGTTTACTGTAGTTGGATATTTCACAAAGAATTGTTTAGACCGACTAACTGGAGTATTGAATTTCTTTTACTTACCTCTCTTAACACAAGCAGTAGATGTGCATTCTATTTGTCAAAATAACTGTTATCATTTCCAATAAATAAATTAATGCTGGTTATCTGTATTTTGTTGACAAATGTCAAGTCACAGAGCATAATGAGAGAACAAAAGCAGAGAGTCTATTCATACCCCAGGGTGACCAACTGCATACGTTAGTGACAGGATTTAATAGCTGACGAATAAATAAACGTGTACTAATTAATTCTTTTTATTCAAGCACTTTTATTATATGTAACAAATTGCAAAACAGACAATGTTATCACGTTATTACATCGAAATATTCAAAGGAAAGTGGACTTACATGGTGCGACACCTATTGATGAGTTGAAGAAATATCCAATATGATTTGTGTAGATTTTTACCTATTAGGTTTTGTGTATTCTGATTTCTGACATTATTCACTCTTCGTGCATATGGTTGACCGGTGTTCGAGTTCAAGGTAGTCTCGATAAAATTTTATGAATCTTTATTCATCCTTTGAGGGATCAATTTTTGTGGAGATATTTATTGTGGTTCCGTTGAATTGGAGTTAGAAGAATCGTGTTTGGATAGATATTTTGGAAGTACATACTCGTTAAGAGGATTATTAACCTTGGAATGCCCAACCATGTGTGGTCACAGATTTGGTCGATTTGGACTTTTATTACTTCATTTTTCGTTTAGAGAAAAAAAACCCTTTGGAAAAGGTATGTGGTTTTTTTGGGAGAGCTATTTGTATGAAGCTTTATATTTAAAATTTCGGGAAAATTTACATTGGTCTCGTGGAAACTCATTGTCTGGAGGTCTATCTTGCTCACCATGCCACGCTGTCTGTTGTTCCCAGGGACACAAGAACCTGCAGGATCCTGAAGTAGCCAGGAATTTTCACTAGTATTTTCTTTATATTATTTGATTTCTACCTTTGAACTGGTGAGTTGCGGAGAGAAACTTTTAGTGCACCCGAACATAATTTCTTTTTAGTTATAAGAAAACTGAAGAAAAAACATATTCCAGCAAATACCAGAAAAACATTTCTAGATTTATTTTTGTCATTGAGATAACTTTCATTTTCTTTTAAAGGATTTTATTGTAGTTAGATATTCGATCTATAGAATTATATTATATTATTATTGTGTGCATCTACTTAAGGGTGGCCATTGAATAAGCTAGGATAAGCGACAGGCATAATATTCTTTTGATATCACATCAATTCTTTTTTTGAAAGGGGGTTGCTTAAGCTTAAGCCGCGCCACGTTATATATATATATATATATATATATATATATACATTTTTCTCAGTTTACGCTATTTTTTTTTAAATCCATGCTTATGATTATGATTTGGAAACCACTCCGGTGGATACTTTGATTTTATTTATTTTTTTACGTATTATATATTATATAATTTAGTTACGCTGCTTACCATACCCATCAGGTATAATCTATAGTCTAGTATACTTTAACTTGGCGTGTGTATGTATGAGTTAATATTTCCGTACGATTTCATTTTCTCCCATATTGTACACAAAGTTAAGGCAATAGTCCAAAAACATTGTCTACGTGGACAATATTTCTGGATCTTTGTGTACAAGAGAAAATGAAATCGTACGGAAATATTAACTCATACATACACCCGCCAAGTTAAAGTATACTAGACAATAGTTGACTTTTTTAATAATCCTACAATATTCTTTTGCTGTTGCTCATGTCCTGTTAGTCATTTGGAATAAACCGATATATATTTGACTTGGCTGTCGTTTTATTACAATTGTTGTAATAATCATTGGGTAAATTTTGGAGAGTTGCATACGTAGTTACTTCGGGGAATGTGTATTTAGATGTAAATTTACCTGGCGCCCAGATATATTTGCCGTCTCCTCTGTTGCTTAGTCGGAACATACCCGCTGACACCTCGGCAGCTGATTTATAATATGTAACTCAGCTAAGGGAAAGCTGTACGTGGCAACACTAAAAATATTCATAATATTAAAATAACTTTCCTTCTTCCTGGTCATACATATATGCCTGTCGATTCAGTCCATGGTACAATAGAGAGGTTCATACATAAACGAGTTATTTGGGCACCATCAGAATGGACAACATTAATATGGAATGCTAGAGTTCATTATAAACCTTTTGAGCTTATAAATATGAAATATTCAGATTTTATGTCTTGGCAGCTAGTGGCGCAAAATTTGTTACCCGCCACTGTTAAGAAAACTAAGGAGGGAAAAAAATTTGTAATAAGTCAAGTGAGAACTGCTTTTTTGAAAAAAAGGCGAAGATACAATAAAAATCAAGTATTCATATTCCGATACAGCGGAGGAATTGGTCTTGCCCATGTCGGTGTCCTGTGAATCTGTGAAAGGTTTTTTTTTAGAAACTGCCTTAGTAACTATTATTCTACTGAAAATATATATTATATATACAGGGTTACTGGTAATTCGATACATTCCTTTGGAGATGTGATGGGGTATGAGCTAAGGAGTAAATCTAGCCCTAACATACATTATGCAAAACTCAATAGTTTTTGAGATATTTCAATTTTTTTGTTTTTCTCAAAAAAGTAGATCTTAATGTCTTAAAAGTTAATTTCCGAAAAATCTACTTGACATTTTTAAATTTTTTTTACTGGATTACTTGTCCAATATTATAGATATCCGTTTGGAATGAAAAATATCCGGAAACATTTCGATCATGTCAACATTTAAAATAAAAACTTGTAAACATTTTTTTAAAAATCAGTTATGAAATTTACCTATTAGGTTTTTTCAAAAAAATATTAATGTAGCACGCGTACAAATTATTATAAAAACTTCCTTATTTCAATAGCTATTTAATTAGGTAGAAATGTTTAATGTACCCTTGATAGTTCTAATAAAAAATTAGTAAAGATAATGCTGGTGGCGGAATTTATTAAACGACTAATCGTTCATTTTCATTTAAGTCAGTCAGTCCTTGACTTTGACGTTTGTGTCATTAACTGACATTCTTATCTCCGTGTCCCTTAAGTTTGTTGGTCTTGTTAAATTAGTTATCGAAGATTTTGATTTTGCTTGTAGTTGTTGTTATTAGTTGTTGTTATTGTATTTTCTGTGCCATGGCCGCGTATGCCAACGCAGAATACGCTGATATCTTGTTTGTCTATGGATACTGTGGCGGCAACACTGCTGAAGCTCGCCGAGAATATGGTCTTTGGTACCCTAACCGCCGCTTACCAAATGCACGTGTATTCAGTACGGTATATCGAAATATCGCTGAAACTGGCTCCGTGAAATGTAGAAGAAGTGACGCTGGTGCTCCTCCCGTTTATGAACCAGATGATGAGGAAGAAATATTGAGGTATTTTGAGGAAGACCCAACTATTTCAACTAAGAAAGTCGCAAGACTAACCGGAGCGTCACAATGGAAAGTTTGGTCTACGATACGTAGAGTTGGATGTCATCCTTACCACTATACACCTGTCCAAGGCTTGGAGGAAGGTGATCCTGGAAGGAGAGTGGAATTCTGCCGCTTTATGTTAAATTCAGATGCAGAAAGTGCAAATATTTTAACAAGTATTTTATGGACGGACGAGTCGAAATTTAATCGCGAGGGTATAACAAATTTCCACAACCTACATTATTGGGCAGAGGAAAATCCCAAGTTAACACGTGAAACTAGTTTCCAAATGAAGTTTTCTATTAATGTGTGGATGGGAGTCATTGGCCACTATTTAATAGGGCCACACTTTCTTCCTCAAAATTTAAACGGGGAAATCTATGAAAATTTTTTAAGAAATGATCTGGCGGTGATTTTAGAAGATGTTCCTCTCGCCGTCAGACAGCGAATGATGTTTCAGAACGACGGTTGTCCAGCACATTATCGGCTGACAGTACGACAGTTACTTGATCAACGTTTCCCTAACCGTTGGATTGGAAGAGCGGGCCCAATACCTTGGCCAGCGCGAAGCCCTGACTTAACACCACTTGATTATTACGTATGGGGTCATATGAAGGAGATGGTCTATGCCACACCAGTCAACACTATAGAAAACCTTAGACAAAGGATAGTCAATGCTGCCCAACACATAAGGCATAATCTGACAACCAGAGTAACAAGGACGGAAATAAGAAGACGCTGCCATGTCTGTATACGGAATAGGGGCTCCCATTTTGAGCAAGACATATAAAAAATAAAGTACAACTTTGAAATTAATGAAGAATTAAACTCTACTTTTAAAATGTTTTTTACTGTTTATCTAAAAATAACATTCGTACTACTTGTGTTATTTTTACTAGTATTTTCTTAGAACTATTAAGGGTACATTGAACATTTGTGCCTTGTTAGATAGCTATTGAAATAAGGCAGTTTTTATAATAATTCATACGCGTGTTACGTTAATATTTTTTTGAAAAAACCTAATAGGTAAATTTCATAGCTGATTAAAAAAAAAATTTTTAAAGTTTTTATTTCAGATGTTCACATGATCGAAATGTTTCCAGATATTTTTCATTCCAAACGGATATCTATAATATTGGACAAGTAATCCAGTAAAAAAAATTTTAAAAATGTCAAATAGATTTTTCGAAAATTAACTTTTAGGACATTAAGATCTACTTTTTGAGAAAAACAAAAAAAATTAAATATCTCAAAAACTATTGAGTTTTGCATAATATATGTTAGGGTTAAATTTACTTCTTAGATCATGCCCCATCACATCTCCAAAGGAATGTATCGAATTACCAGTAACCCTGTACATAAATATATTCTAATGAAAATATCAGATTTTCTTTGTCGGCCAAGCTTGACCCCACAAATTGTAAATTCTTTTTAAAAAACGGACGGCCATCAACGTAACTCATGGCAAGTAATCGAAGTGTCACGGCCAACCTGGAATAATTTAAAAATAAACTTAAATTTAAAAAATAAAACTAGATTCCGAAATAAAAAATATAGATATATCCATGCTCGTCGTTGCTTTTACATTTGCTACTTTCTTCCTATTGTCAAAGAAAATTATACGGCAAGTTATAAACAACAATTAAACAAATTGTGGATTAATACTTGCCTGTCTTGAGCGGAAATTGATGTGTGGAAATAAGTATCTTCTTTGGAAATGTGAGGACCAATCTTCTGCAGCATATTCTCGAAGTCAGAAGGTGACATTTGAGTAAAAAAAATTCTTATATTGATCGCTTATTTCTTGCGACTTCAAGTCCATCATAAGCTCGGTACCATAAACAGACCACCAACGTCGTTGTTTCCTTTTCTTTTTGCGCAAACTTGACATTAACAAGGAAGCACCACTCATCACTGAAAAGGCGTAATTTTTATCGCGCGACAGAGACATGAGTGCGATAAAAATAACCCACCGCACACAAAGGTTGCTTTTGGAATCGTTTGGTTACCCCATCGTCGCAGTCTCCTTCTGTGCCATGGGACCACACCACTCGCCTTCCGCAACCGAGCTGGTCAGTTGCATACCTGCTCCAGCTAAAACTTCAAATGCAGCTTCGTTTTCAGTCGATTAAGGCTTTTAAAAAATGATGGAGCGTTCAAGTGGGACAAAATCATCCGGAGGTAAAATACCCTCCCGATCGGATCTCCGGGGGAGGGTGCCCACAGGGACACCTCATCGAATGTCGAAAAAACACCGACAAGTTAAATCCAACAAAACTAATTCTTTCATCTACGGCGCTTGGAATGTTCGTACTTTGAACGACAGCACTCGCACCCATCGGCCTGAAAGAAGAACTGCTCTAATAGATAGAGAACTTCACCGACTCAATGTTGACGTTGCAGCTCTCAGCGAAACTCGATTTTTGGAGGAAGGCTCTCTCACAGAAAAGTACTACACCTTCTATTGGAAAGGTCTTCCCACCAATTCAAGAAGACAACATGGAGTAGGATTTGCCGTTCGGAATCAACTTGTATCCAACTTAACACAAGTACCACAAGGCCTATCCGAGCGTCTAATGTTGCTACGTTATGAGCTATCAGATGGCAACGCGGTAAATCTAATAAGCGCCTACGCTCCCACTCTGGATGCAAGTCACGAAACCAAGGAAAGCTTCTATCAACAGCTGGAAGAAACCCTCTGTAGAATACCTAAAACGGAACGACTCGTTATTCTTGGCGATTTTAACGCTAGAGTAGGGAGAGATGCAGACACCTGGCCAGGCATCATAGGCAAGAACGGTTTGGGCAACATGAACGCTAACGGTTAACTACTCCTAACTAAATGCGCCGAACATGATCTAGTTATAACAAACACCATTTTCCGACAAAAGGATAAATTTAAAGGCACCTGGCGTCACCCCAGATCAGGTCACTGGCATCTACTGGACTATGTTATCGTACGTAGGAAGCATCTCAAGGACGTCCAAATTACAAAGGCGCGCATTGATAGCGAATGTTGGACCGATCATCGTCCTGTTGTCTCTAAAATGAAAATTGTTATGAGACCCAAACACCGAAGAACTCAAGTAAAACGTAGACTCCGTCTCTGTATTAGTAAATTGCGTGACCAACAAACCGTCGAACAGCTAAAGCAAAAAGTTCAAGAGAATTTGAGTGCACTAGAAGAAACCAATTCTGTCGCTGCTACCTGGACACAAATTAAAGACAGTTTAAAAAGTGCGAGTGAGGAAATTCTTGGCACTGCAGCAAGTAAAAAACAGGAGGACTGGTTCAATGATAATGAAGCTTTTATACAAGAACTTCTTGACCGCAAACATACTGCCTTCCAAAACGCTATCAACCACCCCAACGACTCATCAAAAGCAGAAGCTTTTACCCAATCTAAGTATGAAACGCAACGCGAAATCAGAAGAATAAAGAACGAGTGGTGGGCAAGCAAGGCCAGAGAAATTCAAAGGTACGCCGATTCACACGACTACAGGAATTTCTTTCAAGGAGTAAAAGCAGTGTACGGCCCCAGTCGGAAAAATATGTGCCCTATTAAAGATTTAAATGGAAATCTCCTCAAAGAAGACCAGGAAATAAGAGCCCGATGGAAAGAACACTACTCTAGCATTCTTAACCAGCAAAGTCAAGCCGATCACGATATTATAAATCTTATTCCTCAATATGACACCTTCGAAGACTTAGATAAACCACTAACAACGGAAGAGATCTTAACCGCCATTGGGCAGCTAAAAAATAACAAATCTCCCGGCGCCGACTCACTCCCAGCTGAGATCTTTAAAGCTGTGTCGTCAGAGCTCATACCCTACCTCAAAAAACTGTTTGATATCGTGTGGGAAAGTGGTCAAGCTCCGCAGGAGTTTCGTGATACACTTTTAATCAACCTCTTCAAAAACAAAGGGAGCGCTGCGGACTGTGGAAATTACAGGGGTATAGCTCTCCTGGCTGTTGGAGGGAAGATACTCACTAAAGCGATGGCAAATAGGCTAACACCTGTTATGGAAAAGTTACTTCCTGAAACACAGAGTGGCTTTAGACCAAACCGAGGCACATCGGATTTAATCTTCACACTTAAACAGCTTCAAGAAAAAGCACTCGAACATCAAGGAGAAATTCACATGGCCTTCATTGATTTAACCATGGCGTTTGACTCGGTGGACAGGGAAGTGCTCTGGAAAATTATGTTCCGCTTAGGTATCCCTAGAAAATTTGTGGAAGTATGTCGCAGTCTACATACAAACAACAACGCCCAGGTTATGTATAATAATGAGGCAACCGAACCTTTCCAAACCCTCACTGGAGTTAGGCAGGGATGTGTCCTGGCACCCCTACTCTTTAATTTGTTTACCACTGCTCTAACAATTATTGTTGACAACAAACTGACAGTCAGAGGAATAGGTCTCAGATACCGTTTTGATGGCGGTCTCTTTAACATAGGGCGCTTTAGAGCTTTCACGAAGACACGCACACGATTCATTTGTGATCTCCAGTATGCGGATGACTGTGCACTTTTAGCCTCTACGCCGGAAGAGCTTCAAGAACTTTTAGATGTGTATGCCCAAAGCTATGATTCTTTGGGACTTAAAATCAACATTGGAAAGACTAAGATTATGTCAACTCCTCATCAAGTGAACCAAATAGACATTACACTTAACGGAAATTCTCTTGAAGTGGTGGATCAGTTCAATTACTTAGGCAACGTTGTTAATGACAAAGCAAACATGGACAGCGAGATTCGCAATAGAATTAACGCTGCATCTAGAGCATTCTGGGGACTTAGAGAGAGAGTATTTGACAACCACGACCTTGCTTTGTCAACAAAAATGGCTGTCTACAGAGCAGTTGTCATTCCAACACTGCTATATGGATGTGAAAGCTGGGTCACTTACTGTCGTCATGTGAAAGAATTAGAACGTTTTCAGCAAAGGCACCTCAGAAGTATGATGAAAATCCGTTGGTTCCATCACATATCAAACGTGGAAGTGCTCAGGAGAGCAAACAGCCTTCCAATTGAGGTGCTTATTTCAAGAGCACGCCTAAGATGGGCAGGTCACGTTCATCGTATGCATGATAACCGCCTTCCTAAATGTACACTTTATGGTGAATTGCTAAGCGGTAGAAGAAAGCGTGGCGGTCAACGAAAGAGGTTCAAAGACGCTCTCCATGAAAATTTAAAATCCTGCGGTATTGCAGACGAGCAATGGGAACAACTTGCAGCGGACAGAACCGAATGGCGAGGGGTTGTGGCCAGCTATCAAGGAAATGTTGCTGCAAGAAGGCCGAATCCAAGACCTAACCAGGTCTATGTTTGTCCTGATTGCGGTCGACATGTGCTCTCCCGAATTGGCCTCTATAGCCATAGTCGTGTGCACCGTAGATGAATGGGAATTACAATAGACTACACCTTTTACTTGTTTTTTATTGTACGCAATTTATCGACTGTAACATTTCTATACTCGGACTCGAGTAACGGCTAATAATAATAATAATAATAATATCTACAATGCAAAATGTCTACTAAATATTCGTGGGTTCCCTTTGGATCGCGGAAGGTTCTTCAAAATGAATAATTCCAACGAACATTTGGGCGAGCAACGACGGCGCGGCGCGCAGATGTATCATCACCTTAAGAATGCACTACTTGCTATACATGGGATAAAAAGATAGAATTAATAGGTTAATAAATTACATGAAATCTAACATCCCTCTCCCAATGGATAGAAGGGGACGACATCATAATAGACCAAATGAAATAACTTAAGAAATGCTTGCTGAGACACATAGTCATATAATGAGTTTTCCAAAATATGAATCTCATTATAGTCGAACTGATAACTTAAACAAGTACTACTTTTCACCATTATTAAATACTGCAAAGTTACATGAATTATATTTGGATATTACATAATGATATTGAACAATCATTTTTACAATGCACTGTGGGCAGTCTCTTGAAAAGACAACAGCAATGGCCGGACAGTAGAAGGGGAATTACCCATCTCATAAAATAATGGTTTTTGGTGACTTTAATTTGCCTGAAGCAATTTGGAATAATGATGAGGTAGGTGTCACAGTTAATTGTCCACAGGGATCTTCAGCTATATATTTGGACAAGTTTTTATGCCTTTCTCCACTTTTTTCAACTCAACATCATCCCGAATAATCGAAATGTATTTTTAGATCTGTTATTTTCAAATATAACTGATATACACATAGACTTAGTACCCCAGTAAAATTATAGCAATTTCCCTCCAAAACCCGGACATTTATAATTACTAAGCGGGACCTTTTGGAATATGTTCGGACACCTTCCAGGATGACGTTCAAAAAAGTCCCACGACTTCCCTAGTGGGATAGCCGAGATATCCTGTAAAAACTGGAATTTTCAGGAAATTCCTGGAGCAGGCCTAAAATCGTTATAAATAACGCTACGGGAATATTTTTTTTTCATTCGCTCCCATATTTTACGTACAAGACATCTAAAACTTCAAATTTACTCTCCAGTGCATTCCAGTGTGAAAAAACTGGAATTTTCCTTGAAAAAGCTAGGATGGGTTTAGAGCGATGGCAGGACGCCATTTTTAAATAGTAAACGATGGTTTAGGGCACTTTCTATTGTTCTGAATATGTTGGTGTTAAATATTTTCAGTTCCAGGACTGTGAGCCGATGCGGCTGCCCGACCCTCCGCCCACCGCTGACAAGTTGTGACAAGTAGTGCGTAGTGCCTTTTGCCGACAATTTTCTTTTCGTTGTGCTTACTGTTCCTTCATGGAGAAGTGTGTATTGTGTGATTATGTGAACTGCAGTGGTGGGAATACGTTTAAGTGTGAACCAAGAGGCATTGAGACAATCATAAAATGCAGTGAAATTCGTAAAGATGGGGCCGGTGAACTATTTAATGGGAAAACATCGATAGAGCTACATGTTGAGTGCCGCAAAGTTTACACTAAGCGTCCAAAAGCCCCTACTGTACCTGAACAAGTGCAGAAACCAACTCGCTCATCGATCACGGACTTCGACTTCAAGCTACATTGCTTGTTCTGCGATCGATTGGTGGATGTTCAACACCTAGACCGTATGCCTTTCTGCCAGGTGGGGGGACTTTAGAAATAATATAGAGTATCCGTGAGTATGCTGTCAAGAGAAATGATCAGTGAGGTGAGATGGTCACCACAAAGTTAAGCACGGCTTCAGACTTGGTGGCAGCTGAGGGTAGATACCATAGGGAGTGCTACAATTATTTCAACCGTGTTGGATCTTCCCTCCCAGGCTCATCTTGTGTACAGGGCAGAAAAGGCGATGCAGTGAAAAGTACAGGAATGGTTAGGAAACCCTCTACCTCCCACTGATTGGGGATTCGAGAAGGACCAGGAGGGCCACGCCCAGTGACCAACCGAAGTAAGCCGGCTCCACACCGCCTTCTCGAGATGGTCTCATGCAACTGCATACAAGGGTGCGAAACCAGAAACTGTTCGTGCAGGAGGCACAAGATAGTATGCTCGAACATCTGCGGGCACTGCGCGGGGCATGGATCTTGAACCGATCCCGTCTACTGGTACGTCACCGAACATATAGTCTCGTCTCTTTCCTCTGTTACGGGATATGTTATTTTTTATTTCTAATAAATTTGTTTCAGAAACTGATGATGTCGAACACAGCCGAAGACTTCTGCTCGCGAACTGTTAAAATATTTTTATTATTTTGAATTAGGTAGATCCTTCCCCTACTTATTATTTATTTCATTCCAATAAAACATCATATCAGTAACTTCCTCACTCATTTCAGACGAATCATAAGTATCCTGTAATATGAAAAGTTAATGAACATGACAAATTTCAAGGATTTCCAGGAATCCTAATACTGCAATACGTATGGGCTTGAATCTGAGGCCATGGTTGCATTGAGCGCAAAAAATGCATATGATTGGAAAAAAAAATTATCACCGTAGCTAAATTTTTAACGATTTTAGGCTCGTTCCAGGTAAATTCCAGGCACCCTGGAATCTTGGAATTGAAAATATTTAACGTTAACATATTTAGAACAATAGAAAGTGCCCTAAACTATCGTTTACTATTTAAAAATGGCGTCCTGCCATCGCTCTAAACCCATCCTAGCTTTTTCAAGGAAAATTCCAGGTTTTTTTACACTGGAATGCACTGGAGAGTAAATCTGAAGTCTTAGATGTCTTGTATTTAAAAATGCGACCGAATGAAAAAAAGATTATTCCCGTAGCGTTATTTATAATGATTTTAGGCCTGCTCCAGGAATTTCGTTTTTCCAGGATATCTCGGTTATCCCACTAGGGAAGTTGTGGGACTTTTTTGAGCGTCATCCGGGAAGGTGTCACATATTCCAAAAGGTCCCGCTTAGTAATTATAAATGTCCGGGTCAAAACCTAATTTTATTGTACTATAGCGAGTGACCCATTACTTCTAAACAGCTTACATCACGTAGCATATAATTTTAATATTTATTTTAGCACATCATATAAAGATTCACTTCAATATGAAGAGCACTACTGCGGTTTGGTTAATACTAATTACATTGACATTGTAAATTATATGTCGTCCATTGATCGATTAGAAATTTTAAATTTAGCTAATGTGAATGGTGCAACAGAGAAGTTTTACGAGATTTTGTATAGGACCATATCTCTTGTTGTAAAACAATTCAAAGTATCAAATTATCCGAAGTGGTTAACCGCAGAGTTACGGAACCTAGTAGTGACTAAAAAGATTGTTCACAAGCAATACAAATCAACTAGAAGTGGGTACTATTATAATATATTTTTCGAATTAATAACCAGGTACAAAAAGTTAAGTAGATTGTGTTACACTAACTACATTCAGAATGTTCAGCACGTTTCACTCTTGTGGAACGTGCTGTATGACGGAATCCTGGACTTAGAGAATCAAGGCGACGCAGGTAATTGTAGTCTAGTTACTTTCGCTGACGACCTGATAATAGTTGTCAAGGATACCAGCGAAGATGGGGTGGTCGCCAAAGCCGGTACTATTATCGCGGCGATTATCTCATGGATGACCGATCACGAATTCGCGAATCGCGATTGCACCGGAGAAAATTGAGGTCGTCACTCTGGCTGGTCGTAAGCGAGTGGGAGGCATTGCAGTGCAAGTCATGGGGACAGTAATCGATACAAACCCTTGTATTGTGTTACCTTGGAGTATATCTTGATCAACGACTATCATGGAACCGACACATAGATCACATATCAGAAAAAGCTATGAAAGCAAGCACGGCATTTCGTAAACTTTGACCAGAACACGGGGGCCTAAAACCAGTGTTCGCCGTGTTCTTAACTCTGTTGTGACCTCCATCCTCTTATATGCTGCCCCAGTATGGACCGCCGCGCTGAGGACAGCTAGAAACAGAGATCGCCTAATGAAGACACATGTGCGCCCTTATTGGAGTCTGCTGTACATGTTAAAGAACGCTATAACTCCGATATACTTTTCGACGTTATAACAAAATCCGACTTAGGAAATATTTCGTAAGAAAAGCGTGCTTCACGTAAAAACGCCGTGGAAGAGGTTTTTAATTCTTGGAAATATATTTTTGCTCTTCGGAGCGTTTTTTATGCCAAATTTTCGCTAACTCTTCAAGGAGCGTTAATTTGGAAAGTGTAGTGAATGTCGCTGCACAGGGACGTAATGTCGCCCCGACCACCCAATTTTAGAAAGTATACTAAAATTGGACTTGAACTTCCAAATTTCCAAGATTAAAGACCGTTTTACGAATCCACGTTGTCAAGCACTGCAACTCTTACGAGGTATTGAATATGAGGACAAGTTAGTCCAACGACTATTCAAAGTATATCGGAAGTTATAGCGAAAATAGCCCTTAGCGACATGGGACCCCCATCATTTCCTAGCAGTCGATTTTGACGGGGAAATGATGCGTTTTGACGGGGTTTGCCCTAAACCGGTTCCTCAGTGATTCGGAGTCAAAAAAGTATCTATACCATGTACTCACACGTGCATGGGATCTGCCTTGCCTGAACGTAAAATTTGTTATTGCATAATACAAACGAAGTAGAAACGCTTCAAGCAATTTTAAGCTCTGAGGAGCGACCAAAATTTATGTGAATTAATAAATACGTTTAAAAGACAGGCAAGCATAAGCCCACCAAAATTTCAGTTACATGAAACTTTTCTTGAATCTTTTTGTGCATCGTTAGCTTATCAAACTGCATATTGGATGGTAGTTGGTACCGTATGAATCGTCCCGTTCCTCACCATGTGTTGTACACGGGTCAGACCATTGTTTGTTAACATTTTCTCTGAAGAAGTTGTTGTAAAAACATAAATTTTTTTTAAAAGATTTAATATACATATTTTGAACTTTATATTGTCTTTTACTTGTGTTTTCTAACAAAATTCCCTTTCAGATTTAATTTTAAGAGAGTGTGAAACAGACAGTGTTAGATTTATAGTGTTACGACGTCTTCCAATTGATACCATCAGAGCCGCAGTTAAGCATAAACGACAGTAAGTATGATTTATCCATTAATCTCCGTCTGAAACAGTCACGTTGAACCCTAAAAATTTTGTGAACGTAATATTATTATTTAGAATTTAAGAAAAGGTTGAGGAAAAAGAAAACTAATTTTTTCTTTTTCCTATTTTAGTTTTTCGAGACAAAAAAAATACGTCCTTCAGACTTCCATCAAAGCATGGATCGTTCACATGGCGCCCGAACAGGGACTCTGCCGTCCCCAAACCCAACTAATCCTTTCTCATTCATGGCGGAAGACTCCGAGGGGTCGACCCCAAGAGAATTTTACGAGCGAGTCACCGCGCCGCTCGTCGACGACGGTTCTAGAGGGATAGAACCACAACGACTGTTTCCAGGGGGAAATAATGTAAATTTATCTGCTTCACAGCCACAAACTGCTAATTCGATGGAAAGTATGTTTCTGAAAATGGCAGAGGGCTTCGTGCAGGCGATACAGAACGTGTCGACCTGTACGCCCCATGAGAGACAAAGATGTCCGAACGTGACGTTCCATGGGCTTGATCATGAAGATCCAGAAGCTTTTCTGAAAATTATGGAGGAATATTTCGACAGAGCTCGCATAAGCCACGACTATGATCGCCTCCATAACGTAACCGGCCAACTCAAGGGCGAAGCTCAACGATGGTCCGAACAGTTTAGGACGTTGACAACTTCGTATACCTTACTCAAGGAAAGATTCCTTACGAGATTTAATTCTCCCGACATACAGTCACGAGCTATTGCTCAACTGTATGCCGTCAAGCAAACGTCTTTAGACGACACGGCAGTGTTTATCACAAGGAAAACCTGCCTTTTCGATCGTATTGATCCCTTCAAATCCGAAGCCATCAGAGCTCGGGTCATCATGGACCAACTGCGTCCAGAAATTAGGTCACGCTTGAGAAGCAACCTAATTTCATCCACAGAGATGTTAATAGCAGCGGCTACTAACGTCGAGCGGGATTCAGCTGACGAACAGACGTCGCTAATCCAGCTAATCGATCAACGCTTGTCCCGCGCGTCTTACTATCAAGAGCCGGGACACATCAGTCAACAAAATTCTAGTAACACGAGCAATGGAAGCCCAACTCCGACAGCACCGAGGGTGCATTTCCGAGAGGATGTCTCTCAACAGGACGGTCCAGGCAGAGCGCCTGGTCGTCTTTTTATGCCTAATTCTTCAAGGGCATCAGCGAATCCTGACCGCAGGCAAAACAATTTTAATGGCGGATCGGGGAAATTCCGAGTACCCGACCGACCGGCAACCCCGTGCCGATACTGTACAGACACAGTGCAGTGGCACTTCCATAGCCAATGCCCGAATAACCCTCATCTCAACAGGAGACCGGGAAACTTTCGAGGGGCCAGAGACCCAGGCCAGGGTCCATCTGCAAGATCCCCGGCACAACGGCCGAACCAAGGCGGCAGCAATGTCCAGTAATTTTTTCCGATACTCGTGACCACTACGACGCTCCTCTGCACAAGACAAGAGAATCAATAAATTATATGAGCGAAGTGTTCCCTTTGCCTCGTATAAAAGTTCAAATTAATGAACATGCGGTCGACGCACTGATTTATTCAGGCTCGACACGAAACGTTATCCATCCGAGGATGTTGGATAATTTTAAAAATCTCACGACACGTCGATCATTTGCTATGGCGTGCGGAGATCGAATGGTGGACTCTCTTGGAACGACAAAATTAAAAGTAATAATTTCAGGCACTTCTTTTGAAATTGATTTTCAAGTAATCGAAAATTTGAACGAAACGATAATATTAGGATCACCATTCTTATATATGAACAATGTCGCATATGATTATGGCCGAAAATGCCTATATGCCGGCACGGAAGAGCGTATTACCGTCTTCTGGAATCAAGCTTCTCAGAGGGAGAGACAGCAGGCAAAGCTTCCTGAAGAGCTTGTTATTAAAGACAAATTTCTACGGCCGCTGTTCGAAGAATTTGTCGATCTGTTCACTGCGGAACCGACTCAAGCAACCACAGTGACTGTGAAACACAAAATTATAGTAAAGGACACGAAACCATTTAATATCAGACCATATCCGATGTCTCCGAGTACTAAGAAAATTATGTACGACCAAATCGAAGAGATGTTGAAAGCTGGCGTCATCGAACCTAGCACTGCCCAATATAGTTCACCACCCGTGATAATAAAACGCTCAGACAAGAAACCACGTTTTTGCATCGATTATCGCCATTTGAACGAAATGACTGAAGACGAGGCTTCCGTCTTACCAAAAATACACGAAAGTATTAAAGATTTAGGCAATTCGAAGATTTTTTCTGTGTTGGATTTAAAAAGTGGATATTGGCAAATACCGCTCGATGAAGCATCAAAAGATTTCTCGACTTTTACCACTCCTGATGGGGCAGCTTACAGATTCAATGTCATGCCTTTCGGCCTCAAGACAGCTCCCTGTACCTTTCAGAAATTCATGGCAAAGGACGTTTTAACGGGTTACCTGCACCATTTCTGTAAAGTGTATTTAGATGATATAATCGTTTACAGCGTAAACGTGAAGGAGCATATGTCCCACTTGAGGTTAGTCTTTGAAAGACTACGTCTGCACAATCTAAAAGTGTCACCGGAAAAGTGTGTAATAGCGACGAATGAAATCCAATATTTAGGCCACACCATTAGAACTGATACTTCCCAACCATTAGAAAAACATGTCTTACAAATTCAAAATTATCCCGTTCCAGCCACCAAAAAGCAGCTACAAAGTTTCCTAGGACTTTGCAACTGGGTAAGAGAATATCTACCAAATGTGGCGATGATCACGAAGCCACTAACGAAACTTCTTTCGAAGGAAAATCGTTTTCACTGGAACCATGTATGCGATGAAGCGTTTAGAAAATTAAAGGAATTATTATCCGGACCGCTGGAACTCCATCGGCCGGATTTTTCGCGTCAGTTCATTTTGCAAACAGATGCATCCCTGCAAGGCCTTTCGGCCTTATTATATCAATTAGGCGACAACGGCGAAAAATATATAATCTCGTATGCAAGCAACACGTTATCTCCAGCAGAGAGACGTTACCACATAAACGAGCTAGAATGCTTGGCGGTGGTGAACTATATTAAAAAGTACAAGATGTACTTAGCAGACAAACCGTTCTTGGTGAAGACGGACAACAGGGCGTTACTTTGGTTAAACAAACATAAGGACGACAAAACTAAATTTACACGATGGTCATTACTATTGCAAGAATATGCATTCAAAATTGAACACTGTCCAGGAAAGGAGAATTTATTAGCAGATTTTCTCAGTCGTAACCCACAAAATAAGTATGTCGAGACAGACGATGAAGAGGAAAGAATGTTCCTATCAAATTACAAGTGTCCAGAACGTATTTCTGTTTTTACGCACTCAGAAATATACGAAGATATCGTACAGGCTCAATTGAGTTCAAGAGATATTCAAGACAAGATCCGCCGTTGGAATGATCTATTTCAACAGGAACAACGTTCCGATGCGGATCTTATTTTTATGAAAAATTTTCACGTCCAAGACGATGTACTTTTTAAAGATTGCGATCGAAATTTTAAATTGATAGTTCCAAAGAGGAAAATAAAGGAATTGATTTACCATTATCATGACCGAGATGAAGCATGTCATCCAGGAAGAGACGAGACTCTCAGGAAAATAGCAAAACGCTACTATTTCAATAATATGGCCAGGATCGTAGGCAGATACATAAACGACTGTCTGATATGCCAGTCTATAAAGACAAGACAAGCCCAACCCAATGCTCCACTTAGAAGTCATGCACCACAAAATGCATTTGAAACCTTGAGCGTCGACTAAAGGACTAAAGACGCCGAAAACAGATACATGATTATCGTCGAAGACGTTTTCAGTAAATGGATAGAGGCAAAGGCATACATTCAGGTCGATGGCAGAACGATAGCCCAATTTATTGACGAAGAGATAGTAGCAAGATTCGGAGTCCCTCGAGTCATAATTTCCGACAATGGTGGTCATTTCAATTCCGAATGGTACATCACGTTTTGCGAAAGAAATGGTATCGAACGATACTTAATTCCGGCATATCACCAACAGTCCAACCCCGTGGAACGACGGGTTCAGGAGTGTAAGAAAATTTTAAATACTCTCTTATTTAAAAAGCCAAACGACACTTGGGATCGCTACGTGCATCAGATGGCATACATCTTAAGAAATCGTAGGAACGCCGCTACAAATCAAACACCTAGCATGATCGTGTTAGGATATGATCCAGCCGAAAGAGGCGAATGGGATTTGTATGCCTGGAGGCAAGAAAGAGCCAAGCAACAAACGCTTCCACGATACGAGCGAGTCAAGGAAGCCCGTCAGGCCCAACAAAATTACAAACAAAAATATGCGCCGAAAGAGGCCGTCACTCCGATCGTTTTCAAAGTAGGAGACAGAGTCATGAGTAAAAGAAAAAGGAAGGTACATACCTTCACGCCGTCTTGGTCAGGCCCAACCAGAATTCTGAAGAAGTTTTCAGACGAAGTGTATCTCGTGCAAAAGGGAAATGTAACGACGAGAGTACATGTAAATGATTTGAGACCAGCCCCGCCAGAGGAGCACAACTTGGAAATCGAATCTTCCGATAAAGAAAATGCTAGTCCAGGCGGAACATCACTCGATGGAAATGATTCCCCGTTCTCAGACGATTCAACAGAACCTGCACCGCCGGAGCAAACGGTTGTACAAATCCATGCACCGCCACGAGATGCTTCCACTTCTGATTCAGAATCAAGTTCTGGAGATTCTATTATATTTTTATAATATTTTTCAACCTAGGCTAAGTTTTAACTTAGTGCTAGGTTTATTTTATATCAAAATTTCCATACCAACTTCTTGTCGCGTCTGGCAAGAGTTGGTATTTTTTATGCTTTTTCTTTTTTCAAGTCATTTTTATTGAGGATATTGTATCGACCATACAAATCTTCAAAATTCACTGCAGCAACTCTGACCGTGTCCGGCAGAGTTGGTATTTTTTATAATTTTTCTAAGTCCTCAAATGTTATTAAACATTCATCTGTAAGCAGAGTCCGACCCAAAGGGTCCAAACAAATGTTCCATTGGCACGGCATGGAAAGACGACGACTCTGACGCAAGGGCGCGATTCAGATGAGTCTAGCAACTCAAGGGCGAGATGCCGCCACGTCTGCTGGAGGGGCAGATGCAACGATCCGACGGATGCAGATTCTGTCGCAGATTTCTCCCAAGAAGAGATTTTAATAAAAACCATTTCAATCAGCATAAGTCTACAAAATTCAGTGTTCCTATTCTCAAAGACGACGATGTGATATCGGTCGCAGATTTCTCCCAAGAAGAGAATTTTATCTACACGGAAAACATTTCAATCAATATAAGTCTACAAAATTCAGTGTTCCATTCTCAAAGACGACGATATGTTATCGGTCGCAGATCCCCAGACGGGATATGAACAAACATTTTACTAAAATTTTGTTTTATATTGTTTCATATAAACTGAGCAGAGCCATAGTATAGCTGGAGCCAAGCAGTCCGAGGACCACCTAAGCTGTTCCAGAAGGCAGTTCGACACCGAAGGTGATCGACGAGGCATAGACACGAGGAGGAGCAGACGCAAGCCCGCATTAGTGGAAGAACACTAAGAAAGATAAGTGCGTCGAAAGTGTTTGTGTGGTGTCATCGAGAATCCGAGGATTTTCGATTTTTTTCTTTTTTTTTTTTTATGCCATTTTGAAACCCAATGTTCAATTATTCAATCGAATGCTATGCATCGATATATGTTCAAACTTATAATCATTTTTAGATTTGCATCTATGTTATGTTCAGATAGGCCGGTCTGAACTATAACCGAATACAACACATGGGAGACTACATCCAATGATCCATTTTATTTTCAAAAACCAATTTACCAAACGTTGCACAAAAAGATTCACGGAAAGGAGGGGAGTGTTAAAGAACGCTATAACCCCGATATACTTTTCGACGTTGTAACAAAATCCGACTTAGGAAATATTTCGTAAGAAAAGCGTGCTTCACGTAAAAACGCCGTGGAGGAGGTTTTTAATTCTTGGAAATATATTTTTGCTCTTCGGAGCGTTTTTTATGCCAAATTTTCGCTAACTCTTCAAGGAGCGTTAATTTGGAAAGTGTAGTGAATGTCGCTGCACAGGGACGTAATGTCGCCCCGACCACCCAATTTTAGAAAGTATACTAAAATTGGACTTGAACTTCCAAATTTCCAAGATTAAAGACCCTTTTACGAATCCACGTTGTCAAGCACTGCAACTCTTACGAGGTATTGAATATGAGGACAAGTTAGTCCAATGACTATTCAAAGTATATCGGAAGTTATAGCGAAAATAGCCCTTAGCGACATGGGACCCCCATCATTTCCTAGCAGTCGATTTTGACGGGGAAATGATGCGTTTTGACGGGGTTTGCCCTAAACCGGTTCCTCAGTGATTCGGAGTCAAAAAAGTATCTATACCATGTACTCACACGTGCATGGGATCTGCCTTGCCTGAACGTAAAATTTGTTATTGCATAATACAAACGAAGTAGAAACGCTTCAAGCAATTTTAAGCTCTGAGGAGCGACCAAAATTTATGTGAATTAACAAATACGTTTAAAAGACAGGCAAGCATAAGCCCACCAAAATTTCAGTTACATGAAACTTTTCTTGAATCTTTTTGTGCATCGTTAGCTTATCAAACTGCATATTGGGTGGTAGTTGGTACCGTATGAATCGTCCCGTTCCTCACCATGTGTTGTACACGGGTCAGACCATTGTTTGTTAACATTTTCTCTGAAGAAGTTGTTGTAAAAACATAAATTTTTTTTAAAAGATTTAATATACATATTTTGAACTTTATATTGTCTTTTACTTGTGTTTTCTAACAAAATTCCCTTTCAGATTTAATTTTAAGAGAGTGTGAAACAGACAGTGTTAGATTTATAGTGTTACGACGTCTTTCAATTGATACCATCAGAGCCGCAGTTAAGCATAAACGACAGTAAGTATGATTTATCCATTAATCTCCGTCTGAAACAGTCACGTTGAACCCTAAAAATTTTGTGAACGTAATATTATTATTTAGAATTTAAGAAAAGGTTGAGGAAAAAGAAAACTAATTTTTTCTTTTTCCTATTTTTTTTTTAATTTTTCAAAGTTTTTCGAGCAAAAAAAAATACGTCCTTCAGACTTCCATCAAAGCATGGATCGTTCACATACATACCGCACAGTCTCCACCGCAGCGCTGTGTCAGCCGTCGCTGCCATCCCACCTATTGACCTTCTGGTAAGGGAAAGAGCCGCTAACCAGAGTGCGGACAATGCTTCTAAAACCTTCAACCGAGAGTGCCTTATGGACCGTTGGCAGGAGCGCTTATTCTTGACATACGTTTATGGACTAGCCGGAAGCATGGGGAGTTAAACTATCATCTTACACAGACGCTAACCGACCATGATAGCTTTGGCAGCTACCTGAAGAGAATTGGGAAAAAGACTTCCGACATGTGTCCGTACTGAACTGAATCAGATGGAGTTGAGTTATTTCATTATCATAGATGGACAGACTACAGGGCAAACGCAGAAAGGAGCATCGGCCTTACCATCAATAACCTGAACATGGTAGAAATCATGCTTAGAGATGAACCCTCCTGGCTAACTATTGCAAACATGTGCACAGAAATTTTGAAGAGCAAAGACGAAAGACGAATTGCTGGCTAACAGCCTTCACAAGGTATCTTGAAGTAATGTTGCACCCTGGATATCATTGGGAGCAAGGAGGGGGAGAGGTTGTAGTGCGGTAAGAATTCCATAGTACTCTGCAGCCAACCAACATGTAGAGTCCCTTTCGAAGGTTTCCCCTCCTCCACAAAAAAAAAGAAAACAAAAAAGAAAATCAACGAAGAAAAATAATAAAATTTACCAAGCCAAGTAATGTCTGATGAAAAAGGTAGGTTATTTGTTGGTTTTGACTTATGCAATGTTTACGATGCTATCGATATACGTAGGTGTTTTAAATGTAGCGGATTTAACCACATATCAGGCCAGTGTAAATCTAAAATACGCTGTCCAATATGTGCTGGTGAACATTACGTGAAAGACTGTAACAATAGTACGTTATTAAATTGCCCCAATCGTTTGGACTATTCAGCCATCAACAAAACTGAGCTCAATGTTGAATATGCGGCCTGGGACCGTAACTGTTCTTTTATTCAAACAAAAATATAATGAGTTTAACACAAAAATGTCATTCTCCGCATAACTAGACGTAGAAACATATAAAAATAAAATCTCAAACGGCAATAGTCCGTGTATGTCACCGCCTCTAATCAAGACTGCCCCGTCGTCAACTCATATAATAAATTTATATTATCAAAATGTACGTGGGTTAAACACAAAACTGATATACTTATCTTTAGCGCTACAACATATCATTATGATATATAAGCGTTCACGGAGACCTTACTGAATTCACATGTTCCGAATATAGAAATTCTTTCCTCTACAATATTATCCGTTGTGACCAAAATTTTGCCAAACCAGTAAAAGAAAAGGTGGTGGTGTACTAATTGCGCTAAAAAATAAGTATATATATGATGAACTTGATGTAAGTCTTGTACGCTAAACATTTCCTCAAATAGATATCGTTGGTATTAAGGTAACCTTTCACTTTCGAAATATTCTTATTTTCATTTTATGTCCATCCTAATATATCACGTATATCCTACGAGGGTCTATTTGAGAGTATAGAGTACCTAGATTACTTAAATAATGAAAATGTTTATTTATAGGAGATATCAATATTAATCATTATTAGTAAAACAAAGAAAATGTTGCACCAAGCAATCGTGTAACTGCCTTGCAACGCTTTACAGAATTTTTTGACTTAAAACAATTTAATAATGTGTTAAATATTTATGGCACTGCACTTGATTTGGTACTGTCAAATACAAACTGTGACGTTAACAAGTCATTAGAATGCCTTCTAACTGAAGACCTACATCACCCACCCCCCTTTAGATATATCTCTAGAAATTAATAATTTTCAACTCGAAAATTTCCCATATAATTTCATTGCAACGTATAACTAAAAAAGCCGATTATCCTCTTCTATATGAAAGTCTACTTGAAACAAACTGATCTTTCCTAACTGAGCTGAATGATGTGTTAATACAGCGTGTACTTTTATTCTAAATTAACAGAAATTTTCGATAAATTTGTACCTAAATCTATTCCTAAACAGCTTAAATATCCAATGTGCTACACAAATGATATCATAAGTTATAAAAAAATTCTCTTATAAAAAAGTATAAATAAACAAAAAATGGAGATGATTCTAATGCATTTAGAAATATAAGAGAGAAAAAACAGGATGTAAAACAATCACACGAGAATTATTTATTGAATGTGCAAAATGTTGGTCTTACGTAAATAGCAAATGAGGTAGTGCAATTCCGGATAATATTAGAGCGCCCGTTCACACAACACCGAATCGGTCGTTTTGCTGTATCGGTTTTTACCGTATCCTGCGTTGGCGCACATATTTTAATATGCATGTTCACATGACACTACCGTCGACCGCATTCGGTAAAATGACCGAATCGGTCGTTTTTGTCATTCGGTCTTGCCAATAAAAACCATACGTAAAAAAATCGAATCGGTAGCCAGTGGCATATGTCTCGTAGTACGTTCAGACGATCCGGTTTTTTACCGGCAGCCGTACACGCAGTCAGTGTTGAACATCGACATAGAAGTGCAATGGATACCAATCCTGAACTTCTCATACATTTAGTAGAAGAACGTGGAGTCATATGGGACAAAACTCTGGAGTCATATAAAGATAAAAAATTAAAGAAGTTAGCGTGGAAAGAAATATGTATAATTTTAAAGAAGGAATTCGAAGAATGTTATGTTTAATTTATACAGTAAATAATTATTGACCTATAACTTCATCTTGCCAAGAACCTGACCCAACTTCGGACACAAAATAGGCCGAATTGCCTCCTCGTGTCGTTTGTACATTTCGTATATTGTGAAAATTGTTGTTAACTTCTGGATGAGTGCTTTCCAAATCAATACCATCTTTATCTCTGACAAAGTTATGCAATACTGTGCACGCTTTTACTATCCAAATAGCTGTTTCTTTGTCTACATCCAAAGGCCGGTGAAATATTCTCCATTTATTAGCTAGAATACCAAAAGTATACTCGACATATCTTCTAGCTCTGGTCAAGCGGTAATTGAATATGTGTTTGTAAATTTTCATTTAAAGGCCTGGCTGTCGGTAAATGTAAAGTATTTTCCGTTAACTTTTTCCAAAATGCTGTCGTTTTGAAAATTGCAGAATAATAATAATATGTCTTTATTTCCCAAAAAACAACAATAAAAGAGATACAAATAATACTTAATAAAACTAAATGGGAAACAAGGGGAAGTTCACTCAAATGAGTGCTCTACCACTTAATCCTTGTGGATGAAATCCACAAATCCATACGATCCGACATTTACATATGTAAAACGATTATCAGAATCTACAACAACTAATAATACAATTAAGAAGTACTCCTTATAATTAAAATACATTGAGCCGCTGTTTGATGGTTTATTGAGTCTTATATGTTTTCCGTCGACGGCGGCAGTGCAATCAGGAAAATTGGTTTTTGTTTGAAATCCATTTGATATTTGCTCCCATGCATCAGGTGTATTTGGTAATTTCATGTATTCGCTGTAATTTGTTACTTCTTTCACAATGTTGCTGATCGTTGAAACACCGACTCGATAGGAATAATGGAGATCTTTAAATGAACATCCAGATGCCAAATATCTGAAAAAGAAAGTGTTAAGTTAATGTATTTGTTCTAGCTAAACTGGTTGTGAAAAAGTGGACCCAAATCAGAGATTCATGGATGAAATCAATGAAGAAACAAAAGAATGAGAAAAAATCAGGTTCTTCTGCAAAACCGTCAAAGCCTTACATATATCATAATCAACTGTTTTTTTTTAAAAAAAAACGGAAATAACGACCCATGAAAGCGCAAATACAGAAGACATTGAAGAAAACAAAACTGATACAAATGGAAAAAACAGCGGGGATGTTGCACGATCCGCAATCCAACCGAGCACTTCTGGTATACAAAGGACGCGCAAACTGGAAATGAACAAAGAAGTGGATGCTAAGATGATCAAATTTATTGACCACAAAGTAAACACTCCAAAAAGTGATGAAAGCCGTCATCTGTCATTTTTTAAAGCACTTTTGCCATCCCTATCCCTTCTCATAGTTGTATCTTGTCTTGTCAAATCATCCTTCACTCTACTTGACAGGTCATCAAACGTAGATATCGACATTCGAAAATAATTGAAAAATTTTAATTCATATCTTCTCAATTGGCACACAAGTTTGTGAAAAGAGCCTAAATTGTATCTCTGCCTCACAATGCGATGTACCCAATACCTTCTATTGATTCTTCTTCTTCGCCGACGACGGCGATACCAGTACATCATAATAAAAAACATATCGTTGTTCATTTTGTACAAAAGAGCAATAACTGCCTGCCGTTTTCCGCTTGCAATTTTGAATGTTAAAAATGACCGGATACGGTCGCCGGCAGCGTCGTGTGAACACGCACCACGGCAGGAGACGGTAAAAAACCGATACGCCAAAACGACCGATTCGGTGTCGTGTGAACGGGCTCTTACAGCACGTTCACACGGTACATACGGCATTGCAATTTAATCGAAAAGGTATTTTCGCCGAACCGTATTGAGTGTTCACACGATATTGTTTTGCCCGCGTACGTTTCTTCAAGAAACGTAGGCGCACACAATTTTTTGACAGTTAGTTGTTGATTGGCTTTTGCATAATGGATGTAAATATGTTTGTTGTTATGTATTGGTATCGTAAACGCCGTAAAAGACGAATAATTAGGAGATATTGGGAACATCCTATTGTCAGAGATAGATTTAATTTGGGGTCTTTCCGGACTCTTATGTGTCAATTGAGGAGAGATGAAATTAAATTTTTTAATTATTTTCGGATGTCTACCTCTACTTTTGATGACCTATTAAATAGATTAAAGAGAGACTTGACCCAAGAAGACACAAATATGAGATGTATCAGTGCTGAGGAAAAATTGGTGATATGCTTAAGGTTAGTGGAATTTTTTGTAAACTTTATTTTATATTTATTTTATAGAGAAATATACAAATTAAAAATGGGAAGTATCCAGATCCAAAATAGAGTCAGATTGTATTGAGGGTGACGGTTCGGAAGTATATGGACTAGCCATCGGTGTTGCTACCCTTGCACTTATTTGTGGCTGTTGCTGACTATAATAATCCTGATATTGCCAATTATTGTAATAATTTGTAAGTGTAGGCGATGGCATGTTATGATTATTCGCAAGCCTTCGCTTCTTTGCCCTCATATTTTGTAATAAACTTAGCACACCCGACTGGAAGTCCAAGGTTTCATCTTCATCAAATGATGACAATGATGGAAGAAGGCTTTTGAAAAATGTAAGATGACGATTTTCATCTTCTTTGTCTTTTGAAACCTTGGATAAGTTGATTTGATGGTCCATGAATCGCATCATTTTAACATCAACTTCATTAAGAGTCTTCTTCCTTCGTCTAGTGGAAGTACTGAATGAGCGTACAAGCAGGCTGATTTGCTTCCCCATCCGTTTGTTCAGGTGGAACATTTTCTTCAATAACTTCTGCATCAATGTCATCTATTTCAGTTTCATTGTCATTATTGGTGCTTTCATGAGGAACCGCTGAAGCCGTAATTTTTTTCAGGAATGACATCTGCTCATTATATATGTAAAGCCTTGAAGGTTTGGTAGATGTACCACTTGTTTTTTGTTCTTTCTGCTTTTTTATTGCTTTCATCCACGAGTCCCGAATATGCGTCCACTTTTTTAAAACCAGTTTACCTGAAAAAAATATACGTTACTTCTTTTTCAGATATCTAGCATCTGGGTGTTCGTATAAAGATCTTCATTACTCCTACCGAGTTGGTGTCTCAACAATTAGCAATATTGTGAGAGAAGTTACTCGAAGTATATGGAACAATCTGAGTACTGAATTTATGGTATGCTCTGATACGCCAGCTAAATGGGAGCAAATAGCGAATGGATTCTGGATTAAAAGTAATTTCCCGCATTGTCTCGGTGCAGTAGATGGCAAACATATAAGAGTTAGAAAACCCGATAACAGTGCCTCTATGTATTTTAATTACAAAAATTATTTCTCTATTGTTTTATTAGCAGTCGTAGATTCTGAATATCGCTTCATTTATGTGAATGTAGGGTCTTATGGAAAAGATTGTGATTCATCAATCTGGAAAGAATCTGCATTGTGGAAAAAGTTGATACAGGGCGATTTGAACATATCAGCATCCAGACCTTTAGATGAACAGACAGAAATAAATGTACCTTTTGTGTTTATTGGCGATGAAGGTTTCGGGTTGCATGATAATTTATTGAGGCCCTTTGGTGGTACACATTTAGATAAAAAGAAGAGAATATTTAATTACCGACTAACTCGAGCTAGAAGATATGTTGAATGTGCGTTTGGCATGTTAGCTAATAAGTGGAGGATATTTCACCGTCCTTTAGATGTCAAAAAAGAAACGGCAATACGGATAGTAAAAGCGTGTACTGTGTTACATAATTTTGTCAGAGAAAAGGATGGGTTTAATTTTAAAAACGCTCAATTGTCAGAAAACCATCTTGACAACCTACCAAGTGCACAAAATATACGAGGAGGACTCTCTGCCAATTCGATAAGAACAACTTTTGCTGACTATTTTCTAACAGAAGCAGGATCTGTTTCTTGGCAAGATGAAGCCATAGGTTAGATTTATGTATGTCAAAATAAACAATAAAACACTTACCAAAGCTTGCCCTTTCTTTCTGTTGCATTTCTTCAAAGTTCTCGCTTAAAAGAGAACATATCTCTCTCCATGCTGACGACTTTAAATTTTTGCCTTTATATATATATCAAGTGTCTTATCCCATAAAACGGGTCTCGCTTCCACTAAACTTATCATTAGCTCCGTATTTATTTTGTCCATTGCAAATTTATCACAAATACTATCAAATTAAATGAATATTAAAGAACAACTGCCGTTCTGTAAAATAATCGAATCGCGTCAGGACGTGAACTCGTCAATGCATATGTATGTGTCACTGACGACCTATTCGGTTTTTTTCCCGAACGACCGCATACGGCTGCCAGTGGCGCAAAGTGAATGCAAGTTTGAACGAATCGGTAATTTTCCCGTATACGGGGAGTGACCGCATCGTGTGAATATGCAGATTTAAAATAATGCGCCACTGTGGGATTCGATACTTTTACCGATTCGATAAAATTATCAAAACCGTGTCGTGTGAACGTGCTGTTACATATAATAACGTTCAACACACAAATCCCCTGAACATTGTTAATTGCTACCTTTTTTCAAGCAGCATATTTGAACCCTAATAAAAAGTACCGATGTAAACAGTAATAATTTACGTCTGACGACGTTTTCGGAAATTCAGGTACTGAAATTTCTCAAGAAAATTAAACCCAAATTTACCAAAGGATCAGACAATATTAGGTAGGCAGGCATTTATAGTAAAGGACTGTGCACACGTCTTTGCCAGGTCACTTACAATTGTTTTTAATTTGTCCCTAAAATTGCAAGTATTCCCTGGTGTATGGAAATACTCTTTTTGTGTCCAGTTTATAAAAAAGACAACAAATATAATGTGGAGAATTATAGACCATCATTTGCAATTTTGCGAAAGTTTTTGAGTTTACTATGAATACGTCATTAACTAGGCACGTACAAAACCATATTGTAACAAATCAACATGGATTTATATCAGGTAGATTCACTGAAACTAATCTAACTTGTGTTACACAGGATGTTTCTGAGAAACTGGATGATAACAAACAGGTTGATATCATTTACAGTGATTTTCCCAAGGCGTTTGATCGTCTAGATCACGGTATTCTGATGCAAGAGCTAAGTTAAAGCCTATTTAGAAAATAGGCGGTAATATGTAGAATACCGTGGTTTCAGATCGTTCGATATCTTAGCTGGTTCAGGTGTTCCCCAGGGATCCGTACTGGGACCGTTACTTTTAATATTTCTATAAAAGACATTGTCTCAGATCTGGGCGTACTAAGCTTATTATATGCGGATGACTTGAAAATATATTCTCTAATTGAAGCTGAGGAAGACTGCGAGAAGCTTCAGTATAATTTAAATAAGATAAATGATTTGTGTATACTAAACCATTTACCTCGCAGTGTATCTAAGTGCAGCGCATTTACATTTTATAGAACCCACACTTACGTCAGTTAGTCATTTAGTTAATCAACAGCTACAAAGACCACATACAATTAAGGATCTTGGTGTTACCTTCGACAGAAGCTTAATTAATGAACATGTAAATTTAGTTGTGTCAGCATTAAAAAGCTTGGGATTCGTAATTAGAAATGTTAAAGGTTTTAATAAAACAGACATAATGAAATTGTTATATTTTTCTTTTGTACGGCCAAAATTAGAATATTGCTCACTAGTATGGTCCCCGGGATTTTTCCGTTCACTATTGTGCTAGTGCTACATAGTGCGTTAATCAAACAGGAATCGAATGCTGGTCCATTGTATTCGTTTTGGATGCAGCACATATTCAAAATATCAAGTAAATGTGGTAAAGGCATAGCAGTCGGAAACTGTCGGTTTGTATTGACTGGGCATTCGTTTCATTTGATGTGCAATACAAATGTCAGTCTGGAGATTTTCACATATTCGACTGTGTGTGTGTAATTAAAACAGAAGTCAGTGAATAATCGTTATTAAAAAATGGAAAATTTAATACAATTTGATGACGTGAGCAAAATTGTAAAATGTGACATTAAAAATAAAGGAGAGTATGAAATATTGGTATAACTAAAATAACTGATGACTGTAATCAACAATGTGTTCAATAGATAAACAAATATGTAGCAATAATACACTTAACAAGACTAATAAGGCTAGCACTGTTACTTTATATATTTATTGTAAAACAATAATAAACTACAGTTGAACATTAGATACACATATATATACATATCATAGTGAAAAAAATATATATATATTGACTAACTCACTAGTTGTCTAATGTTGGCAATCCTTCTTGTTGTTGCCAACTAACCATGGTAAGATTATAAAACATAACAACAGTAATCTCTATTATTACAAAATTTGCTTCTGCCACAAATACACAATGGATCGTGTATCAAAACTGTACTAATTTGCAGAGGATTTATTTTAGGAAAGACTTTGTTTGTCAACATAACACCAAAAATAAAGTTCGATAAACAAAAAGCACACGTGAAAGAAATAAAAAATGTCCAGCAAAAATTGTATTTAAAGTTAAGAAAACTAATAGATTCACGCAGTACCGAGACCCTCTTTTGAAGGAAAATTACAATGCAATAATTTATTATTTTTTAGTTTAATTTTAGTTTTATTTAATTTATTGCTACTGATAAATAATGTTTCCTATTTGATTGAGCCACTGAAAATGATTTAGAAATTCTAGAAATATGCGTATTGTAATCGTGAAAAAATCACCCTCCGAGATTTCTTCAGAATTTCATGTTTCAGATCATGTAGATTACGAAGATTAAGGTCATTCATTTCCGTCAGTCTGTCTGTTCGTCCGTCTGTCTGTCTGCAGGCGCTATAACTCAAAACTATTTGACGGAGGAAAGTAATATTTGGTAGGTAGTTGGTACTATTGCTAAGGAAGAGATGGTAATTGGTAATTTGACGTAAACATCACGGACGCAGAGGCTTTTTTTGTAGATTCGGTGATTTGTTTTTGAAGAGGATAATACATGTGGTAGAAAACTCAAATAACAGGAAAGAATATTTTATCTTGCTATTCCCAAGACTAATTTATTACAAGTTTCGCCTATACATTTCATGTGTAGAAATTATAACTCGCTGCAAAATGAGCTTGATATATTTAATTGTACTCTTGCCTCAATTAAACATTTTTTATCTGTATATTATGGTCAGCTTAGTATTAGATAGTATTATTTTCTTTTGTCTTTCATCTTCTTATATATTTTATACATTTATATTCATATAAGTATACCAATGATGTACTGCACACTTGATATTAACATCTGTAATTTTAGTATATTATCAAAGTACCCTATAACTGGTTACCTATTGGGTGGTTGTATCTAAAAATAACTAAATAAATAAAAGCTGAAAGCCTCTCTAATTTCGAAACCACTTTTAATTATTTTTGACCCCAAGTTACCTAATAAATTACACACGGATGCGAGTTCCATTGGAATATTAGGAATATTATTACAAAAGAAAGACGGAGAGATGAAAATGGAGGGTTATTTTATCTCTAGAGCAGATACATTACCACTCTTATGAATTAGAAACCATAGTGGTGGTACTTTCGTCGCAACATTTCAAAGTTTATCCAATTGGAATTTCATTTAAAGTGGACACCGATTATAATGCGTTATGTACCACTAGCTCAAAAAAGGATTTAATTCCTAGAGTAGGACGCTGCTTGGTGCAGGTACAAGAGTTCAATTTCGACGTTGAATATTGATCTGGAAGTAAAATGTGTCATGTAGACGCACTTACCAGAAATTCATTAATCACCGAAGTCTGTACGGTAGACTTAACTGAAGCGGATTGGATAATAGCTGCGCAAATACAAGACGATAATCCTGGAAACAAAGCGAAACAATCGTGAGACAAAAGTTTAGTTTCAAAAGTATGCGTTGAAGCAAGGAAAGGTTTACAAAAAGCTAAGTGATAATAAAATGGTATGGCTAGTACCATAAGGCTGTAGGTGGCAAATATGTAAATTGTGTCATGATAATTCTGGTAATTTTGGGCTAGATAAAACAGTTCAACGGATTTCGGAAAATTATTGGTTCCCAAAGATAAGAAAATTTGTAAAGAAATATATTCAAGCATGCTTGCTCTGCAGTTATTATAAACGCCCAACAGGTAGAAAAGAAAAGGAGATGTTCCCTGTGGAAAAGGTTTCAGTACCATTTCATACATTGCACGCCGATCACGTTGGTCCTTTTGTGACAAGCAAGAAAGAAAACAAGTATTTATTGGTAATCGTTGACGGCTCTACGAAATTTGTAATTATCGAACCTGGTAAAAATACGAAAGGACGTTGTGTCATGAAAGTATTGACAGAAGTTATGTATTTATTTGGTGCACCGATACGTTTAGTAACCGACCAACAGAGGCTCAGTGTTTACTTCGCAAACTTTTCAGCGTTTCTGTAAATCTTACGGAATAAAACACATTTTAAATGCTGTGGGTACTCCAAGGGCAAATGGTAACATAACAGAGTCAAAACTTTTAAGTGTAGTTCGAGACAGTCTTGAACTGATAGACTATTGTACAAAATGAGATCTGAAGTAAGTGAGCGAATACTAAAAGATCAACAAACTCAAGGAAGAGAGATTTAATAGACTTCGTCTTCAGGCTCGACGATATGAAAAAGGAGATATCGTAATGGTATTGAATACCAGTTTTCCTGATATAGGGGCTAGTAAGAAACTTCGGCCAAGGTTTAAGGGGATTTTTCGAGTGAAGAAAGTGTTGTTT
This sequence comes from Leptura quadrifasciata, assembly GCA_963675555.1. Lineage (NCBI taxonomy): Eukaryota > Metazoa > Arthropoda > Insecta > Coleoptera > Cerambycidae > Leptura > Leptura quadrifasciata. The sequence continues at coordinate 66,048,098 of OY776680.1, forward strand.
AATGATCGTTATGAGGTAGAAGATCTCGGAGAAAATATGAAAAAGCATCGGACGATGATTGCCGTGGACAAGGTGAAACCACGGATAACTCTAAAGGATGAGTTAAGTAAGCTAAGTAGGTACTTACGGCATAAGGCCATAACAAAAAGCGTGCATTAATGAAAATTCTGGCAAAAGGATGGAAGTTCACAAGGTTAACTCACGATGGCGAGGCGACTGACGATGTTTGGTCACAAGGTTAACTCACGATGGTGAGACGACTGACGATGGTTGGTCACAATGGTCAACTCACAAAGGTGGGGTGATTGACAAAGGTAAATCGCAACTAGCAAAGACTAGTTACGCTAAGGAAGTATTTCTTGATAAATACTACAATGACATTTAATAAAAACAAATGAAAGACGTTAAAACGCACCACACATAGGAATCAAGAAATGCTCCGAAGCATCCTGGAATAAGTGTTGATTTCTAATTGATTTGTATGTCTACAGATGCAGAACATGGACTCGAATGATCTGAGGGCAGTTCTTGAAGCAGGAAGACCGAATGTAATTTAAAATGAGAAGTTTAACACGGCAGCGGACGATACAAGAGTGTGTTTAGGCTAAAGTTTATATAGACTATATTATGTTACGTTCATGTATGATGTCATGCTGAGACAGAATATATAGACGTGTGAATAATGTACTAACTGTCAGTCAAGTAACATGTAGGGTAAACCGTTCACATGTTGGCACTTAACCAATGATTGGCACCAACTTAATTTATCTTAGTTTATTAATTTCGTATACGGTTTCCTTAAAAATGTGTAATTTATAGTAAATTTGGTAACATTTGGGAACTGAAATGCACTAATAGGCATGCGCTATCTTAAACAATAAATCGGAACTAGAAGTTCTTGTGGAACGTGTTCTCGTGAAGTATGAACTTTCATATGTAACTAAGCATTATGGCACATATCTAAATAAATTCAGTTGGTGTATTTTAGTATTTAGTACTTGTTGGAACTTACATTTAATGATAACTAAGGTATGTTTTAATAATTTTTTAATATTATAATATCATTTACCAAATACTTATAGAAAATTTCGCGGGTGCCAACATTTAGCAATGATTTGGTTTCAAATTAAATTTATTGGCACATATGCCAATGATTAGAATTATGGAAAAATTAAATTTTCCAACCAATGGCACTGCATCTATATGACTTTATTTTTACAATTAGGCATTATTTTCAGATGCCAAACGTGAAGAAAAACGTAAAGTATTCTAAACCATATACCGAAGAAATAATTCAAAGGGCCTTAGATGAAATTAAATCTGGTGCGTCAAAGAAAAAAACTGCTGAAAAATATGGTATCCCCAGATCTACGCTTCAATTCAGACTGGGGCCCAAATTTTCAAAAACTGAGCTTGATAGAAGCCCCTATCTTACCAAAGATAAGGAGAAGAACATCGTAGAATGGTTGCTTGAAAATCACAGAAAAGGGTTTTCTAGAAGAATAGTATATGTGCAACTTGTAGTAAAAGCTTTTGTGGATGTCAATGGAAGAGAAAATCCTTTTAAAGAAGACACGCCAGGTGACCATTGGTATAATTTATTTAAGCTACTGAAGCTGTGACACCTGTTTCTGCAATAAATGTTTCAAAAGCAGATATAGAAGATTGGTTCCAGGGGATTGAATCCTATCTGAAGGATAAAAACTATTTCTCTATCTTAGATGATCCAAATCGAGTATATAACGGTGACGGAACATGTTTTCGATTTTGTCCCAAATTAGGAAAAGTAATAGCTCCCAAAAGCACAAGAAATGTATACGAATTAGATATTGGGAAAGCAAAGCAGAATTTAACTGTCATGTTTACGTTTTCTGCAGCAGGTCATAACAATTCATCGTTAATTATTTTTCCTAACAAGAGACTTTCAAAGACAGTAGTTAATAGTGTGCCAGGTAAATGGGGAGTAGGATTGAGTGAAAACGAGCGGATGAAATCAGAGATTTTTGTGGATTACATAACGTCGCCTTAATTGTAATACCGACTAACTCCCATTTTTATCAAAATTAAGATTATGGCACCATCTGATGCAGCATTGTTGGACTAATCAACTGTATTATTCACAACTTCGAAGAAAATTGTAGTAATCTGCATTTGCGTGGAACGTCAACCATTCAACTCCACTGGCTGTAGATTTGGAAAGTGTAAACTGTGCAACTCCATTATTCCAGCTTCCCCAGCTAATAATGTAGGTTATGTGTACATTATCGCGCGTGCTAATTTTACCCGTGTTTTCTTCACTTTTAGATAATAATACTTAATTGAATAGAAATTTGTGTGATTTAAGTTGAAAGGTAAGTTTCTGGTTTGATAATTACATAATATTATTTATTATTTTTAGTACATTATGTCTGCTAAAATAATTATAATATCAAGTGCATGAATGTAGTTAGAAGGTTTACATTATTGCATTATTATTTTCCCATTCTGGGGTTACATGGTTTTCACATTTATAATACTTCGATAATTTTAATATAACTTCTAATTATGGAAGAAGAAATGTATACTAAAGCAGAACATTATTAAATGTTTGGTGAATTGTATCTCTATTATAGAAACTACTTGTGAGATGAAAATAGACCTCCTAATTTATATTTCTCCAATGGTATTATAATGATCTTACAAATCACAACCTACACGGTGTTTTTATTTCCAGAATGTCGCGAAGAGAGAAAATTTTAAAACTAACTTTGCAATCACTGACGGATGAAACAAACAAGCCAGAAACTTCTTTGCAATCAGAGCCAGTCACTGTTAATAATACCCCAGGGACATTTCAGAATTTCAGTGTGTCTTATAATGAAAATTATAATTTTGATGAGAGTTTTGATGATAAAAATGAAGGTGACAGTTCAGTGTGCTATTTAGAGGAATCTTGTTTAGAAGTGCCTTCCAGTATTTGGGACACCCCTATTGTTATTGTATCTGACAGTTGTGATCAATTAAAAGACAATGAAACAATGTTAACGAGTGAAAGTAATTTAGAACACAACTGTCTTGATTTGTCTAGTGGTCGCATTGCAAGTTTGGAAACAGTATGCAATTATGATACAGATTTAACGATTACCAATGAACCTAACGAATCGGTGCCAAGCAACTCTTCTAATGAAGATTCAGATTTCATATTAGAAGATTTTGAAACCAGTGAACTTCCGTCTTCTGATATTACTTCACTCTCGGAAAACTCATTGGAAGAAGTTAATAAAAATGATAATATCAGCAAGGTACGTCTTGTAAGTTATAGTGACTCAGACGACAGCGGCAACATGACTCAAGAGGTCACAAGTAAAAGAAAAAGGCGAAAGCGGCATGAAGTAGACGAAAATACCTGGCAATACCGTAAACACCAGCAAAATAGGGAACAAGGTTTGCCATACAAGGGTAGAACAAAGGTAAATGGACATTGGAAATATGATGTTCAAAAAGAAAAAAGGTGCCTCAAAGCTAGATGTAACTGCTGCAATATGCAGAAAACCACTAAAATTAAATGTGGACTAATTACTGATTCAGACAGAGAGAAAATATTCAAACTGTTTTGGAACCTGTCCTGGGAAGAGAAAAGGATGTATAGCAATATGCTAATTACTCTAAAGCCAACAAAAAGAATAAGAGATAGAAAAGAAGAAGGTAAATCTAAAAGAAAACACAGCATTGAATATTATTTAAAGAAAAGTCATGACAGAATTAGAGTATGCAAAAAAATGTTCCTAGGTACTTTGGGAGTAGGTCAGTGGACTGTGTTACATTGGAAAAATACCGAAGGAAATCTGGAAAACCTTGTTAATTGTAATATAGCAGAAGAAGAGGAATTTGAAGATGAGAACTTGTACGCCTTAGAAAATCAAGTGAAAACGAAACCAAATAATATAAAATATAAATTACGACAGAAACTATTTATTCCCCGTATACAGTCTATGGAAGAGTTTTTCTCGAGTTTACCAATAATGGAATCACATTATTGTCGCGCGACATCAAAAAAGCTCTATCTCGAGCCGCTATGGAAATCCAAAAGCCAGCTCTATGCATTTTATGTAAGTGATTGGTGCAAAACAAAAAATGAAAAACCTTTATCTATTGCCAAGTTTTTGCATACATTCGAGGATAAAAATCTCAGTTTATTTCGTCCGAAAAAAGACGAATGCGATATTTGCGTCGCATTTCAAACAAAGAACTTGAATGAAGATATTTATCTTATTCATCAGCAAAAGAAAACTGAAGCTAGGGCAGAAAAGCAAAGAGATAAAGATGGTCAAAATATTGTATACACAATGGATCTACAGTCAGTACTATTATCCCCAATGTCTACCGTGTCAAGTTTATATTATAAAACAAAACTGATTGTACACAACTTTACACTGTATGATTTACATACCAAAGATGGTGTGTGTTACCTATGGAATGAAAGTGAAGGGGCACTTACTGCACAAAAATTTTCATCAATTATGTCAGATTTTATTGGCAAATTATTACCATTTGATTCTGAAGAGAAAAAAATTATTATCTACAGCGATGGATGCTCCTACCAAAATAGGAACGCTACTTTAGCTAACTCACTTCTAAATATTGCTGTATTGAATAATGTCATTATTGAACAGAAATATTTCGAAAAGGGCCATACTCAGATGGAAGCAGACTCAATGCACTCCTGCATTGAACGTCGGCTAAAAAACAGGAAAATTAATGTTCCTGCAGACTACATAAATGTTTGCTTAGAAGCTCGTAAATCACCAAGACCGTACAGAGTTCAATACCTGAATTACTCATTTTTCAAAAACTTTGATCAAATTCAGTATTATAAATCTATACGGCCAGGCAGAGTTTCAGGTGACACAGTTGTGACAGACTTAAGGGCTTTACAATATAATCCTAATGGTAAAATATTTTATAAGCTACGATATCCAGACGACTGGAGTGAATTACCTGTCAGAAAAATTAATAATATTACACCAATACCATTCAATGAATTACCGAATCTTTACAGTGACAGACTTAAAATAAAGAAGAAGAAGTTTGATGATTTGCAGTTGTTAAAACCGTCCCTAGAAAAAGACTTTCATGCATACTATGATGCTATTCCTCATTATTAGTCACTATTAATTTAGGAACCTTATAATTTATAAACTAAAACTGTCTATTTTTATATTATTTGTTATACGAGAATTTTATTTTTGTTGATAATTTTATGTTTTTTAAAGATTTTTATTTTATTTTCCATAGAAATATGTATTAGATTTTGTTCAGTTTGCTCTTTTAATAAATAATATTATAAATAATACATGATTTTACTTTATAGTAGAACGTATATTTCCAAATTGCATTTTCTCTTTAAGATGTAAAACCACATAACTCCCTGTATTTTTCTTCAAATTGATATTTGACGAAAATAAATAAAGAATATCAATTCTAAGCCTATATAAATACTTAAAATTGAAGTTCATACATTTTATAAACAAACCATAGCAAATAATGGGTTTTTTTATATCTCCTGTAAAATTTGCTCAAATGGAGTTATAAGGTTTTACAATTAAGGCGACGATAAAAAACGTTTGACACCCACATTTAAAAAAAAGAATAACATCACATTTCCCATCATTTCATTTATAGATGGGCACAAAACTTATCTATCGTATGAATTAAGCAAGCTGCGTAAAGACCTGCAGACAATTTGTATAGCTTTGTATCCTAACATTACCCGCATTATGCAACCCGCAGATGTAGCATGTTTTAAACCATTAAAAAATTTGTGGAAGAAAGAAATGAACACTTTGCACCAATTTTAGCGATTGCTGTTTCTTTAATTAAAGCAGAAGCAGCAGCCAATGGTTTTAAAGCTTGTGGCCTACATCCATGGAACCAACCAGAAAGCCATTGGCTATAGTAAATGCTTGGGTAAAATTGCACAATTATTCCTGATGCTGCAACTGATGCGGAACATATTGAAAATAGAAACATTTTAACTTTTCAACAATTTAGTGAAATTGTGGGTGTTCATATTTGGAACAACTTAAAACTGGTAATATCTCTCATTGCACAGATGAAATTTGCGAAAATTTTCGATGTTTACACTCAATTTACTCTAAATTAATTTCAAACAAGATTCCATTACTGGATAATAAATACTGTATTGAAGTAGAAGATATTGTAGACTTTGATGTAAGTCACACATTACCTTCCGATAGCATAATTTTCACAGAAGAAGAGTTGCAAAGCATGTCAATAGTTTCTTCTTAATTTATTTACCCAAAGCAATAACATAATCATCCACGAAAATAAACTATTAGGAAAAAAATTTCTAGATATTAGCGACCAATTAAATAGAATAACTCTTGACGTCCAGCAGGAAACCATATGTCAACTCACACTACAGACGAACAAGAAGTTATTACTGAAACAGAAGATGAGAAATTGACGAAAGACACAGTAGCAATTGATGTGCAGGCAGAGATAGTTAAAAATAAGAAAAATAATACAGAAGAGCTAGAAGGCGGCAAGTTATCAGACAGGCCAGTCGTTATAGGGTCAAATCTTTGGGGTATCTTAGAAAAATTCCAAACTTAATGAAACTTTGGGACGTTATTTGTGAGTATCCAGTAGTGCTACACCCAATTTATCCAACAAAAAAACCTTGTGGATTTTTGGGGACGGGCGAAAATCCCCAAAATTTTTACTTTTTTCGTTTTTTTCGAAATATTTCGGAAACAGTTGATTTTAGCGGACAACTTCAAATTAGTAAATTGTAGAAGATAGAGAGTTTCGAAATTTCTCAAAATCGTAAAAACTGCTAAAAAGGCTGGTTTTCAATATTTATTTTCCATTTTTCAACATATTTAATGGACTTGCGGTATCTACTTCCATTTGCATACAACAAACCCCCCCCCCCCACAACTACCACCACGACTTCCTCCTCCTTTGAGATGTTCATACTATACGGTGTATAATATGTAAGGTTTGAAAGAGCATAAAATAACCCAGTCCGTCTTTCCACTAGTAGATGTTCATTAGGTTGAAAAAAGAAAAACATTAAAACACAGTATTTTTATATGTAGTATATTATAGCGATGCTTACTGTCTATAAAGTAAATTTGTAAGGAAAATTTTAAAGTAGGGAAATGTAAAATAAGCACCGCAATCCTGCTTTCGTGCACCTGCAGGCTGGATTGCTACAGCCTTTCTTGCATCTACAATAGACGATGTTTAATATGTTGTCTGGGGCTGCATTACGCGTGGTCCTGATGGGGACGACCCCTCGTCGCGTCAGCGACCACCCCCAAACTGACGGTACAATGTCGTTACCCAGCCATGTTTGGACCTATATATATGTTCGGAAAACATGGTGGGTGGCCGCGTCCTTGGTAGGTGGCAGTCTGGCTAATTGGAATTTAGGTTTGGCCACTATCGACTTAGTAAAAAGTTGGTATCGGAGGTTGTCGAGGGAATCTGTTTCCATGTTCCCTCCATACAGTCCCACCAGAAACTTCTCGGCTGCCTCAGAGATCTGGTAGGGGGTGGCTTCCGGGTCTTTGAAAACAGTTACTAGGTCATGTAGGGAAGTGTTCTTCTCGTAAATTCTGCAGACGTTCTTCTTCCCTTGTCCGTAGGGGGTTGAAGTGATGTGGCACCCACTTACTGCAAGCAGAAAGAGAATATCTGCTGAATATAATAATGATGGGCATTACCTCTCCCACTCCTCTCGAAATAGATGTTTTTGTGGGAAGTGGAGGCTGGGGTGTTAGTAATACGAGGAGATCTACATCTCCACCTGTAACAATTGCACTGTCATATTCAGCAGCCTTCGATATTGCTGTGTGTACGATCATCACGTCTGCATCTTCAGTAGCCTGTTTCACCTCAATCCCCTTTGCTGTCATTTCTGTCATCAGCGTTGTGATAAAGTTCCTTTTGTTGGTGTCGTTTGATGAGAACGTCTCTTGAGCCATTGCCACTGCAGTTGATGCTGAAAATACAAATTTGGTGGACGAGTGCCGTATAGCCCGACGAGATCTTTCTGCGGCTTTGGTGCTTTGATAGGAGGTGTCGTTAGGATATCCATCAAATTCTACTGTGGGATTGCTCCCAAAGTATTTTTGCACATAGTTCACATCGGGCTGTAGCAACCCTCCATCAATCACTGCATACTTTTCTGCATCCAAAGTTTGCTTCTCCTTGCATAGGGATGAATACTGCTTCATACACAATGCTATGGGGGGGGGGAGGAGGCAGGGTAGTTGAACCTATGCAAATGGAAGTAGACACCACAAGTCCATCAAAGATGTTGAAAAGTACAAAATGAATATCGAAAACCAGCCTTTTCAACAGTATTTTACGATTTTGAGAAATTTTGCACTTTTTCGAAACTCTGTATCTCGGTACCCATGAGGTAAAAAAATGGGTTTTATCATGCAAATTTCAGGAAATTTAATCAGCTACAATTTACTAATTTGAAGTTGTCCGCTAAAATTGACCGTTTTCGAAATATTTAGAAAAGAACGACAATAGTACAAAAAATTTGGGAATTTTCGTCCCTTCCCAAAATTCCACAGGATTTTTTTGTTGGATAAATTGGGTGTAGCACTACTGGACACACACAAACAACGTCCCAAAGTTTCGTTAAGTTCGGAATTTCTCGAAGGTATAAAATACATTGCGACTGGATTAAAAAGAAATATTAGAAAAGGAGTAGGGAGAAGTAGCATCAATCATTACGGATTATTTAATTCGCCCCAAAGCACCACAAAGAACAAACAAAAGGCAATCAGAAAGAGTACCTTTCTGTATTAACTCGACTTTATATAAAAAAATCATGGAAGCAAAGGAAAAACTAAAGAAGGAAAGGAGAGAAAAAAGAACAAAATAAAAAGAAGTGATTACTTAAATCATTGGAATACAAAAGACAATCAATATAGTCGTCAAATGTTATACACGTGTTCACAACAGATTTCTTTACCCCCTTTATATTGCTTGTTCTAAAATTCAGATTTATACATTCCATTAGATTCATGGGCTTCTCTCTAGATCAATTAGTTTCTACACTGACAGGAAAATTTTAAAGACCTTAAAAAAGAATTTCAAAATTTAGCTGATGAAAAATTTTAAATGTTAATGCAAAAAGGGGTATTTTCTATGACTATTTGGATAAAATTGAACGACTTGACGAGACTGAATTACCAGACATTAAACTTTTTTACAATAAAGCAGATTATGCTAGTGCAAAAATTAATTTGGGAAAAATTTAACATGAAAACTTTAGGTGACTAGATGCTTTCTATTTCTTTCTTCAAGAGTTACTTCTTTAAATATTCGTTTTTCAGTCATTTTTCCAATAGGTGGGTTATACATTTCTTTTATAATATCCTCAAGATTGTAGCTATCCCCGTTTCCTTGTGGTCTCCACACTCAATATTCCACTTTAAAATGTTTCCCGAATAGGCGACTGTAATATTTTGAAGTGATCCCATTCGTATGATCTAATTAGTTTAACAGGTCTTATCTCATTACATACACGAGTACATAGACCTAATATCAATTTGGGTTTGCTCAACTATGAATCTCTGGGAAGATATGGTCTACTAATAATTCTGAGACAAAACACAGCATTCTTTCGCCTCCACTATATCATGCTCTTGCTTTATTACTATAGTTAACATAATGTTCTCGTACTATTAATAAAATCCGATTCAATTCTGCATTTATATTATAAACCCCCTCCTTATCAATGAATCATGTGATCAGGGCGTGTTGGGAAATTATATCATGTTCAGAAATAAAAAATAAATAAATTAGGACAGATGAGCGTCGGTAACTTATAATCGAAAAATAAATCATGTGATCAGGGCATGTTTTATGTCACGTTCGAAAAATTAATCACTTGATCAGGGAGTGTTAAAAATTTAGGAATAAAAAAATTGCGTTAGGGGAGATGAGTGTCGGTGACTTATAACCTGAAATTAATCATGTGATCAGGGCGTGTTCGAAATTTATGCCATGTTCAGAAATAAAAAATAAATTAGGAGAGATGAGTGTCGGTGACTTATAACTTGAAATGAATTACGTGATCAGGGCGTGTTTAAAATTTAGAAATAAAAATTCCAAGTGTACATTCAATCAATACTAAAGTTTACAGCTATTACATATCAAACAGAGGGGCTTTTTTCTTGATTGACCAGGAGCAAGGGGAAGGGGTGTGAACTACAAATGCATAAAAAATTTTAGAAATTACTCAGCATTGAAGAAAATTGCATCAATCAGTCCCAACCCGCGTTCTCTTCAGATAATTCTGGGTATTGGGAAGAAATTGATAGAGTTAGTGAAATATATCGAAAAACTATACAGAACGAGGAACGTTATATCTGTGAAAACGCTTTTTACGTATCCCATTCTAGTTATAAAATAACTACCGGGCTTAGTGCTGCAAGAGGTTATGTTCCCGCCATAAGAACGTTAATGAACGTGCCGCAGGTATTCACGACACCAGACAATATTTCTTTCATAAGAGAAAACTGGAATGATTTCATTACTTACCTTCAGCAATTTACCGATCCAACGCAGGAATCAGAAGAAGAGGAAGAAGTTCAGTTTTCCAATTATACACTAATAAAATTATCATTCACTAGTAATAAGATGCTGCAAGTGACTGATGGTTTCTGTACATTTTATTTATCTGAAAATCCTGTACGCGAGCTTATAAACATTAACAATCTCGTATCATCTCATATGGATATTACATAGTTTAAATTTTGAAAACTTCTATATTATGAATTACCTCCTTATAAGATATTATTACATTTAAGTGAGTTAAAATGACAAATTTTTTGATATAAGGTTTATGTTTGAATCGATTCGGATTAAAAAGTTATTGAAGGTTTTCGATATCGAGAAATTGAGAACATATCGGATTAGCACGTAATATAACGTTAAAGCCACGCACGTACTATTTAAAGCGGATATAATTTGCGCGCCGGTGTCGGCAGGCTGAATGAAGGGAACGGAAACTATGTTTTAAGAATTAAGAAGGTTACAGATAGTGTATATGGGGGGGTGATGAGAAAGTAAGGGGTATCCAAATCTGTTCAGATTTTAGGAAAGCTGCGGATACTGAATACGGGGCGACATGAAAGTATGGATAATAAGAATTAATTACGAACGTCGTATACAAGGGCGATGAGAAAGTTAACGAAGAATTGGAAAGATCGCGAATTAACTAAGAATTGAGAAAGGTGATGATTGTCGTATACGGGGGACGACGAGAAAGTATTGCTTATGAAAATAAAGTGGTGAATGAATATACGAGGGGCGATAGCGTGTTACAAGTTTATTTCCTGCAGAGTAGTTTCGGGGTTATGTCACTATAACCTTGTAATTTATAAGTTGAATTTGTTGTTTTGCCTAGTCCACTTAGGGACTTTTCAGTTTCTGTTCACCTTACCAACACTCACGAGTGAAATTCTGTAGCATCTGCGGCTATCAAGGGACGTGCCCTGAATTTCTGTGTATTTGACGCAATTGTTAATAATTATTTCATCAGTCATCCTTTCAAGTTTGTTTACTTGTATATGTAATTATTTTATTGACACCGGAGATATTGTTAAATGCCTTTTGGATTGTATAGCAATGGTTTAGTTATTATTTCAAGTTGCAAGAAAATCAATCCTGCACGGCTATGAGAACACTGTTTCTGTACTGTGTTCTGTCATATTCGTTTTTTGATATGATCATGGCGTCGGCGGAAGCTATTTGTTTTTTTAGATAGCATTTTTCTCTTGGGTGCGGCTCTTATCTTTCTTTTTTCGGCTGACCACCGGTAACAGCCTGGAATCATTTTGGCTGTACTCTAAGCTTCAATCTTTTTGATTGTCCGCAAGGGATTTATGTACATAGCCTTTCAGAAGTCATTGCCTACCATTGTGTGTTGTTTTTGGTGAATTTTGATGTTTATACATGGAGAGAAACTTACCCTCGTGGGATTTTATGGTCTAGATAAGGGGCATGCCCACCACTACGCCTTCATTAATCAGCCCTAACGCCACAATTATTTTTCTTTTAGGCACTTGAAATTGCTCACCGCAGTCACTGCTGTTCTATCCTGAAAGCTGTAGAGCTAATCCCAGAAGGCGGTCCTCAGGTGAGATTCTAGAACTGCTCACAACGGCCTGGATATCTCCTAATAACCTGTGCAGACCAGGCGAAGCGTCTCATGGTTGGAGGTGACGACAAAGTCCCTTCGACCATGGGATGGAGCTCGCTTGAAGTTCGTGCAGGGGCAGGACCTTCCCAAGCCAGACATCTGTGTGGCTTATATCCCGGATGATGCTGGAAGTCAGCTGTCATTCGAGATAGTACTAACTAGGCTGAGGAAAATGAACCACGGCCTAAATACCCGGGAGTGGGTAATACTACACCGGGAACCAACAGGTCTTGGGCAGACGTGGACATTCTCAGTAGATGAGATGTCTATATCTGCACTGAGGGGGATGGGGTACAGACCCTATTTTGGCTGTGGTTAGGTGCAATTCCGACCAAAAGTCAAGGTGGGGAAAACATCCACCTCAAATATCGGCGGCGCAAGCACCAGCTGAGGGGAGCGGACCTAAACCACTCCGCAAAGAGGGTGCTAAACCCGATCAATCGGGAAGGAAAGGATCTTCCCGAATAAACCTTCACTGAAGAAGAGCGGATCAATACCACCTTCTAAAGGGAGAAAACGCCAAGGGCGCTACATACGTTCTTGGCAAAAGATTCAAGGAAGAGCAAATCGATATTGCTCTTATTCAGGAACCTTGGACAACCACCTCAGGCCGAGTAAACGGACTAGGCAAGGTAATATCTATTGGCTCTGCAGAAAGACCTAGAGCCTGTATCCTGGTCAGAAATCACCTACAGCAAGAGGAACAATATTCACCTCGTAATTGGATTTGATATAAACTCCCATCATACAGCGTGGGGAAGCACAGATATCAACCATAGAGGTGAGTCACTTCTTGATTATATTTTAGGTGAGGAACTAATTGTGAATAACATTGGAACCGAACCAACCTTTTTATTACTAGAAATAGGAAAGAGGTACTAGATTTAACAATCAGCTCAACTTTTGTGAGCAATAAGATAACTGACTGGCAGGTATCCTCTGAACCTTCATGTTCAGATCACAGACATATTCTATATTTAATATAGAAGTCGGTTCCAGACCTGTGGTGGCGTACCGAAATGCACAGACTGGTAAGGGTATAAACAATCTCTCCAGTCGCATCTGTAGTCCGCTCTCACCACAATCAGGAATCATGATGAAATAGAAATCGCAACGGAACAGATCCGCAGCGCAATCATTTCAGCATATCATGAAAATTCTCCACTAAAGACTAAAAAAGACAACAGAGGGGCATCTTGGTGGAACAAAACATTAGATAAAATGAGAAAAGAAGTTCGACGCCTCTTCAATCGAGCTAAAGCTTCGGGCAACTGGGAACACTATAGATCTGCTTTAACTGACTATAATAAAGAAATTAGGAAAGCAAAAAGGGAATCTTGGAGGAGGTTCTGCGAAACATCACTGATGCACTTTGCAATACTACACTCCATAAGATCATTTCCAGAGAACCGGTACGGGAGTTTGGAACGGTAAAATGAACAGATGGCTCGTTCGCCGAATCTGGAAAGGAAACCCTAGAGCTTCTAGGGCAGAACCACTTCCCAGGATCCGAGCTATGCTGGAAAACAGAATCATAACGACAACCTTACAGGGGAAAACGATCAGCTTCAGGGCCGCGAGAGGGTGCCCACAACGTGAGGTTCTGTCCCCCCTTCTGTGGTCACTACTTGTGGAAGACCTGCTGGCCATTTTATCTCTGTGGGAAGCCGAGATTCTGGCATATGCAAACGACCTAGTCATCATGGTTAAAGGTAAATCTGAAGAGGTACTCTCTCATACTTTTCAAGAGGTACTAGATACAATGCACATCTGGTGTGAGAGGGAACAGATATCCCCCGCAAAACTGTAATAGTACCCTTCACCAGGAAAAGGAAGCTAGATAACTTAGACCCGCCTTCCTTGCTAGGTAAAACCATTCCATTTTCGGAGGAGATGAAATATCTAGGCATCACGCTGGATAGGTCACTCAACTGGAATTCTTACTTGGAACAGGTAATCCACAAAGCAAGGCTGTCCCTGTGGACATGCCGTAGAATTTGTGGAAAATCCTGGAGTATGGGTCCCCAACAAATATACTGGATAACGTTACGGTCATGATAGCGTATGGCTCCATAGTTTGGTGGTCAAAAGGGCTACAACAGTCGGTCAAAGCCAAACTCTCTGGCTTACAGAGACAAGCATGCCTGGCAATAACTGGTGCTATAAGCACCACACCGTCACCGGAGATCCTCCTAGACTTACCACCTCTCCATATTTACTTGGAGAGAGAAGCTAGGTGGGTAACATATAGACTTCAACACAACAATAAAATAGGTGAAAGAAAATAAAGCAACAGAAAGAGATAAGTTTGGATTTTTTAAATGTAGATTTTTTTTCTGAAGTCGCTTGTAAAAAAGCTCACCGAACTTTTTCCTTTAAAATATAACACTGTTAGAGCAATTTCTTGTTTAGTTCCAGAAATCTTAATTAAACGTAAGAAACTAGCCAAAGAAAGAATGAATAATCTACTACAGATACTCTCTGATCAAAATTTGATTACCATTGACCTCGCAAGGTTGTTCAGCAGCTTTAATTGCTTTCTACTAGAACTGACCATGATCTAAATAAGCTTTATCAACACTTTCAAAATAATTCTATGACACTGGATCCATTTTATACAAATACTTTTCTTAATAACACCTGTTTACAGTTATTAGAATAGTACTTATTCTGTTTCATGGAAATGCTGCGGTTGACAGTGGATTTTCTGTGAATAAGGATGTTAGTGGAGAATTTGCATGAAAAATCATTAATTGCTAGGAGGCAGGTTTATGATACTCTAATTGATAAAGGGGGTTCGGTAAACATCAATATTGATAAAAAACTTAAGCTGTGCTGCAGAAATGTCCACTTTAAATATATTCAAGTTCAAGAAGATAAAAATAGGAAAGATTTTGAAGTACGAAAGAAAAGGGAAGAAGGAAAATGAGCAGCGACTGAAATCTCATCACTGGAAAAGAAAAAAATCACGAAATATGAATCAGATGAAATAGATAGACGTCTTCTTGAATTGAGGCGAAAGATATAGTGTTAAGGCCATAACACGGCCACGGAAAGAACGGGCGCCTGCCAGTATAAATATTATAGGGAACCTCATTCTCGAACTGAGGGGCTATTGTGTGATTGTTTTATAAACATTCGAAATAACAAAAATAAACTTTATGAGATCATGATCTTGACTAATCCAGCTCGCAGGCAATCTTTCTCGAAGTGCCACACGTTGTACATGTATCATTTTCCACAGTATATATTTTTTTAGATAAATGTGTTAATAACAGCAGATTTCGTAAATTATTCTTCACATTTCAGAGGCGGAATTCTAATCTGTGTATGTTTATAAATTTTGTGAGATTTATTGTTTTGTGTTTTGTCTTATCGGCGAGTACTTGATTTATTTACTGTCTGCCTGCTCCTGTACTTTTGTTGCGCCGTTGCATTTATGTTATATTGACTTTGTACGGCGTTGTTTGTTGTAATTTTACATATTAAAACCAAACAAAAAGTTATAGAAGCTATGGGCCGTTCAAGTCTAAGTCGAGTGCGTAAACAACCTGGAGCTCAATTCTCGGCATCACCCGAACTGATGCGAATTCGAATTAATTCGAAGCCTTCCTTTGCGTGTGGTTGCACCGTTTCTTATTCTTGACTACCCTTCGAAACCGAGTATTCGAGTTGTTCGCCAATCACTTGGCAACACTGTAATTTACTACGATTTCCGTTTGAAATGACGAAACAACCTACATAAACATAACCTATCTAAATCTAATCTTGATTAAAGTTTGACCACGTTTTACGGTGATTTGTGACAGAAGAAAAATACCTACTCATATATTCAAAACTATGTAGAATCACGCAATGAAACAATTTAAAAAGAAAGGACCTAACCCCACGGAACGGCAAAAAGCACAATGGTTGAATTTTTGAAGAACCTCTTTTAATTAGCGGTAAATTCAGCAATAGTTTTACCTATAAAGGTGCACAAAAAGAGTGGACTGAATTAAGTACAATATTAAACAGTATTCCAGGAGCAAATAAAGACTGGAAACAATGGAGAAAGGTAGTTGTATTCAGCATTAATATGTTTATACTCGTGTTTATATTAATAATGTTTCAGACATGGCAAGATATGTGCTGTACAACGAAAGGTAAAGCCAGTAAAAATAAAATGAACAGGGAAGGACCTTTTATTGAAGATTCTTTGACCAAAGTTGAGGAAGATATTATGGATGTCATAAAAACTGTGTCAGTTGACGGACATGAAAATATTCATGAGTCGATTGTGGAATTGGACTCGGAAAAAGATGAAAGTAAGTTAAAATATGGAGTTATGTAAAATTTTTTCTGACATTTTGCTTTGAAATGTTTCAGCTAACTGCAACCTCAATAACATTGAACAATCTAGCAGTTCAGAAGCTCAGGGTTGTACTCCGAGCATAAGCAAACAAGGAGTTCTTCCACAAATTTATGAGGAGCGTAGACACACCATCAAAAAAATTTACGGGAAACATTAGAAAAATCGCTAAAAGAACTCCTAACTCGGTTAAAACATACTACAGCCGCTGTGGAGACATACGAAAGACACCTCGGAAAAAAGTTGCCTGTAAAGGAGAAATATTATGAAGAGAAGCTAAAAATTTTAAAAGAAATTGCTGCCGCTAAAAAGCAATGTGCTTCAGCGTTAGAAAGAATTGCTGATGGGTTAGAGAATTTGTAAAACTCGTTAATAAATATGTAGATTGTAGGTGCTTTCAAATTTGTTTGTGGTTGTTTCAAATGAAAGAAATATTGTAATATACATTTTTATTTGAATATGTTATTTCAAATAGGTATTAATTTTATTGTAAATGAATAACTGTTAATTATATTCAATAAAAAGCATCAATTTATTGATTAAAGACATTTTGTATTATTCTGGATCTCATTCTTCGACTAATTCTGGGTTAACGCGCTGAATGTGGTCATTTTCATTATTGTTTTCTATATTTGGTAGAATGCTTAGAAAAATAAAAAAATGATATGACGTATTGTCTATTTTCTTCTGTACAAACCAAAATCAAAATCATCGTTTTCCTCTTCAATTTCTGGCATTCCATTTTCTATACATAAATTATGAAGGACAACATAAGCATTAATAATTTTGCAAGCCATTTGTGGAGCGTAATGTAGTACTCTGTGCTTTTGTAAATACCGAAACCGGGTTTTCAGAACACCATTGCACCGTTCAATAATGTTTCTTGTTCTCTTGTGTGTTGCATTATAGCGATAACCTGGAGAGAAGGGCACTGGTTCTTCTTCCAAAGGTGTGAAAAGCCATGTTCTTAAAGGATATCCAGAATCACCTGTAAAAATTTAACAGGAAAATTTCATGACAATATATGAGCCACAAATCGCATCATTTTATTTTTAGTTCAGATTATTTATTTGTCAAAATATTTCATCGAAAGCAAAATACTGATTAGAGGTTTTTTGTTAAAAAAATATTTCTTTTTAATGTGTACCTAATAAATATGCCATATGTAAACGTCTTAGTAGTTGTTATAAATGAAAATTGTTCCAAATGAAAGCATCATTGGTAGAGCCTGAATACCTGGCACTTACATTCATGATTGTTAAAGCACTATCACAAACCTGCAAAAAATTCGTATTAAACAGATTCAGTATTTTCTTCTTCAACCTACCAGTTGTACATTTATAGAGTGGTAACCTTTTCTATTAACATAAACATATTCAGGATATTCTGGATCGTCAATATTCGGGAGAAAATTGCCACGTGGGTGCAGTCAATACTGGGAATATTATGTTCTTCAAAAAACCTATAAATCAATGAGTTTTATGTAATACATACTATCTATAGAGCACACTTTATCGAGTGGCTATATTTTTCACTAAGAATAAAATAGAAATACCTAGATACCTACTTCCGCCTAACTGTATTCAGTTCCTCAACATTTTTAGGAAATTTAATACACGCATTAAAAATATCTGGATGGTTTAAAGCTTCAGTTACCTCTCGAACTGATCAACTCACTGAGGTCTGTGAAACACTTAAAAAATAATTTGATCCCACATCCGTTTGATAAATTCCACTAGCAAAAAACGAAGAGCTATTAGAACCTGTAAACAAATTTTATTTTAAATTCTAAGCCAAATAAACTAAGTAAAGCAGTAATCGACTATTTCCTTACCTCTAATAAATTGTCCAAGTCAGTGGATCTCTTTGCGGGCCTCATATACGGTTCATCAAAAATTGACAAACTTCTTTCGACATTCTAAAAATTTGCAAGAACATACTATTTGATAATTGAGTAAATGGATCGCCCGCATGTCTCTCAATTATATGCAAATCTTCAACATCAATTTCTGCACCTTCCATTTCCTCTAACAAATTTAAATATAAAAGTTCTTCCATTGTTGGTATTAAGGACACAAAATATTCTAACCTCACTAACCTTATACGAATGCTTTAAAACTGTGTGCTATTGGTAAATGACCGCTCGATGTATTCGATCGTGATTTGTTCGCATTCGGACGTCATTCGATCACCCAAGAATGCCTTTTCTTCGAGTGACGTTACTATTCGATTGACCTTGTACGATTCGATGACTCGAGAATTGCGCCCCTGGCAGTCGGCGACGGGGTCGTATTACTTATGATTTACGACGTGTTCGTAGTATAAGCAATCGAAGTGTTACTCCCGATTATACCCAACTTTTAGAATGTCGCGTCGTCTCGATGCACTGGAAAGTTTAGTACGCACTCACAAAGCCCATGTGAGACGGCAATAAATAATACGCAACGGTATGTGGGGCGAATGGAGTTAATTCCCAAATTTGACGGCACCTCTAATTCGCTGACAATAATACAATGGGTAAAGAAAATTGATGAGATTGGTGAAGTTTATAATTGGGATGATGTTGCAAAAATATTTGCAGTGACTGGTAGACTTATTGGAAATGCTAAATTCTGGTACGACTGTCAATCTGAAATTAATTCTCCCGGCTGGAATGCCTGGAAAGCCAGATTAATATTGCATTTCCTTCATCTAGGGGTATTGCTGCAAATTTAAAATAATTCGTAAATTTGGAACAAAAACTAATGAAGACGTAGTGTCCTTTTATTATTCTAAATTAAAACAGCCTGTTTGCTACAGACCGTATTATTTGTTCTATCATGAAAGGCATATGGTACGATAAATTGTAAATGATCTTCTGAAAAACGGTATAATTGAACCTAGTATCTAGCCTTATGCAAGTCCGATCCTCCTTGTGAAGAAAAAGATTGGTCATGTTCGAATGTCTGTAGACTACTGCAAATTGAATGCCATTACTGTCAAGGAAAAATATCCTCTCCCAGGAATTGAGGGTCAGTTAGATAGCTGGAAATAATTGTTTCACAACGTTGGACTTAAAATCTGGATATCACTAAAAGTCGCTAGTCGACCCTACACCGCGTTTTTTAAATCCGACGGACACTATCAATACAAAAGTATTTTTTTTGGATTGACCAATGAGCTATTAATGAGATCTTAGGTCCTCTTAGATTTCCGTATGCCTTGGCATATTTGGACGATATTCTCATAGTGTCAAACGGGCGAGAAAGTTTAGAAAAACTGGAAAACGTGTTAAATAGATTTAGAAACGCTAATTTAAGGCTGAATCGAGATAAATGCTCATTTTTAAAGTCAACAGTGGATTATTTGGGATCTGTAATCAGTAACGGAGAGTTACGTCCTTCGCGGCATAAAATAACAGTCATTACAAACTTGAAACTCTGAAAAATGTTCATGATATTCACAGATTTCTTGGTCTAGCTCTTATTTTAGGAAGTTCATTCATAATTTCGCCATTAAAGCTAAACCTTGTAATGTTTACAAGGCCACACTTACCTTTTTACACGCAGGGCGAACGGCAGCTCTTTTGTTTGGAGAGAATGGGTGAGTTCGGTGTGTTATAAATGATTATAGCATTTGATTTAAAATGTTATTTAATCAATAATTAGATTCCTTTACTTGTCCAGGGCGCCACTGACTTTATATTACGTAACTTTTCCTTGACAACCTTAAGCCAGGAAGGATATTTGATTTAATTATACTGATTTATTTAAAAGAAAGAAAAGTTAAAAGAAACATATATACAATTTTATTTAGTAAGAGATGTCTTTGTAATAAGTTTTTTACTCCCAACTTATGACAAGAAAATTTTATGTACAGAGGTTAAATATCTAATAAATTCAGATTTATTACATGATAATATATAGACTAATATAGATAGGTTATATAATAACATATTATGTACACTGGTCTACCAATTTTTGATAAAACAAATAAGAGCAAAAACAACAAATAATATACCAGGTGAAGGATATGATTAAAATATTATATAATGTTGACAAAATATTGAACCCTTCGCATAAATGGCCAGATATATCGATGGTGTAGATTAAAGTAATAAAATAAATTTGTCTTTGTATCTTAGAGTAAACCATGAAATAATAATAACAAAAATATGTTCATAATACTCATAATAACTTCATAATAAGTCCACGTGTAGAGGACAAAAAATTTGATATGTTAAATAATAGTGCTGAATGTGATTCTTTATTAAATACCTGTTAATTTTAAACAATTATGTAAAACTTTTATTACCAATTTAGGTTTCTGATATTACAGTAAGTACATAAAGATGTTACCAAATTTCTCGTGTGTAGATGTCCAAACTGTATACGAATCACATATTTCAGAAAGCCCACATGTCCACATTTTGTACATATGGTGTTTTTACCAAAAATCGACTTCTTTTGCATAGATCTATCTTTTAGAGAGAAACCACTCAAGTCCACTGTTTGCTTTGCCTACAGTACATAATGAAAATATTCATTTATTTGAGAAACACCACATGTCCCGGACATGTGTGGTTTCTAAAATATTCCGCTAGACGGCGTTGACAGTGGCGAATAACAGTGTCGTACATTTTGTTATAAGTATTTCAGTTTATCAAAATGTCGTCGTCCGAGGAAGAAGTGGCACACGAAAATGTGAAAATGAAACGAAAAAAAGGTGTTAAAAGTGTCGTTTATAAGTGCGAAGTAATAAAAAAAGCAAGGGTTAAAGGTGAGGAATATACAAACTACAAAGGAAATGTGGTAAGTGCTCGAGCTCAAGGACAAAACTGTGGGTAAGTTGTACGAATTTTTAACCTCAATTTTGCAAACTAATTAATTTGTTGATATATTTTTAGGTGCAAGGCAAAGTGTTTCTCAAAAATACCCGAAGGTGATCGAGCTGAAATGTTCAAAAAGTTTTATGATTTTAACACCAAAAATGAACAAGATGCGTATCTCCAGGCCTTGATAGAATGTAATCCAGTAACAAGAAAACGTCCTCGAGTAAATCCAGAGGATTCAAGTATAATGCATCGTCCAGTTCTGGCAAGTTCAAAGTATGTAAGACTGCATTTATTAGTATATATGCCATTACTCTTGAGCGTGTGCGGCGTTTGTCTAATCTATTTTCTCTAGGAAAATCTCCTCATGACAAACGAGGAAAACAAACTTCTGGAAATGCAAAATCTGGAGAAGTCGTAAGATTGATAGATGAACATATTAGATCTTTTCCTGTCAAATCAGCTCATTATAGTAAGCGCGACTACCAATATTTGAGTGAAAAACTGGATATAAGGAAAATGCACCAATTTCTTCTTGAGAAATACCCAGAATGTTCTGTCAGTTTCTATAAACAAATTTTTAGAGATAAATTCAGTTTATCCTTTGGGAGGCCCCACACATGCTGTACGTGCGAAGAGCTTAGCAAAAAGATTAAGTCGAAGTCTTTAAATGATGCTGCAAAAAGGGTTGCTGTTGCTGAGAAGGTAGTGCATCAAAGAAGAGCGAAAAAGTTTTTCACGAAAATGAACGTAATTGAAGATTTATGCCGGACCGATTCAGCGGTCGGAGGAATATGCATTGACTACATGCAAAATCTTTCTCTTCCTTCGATTCCCGTCCAGGATACATTTTACTTACACCAGCTCACAGTAAATGTCTTTAATATACACAATTTAAAAACTGGTAAGACGTTTTTCTACATCTATCACGAAGGTTTGGGCAAAAAAGGCCTAACGAGGTTTGTTCATTTATTATGGACTACATAAGGCGAGAAATTCCTGAAAATATTAAACATTTCAATATTTTTTCTGCGGTGGGCAGAACAAAAATCACAGCGTATAAGGATGTGTAGGGCGTTAGTAGATCTTGGGCGTTTTAAGACTGTTAATCAGTATTTTCCAATAAGAGGACATTCCTTTATGCCATGTGATAGGGACTTCGTTGTGGTTAAAAAGAAGATAAGGAAAAATGACAGATTTTTTTAAATGAAAGAATATGCTGAACTAGTCATCACGTCAAGCTCCAAAGGAAATTTTTCTGTTTACCTAATGGATGAAGAAAACAGCGTGTTGAAAAATTACAAAAAATGGTGGACCCAATTTCATAAAAGAAACTGCTTGTCTACAGCTTCCTACGGTAGAGGCGTACCAAAAGATCAAAAAGTGTCTTTTAATATCTCAACTTTTATGCAGTTTACTCATAAAGAAGACAAAAAAGGTTATGTCCTTGCCCGGGACTACATTGACGGTTTCACGGAACATGAATTTAAAATTAGTAATTCTACACAAATCACTTCTTTTCCCGATGAAGTTGCATATCCAGACATCAAGTTGCCAATTAGTGCTAAAAAAATGATATCCATAAAAAAAATTTGAACGATTTACTCGCGACCAAGAAGAACTGATAAGAAATTTTTATCAAGAAATATTTTCCTGGCCAACAGTGGGTGGAGAAGAAGAAGAAGTGCATGAATATTAAATGTTCACTCACTAATGTACCTATTAAAAATATTTGTTAATAAATAAAAATAAATAAAAGAAAAAGTTCTGCAAAAATAAACGTGTATTTTAGAAACCACACATGTCCAATCGCCATTTTATTTTTTTCTTGTTGCAGCAGAGGCTTTATTTTCAAATTTTTGTAAGATTTCTATTGTATCCATATGGTTTCAACAAACCCTAAATGTATATTTCCAATTGCATGACCTGGTTTTGCATAAAACGGTTTTTTTTGTTTTTCTCAAAACTAACATCCTTGGACATGTGGGCTTTCTGAAATATGTGATTCATATGGTTTCCATATCCCTGAATTATTGCAGAAACACCTCGGCAGCGAATAACCAAAAGAAACAGGATTACCTCATCCCAAAAGTCCTCGTGCCCTGGTCCTGACAAAATAGCGGTCTTAAAACTTCAGTACGTCACGTACGATTTTTCCAGAGATTTGATGGTGTCCAAACGAAATACCGGAACCTCAAAATATAGATAGTTTGGTCCACGGTTTGACTTAAGTTTTTATTTCAAATTGAAATAAAATAAACTGGTATGTCTAACTGGTTTTTTAAAGCCTAAAAAGAAACGTATTTTTAAGAAAGTATTCCCAAAAAGAATTACAAAAAAAAACAACAACGACCCCTATTCATTACACCCTCGTATAATTAATTGAGTTAGAATTGTTACCTGGATAGAAGTGGCTTCTTGGAAAACTCTAGCACAGAGGGTTAAAATTTCCGAAACTGTTGCTCCGCTGTGTCTCTAAGACGGAATTCAAGTCAAATGAACGAAACGGAATTCTCATGGTGTCCGGCTAGGATATTCCTAATCAGAAAAAACAACCCTGCGCCAACTATGTTTAACCGACGACTCTGCTAGACAAAATATTAAACCGATATTCTGAATTCTCGGTTGCCTACCTATTTACATACCAAGGGATCGATGCGTGAGAAAATTAAATACTTAAATTAGTAAAAATAAACGCTACAACCTTTGACTATGCTGACAAAAGCGAATACTCCTTGGGAATGGGAAGAAAATCAAGAAGCTGCATTTAATTTGTTAGAACAAGAGCTCAGCAATAAACTAGTCCTGGCACTTTACGATCCTAAGCTCGAGACTCAGTTACATACTGACGCTAGTAAAATAGGATTGACCGGCTCTCCAGGAATACGACTTTGATATTATTTATCGACCTGGATCACAAATGAAACATGTAGATGCGTTAAGCAGACAAACATTACCTCTCAGTGTGAATGCAATTAAAGAAACTAATTGGTTGGAGTGTATTTAATCACAGAAAATTGACTGCATACTGATAAAAAACAACTTGCCAAAGGTACGGCAGAGATATGCTATCCATAGATAACAAAATCTGTAGGATTGTCAACGGTGAATATAAGATTCTTATCTCCAAAGATGTACGATGGAGGGTAGTTGAATTACAACATGACGAAAATGGTCACCCTGGATTGAAGCGAACTCTTGAATTCATTCAAAGAAAATATTGGTTTCCGAAGATGATGGAATTTGTGACAAAATATGTAAATTCCTGTATACCATGTTTGTCCGTAAAGAAACCTATTGGGAAACGGAAAGGATATCTGTATCCAGTTTCATATTTTAAATTTTGACCATTTTGTCCATTCTGCAAAACTAACAATGACAACGTTTACATGTTGGTAATTGTTCATGCTTTTACCAAATATGTATGGTTAGAGGCGGTTCCGGATACTACAGCGAAACATGTTGTACAAAGTTTGAAAATGTGAAAATTTTTGGTGTACCTGTTAGACTAATTACCAATAAAGGAAAGTGTTTTACAAGCATGGAAATAAAAAAGTTTTGTAGTAAACAAAACATCAAACACATTTTGAATGCCATCGCGTGTCCAAGAAAAAACGGGCAAATTGAAAGATTTTACGCTACAATCCTAAATGCAATGAGAACTGCAATCGGTGATGAGCATGTCTAAATTATTAAGGTTCAACACAGCATAAACGGAATAGTGAATCTGATGGCAGGTTTGAACTTTTATACGGGTTTGATGTTAGTGCCGACGATAACGAGCAAGTAGACAAGGAAGTTAAATTAAAATTAAAACGTATGAAAGCTGTGGACAATATAATTAAAAGTACCCGCGCCATAAGAAACGTTATGATAAAAATCGTGACCCAGCAGTTACTCTTAAAGTAGGTGACATGGTCATGATTGAAAGAAAACCAATTGTGAAGGGACTCACTAATGGTAAGCTAGTTGAGAAATACATCGGTCTTGTCATGGGTACAACAAGTCCTCACGAAAGATCGATATCGTGTTGGAAGTTTGTCCAAAGATAAGAGGCGATTTAAAGGAGTGGTCTCTAGCGATAGGATGAAATTGTTTCAAATCCAAACAACTGATTAAAGATGAGATATTTTCAAATTTTACACGATTTGTCGTATTGTTGATGATATATGTTTTATAATTATGTTATTGTTTGTTGTTTTACTGCTATTATATCGAT
The DNA here is from genome assembly GCA_963675555.1 of Leptura quadrifasciata. NCBI lineage: Eukaryota > Metazoa > Arthropoda > Insecta > Coleoptera > Cerambycidae > Leptura > Leptura quadrifasciata. The sequence continues at coordinate 66,073,716 of OY776680.1, forward strand.
TATGATTATTATTATTATTATTAAAGAGTCAAATGCACAAGTTGGGTGATGCCTGTGTGTACCTCTGGACTGATTATTATTATTGTTGTTCCTGTTTATTAAAGAGTCAAGTGCATACGGTGGGTGATGCCTGTGTGTACCTCTGGACTCCTGAGTGTTGACAATACATATAATTTTGAAATTCAATTTCTAGTTTAAAGTGATATTTATATTCCTGTTGAGTCTATTTGTCCAAGGTAGTGGATTTGCGCAGTCAAGGAAAACTTGAGTCCATTAGAGCAACTGTTTGTTTTGCGCCCTCCAAGTAATCTTCTTATGGAGTCCCCTCCCCCTTATGTATAAGGAAAAGTTAATCAGAATTTGATCCTCTACAACTTTTATTAAAGTCATTTTTTTGTGCAAACACGTTTACAAGACTACCCCTGCAGCAATTTTTGTCACATAATGCGCAGTAACTCGTTAACTATTAGAGACACAAAAAAATATAAGGAAAAGTTGTATAGAATTTGATCCTCTACAACTTTTATTAAGGTCATTTTGCTCTAAAAAAATGTTTAGGAAACCACCCTTATAGCGCAAATCGTACCAAGAGTTCTGGTGTGATCTTTTGGTTGGATACTCAGGAGACAGTCCCCAAGCAACCCTGAAAAAATCATCTTGTATCGAATTTTTTTTTAAATTACATCTTTATTAGATTATTATACTCCTTACATGATAAATTGTTAAGTATCAGCTGTTAGAGATACTTAACAAGTTATGGAAAGATTTGAGATCCACTGAGTAGTTTAGGTATTTGAAGAACAATCTTATGTTTTTCAATATTGTAAGTGAAGATGAGTTTGAGGAAATTATGCAGAAAATCAAGAGAGATAGCGGACAGGCAGCTGAAGTGAAAAATAAAGCAGTAAAGACACTAGCTAAAAAGAAGAAAACGAAAGCAAAGAAAATGACACTTAGAGAAAACACAAGTTTAAAGGTCCTAAGCTCAACAGTATCAAATTTAAAACGAAAAAATTAGAAATAATATTTTCATGTAGTTTCCGTTTTTATATTTACATTATTTAGTACAGACCTAGCTTACACAAGCAATATTTTTTTGTGTTTTACTGTGTATCTTAATAGAAAAGAGTTTTGCATTATGAAGATAAATAGTTTTTATATATCAAAGTTCTATATGAAAATTGAAATCATTTAAACTAAATCTAATGGGAACGTTTAATATTTTAACTGCTACCAAACCTTAAAGGCAGGTTTAGTTTTTTCTCACTGGGAGAATTCGTTTCACACAACTTTAGTTAATATAGGATCTTACCTCAGCTATTCAAGTTACCTTCGTGGCTCTGACGTTGACAACCTGGATGGATCTATTTAGTAATGGCTTGTAGCTCATATTTTAAACTTTAACTTATACCTTTATGATTTGTAACATTCTGAATGGAGGAACTCCAAACTAGGAGCTGTCTATTAACTTGGTACTGACAATTTTCATTCTACTATTTAATTTTAACAGTATTCATGACAATTATAGGATTAAATGATTGAGTACTAGTGACATGAGTCAAAGTATATAGATTAGTTACCAGCTGTACGAAGCTTATATCCTTGTTTGTGATCTGGGGATCTATTTTCATCAAGTGCTTTTGCAATTGCGAATTCACATAGTCAGGAAACGCGAGCAGTTGCGCAGTATTGTTATTCTTGAACCTTCCTAAAAGATTTTACGAATAGCATCTTATTCGCCTATGTAGCGAGTGGAAGTTAAGGACGTTTACACTAGTAGCAAAACATGCTATATCGCAGAAGTTATAAAACATGTTACAGAATTGCATTGAAAAATGTGATATACCAAATGTTTTATAGCAGATTTTCAGGCTATGTAGCAGAATAAATGTTATCCATCTGTTGTCGATAAAATCAAAGGATGTTAGACAACTTTTGCTACATAAAAATGTTACAGCATCCTATAACATTGCTGTAAAGCACGGAAAGGGAAACGCACACATATTTTAGTACTTCTCATTCATCGAAATACAATATAGTTGCTTTGCCACAGTCGAAGTAGCGTGAGTGCCATTTTTTCGCTCCGATTGAGTTAAAAAAGTATGGAAAGTGCATTAAGTGAAATTGAGCGGAACAGGGAGTCGATATGTAAGCTAATTGAATTGTTTCGTGAGAAGCCGGCGCTTTGGGACCCAACATACCATGAATATAAAGATAGGAACAAAAAGCATGACGCCTGGATGGACATCGCTAGAGAAATGCGTGGTAGCAAAATCGAGGTTGAGAAAAAAATGAGGTGCTTGATAGGACAGTTTCAGCGTGAATCAAAAAAGCAGAAAAGTGGATCTGGAGCAAATGAAATGAAGTCCAAATGGTATGCTTTCAAACTTCTACTTTTTATGAAAGATAAAACTACACCACACCATTCCCGTGAAGCAGGTGTACCTAATGAATCGGAAGAATCTAAGGTAATTATGTTATAAAAATACAATAGGTAGTAATAAATTTTTATATTGATTGAAATAATGCATACCCATATCCATACAAAACAAAATTTTATCTAGGTATATAGAGCATTCCTAAAACCTGTGAAATTGTCATAATCATTGGGTCACATTTTTATTCTTTATCTTTTATTCTAGATATTATTTTACCAAGGCACTGCTCCTTAATTGCTTGAAAAGTACATACTAAATTCGTTCCGTATTTCTTGGGCTAGTTTAGATGGTTTTTTCGGTATTCGCTTTAGCTTGAATAAAGTACCTGTAGGCAGTCCATCAACTCTCCATTGTCCAGGTATTAGCTCATAAGTGGTTCTGTTCTCAGTGTCGAACGTTCCTGGTGGAGTATACGTCGCACTTGATGCCTCACTTCTTCGTAAAAAGTTGGAGGTATACACAGGACAAAACGATTTGCTCTGCTTTTTCAGGTTCAAGCAGCATTGGTTTCCGCAATACTCTGAATATAACAGATATAATGCCAAACACGTTCTCCACTATTCTTTGTGCTCTGCTCAGACGGTAGTTGAAAATTCTCTGTATGGTACCTTTGTCATGTAAACCTGGATAAGGTTTCATAATCGAAGGTTGCAAGGGGAAAGCGTCATCAGCGACAAACACAAAAGGAGTAGGATAATGCCTTCCAGGCAAATAACAGGGTTTCGGTATATTTAGCGTGGATGTTTTTAACAAGTGTTTCAGGGCTGAATGTTCAAATACACCGCCATCAGATAAACGTCCTTGACATTCAACAGTTACATACGCGAAACAATAATTTGCGTCTACAACTGCAAATAAAACAATACTGAAATATCCTTTATAATTGAAGTAATCACTTCCACTGTGGATTGGTGCTTGCAACATGACATGTTTCCCGTCCAAGCTTCCAATACAATGGGAGAAATTCCATTTTCTGTTGAATTCCTCTGCATGATGCAACCATTCTTCTTCTGCGCTTGGCATCTAAAAAGAAATAATCGGTATTATGAATCTTTTAGAGTGCATTGAGAATATGAATGTAACAGAGTTTCACCAATAAAATCAATTTTTTGTATTTATTTCAGGAAGAGCACGCAGAACCGGCTGAAGCAGAATAGGCCAATGTAGACGAAACACTTAAAGAGGCACTTGCCATGCAGAAAACTAATGCGACGAAGCAGGTGAATCTTCCGAAGCAGGCATCAAGGTAATGTAATGGCAGAAGAGGTATATTCGGTTATGAAAAATCTCTCCGCAAATATAAAGGTAAAGGACACACATATGCTGAACACATTGCTTTCCAAATTAGAAATTTACAAAATAAAGTTGCTCAAGCCACTGCCAAACATCGCATCAACAATGTACTGTTTGAAATTGAAATGGGGCTCTTCAGCCAACAAATGCCTCTACATGACAGCTATGCAGTTTCAACATCTACATCAAGTCAGGATTCAGCATATGGCCAAGAATTATTGGACCATGGACATAATCAATTAACGACAGACACTTCGTCACATGACAGCTTGGAAAGTTATGTGGAAACTGACAATGACACAATGCTTTAAATCTATAAGTGTAAAATTAAATAAAAATAATTAAATTAACTAAATACTGAAATAATTCAATACTTACTTTTATGTAACCCTTTAACAAATTAATGACGGTTTCACATACTTTTGGAATGAACAACGAAATGGCCGATTTTGATATTTTGAATAAATAACTCAGACTTTGATGGGAATCGCCACTTGCTAAAAATCTTAAAGTTACGGCCAATTTCTCTCTAACTGGTATAGCATCCCGGAATTTCGTGTCTTTCTTCGTTAACTTATGACCACTCATTCTTATCAAGTACTCAAAATCAGAACTACTCATTCTTAAAGCTCCCATCGCATCGGATTTCCGAATTTAAAGTATCACTGCCGTCTCTTTTTAGATCATTTAAAAGATCACTTCCGCTGTATCTGTATCTAGCTAATAACGACGGTCGTACCCAATATCTTCGTTTGCGTCTTTGTTTTGCTAAAATGACACAAGCTGCTGCCGCCGGAATCTCTCGTCGACATATTAAACTATACTGATTGCATCTGCTTTGCTAAATGTTTAAAAAGCAAATGTTTTATCTCTTTTATCCGTTTTGCAACAAACGTTTTGATGCAAAGTTATATCACATTTGTTACATAGCTTCTGCTACTATAACATTGCAATATGTTACTAATGTAAACGTACCTTTAGTGGGTGCATTCCAAATACGAATTTACAATTTAGTAAAATTCATTGTTGTGTACCTAAAGTGGATATCGCGCGATTGATACAGATATTTGAAAACAAATATAATAATTTTACAACGTAAATAGCAACTATAGTGCCGCTACTATACTGCTTTTTTCTTTTGTATTAGTATTGCCCTAATTGAGGTTAGGTACAATGACGGAAGAATTTCTTTACCTTCTGCTGATAGAAGGTCTTGAAGATGCTGTAGAAAAAGCACCACGGGTATACGATCGGCGAAGAAATCTATTTGAAGAGCTCACCGACAAAAAGTTTGTATGTTCAGGCTATCAAAGGATCTAGCCCGCTTCCTTATAAATGTTTTAACCCTTTAAGGGGACAGTAGTTCAGTGTGTTAAAGCGTCTGGCGCAAGGCGAAACAATTTTTCATTAAAAAAATTGCCCCAAGAGTGGTTCGGAGTCCACATTAAGTAAGGCCTCGTCTCTCTTTACCTAGCACAAGATCCTTGAGATTATCAAGAAAAACATTTAACAGACTCACAAAGGACCCAAGTTTTGAGTCTCGAAACTAAAGTAGTGAAGGTCAGTTAATAACCATAATAGTGATTTGTAGGTGTTGATATAATTGCGGTTTTATGCAACAGGTAGTTATCAAAAGGACATTGCATCCAACAAGTTTTTCTGTGTGACACAACCAACAGTCAATCGTTGTATGAGGGCAGTAACAGATGCATTGAATCAGCCAGCAGTCTTCAATCGGTTTGTTACATTTTCCAGAACATTACAAGAGTTAAATAACATTAGAACAGGGTATAATTTTAGTTGTATTGTTAATGTCAATTATTATTTTAACGTTTGTTTATTTCTAGTTTTTATCGCCGATATCTGCACCCGTGTAGCTATTGTGCCACCAGCTAGGAATGATCCAGAACATTCAGAACACATATATGTAAACAGGAAACACTACCACTCTTTGAATGTTCAATTGGTACCTAAGCCGCCACAAATATTTCTAAAATCATTCAGTATATTTCCCAACTTTTACAGATTTGTGATATTAACTTAAGACATTGAATGTGAATGTGTTATATCCTGGGAGTACACACGATGCATTTCTTTGGGAGATCTCAAATGTTAATCCACCATTACATAATCTACATGCAGCTGGTCATGCATACTACTTGCTCGGTAATTGTTTTAATGAAGTGTGTTACCAAGCATACTCTAAATATTTTATTGTTATACAGGAGATTCCGGCTATCCACTGCGTCCATGGCTTTTAACACCAGTCAACGGTGAACCTTTGGGAACTACTCCTGAGGGAGCCTTCGATCAAGTATTCAAACAAAAAAGATAGAGTACTCCAATACACCCCTGGCACTGCTGGACGTATTGTTAATGCTTGTGTAGTATTAGACAATTTATGCATTGACTACAACGTACCAGAAGTTATAGATCATGATTTACCAAATAATTCAGATTTTGGCATCTACAATCCTGTGAATGATAATGAAGATCTGGCAAACCAGCCAGCTGCACGCAGAGGTAATCCAGACTTAGCTAAAGGTAGCTAAAGATAGCAGTTAAAACACATTTAATACGTACATTATTAGTAGCTTCCCAAATGGCTGGAAATGACGGACATAGAAATGAAATCGCCTCAGTACTACAAGAGCTACGACAATTAAAAATTATTAAATAATAGTTATATATAATCTTGAGTACAGTATAAATCTATCCAGTGAACGTTCATCATGCCTATAGAAAAATTTGGTAGACATATGTCTATTAGTTTACCGCTTTCAACAGTAGACGCCGATAGTACTCTATCAAGCCTATGCATTTTACAAATTAGAGATGTTGTACATAAAACTTTAAATGTTAAAAGTTATGTATTTTACATATTAGATAACGGCACAGTAACTTATACACTGCCTGTTTTGGGTGCAATTGAAAGTATAAATTTGCCTGATAATGTCACAATGTTTTTAAGCAATGTTAATTATGATTCAGATAATAAAAACCTCAGTAAAGGAGATGATCTCTCATTTTTACTTCCTGCGGTAGACCCGCCACCGCTTTTTGTAGAAATTGTGCTTCGTTGCCCCTTAATAAAAAATGAGTGATATTAATGAATTACATAAACCAGCTAGAAAAATTTTTCGAAGAAGGCATGTAATTACATTAAGGTTCTAATCCTTGATCCGTTGAACTCATTTATAACTTGTTTGACCGGTTCTGAAACTGATTGACCTAGAGGTCATTGACCTGATCCTTGAATCTATAATGAGTGAATCGTCAGGCCTTTCATTACACACCTACTAATGAAATTTGTGATACTGAGTGTAATCTAGTATTAAACATTTAAGTAATTTGTCTTATATTAAGTAAGTACTGTTATTGTGTTTTATCATTTTTTTAAATGCTTTTGTAATTCGTAACCTTATCCTATAATTCAGTTCTGCCGGTTGGATGTTGTAAATAAATAAATACATTTAATTTACTTTTTGTGTTTCACATACCTTTTCATTCGAATAATATGAGGGATATGTAGGCATAATGTTTGGATAATGTTAATTCAGCATTTAATTTTTTAATTTACCTACATTATTTGTCAAAAAATACCTTCCGACTGTTCCTTTGTGGTAAATCACAGGCATAGAGCTTAATTTTTATACTATAATATGTAGGGGACAGGTCCCCACAGTGAGACAAATACAAATATTTGCAAAGCGCCAACACTGTACCATAGTACGAAACTCCTTATTGCTACTTAATTTCGAACCAGTAAATTTGTAACCTTGGACTTCGTGATTATGTTTTATTGGAGTGAGTGCCTGATTGTTGAAAATGAGTATTTTTATACAATATTGTCTGTCTCTATAATGTAAATACATAATACCAGCAACGTTTTTAGGTTTATGTCTTCAAAAGACCTATGTAGCAAATATTTTTCCATGAAAACTTTCGTCATAATGTTTGAGGTTATGAGAGTAAGATTTGTTTCTCTTGGTAATAAGCATTGTCCAACAGTGAGACACAGTACAGCGTCCTAGAGTGAGACATGTCTCACTCTAGGACCCACGTGAAATTCATTATAGAGATCGTATTTTAAAGTCTAATAAGCTAGCAGTGCAAAAACTTTACTATACTACTTTAGTATACATGTTTTGTTCTAGGAGACAAAAAATTAGTAAAGTGATAAAACAATTAAAAAAACATGATGCAGGTGTGATGAGGGAGGCAGTAGCTATGGTTATAGCGGGGCAACCATTAAGAGAGGTTGGTAATATGAACGATATTTTATATCAAACTCTACACAGATAGGTAAAAAAACAAAAACTCTTTGGAACCAGTCTCAATGGTACCGCATTATGATGTGTGAAGAATTTTTGTTTTGGCAAATTATATAATACTTTGTGCAAAAATGTTCTATAGCCTTCCTATTAGAGAATGGAGGCAGCTTGGTTATAAAATGGCAAAAGAAAACAATATTCAGATGCCAGCGAGTTGAAAAATAAGGAAACTTGCTGGAAAAAAAACGGATGAGAGGTTTCATGAAGCGAAACCCACGCCTATCATTAAGAACTCCTGAAGGTTGTAGCTTAGCTCGTGCTGCAGCTTTCAATGGATACAACGTAAAGTTGTTTTTCGATAAACTACACGAATTTTACCTGAGAAATGAATCATTTGCTGATGGGACCCGAGTTTTTAATCTTGATGAAACCGCTACTATTACCCAACAAAAACACCATCTAAAAGTTATTCCAGAAAGAGGCTCAAAACAAGTCAACAAGATAACTTCAGGAGAAAAAGGAACACTTGTTACTACATGCATGATTGTAAGTACTGCTGGAAATTGGTTACCCCCCAATGGTGTTTCCTGGCGTAAAATTTCTAAATAGAATGATTAATGGTGCACCAAGGGGTACGTTTATCGGTTAAGACGGGCTGGATGAACTCGGATATATTTGTTGACGTAATGAAGCACTTTATTAAGTGCAGCGGCTCCTCGAAAACAAATTCATCCATATTATTATATGACAATCACGAGAGCCATATATCCATACAGTGCATCAAACTAGGCAACGAAAATGGAGTATCTGTCTTGATTTTTCCTCCCCATTCAACATATAAATTGCAACCATTAGATGTTGGAATTGTTGCACCCTTTCAAAAGTTTTATAATGCAGCAGCAGTGGCGTCGCCAGAGGGAGGGCCGGGTCTGACTCGTTCTGGGAAAACCATATATTTTATATAAATCATCTCGTAATCGTAATTACTTGAATTACAAACAACATTATTAACATATTAAATTAGTCGAAATCATTTTAAAATTAATATTAAGCGCCATTTCTGAACTTGTAGATACCTAGTTTATTAAAATTCTCAGCGACCGTCGTGTGGCGCTGGCGCTTGCATCGAAATTTGTACAGTTTTCTAAGCTCTAACCTAATTGTATTATTGGCCGTGCCTTGCTGCAATGTTTTCAGTTTCAGTTATATTATCAGCGTTATAGCGTTAAGTATTAAGTATTATATCTATTTGTCTATTTCTATTTGCATTGTAGTTGTACTTGTACATTTGCACAATGATTAATAATGAATAAACGAAGTATTAGACTGTATTTTGCTGTTGAGGGCACTACGGCTTCGACCTCAAATGTAAATAAACCTAATAAAAAGAAGAAACTTAGTGATGATAGTGAAGGAGTTGTCATTGCCGAGAGTAAAATTTTTACACATGAGGGTGATTTTGATTCTGAAGAAGAATCATATGCCGGATATGCTGAAAGTGATGGTGGTGGCACAAGTTTAATAAGTAATCTGAGTGATTTGAATTTGCAAGATGATGATTCTGATATAGAACGCAGTTTAGTGGTAATTATAATTTTTTTATTTTTAAGTTTAATTGTTAAAATAGTTTTACTCAGTAGCTATTTGTTTTGTTAATCTAGTCGTAGTTGGATAGAAACAAAAGTTTATAAAATTTTTATTTTTAACAATTGTGCGGTCTCGTAGTAAGATTAACTAATCAATCAATATTGAGATTATTAAGGAAAATTATAATTTTATTTGTTAGGTTACGGATAAAGCTGGTGGTAGCGACGGTAGCCGACCCGGAGCATCCACAAGTCTTAGTGGCTCTTTCGTAACGTCCAAACTCCCTGGACCAAAGGATCTATCCGTCTCTGTAGCAAACGGTCCAGTACAACCTAGAGTAAAGGTTTTTGCTCAAAGAAAATATGGATATCGGTGGCGGAGTTTCAAAGTTCAATGGTATGAAAAGTTCAAGTGGGTCGAGTACAGTGTTTTAGAGGATGGTGCATACTGTTTTCTTTGTAGATTTTTTTCTTCACAAAGACATGAAAAAAATGTACCATTTATAATTGTTGGATATAATAACTGGAAACGGGCCATGGAAAAATATTCTGGCTTCAATAAGCATTTAATTAGTGAACAACACAAAAAAAGTGAAGTGATGTGGGTGGAACACAATTTAAGAAAAAGTAAAAGTTTGTCAATAGTAACACAAATCAGTGATGCTAATTTAAAACAAATCCAAGAAAATAGACAATACCTTAAGATAATTACTGAATGTCTTCTTTTTATTGCAGTTCAAGGAATAGCCTTTAGAGGACACGATTAATCAGAATTAAGTTCCAACAAAGGAAATTTTTTAGAATTATTAAAATTTGTAGCAAAAAACTATCCCTTTCTTAAATCATGATTAGAAAATGCAGCAAAAAATGCCAAAGGTATTTGCATCCAAGCATTCAAAATGAACTACTTACAATAATTTCCGAATTAGTTATTCGAGAAATCAATCAAGAAGTCAATAAATGTGAATATTACGCCATAATGGTGGATGAGACAAAAGATATTTCTAAAACCGAGCAAATATCAATTGTTATTAGGTACTATTATGAAAGGAGAATATACGAGCGATTTTTAGGTTTTGTGTCTGCAGAAGCACTTAATGCGGCGGCTTTGTTTGGTCATATAAAAAACATTGAATGAGTGCGGTATTGAGTTAGGTAAGTGTGTTGCTCAAACATATGACGGTGCAAGTGTCATGAGTGGAAAATTTAAAGGAGTTCAAGCATTATTTCAGAAAGAGGTACCCCAAGCAATTTATGTACATTGTTTCAATCATAAATTGAATTTAGTATTAGTAGATGCGTGTAAGTGTGTAAAAGAAACCGACGCATTTTTTTCCTTACTAGAAAAATTGTACGTTTTTTGTTCAGGTTCTAACATACACATTCAATTTATGAAAACTCAGAAACAAATTTACCCAGTTGAATTAAAGCGAATTTGTTTCACACGTTGGACGAGCCAAATTCATGCTTGTTTAGCAGTTAAAAAGTCATTGGACGCGATTTTAGTTTTACTGCATAATGTTTCTAACGAAAATGAAAGAGGTGAAAAAAAGGCTGAGGCTAGGGGATTTTTGTCACAAATAAATTTCTCTTTTGTTTTGCAATTGAACATGTTTTATGACATTCTAATGAGATTTAAAGTAATCAGTGATATGTTACAAAATAAAAATTCCGACGTGGCGGAGGCAATCTTTCTTATAGACAATGTTAAGGACCTTTTTTCATTAGAGAGGGAAAATTCCGATTATTTTAATGCGATTTATGAAGAAGCTGTTGAAAGAGCCAATTCATGCGATATAGATATAATTGAAACTGACAAACAAACGTGACAAAAAAGTTCCAAAAAAATTGAAAATTTGAATTTGGAAAACATAAGACCAAATTCAAAAGAATCATTCAAGATTCAGTTATATAATCCTGTCATTGATATAATTTTAAGTGAGCTAAATAATCGATTTTCGTCTCACAAAAATTTATTTATGGGTTTGACTTGCTTTCACCCTAATTTTAAGAATATATTTTTAATTTTTAAGAATATTGTTGCCTTTGCCAAACACTACAATTCCGATCTAGAACTACTGCAATCTGAATTAAAAATAATACCAATCACTATAAAAAAATACGAAGCTGAAAATAAAATAAAAATAGAAACCATAATGCAGTTCGTGGATATGGTGGAAAAATATAAATTGGGTTTTTTCGAAACTTATAAATTAACTTTAATAAGTATTACTATACCAGTATCCAGTGCCGCTTGTGAAAGATCATTTTCATGCTTTAGGCGTTTAAAAAATTATTTAAGAAATAAGATGACTAATGAAAAGCTTTGTACTTTAGCAATAATAAATATTGAAAAACAGATCTCGAAAAACATTTCTTTGGAAGAAGTTGTGGATGTATTTGCCAAGAAGCATCCGAGAAGACTGTTGTTAGATTAGATTAATAAAATAAAGTTTAAGAAACTATGAAGCCTGACTACTCAAAAAATAACTAAGAAGTTAAAAACAAGATTTACCTGTTTACAGAAAAGCGTAGGAGAATAGTAGATACTTAATATCCCAGACAGATGTACTACTCTCCTATGCTTTCTGTAAACAGGTAAATCTTGTTTTTAACTTTTTAGTAATTTATTGAGTAGTCGGGATTCATAGTTTTTTAAACTTTATTTTGTTTCAACCTTTTTAGTTATTATTTTTTTTTATTTCAACAATAGCACCCAACAGCCGCCATTTTGGTTTCTCATTAATTTCATGTCAGTATTCACAATCTTGGCTTCAAGACGAGTCATTTGACACCTCATTTGTCAAAATCGGTGCATTAGTATAGGCGCTACGAGAGAACAACCATACATACATACATACATACATACATCCTTTTTGCTTCGCGTAGTCGGATAAAACATATTAAACTAATTAAACTTTGCAACCAAAACCAAAAATATCAATATTTAAATTAGTTTTTAAGTATTTACCTTATACTGCTTGTATTAGTATTTTAGATGTTTTTTGTTGTTTTCATATTTTTCTTAGTCTGCATATAGCATAATAATAACCTGTTCTTAAATATAATAAGCCTGCATATTAATGTTTTATTTTTCATTGATACTAATGATACTTATGTCCCATTTTTTAAAAATACTAACTCCAAAATAATGAAATAAAATAACGTTGGCCCACCTTCAGAGCACCATGCCTAATACTGGCCTACCCGAGCCAAAAAGTCTGGCGACACCACTGTGCGGCAGTCGACAGTTAGATGCTGCACAATCCTGGTAACTCCTTTACCGTATACGACGTGGTGGCATGTATTGGACAAGCACATGAAAAAGAAATGACACCAACAACAATTTCACATGCGTTTAAAAAAATTGGAATTATACCCTATGATAGGAATATTTTTACTGAAGACTACTGAAAAACCATTAACTGAAAATAGCGGCAAGGATAACGAAACAAATATTTTAACACCTGGTAATGATCATGTTACCCAAACAACAACAGTTTCAGCAGTTGCTGAAATTAATGAAATTTCAACAAGGACTGAGGAAATACAAGGAGTTCAACCAACTGCAGATCTTCATGAAGTCCGGTCTATGGCACACATATCCGATATACAGACAATCAGTAATGTACACAAAAATCAACCAAAACTAAACTTTGTCTCTCCCAAAACATTTAGAGGGTGTCCGAAGAAAATTTCCGGTAAAAAAAGATTAGAAAACAAAGGAAGAAAGGAAGATGTATTTAAAGTGTTAAATAAATAAAATAAGATAAAATTCGATTGCAAATCAGCTCTAATAGTATACAGGGCGAAGCACTTGGTCCGTTTCAGCCTTTCAAGTTTAACTACCCCGACTTCGAATTAAACAAAATAAAGTGCACGAAAGACTTCTAGAGTCTCATATAAAGTTCCCCAGCTAAAAATATTTTATTTTTTCCAAACCAGAGGTACCGTTCGTGTTCAAGGGCACTTTCCCCTAGTGAAATAAAAAGCTAAAAGGAGAAGAGAAAAATTTAAGAACATGCCCCATATAACGTTTAGACTTCGGTTAGAATAGAATAGAATATTAACATTCTTAAAAATTTAATAGCATTCAATCGATATGTTTAATTGTTCATAAACACGTGTAAGACATGTGTAACTGAATTGGTTTCTTTTATATTTATTTCAGGCAAAATGTGGACGGGTCAAAAAAAATTCCGTGAAATTTGTACCACAAACAAGGATTCTAAACAAATCAAATGTAGATAAAGAATGTCAATGGCCACTATTTACAAACAAAATAAAGCTGCTTGATTTGTAGAAAATATGTGTTTTGTATGCAACTTTTAGTTTTAATTTAGTTTTAATACCAAATGTGCCATCTGTTGTACATATTTTTATTGCGCCGGCGCATGAGGCGACTAACGAAGATAGATCACGCAATGACGACATGTGAGATTGTAGCATGTGTCTATCATATTGACATATGTAAAATTAAGAAAATAAAGCCTAGTTAAATAAATTAAATACAGTCCACTCATTAAGCACGTACCACTAGAATCTAGTGTACATGATCATATTGGTCCAATCGATCTATATGTACTAGTGTTCGTCTTTTACGAGAAACGAGTCAAGTTTTGCAAGCCCTGCCAGACAAACTACTTGTCATGACGAGGTCGAGTGCCAGCAAACCACGAGTGACAGAAACCCAAGCAGCATACTAGGTATGAAGAAGACTACATCCCGTGAGTGCGCATCTATTGTCAATTTTCTTAGTTTGTATTTGAATTTAAAATTATGGCTGAATTACGGAAACTTAAATTTAAAAGAGGTCTAGTTTAAAGGCAGTTTGACAAGGTTGCAGATTTTCTTTGACAAGTTAAATTTAGATAGTCTCGACGAAGACGCTATTATTCAATCGAAATTAAATCAATTTTCGATGAGTTTTCGAATGTATAGTCTGAGACAGAGTATAAATAGTTATAGACGAGGAAACGCCTGATGTCGAAAAGGGGAGTGAGATATCAGAAAGAGACAATATTGAAATTGTTCATTATGAATTGGTTTCAACGATTTCGGTTATTATTGCTAAGACAAATTAAATTCTGTGGCAACAGACGTAGAGAATGGTAATAATAGGCCTCCAGCTCAATTTTCAATGAGTGCAAAGTTGCCTATTTTGAAGCTACCTAGTTTCGGAGTTTTAGACAAGTGGCTTGACTTTCGAGACATTTTCGAGTCTAGTTAAAAATAATGCCTTTTTAGATAAGGTTCAAAAGTTTTATTATTTAAAGTCATGTTTTGAGGGCATCACGGCTGATCGAATCTAAAATGGTTACTGCTGAAAATTACTCAGTAGCACATTAACTGAAGGTATGAAAATAAACGACTAATTGTTTTTAATTATGTTCAAGCAATACTTGAGATTTTTACTAAGAATTTAATATATCTTAAAATTTTGAGTCAGTTTACCCAGCAAACATTTTGGCTTAATTTAACGTCGAGACTACCTAAATTATGTATAATAAATTTAGTCGCATTAACCATCTTTAAGTAAAATATACGTTGACGCGACGTGGATTCGGCATAAGTGGAGAATAAGACAACATCGAAATTTGGTTATATTGACCAAATAGGTAGAATTACATCGAAATCCACATTGTAGTAGCACAGTACGTTTGGTTAGTAATATCTGTCTAGGGAAATTTGACGTCAGTTTAAGTCAATTCGACGTTGATTTAACTAGCTTTAGGTAAAAAGTACAAAGATATTTGCAGATGACTTGTGACTCCAAGTACACAAAAAGGAGAATTTTATACTTATTTCGTATTTTTATCTATAACCAGTAGAAATATTGTTGCAAGTCACCAACGCAACTAAAACATATACCTAATTTACAGTAAAGATTCAAAATGAATAAATGTCAGTGACAAAAATATATGTAATGTAATTGCGACTTATCTACAGTTCACGCTTGTTGAAATTAAATACTTCTACGTTGAAAAATAATAATGCCCCTCAAAAATAGTCATTAATAAGAAAACTCCTATTATCAGGTAAAAAAATGCTATTCTGAGCTAAAACATTTGTTATGTATGACTTCAAAAAATCTCTTCTAGATAAGTTCATTTTGAAAATGCGAATTGTGGAATCGTACTCTAATTATGCCAAGAAAAATGGAATGTTGTGTCAATTCGACCTAAAAGTTGATATGACTTTGAATTACCTTAAAGTTTATATGTTAGTTAACTTTACTTATTTAAAGAATTATTAACATGTAAATTTCATCAAAAATATAGGTAAATATGACATATTTAGGTCACCCTATTTTTGAAAATGCTACTATTCGTTGGTAAATTTCACCTATTAAATGCAATTTTTTATTTGACGTGTGTTGACAAGTGAATTAGAGTGAATAGTGAGTCGAAAGTGATATAGAGGAGGTCTTTGTAAGAGGTAAATATTTTTTTTTTATATATATATAAGTGTGTTATTATTAAGTATAAGACTTGTTTGGAATGCACGTATAATATGTAGCTAACTCATATACCTATGTATAGTAAGTATAGGTACTCTAGATTATGTATTGACAAATTTTGACCACTCCATAAATAATTTTTTTTTGCCGATTGTTTTCCATTATGAATCATGATTTCCGTCTGGTCCTATTAATACTTTTATGAATGCTATACCTGTTTAATTATTGTAAAATAATATGTATACCTCTGTACTTTCTTAACTACTCAGCCGTGAAAAAGCCTAGCCCACATTTGATTTGAAATATAAAGTTATTTGAAAAAAGTATTTCAAATAAAAAAATTATAGAAACTATTTTAACATCCTATTAAAAATACAGATTACCAGTGGCGGACATAAAATACACCAGCCTGTTGAAGCGCAACGACACCGCAATGTAAAATGTTGAAATAAAATATTAAAATTAAGTTGTTGATTTGACAATCAAAACACCATGATGGAAAATCAAAATACGATAATAGAAAATCAAATGAGACTTATGGGGCAATTGGCTAAACATAATGTTGGAACTTATTTGTCAGCACATGAACAATGCAAAAATAATGGCATCCACCAGTCAGACATCAGATAACAATAGTACACTATTACACTTGATCCTCCTCTCCCTATTGATTCGTTAAAAAAACTGGACAAGTTGGATATGGAACTGAGGGATAAAAAATATATGAAAGAACTGGTAAGTTACTAAATTTGCAGCTTTGCAAGTTTGCAAATAAAAAACAATTGACTTTCTGAGTAATTAATGGGTGATAGGGTACTTTCATCTAATTAATTTCTAATAGCCAATCAGCAATGTTAAGCAAACACTGACCAAAGGCATTTGAATGGATGACCAAGTGTCTAATCTAACAGTCGGTAAGCTGTCAATTAAGATAATAGGGAGTTCTTGCATTTTCGAATAAAATATACGTTGTATTGCGTTTGCCGATGATACAACGTTAATAAATTCAAGTTCAGACATAAACGATCTGATGTTGATGTGTGCAGACACAGTTTCTCAAGCAAATCAACGGTTTACAACTAGTAATCTGAAACTTAATAAAAACTCAAAATCTAATATTCTCCACCAATCAAAATATCGCCAAAGGGAATAGCGCGAAACTCCTGGGCGTCACCATCGACGACAGACTTAATTGGTCCTCTCACGTCGCACAGTTAAGTCATAAATTATGATGCTCGTTATTTATCTTACGGGATCTAACGAAATCGTTATCAATGGGAATTCTGAGGATGAGTTATTTTGCGTTATTCCATTCTCATATAAGCTATGGCACACTGATATGGGGTAACTCTTGTTAGGCAGACGAAATTTTTAGGCTACAAAAACGAGCTGTCAGAACAATTGCTGCTATTGGCTATAGAGACCACTGCAAGCCTATTGTTAAAAATCTTAATATAATGCCTTTGCCGTCATTATACATATATGTCATGTTATTAGAAATTTATAAAAATAAAAGTCAGTTTATAACAAATGCTGAAGAATTATCTATCACACTAGAAATGGAAATGATCTCCGAACACCACGCTTTCGGCTTGCTAAAGCACCAAAAATTCTTTAGATATTAAATTCTTCAATTATCTACCGAATAATGTGAAACTCTTGGATAATTCTGTGAAATTTAAATCTACCATAAAAAAACATTTGCTTACACACTGCTTGTATTCAGTTCAGGAGTACATGCACACCCCCTTTCAGATCCAATCTTCTATATAGGGAAAGTAACCAAATTTATATAGGTTCAAGAATGCATGTGTACTGATGTAAATGCGTATATGCCTGTATGTATGTATGTGTAATGGTGTATACATGTGTGTGTATATATTTGTTTATTGTCTTCTGAGAACGGCTTGCCGCCATCATCATCTCGTAGCCTAATATTGTAAAGCCTAATTGTTAATTGGTACGTATTGTTCTACTTTATATTTAATTTCTATTTTTTATTTTTACTATAATTTAATTTACCCAACGCATTGTAATACTGGCTTAAGGACATCGGTCGATTGCCTTTTGATTATAGATGTATTTCTACTTGTAAAAATGTTCCAGTGACTGTCAAGCGGTTTTGAAATTAAATACCCCGAATGATCCCAACCACACTGGCAAAAAATTTATGGTAACTATCAATGATATAAATAATTTTCTGAGGGTCGATGTAGACCGTTTTATAAATGTCAAATCGAACGATTTTTTCAAATAATTCAATATTGATACGGAGTTCCTGAAAATAGATTCTAGTTTATGGTCAAAAGATGACAGTGACAATAAAGGTTTAGATCTAGTCAAGAACTTGAAGGTGGTCAACGATACTGCAGAACGGGTTATAAAATTGATGACTATAATAATATATTGACAAATGACGAAGAGCAGAGACGGTATATTATCCAGGTGGTCAAAGAATACCGTAGAATATTCCCGACAGCTGATAAAGCATCACTAGCTACTGATCTGTATTGATTAATGATAGTTTGTTTGAATACAAATTACCAAAATTTTATGTACAATAATTTCATATTGGTTGCCATTTTATTATTTGATTCACCTCTGCCCAGTGTCGCCGGATTCCTAAAGCTTTAAATTATCACTGCATGCACCTGATAAACTATTTTTGAGAGAGAGCAGTTTTAACTTTATTTTCCAGTGAAATTCGGTTCTAATTGAGGAGTACACATTTCTAACTGATATCAAGTAGATATATCGAAGAGTATTCTATCGAAATTCGAAATGTTTTTATATATTTTATATAGTATCGGTTTTCCGAATTTTCCGGGAAAACTCGATGAAATATTGTAAAACTACTGGAGGCATCGTGTTCCCCGAAAAATTTTACATCGGATATAGGTTTTCTCGGCATTTTTTCAACTAGTTGTTAAAAATATCGAGGAAGGTCGTTTTCGACAAATCCGGTGCCGGAAAAATTGTAAAAACACTCAAATCCTCTTACAGGGCCGGTCAAAACACTTTTTTTCGCTCCAAACCACCTCAGCTTTAATTTTGCATAAAAACAAAGACATTCATGAGGTGAGACTGGTTATTGTACTTTCGGGTGCTCTCCCGCGTAGATGGTCAACTCCTCCAGGAGTCACGGTTGTCTAAACGACGTTTCGGCAGAATCTCATCTGCCATATTCAGGTTCTAATTGAAAGTTGCTTACTGCTGATCCTCGTTGCTCGAACTGAATTGACGTTCTCCGCGTTGTGCGGCTCCTTATATATGCTGTGGCTTAGGGCGCGCCTGCACGACGACGTGTCACTAGTCCCCTACTACTCGTGGGAGGCGTAGCGGGCACTTGAGCCAATCCGACAAGTGGCCTCGCTGAAACGTCACACTCCATGTGACTTCTCATTGGTGGTTGGGCATCCTCGCGTTCAATCGTTGCCGTAGAATGCTGTGGTTCTCTTTAATTGGTCAGCGCTCGGCTCTGACTCGTCGTGATAGGTCCATTTCGAGCAGGTTGCTGTGTTTCTTCACTATTTGTCAATACTTGAACGTATTTCCTCGTGATTGGTTCGTCCCCGGTGGATCGTCGTGTGTTTTCTGTTACGTATCTTCCTACAAGAGCCGGCTTCCAAGAACTGGGTAATCTCGGCGTATCATCTCGTTTATTAAGATTTTGTGGTATTTTTTCGATCTCTATGGCCTTTATGGTATCCTTGATCTATAATGCTCGATATTAGCTACTGTTCTGGTATTGTCGAAGTCTATTTTGTGTGAATTTTACATGCTATGCTAGAGACGATGTTTTCTCCTCTTTTTGTACTGTAATGCAGTACAGGAAGCTTTGGTGCCGTTACCTGTGTCAATAATAGAAGAGCTACAATTGTTAAATGAGACATTAAGGACAAATAGCCATTACTTCACATTCCTTGTACGTTTTGTATTTTTTATAATGTTCTGCACACTTATTTTTATTAAATTAAAAAGTGAATATCCTTTATAGCATTAAAATTACAATCCCAACAATTGATCTTGCTACGTCAAATTTTAAAACTACAATCTGACGTACCTAGTTGGTCGTCGTCTGTTGACTAACGGTATTTGCCGGCCGACTGACAGTGGAGATGGTCGGGGTTCTAAACTTCTAGATGTATCAGGGCGCCAAGTAAATTTTTTTTCTCTCCAAATACCAGCTCAAGTACAATGTAACCTTAAATTTACTAAATAAATTACTTAGCGAGACGATAATGAAAAATTCAAATTCAGTTTTATCTTTTAATAACAATAAACGAAGTAGGTTGTAGTATAACATTCAACAGTACAATAACGTAGGGTATGGTATGACAGACAAATTCAACACTAAAAAATTTTTATTTAACTGGGTATACGCGTCTTACGTAAATGCTTAAACCCCCAACAAATATCATAGATGTTTTAATTAATTAATAGAATATTTTCATAGATGTTTAGCAAAATTTAAAAAATATATATATATATATATAAATAGGTACAGTGGTGAAATTTTTTTTTTAAGTAAAATATACAATATATTTAAAAAAAAATCAATATATATATATGGCACAAGAAGGATACAACTTGCAGGCAGCAGGGCTTCAGCTTCGGCTCAAATTTCAGGAATGGGCTACTTCCAGCCTATTAATTAACCCAGAAAATGGATGGCTCCTCCACAAAAAAGAAATTCCAGTCCAGCAAGGAGAAGTAACATAAGTACGTGTAGACCAGTGGAAAAAAAGTTATTCGTATCAGGGGAGACAAAAAAAATGTAGAAAAAACTACGAAATACTAAGCGAAACCGTAGGTGAAAAAAAAACCCTAAAAATAAATTTTTACCATTGAACAATTTACTACAAGTGACATTTTGCTAGTTGAATATTAAAAATAAAGTAATTACCTCGTTTCGGAGGGTTTTCTTAGAAAAATGTTGTTGATCTTGGATGTCCTTGGCCTCGTGTAAATTTGGCAAAAATGGCTTTTACGTATAGATCCTTCCAATGAAGACAATCGATTTCCAATACCATAAAAATATGCACTCGTCCAAACATAAATGGATAATCGAAAAATGTAACGTTGCGAATATATCCCAAAATGGTGAAATTACTTGTTTCAAAAATCGCAACGAGCACGTAAAAATTGCCAAGCGTTCAAGCCAACTACACGTGAAAAGTGACAGAATACCGGAAGACGAAACCTAAGCCAAAAACTATTGTGAAGAAATAAATCTGTGTTACCGATCGTCAGTACGGTTATAGGAATCTACCTATAAACTAATTAAAAGTTATTGGTTGCCTAGCTTATAAGAATTACAGAGCTGGAAAGCCTAAGTATATGCAACACGCTACACAGTAAAATGTATAATGCCATGCCTACACCTAAGTGCAACAGATTCCTTACAATTGCGGGTTCATATAGAAAACTAAATAATAAATATTACGCATGACGACGGATAACACGAATTCGTTAGACATTAAATGTAAGAGATAAAGTAATGATTTAGAGATTGTTTTATAATGACGTATAAATATTAAATTGAACTGTAACAAACTTTTGTGCTTTACTTAGGTTCTCTGGCAACTTTTTTTTATTATTGCAGCGACTAATATTCGAAAGACGCTTGTCCTATACCCAATTTACCAAATTTTGACTCCAACACAATCAAGCAGGAATTACATAAAGAGGTAGGTCATATATATTCTCGTATAATGATGAACAAGTTAGCAGCCCTCCAATATTACTTGCTTGGACACAATAACAATCCAAATAGACAACAGAAAGAAGGTTTTAAACAATTTAAAGAATTCCTTACTGCAACATTTGGTAAGTTATCGATGGCTCAATATACATATATATGACAGATAGTTGAGAGGTAAGCGCACTTGCCTTTCACCCAAAAGTTCCGGGTTCGATCCCCGGCCGTGGCAGTGGAAAGTACTGTGAGCGGGATTTTTTCACTATACACGGATATTGGGCGTGTGTCCCTTGTCTCTAAATGTGTAGCCCCCTCCCACACAAGGCTCTTCTAGAGCCTTCCGGGATAAAGGGGATCGTCATTACCTGTGGTGTATTTATTATTATTTATTATTTCTGATATTAAAGTTTCTATTCTATATCGACACAGAAGCAATAAAACCTAAAGCGCAGATGGCAAAACTAGATATAGACAAAACATAGTCCGACGGGGCAGTCGGCGATTGGTGGCGCCAAGCAACTAACCGATTGGAGGAAAGAAAAAATTGAAAAAACGAAAAATGACTGAAACGAGAGCTGCAGTAAAGACTGGCAATGTATAGTATAGGATATATTTATTTTCTAGTATTTTCCTACTTCTGTTTTCTGTTGCACCAATTGATAGCATTCCGAATATTAAAAGATGTTGAACGAAAAAAAAACAGTTTTAAAGAAAGTTTTCATGAGGTAGATACTTCAGGAAAAGAAAAATTTCGCCGCCCGACCTGTCGTTCTCAAAAAACCATAATATTAATGAATTTTTTAAAATACCTGTTTTGAGAACGAAAGGTCGATCAGGCGGAAAACTTTTATTTCCCTGAAGTATATATCTCATAAAAAGTTGTTTTATCTTGAACAGGATGTATACACGGGGTGACAGAGCTATATATACACGGAATAGTATATTTACGCTCAAATTGAGTGGGACAAATGCCATGTGTAAGCAAAGTTTAAGCATAATACACAATCGCTGTGCATCCGATAACACAGTAAGGATCACATTATCTGTGTATATACACAGATAATGTATTGTACTTTACATATGTAAATGGTATACTGTGTCTACATTGTGAGGCGGACGTTTAACCTTTGTGCATACATGTACGCTTACAATGTGTAAACGTAGCACATTTACAACGTAGAATTGTGTAACCCTATGTCTGCATCTAGATACATCGTCACAGTTATTATAAACTTTGGACTCCAAAGACTATTATAATATAATGTTGCAGGACAATATTGCTTTATCCAAAAATATAGAGTTGCTTGGGAATCACTTAGATAACAAATTGTTGTGGAGTAGTCATATTGAACATGTATGTGCACAGTTAAATAAGGCCTACTTTGCCATAGTACAAATGAAAAGTACGCTGGATGAAGCCGGCTTACTAAACATATATTACGGTCTTGCCTATTCTCATATGTCATTTAATATTATCACCTGGGGAAATTCAAGGGATAGGGATAGAGTCTTTATTATCCAAAAAAGACTTATTAGACTCTTATTTTAAATGCAATACAGAGAGAGTTGCAAGGATATATTTAAAAACAAAAAAATACTGACTATGCCATGTATATTTATATTAAAGTGTCCCACTTATACTAAGAAAAATATGAAATTATTTAAATCCAGAAATGATTGCCACATATACAGTACAACAGTAACCCGATTAGATATCAACTTCAATTTTATATCAAAAAATTCTCCTTTTCAATGCCGATTTTTCCATATAATTTTTTATTTCGAAATTTCAAACTTTTGCAAAAGTATTGCGCAATGTTGTGCAATATTACGCAATCGTGCCGATCCAGACTACATAGTTCCAAATCCAGCTCTAAATAGGGGATAAAAACCTTCCAGCCTGACTTTCGGGGCACGAAAAACGCAACGGTGGTATAGTACAAATAAACGGGCTCCACGAGCCCAAATCAAGTTAGTTCCTTCGGTGTTACTCATGATCTAATACAGTGCCCGCGCTACTTCCAAGGTTGAAACCGTGTAAAAAAGAGTGCTAATTTTTAAATAATAATAATAATTTGCCCTCGCCCATAAATAAATTAAAAATAGCTTTTTCAAGAATTGAAAAACTTAAATAAAATTAAAAATGATTAAAATAAAACGTCTCCAGTCGAAATTCCATTGTCGAAAAGTTACCTAAAAATATTATATTGAAAAAATAAATAAAATACCTTCAAAACTCTGTTCAAAGTGATTAAATAAATTTTGTAAATTCATTTTAAACAAAATATCGTTATTTTAATATACAGGGGTTACTCTCGGCCCTGCCAGTGACTTTTAAAATTGCTAAAAAATTAAATTAAATAAAACTATTAAACAGAAAGTGATCCAATCATTCTGGTTATACACAGGGTGTAGCTTTTGACCCTGTCCGACAGTTTTAAGGCAACCCCCCCGAACTTCAGAAACGAAACAAATAAAGTGCATCTACGGCCTCAGGAGTCTCAGCTTTGAATTTCCACGAGAAAAATTATTATTTTTCACGAAGTCGAAGGCGTGTAGGTGTTCAACCTACGTTGGAAATGACGGAAATGCGTTGGATACAAACTAAAGCGTTTTACCAATGCTTTTTGTATATCCAGAAATTGTTACACCATAAAAATAACGGTGGTTGTGCACATGAATTCTGCAATTAAAAGCATGATAAAGTCGACGTTGACAGATGTTTGGTCGTACGTAGGAAATCCACATTTGTGAAAATATGAATTTTTTATTAAGACATAACAGCATTTTTTAATTTAGCGGATACACCACCTCCCGATCTTGATCGGTCACGAATGTGATCTTCGGCTATTATCGTACATGCTACTTCCAAACCGAATGGACTCACCCTCGGTCATTTCCTATCCCGTCGTTAAAGTGAGTGCTTAAATGCCGACTCTAAAAGTTCTATTTGGTCTATAATAGTGGAAGAAAATGGATATTTTATCAAAGTAAGTTCATAAACATTTTTTACGAACGGGCCCGCCCTCGGCCATTTCCTATTTCGCAGTTATATTGAATGCTTTAATAGGCCTCTCCAAGACCCTAACCTACAATAATAAAAGATGACTGCTGTGGCATAAACAAAGGATTTATTTACATGTGCCTTTGTTAATTTGGAACAAAATTATTGGAGGTTTCATCGTTCTCTATAAAATTTAAGTGCGCTTTATTAATATTTGCATCTTAAAAAAGTGTTGTGTGCGTTTAAATGTTAAAAAATTAGTAATTATTTTATAAAATTGGAAAAAGAATATCCAGACATCGCGACGCGATTGGAACAAAAACTATCTTTAATTAATAATGACCCGTATTCAGACAGACAGTGAATTAAATTATAGTACCGCAGATTTTCCTCCGGTTAATAATACGGATATACAGTGTGTCCAACTAAGTCGGCACCATATGGGAAACTTTTTTATTATTGGTTTTATGAAAAAAAAGTTATTCTTGATAAAAAGTTCTGCATGGCCTAAAACCCAAAATAAAATAATCAGATATCAATTTTTTGCAGTCGTATACGAGGTATGTCGAAAAATGTAAATTTTGCTCAAGAGTAAAGTACCTTTTTTTATTACAATATCGACAAACGTTATTAAGAAAAGTTGATCCTAATTGAAAATTACGGTCAGATATCCAATATTATCGATCTACCACGAAAAAACAGATTTTGTTATTTTTACACACTCTTCTCTGTAATTAGCATTGATAATTTATGTCTACAGATCGACATTTAATCTAGGATGCACTGGCAAATTTTATATAGTAGTAATTTGTCTCTACGTTGACATTTAATCTAGGATGCACTGACAAACCAAAGAATTTTTGATAGCAAACGTCAAAACGCTAGTTAGAATTTATTAAATACAAGAAGTGGCAGCTCTATTAACTTTTGAGGAGAAAATTGAAATAGTTTTGATTGTGGGAGATCATTATAAAACTCATCGAGAAGCAGCAGTTATTTTTAACAACAGACATCCAAATAGAAATATTCAACATTCAACAGTTACGAGAATTGTAAATAAATTTAAGACTTCTGGAAGTATTCATAATAATTTTAATAAAAAACGCCGGAAGCGGGTTGCAGATGATAACACGGAATTACAAGTGATGCTATCTGTTGTAGAACATCCAAAAATGTCATTGCGAAAAAGAATGTCTATGATACAAAATAATGTAAGTAGAGGTACAATCGCAAATATTTTAAAAATAAATAAATATCATGCATACAAACCGCAATTTGTTCATACATTGAAAGAAACTGATTATGATAAACGGTTTTATGTTTGCTTTTTAACACAAGAAAAGTTAGAAGAGGATCCGTTTTTATTAAGACATATAATTTTTTCTGATGAGGCGACATTCGCTTCAAATGGAACTGTCAGTTCACAAAATTGTCGCTGGTGGTGTGACAGTAATCCCAATTTTACAATTAAGACTCATGACCAATATTCGTTTAAGACAAACGTGTGGTGTGGCATCTACAAAAATAAAATAATAGGACCATATTTTTTTCGACAGACCATGAATGCCGAACGCTATCTACATTTTTTACAAAATGAATTGAACGACTTTATGGCCGAACTGCCCTTACAAGACCGTCTACGTATATGGTTTCAACAAGATGGTGCTACATGCCATAGTACAGTAGCTGTTAGGGATTACCTTGAAACTATTTTCAATGACAAACTGATACATAGATATTCCGATATTTTTTGGCCGGCTAGATCTCCAGACTTAACACCTCTGGATTATTTCTTATGGGGCTACTTAAAACAAAGGATTTACCAGCAAGGACCTTTTCAAGATATTGATAATTTGGAGAGGATCATTTCAGAAGCATGCCAGGAAATTACTACAAATATGATAAAGGATGTGTTACAGGAATTTGATAAACGAACCATTAAATGTTTAGAAAGAGATGGTGGATATGTTGAGACTTTGGTGAATTGAAGCAAAATATAAATTATTTCATTTGCAATAATGCTATGGATGTTACTTATTAGTTAACTTGTTGTTTTCTATTTGACTTTTCATTTGTAAAATAAATTATTATGATATGCATGCACTAATTATTCAAATGCAATAGCAAATTGTTACATAACTTACCTTTGAACCGAAAGGTTATTATGTTTTTCAATACAATGGATGTTTTATGATTTCTAAAATTAAATTATGTATAAGTTATAGCCAAAAATTATTAAAAATCGTTTTTTCATGGTAGATGGATAATATTGGATATCTGACCGTAATTTTCAATTAGGATCAACTTTTCTTAATAACGTTTGTCGATATTGTAATAAAAAAAGGTACTTTACTCTTGAGCAAAATTTACATTTTTCGACATACCTCCTATACGACTGCAAAAAATTGATTATTTCATTTTGGGTTTTAGGCCATGCAGAACTTTTTATCAAGAATAACTTTTTTTCATAAAACCAATAATAAAAAAGTTTCCCATATGGTGCCGACTTAGTTGGACACACTGTACTTAGTTATTTAGTTTTAACAAGTTATTACACTAGCCAGCAGATGAGAGCCTTTAAAAATTTACATGCCTACAAATACTTTGAAGCTGGTTTTGTTAGTAAATGTGGTGTCATAAATATCAATAACTACATGTTAGTACTTGCAAATGTAAGTTATAGTATTTTGATCTAATGTAGTTTTTTATTTTGTTATTAGGTGAAACATTCCCAAAGAATGAACCGGAGTGCCAGAGAAATGAGTAGTCGTATTGGGGCTTTATTATACACTTTAGAATGTATCAACACTTCGAAAATTTATATTCCTTGCACTGACGTACGATCATTGTGGAATGTACCAAAAATGTCGAAGGTTCAGTGTGAATCTATAAAATATATTTATTAACTATGGAAAAATGATTTCATTCACAAAAATATTCGGCTCTGTACCATCAATAGTAGGTGAGGAGCTGACAACACTTTTGAAACAAATCAACGAAGCTGGTAGTCAGTCGGTCTAGTGAGAGTGGTTAAACCATTTGCGAGTACATTGGTAGTTAGAGATACAGCAATTTCTAATCCATACACGGAACTGTATAATGAAGAATATATAACATGCTTATTTAGATTCTCAATTAGGCTCATAACAGACAGAGGTTCAGCATTTACCTCCAAGACAATTGCGAAGTTCTCTTCCACGTATGGGATTTGACACATACTTAATGCAGTTGCAACACCGAGGGCAAATGGCAAATGTGAAAGAATGAGCAGAACGGTGTTAAATTGTATGGCAACCACAGTTGGCGTCGGAAAACTTGTGGGACACCTATGTAAAACAAGTATATTACATTGCACCAAAAACAAAACTACGAAGGCTTCTCCGTTAGAAATCCTAGCAGGATATAAGGGTCGAACGATTGCGGAGTCAAAAATACTGAGCTCAGTAAAAGATAGTATAGATCGTATTGATCTTAAGAGGTTACGATCCGATATCTCGAAAAGAATAACAGAGGAGCAGGAAGTTTGACAACTCGAGAGAAGGCAAAAATTTATAAAGAAGGAGATGTGCTCATGGTATTGAGAACAGATAACCTAGGAATGGGCAGAAGTAGAAAACGTCTACCGAAATTTAAGGGACTATTTTGCATTCGACGTGTACTGTACAATGATCGCTATGAATTAGATAACCTAAGAGAAGGCTAAACAAAGTATAACACTGTAGTAGCAGTGGATAATGTTAAGCCGTGACTCATGTTAAAAGATTAATATTGTCGACTACCAATTATAACATTAAGTAATTAGTTAACAGTAGCCAGTTGGGGTTAACAGTACTCGGTTAGGTTAGAATAATTAAGTAACAGTAGCCAGTTAGGTTAGAGAAATTAAGTAACACTAGCCAGTTAGGTAGAGTAATTAAGTAACTGTTGCCAGTTAGGTTAGTAATCAATGTATAAATTGTAGTACAGAACAGACATTCGAGATTATCTTAAATGATTACTAGTAAGTAATTCTCAGTTAGCGAAAAACTGACATGCAGTTCGTATGAGGTCAAATTGCAGTTACCGAAAAATATGACATCCAGTTCACATGATGTAATTTGCAGTTAGCTAAAACATGAAATGCAATTAGTATGAGAAAAATTCGTAGTTAGCAAAAGTACAGTCGCAGGTAACGAAAAAGCAATATACAATGCATTTGGCAAGAAGGGGTCGCAGTTGACGATACCGTACCTTGCAAAAAACTTTAAGGTAAGGTCTTTACACAATTTTGGTTAAATATTTAGAACTATGTATATTTATTGAAATATGATATTGTTTATAATAATGGAAAAGAGGAAAGCGGGGTAGAGCCTAAGACTGAAAAAGTCAGTAAGGAAAGAATAGTTGTAAATGTCAGATGTGCAAGTGGCGTAATATGTTAATTGAAATATTTTATATTAATTGGTAAACCTTATTCTATGAGAAAAAGTAACAATAATATATGTATTTATTTATCATGTACGTTTTTGTGTTTCCAGGTAGTATAATAATTGTAATTAATTTATTTTAAGTTAACAGAAATTTTCAGGTATCTGTTATGAAATGGCCATATAAGGTTGATTATTTATAAAGCAATATGGCTGGAAAATGCAGGTTTGCATTCCAGTGGCAAATAAAAAGGAAAGAACAAATAAATACGTTAAGCTGCTAATAATAATTAAAAGACAAATAAATAATCTGTTGGGAAATGCGTGAATGGCGCTCACAGCACATAAAGAAATATTATTCTTAAGAAATGCTGAGGCAAATATTTTAAAATATGCAAAATTAGTCAAGTGGCTTGACAAAGTTTTATGAAGAAAATGAAACTACTGTGGCAGTAGAATATGATAGGGTTTATAATTTAAAATGTGTTGGTAATATTCATAAGTATTCCAGTCGAAAAATGCATGGACAGTACTCGACTGGCAAATATAAACATACAGCATAAAGTGATTCGACTGGCGTGCGTACACAAATCAGCTGCACTTGCAATAGAGAAATGCGTGCATAGCGCTCTACATTCCAGTATCATTTTTAAGTGCTATTGTACAGCTCAGGAGTACTCCTGGAGCGCATCAATACAATGTTAAGCGTTCCAGTAGTTTGGGGCTTGACGTGTCTAAACTGTTCAAGGTCTGCATACCCCCGTCCTCTCAAGCACACGAAATTTTCTGAAGTTAAGTGTGCCAGCAAGGAGGGGGAAGTGTCAAATTTGAATTTGTAAAATCTGTATGTTTGGTTTTGAGGTTAGATTTTCGATCGTAAAAAATAAATAATACCTAAGCTATGATTTCATTAATTTCTATAGAAACAGAAATCCACGGACTAGAGAAAACATTATTAAGTTGAGGTGAGATAGTAATCTAGAGTTATGTATTTTGTGTGAATGATTATTAATTTAATTGATAGTTGAAAGTAGTTTGAGTAGAGGTCTGATCATTTTATTTTTCACTTTATTACCAGTAATAATTATATAGTCGAGCAAGAATTCAAGCGATGCACGTCACAGATCGATTCTATAAATAAGACAATATTGCTAAGAATCATGAAACCCCATTAAACTGTACTTATTTCAGAAAAAACTTAATAAGTGAGTGTCAAGAATTACTCTTTTTAAAGTAATTAATTATTAAAAATTATGTTAGTATTAAAATTTTTTTAATGAGATCACGCGTGACGTGCATCGCTTGAATTCTTGCCCCGACTTTAACTGTACTTTCCTACCTCTGTTGGTTTTGCTCGATTATAAGATATATTCGCTAAGCTACGCTACGCTGATGAGGAGCAATAACTCCGAAACACGTGTCCGTAGCTGCATTGTTATTTCTCTTTGATGTATGAGGCAATAACTTGTTTCTTTTGTTTAATAATTATAATGTTTATAGGGAGCATGAGGGCGAATAAAGAACTTATTATTGAAGATCCTGTGTCCAACACAAGTTATAAAATATATTTGAACGAAGACGATTTCAATAGAGCCCAAGAAGGTAATGCAGTTATATATATTATGTAATTTCTGTTGATTATTTTACAACTTAAATTTCAGATATGTACCAAGGAGAGTCGTCCTCATCAACCTATTTGTCCTTAGCTGATGTAGAATGGCCAGGCGAAAGGCATATTTGGCGGTATGCAGAAGTAATAACTTTAATACGATCTGCTGGGAGCCATTACGAAGAATTCGCTCATCCTAAAAAGAGGAAGCATGTATTTTAAAATATAGCAAATGATATGTTATGTGAGGAGTACAGTGTCCCTGCATATAGTTGTCAAATTTAATGGAAATCAGTAATGAGAAGTTACAATATTGCAAAAGGCAATAAATAAAACAGGATGAGGGCCTAGCAGATTTCAATTCTTTGAAGAAATGGATGCCATTTTAGGAACTAAGCCTTCGAACCAATGTGAACACACTCTGCAATCTAGCATTGACGATGTTGCGATTAACACAGAAGAAACACCAGAAGGTGTGAATATTACAAATGTTGTAGACCAAGCAAATACTGAAGAAGACGAACAATAAATAATAACGGATCCAGAAGTGAAGAAAAATTTTAAAAAAGAAGGCTAAAGGACGGAGTAAGAAAAGAACGCGAACTAGATATGAAGGATATTTCATTGACAAAAATAAGATTCATGAGTAGAGGAATAATAGACATGAAGAAAGAATGCAAATAGAAAAGATGAAGCCGGAGGTAGAGAAAGAAAACATTAATTTATTGAAAATGTATCTGAACCAACGTAAATAATAACTAGTAACTGTAGAACGAAAGTCTTGTAGGAAATTAACAATATAAAAAAAGAACATTGTATAGTATATCCCAAAATTGAACGACGAAGCTGCTACAATAACACATGTTTTATAACTATTTTCATCAGCAAAACAATCCAAAATTGATCAAAAGCCGAAACAATTGAACAGTACACTCAAATATACTACTCGACGTGCGTTTTTCTAACCATGTTAGAATCATCAGGAGATGATTAAAACTGAAAACCAGTCTTATTCATCTCCCGATGATGTTGGCATGGTTAGTGAAATGCGCGTTAAATAGTGTATTCGAGTGTCGTGTTCACATGTTTTGTAAAAGTGGTTTTTAGACACCAAAGATATTGATTGAAAAATAGTCCTCCTGAAACCAGCGTAGGGTTGCCTCCTTAAATGGGACTATGCACCATAAAATTTCAAGGAGTTTCTCAGATGCTCATTGAAAAATTCAGTAGCTCTTAGACTATTAATAATAATTCCACAACATGTACTTGTTCCTTGTTGGGATATATGATACATTCTTTGTTGTTTTATACACTACGAATATGTTATTTTACAGTTACTAATTAATTGAATTGTAACGAAGCATTTTTCGTTACGAAATCTGCATAAGATTAATATTTAACTGAACTCTATATAATATTTTCTGTTAAAACTAAAATCCACATTGTACCGCCTTAAGCACACGATAGTATATTAGCAGGCAATATTTACTATTTAAACACCGAGATATATATTTAAAGCAGCAAATATTTGTAAACAGAATTAGTGTTTATTATTTAATAATAATAATAATAATAATAATTTATTTACAAATAGAAATACAAATGGAGAGTACAAGGAGTATATATAACAAACAAGAAATATTACAAACAAATAAAAGTGAATAAGAGAAAAAGGAAAAAGAAAAAAGAGAGTGCATATATACATATATATATATATATATATATATATATATATATATATATATATATATACATATTTTTTGCATTTTTGACCCCCAAAATGTATATTTTTTGTAATAGTGGCACCCGTTTTTAAGTTGTGGCACCCGTCATCGGGTGCCACTATGTTTTACCATAAGAAATTGTTATTGGATAAATAACCCCATCTACACATCAAAAATCACAATTGTAGAAAATGTCATAATTACATGTTTTATATAGCGACATACTGCAAAAGTTGAAGGTGTTTTCACCAGATGGAGCTGATGTATATACAACTGTATGTGAAATTTGAAATATTAGCAATGTGGCAATTTGTAGGGCTATCGAATAAATGGCACCCAATTAATGGCAACAGTGGATGCCTTCTCGGCAATTTAAGTTTACATTCCCGCTAATATCGCAGACTAAACAAACTGATATCACAATGGAAACAAAATTAAATTAATATAACATTCTTTAGAATATTACTTTTAGTATAAAGTATTAATAATTTGTGTATGGGTGCGTGTTTGTAATGTCTTCAAGAAGCAAAAGATTGTTAGCATTAGCTTTAGAAGGTAAGTGTTTTATTTAAAGTAATTAATAAAATAATAGTAAAGCTAAAACCTGCTCGAATTCGTTCTAAAATTTTTGTTTGGTGTAGTAGAACCATTAGCTTCTAGAGTGGTTTTTAATGCCCCCATCACAGTATTAATTATATGAATTAAATATTACTGAAGTTTTAACATTTTATTTATTTAAACATTATTATTAGCGAATCTTTACAAACACGTATTTTTCGTACAAGAATCGTATTTTTTCTAAAATATTTGCAGCAAATTGTCTGCACAAAACTATTAAACTATATATCAAATTTGCATCATTTTTTTATGTAGAATGTAATGAACTGATTAAAAATATACTTTTTTATGTACAATCACCACTTTGGAAAAATATTCCGAATTTCTTTTTTCAAGAACGGAGCGAATTTTGGTCGTGGTTTTACTCCACTATCAGAAATATTTGAATGTAATAGTATACCGGGTGACATTGAACTCGTTGGCCAGATTAATATTTGCTTATGTCCTAAGATATCATTTTGAAATTTGGTTATGATTCTGGATACATGGACATATGGGTCCTACATTATGACGTGGAAAATAAATGAATACCACTTTCAGTTTGAAGGAAGTTTTACTGTTTTTGATATTTAAACGCAAGACTTTAGTTTTTTTATATCTGGTTAAAATGATCTTTTGAACGATTTAAGACATAATTAAATTGTTTCCAAAATAGTTCCAGTGTCACCCAATTTAAGACAATTCCCATAATGCATCCTATGCACAGGTAAACCAACCTTTAAATACTTCGACGAAGAGAGCTCTGAGTCGTTAAATAAGGATGGAAGCCAATATTCGCCGTCGAGTTCGGAAACTGAAAGTGTAAGTAGGTAACAATGACATCCGTACTGTTTAGATTAAAATGTGACATAATTAGTATTATCTTTAATGGAAATATAAGAGTAAATAGTTATGTACTTTGCATTAAAGCATTTTATTTTTACATTTTATGCCCAATATGGAAATTTTGCACAATTTATGTACAGGGTGATCACGTATAATGTCCAATCCCCTTAACTCCTTTACTTTTAGTA
Organism: Leptura quadrifasciata; assembly: GCA_963675555.1. NCBI lineage: Eukaryota > Metazoa > Arthropoda > Insecta > Coleoptera > Cerambycidae > Leptura > Leptura quadrifasciata. The sequence goes on from OY776680.1 coordinate 66,107,842, forward strand.
CTAAAGAAATTTTAAAAATACATCCATGTATAGTTTTTGAAATACTTTTTGTTCACGTATAAGATCGCTATATAAATTTATTAATATACAGGGCAGCTCAAAGCGTAGTATTTTTTTAATGAAAGACCCTCTACATAAATCCATATTTGAATTCTTTGTAAAATCTTGGACATAATTTATATAACATATCATATATGCAAGTTCAGCTGTTTTTGGAATGTAGACACATGAATGTTAACTTATTTCATTTATAAATTAATTATATTTATAAATTATAATTAAACATTATGATGCTCAACAGGCCTCCATCATTTTTTATAAATTTGACCAATGTCCTCTGTAGTTAATAATAAGAATAACTAGATGTAAAAGTTATACTCTTCGCCGGTTTATTGAAATTTTTATATAATTCTATAGGATACTCTTCGCTGTACTTTGAAAATAACTTAATTTTTTGGGTATAATTCCATTAATTTTAATATTAATCGTCCCCTGATGATGTCAGCTTGGTTGGCGAAACGCTTGTGGTTTACAATGCAGTACTTGTATTTTGTAGCATCTTTTCAGGGGTTGTAACCCTCTTCAAGTACATTTTTTAATTTAAAATGTTCAATAACCTTTATATTTATGGACGGATTTTTTTCAAAAACAATGGGGTTCTTCCTCCAACTAACAGTAACTTACCACCAAAATTTCAATATGATCGGACTTTTCATTCTTAAGTTATCGTGCTTACAAAAAATGTGACGGACAGACAGACGAACGAACGGGCATTTTGAAAGTTGTTCATATCAAAATTTTTTCGCTACGAGCGATATTTACGATTTCAGAATGCAATATACTCTTCGTTTTTGCATTTGCGAAGAGTATAATAATAAATATACTAGATACGTCATTTCAATGAAAAAAATAAGTTAACCTGTATGTGTCTATATTTCAAAAACAATAGAATTTGGGTATATAATATGTTATATAAATTACATCCAGAATTTTATGAATAATTCAAAAATGGATTTATATACAGGGTTTTCCATTAAAAAATACTACTTTTTGATCTTCCCTGTATATTAATAGATTTATACAACGATTTTATACAGGAACAAAAAGTATTTCAAAAACCGTATATGAATATTTTTTTAAAATTTTCTTAGCACTAAAAATGTAGAAGTTAGGGGGGGGGGGGGGGACATCATAAGTGACCACCCTGTACACGCTTCTTTCATAATGAAAGGGTAGGAAGTTTTGGGTAATTAACTGCTAAAATATTTTTTAAATCCATAGTTTTAATTGAATATCACAAGTTTGGTAAATTACATATTCTATCCCATACTTTTATCTAAATAACTGTGGTCTTTTCTTACCTTCTTACTTTAATTTGAGTTTACATATACAAGGTGGTCTTTTGTCTTTTAAAGAAGTGATTGGTAAAAAAAATCCTGAAAACTTTTGAAATTATTCTAGAAATGCATAAAAAACTAATTATTAATTTTCATTATACAAAGTGATCCCTTGCTTTCAGTAAGAGTGAGTAATTTTTTTATTTTCTTTCAATTGTGAATCACATTTTAAATCGATGTTCTTAATTGAACAGGAGGGATAAGAATTAAAAAAAAAACACTATAACAAAAAAGCATTATATAGGGCTCACGAAAAACAACTTATTCGGCATAATTTTGCTTGTGCTATAATGCTTTTTTGTTCCAGTATTTTTATCATGCCTGCATGTCCAATTAAATAAGAACATGGCATTTAAATTGTAAATGTTTATAAAAAAATATAGAAAAGATTGCTTATTTTTCACCACCAACTAATTGGTTCAACTGCTGTGTAATAAAAAATTGTAAGTTCTTTGAATAATTTAAGAGCGGCATAGTAATTTTAGGTTTTGAGGGATATTTTTTTACCAATTTTTACATATTTGGCAATAGTGACCACCTTGTATATGCAAATTCTAAATAAAGGAGGTTTCAAGACAAAGTTACTCGAAATTCTATACATTTTAAGTAATACACCAAATGTAGAAATTCAGTTGTTTGCGAAATATCAAGGTTTGAAAATTTATGTTTCGACATCTAAATGGTTCAACATAAAACAAGACGGTTTGTAATTTTTAATATTCCAGATTATTCAGAAAAATATACAATTTTATATCTTCTGTTAAAAACGCGATTTTTGATAGTTTCTATTTTACTGTTTTAAAAAATACTATTAAGTCCACAGTACGTTTGTATTGAATTTTATTTTTTTCAATAAAGAAAAAATCTCAAATAAAAAAGATAAATACGGTGTCCATTTATAATCTATAACCCTGTACATATTTAGAATCTTATTTGCGCAGTATTTTTTTCACTTTCACAATATTCGTATCTTTATACCAAGCTTTCCTAAGTGGACACTATCTATATAAGTTTATTTTATATTTGAACACAAACTCAATATTAATTTTTTTTCTTAATTCATCAGGAACCAGATGAACCAGAGGAAGAAATACCTCCAGTAAGTAATATTTTAATTTTTTATCGAAGATCAGAAGGTTTTGTCTTCTCTCAATATTTTATAAACAAACGCTGATTCATTAATAAATAGCTATTATATGTACAGGGTATCCCGTAATAATGTGCAAAAAATTTAACTGCCAATTATTCTTTGTCGAAAATGAAGGTGGGTTCGTTATATAAAATTTTTCAAAATAGGCCCTTCCTGTCCAACTACACCCCTTTCGGTAAACAGATAAAAACGAAATTTGGCACATCTAGCAAAGTCATCTTACGAAATTATTTCATCCACGACAAGAAATTGGCAGTTACATTTTTTGAAATTTATTCCGGGATACCCTGTATATAGATATTATTATAACAAACGCCGATTCATCAATCAGCCGATAATACATAAAAGGTTCACAAGTATAGCTCACTACATGGATACTGTAATTCTCACAATTATCTGTGTGTTGACCAAAATGTTAATCAAATAGATATTCGCAATTGGTTAAGCTCTACTGCAACTTCTACTTGTTTTGGATACACACGTCTTTTTTTAATTAAAATTTCTGGTGTAAGATTTTTTTTTAAATAATACGAATGATAATTCAAATTTATCACGTATTTAATTAATCTTATTTTTTGCAAAAAACAAAAATTAAAATACAAGTTTGGATTAGAGAACAAGAAGGTAGGTATTTAAAAAGCTTTTTTGTCTGTAATGGTTTTTTTATCTGCCACAAAATCATATATGCATTTAATACGGCTGGTCGTAGAAAAAAAATCAAGACGTCCTTTTTTGTTAAGTTTAAAACGGATTCGTTAAACACTAAACAACATTACAGTAATAATTACAATACAGTACAGTATTAATATTCAGATAGTTGAAGCTTATCGGTCTCGGCGCCAAAATAAATATAAAAAAACAATGTGTAAATATTGTGATGGGGAAATCATTTCAAAACACTTTGCAAGGCATCTTCAACGAAATCATGCTGATGAAAATGAAGTTAAAGAAGTATTTTCGGCGGATGCTGGTGGTACTGAAAGACGAAGGTTACTATCATTGATTAGAAACGAAGGCAATTTAGATTGCGCAATTCGAGGTCACATAATACCGAAACGACGTATATTAAGTAAAGACATAGAAAATAAAGCCGAGTATGCAATTTGTGTACATTGCAAAGCCTACTACAAGCGCCTATGCCTTAGTCGTCATGTAAAAAACTGTTTTGCAAAAACGCCGGGCGCTGATGGAAGACCTTCGCGTCCATTAAGTGAATCCCTAATATATTCAGCATGTCAACAAAAATTCGGTGATCTTTTAAATAAGTTGAGTGCCAAAAAAGAAATATTTGCTAAAATGCAGGCTGATCCAGTAACCTCTGAAGCCCTGGAAGACCCACTTATTTTATTATTTGCAGAGGATCTGTTAAAAAAGACCAAAAATAAAAGAAGCTCGTATCATATATCAAATAAAATACGAGAATGTGGGAAGTTTATTCTTGAAATGAAGAAACTGGCCTCTTATAAAGATATACTCTCGACTCTGAAACCTGAGAGTTTTGATGATGCAGTAGAAGCCATTAAAAAAATGTCAAGATTTAACGTCGTCCAACGAAGTTTTGGTGCACCATCTTTAGCACTACATTTTGGGACAACGTTAAAGAAATTATCGGAATTGGCAGAAAAACTAATTTTGAGAAGAAAGTTACCATTATTGGTGGAAAATATTGAGAAAACTTTGACCGATTTGGAAAGATTCGGAAGAATCGTAAGTAGTCAATGGGCTACAGAAATTGGAAGCATAGCTCTAAAGGATTTGAACGAGAAATGCGCCACAAAACCTAAACTTCTTCCAGTAACAGAGGATATTGTGAAACTTAAAAGTTATGTTGAAAATATTGCGGAAGAAAACTACAAACAATTAAAAATATCAAAATCAATGGATTCCTATAAACTTTTAGCAGAATCAACTCTTGTACTAACAATCATTCATAATAGAAAACGCGTCGGAGATATTCAGTATTTGGACCTAAATTCGTACAAACAGCAAATTGATTCTACAGAGCAATCAATTCCCCAAACTGAGTTAGCAAGTTCACTATCAGAAAACGAAAAAATTTTAACAAAGCATTACAAGAAAATTGTTGCGATTGGCAAGGGAAGCAGAGCAGTAACAATTTTGATTCCAAAGGTTTTACAAAAATTTTTTTCAACAATTTGCAGTCTTAGAACTAATTCCACTTGGTTTTCTCCTGATAATACGTATTTTTTCACATACCCTAAATCTATGCGATGGATTGATGGTTGTGCCGTAATAAGAAAATATGCTAAAATGTGCGGTGCAAAGCATCCGAACCTGCTTACTTCTTGCCGATTAAGGAAACATATAGCAACGGTTACCCAAGTACTAAGCTTAAGAAACAATGAGGTAGAACAACTCGCTAAATTCATGGGTCACACACAGAAAACCCACGAAACTTTTTACAAGTAAGTGCTATTAGTTTTTCCAATTTTAATATGTATCGCATTATCATATTTTATGTATCACATTTTCAGACTTCCCCAAGATATTTATCAAATAGCCAAAGTATCCAAAATTCTGCAATTAATTGAAAAAGGTGATGCAGCTCAATACATGAACAAATCTTTGGATGAAATAGATATAAATATGGAAGATATTGAATTAGACGTGGATGAAGACAAAGAAAAAAATACAGGTAGATACAATACCTCAAAATTCAGATATCTTTATTATTTTAAATTTTGAGAATGTGTGTGTATCGTATTATAATATCAACTTTTACACATATTTTGACGTGACATCTATTTTTATAAAAGGCAAACCAAATTTTGTTTTAGATATTTTATTAAAGGTTAATATTCTGTATTCTGCCGTTTTCTGAAATTTAAATCGGTTAAAAAATAACAGATATGGGTAAATTTATTTAAAAAATAAAACATATGATGCGGACGTTAATATAAGTCCAGAATTAAATGTGATATGCTTTATCTATTATTTGTAAACAGCGTTTTACTTAATTTTTTATCATAACATGAACGACAGAGTTTATTTTAATATTTCGAGAAGCATTCATAAGAAAATAAATATTCATGCATTTTCATTGAAGATTTTTTTAAAAACATTTCATTTATCTATTTGGCCTGAAATATCGGAAATTTCTAAAATATTATAATAAATATACATTAGGTAGGCCATGCAATGTGTTTTAAAGACAAAATACGATAAGTTACGGAAGCGCTGGGCTACCATATTTTTTCTATAATTTGCAGTTTTTTTGTAAATTTACAAAAGTGTAAATTACAGAAAAAATATGGCAGGTCAGAGCTTCCATAATAAGTATCTGGGACTATAAGACATTTTAATTTAATAGATTAAACACACGAATTACGAGAGGTTGTAGTATAACAAAATTAAAATAATAATAATAAATCTAAATTTGCCTCCCAAATACGTATCGTGTTTTGTCTTGAATACGCATTTCACGGCCTACCAGACAATATCTAATTTACATTTACCTAGGTAGGTACTATTTTAGAAATCTCCGATATTCCAGGTCAACCTAATAATTTAATTAAAAAAGAAATGCTCTAAAATCCGTGAATATCTATTTTTTTATAAATGCGAAATAAAATGTACCAAATTGTTCTAGTAATAATCATACACATTTTTGTGTTGTACAGATGCAAGTCAGGTTTCTAGCAGTAGTAGCAGTTATACATTTCCAGGCAGTGGGGATGAAAGTAAGTTTGAAACAAAAAATATATACCTAACTGATTATTAATTTTGTATCTCTTAGGTAATTGTAGCGATACAGCAAATAGACCAGCGTTGAGTACTCAACCAATCAACTCTGGTGAGTAACCGATATATTCAAACTAAACACGTTTCGCATTATGTGTTTACAATACATTTTGTCACAGATTTAATGCTAATTGGTTGTCATTATAGAACCAGAGAAATAGGTAAAAGAGAAAAGTTTTAGGAAATATTAGACCAGTTTATAATATCTTTTTAAAATGTTACTGAAGCATTTGATTTTTAAAATAAAAAAAAAAATAAATAGAAGATTTAGCACGGAATTGTTGATGTAAGAATAGAAATAACCAATTACGTTTTCTCAATATCAGCACGAATGGACGTCATTTTGATTTTTCCTAACTTTTTCTAATGTACTAGCAAACGTCTAAAGTTTAGGTTATGACCAAAACACTTTTAAACGCGTTTAAAAAAGACAAATACGTACATATTTTAAATTTGCCTACCATTCCTTATAACTTGTCTAATATAACCATCTCTGTATATCTATTGGATACACTGTGCTAGGCAAATTGTCTGGCAGAAAAATCGTGTTCCTAAAATACGTTTATTATAGGTTTACGACAAAGATGGGAACTTCAACAGAAGAAAAAAATGTGTCAGTATTTTAAGACACACATAGAGACGAAAAAAGCCCCGAAAAAAAAGGAGTGCCTAGATTTTCTCGCCCAGTATCCAACTGAATTTGAGGCAGTTACATGGCTGCGAGTGAAAACATTTGTTTACAACGAATACCGTTAGATATGGCACCATATGAGAAACTTTGTTATTGACTTTCCGAAAAAAAAAAAAAATAGTGTAAAGTTAGTGTATACCTAGTCTGAAACGAAAAAGTGGCTGCATAATTTTTTGTTAATCCGGACGCATAGGATGAAAAATTAAATAGTTTAAAATTGGCCCAAGAGTAAATTACCATTACGTTTGAAAATATTAATGTTATTTGAAAAATTTTATTTTTTAAATTTAGCAATCAAATTTTAGGATACCTATAACTTATTCAGATAACATTTTTCGATATCTTCAAAAATAACGATGTTTACCCTTAGCGGCTAATTTCAAATAATATAATTACCGACCTGAGCGCCTGGATTAAAACAAATTTGTGTAGCTACTTTTTCGTTTCAGAACTTTTCTGAAAGTCAAATTACAACTGGAGTTTCAAATAAAAAAAGCATACACTTTTACTATTATTTTTTAATTTTCAATTTTTCAATTTATTATTTCTATAACCTTGTCATTTTAATTATTTTTTGGCATAGTTTTGGGTAAAGTAGTCAATAAAGAAATATATAGATTTTATGGTTCTTTTATTCCTCCCTGCATCTACAAAAAAAGTAGGTACTCTAACAGCGTGGTGATAGAGTTACACACAATATTCACAATTTTCTTATTAAATGATTCTTTGGAAAACGTTGAAATACTTCAAATCTTATGTCTTTAATGACTGACCGACCTAAAAATTTGTTTATTTTTTCAGATTTTGCTTTTGAACTATGACGTCATTATTTTTTTTCAAATGCAACCCACCATTCCTTTAACATACGCTTCGCTGTTCTTTGAAAATAACTTAATTTTTTGGGTATAACTGCAATAATTTTAATATTAATCGTCCCCTAATGATGCCAGCTTGGTTGGCGAAATGCTTGTGGTTTACAATGCAGTACTTGTATTTTGTAGCATCTTTTCAGGGGTTGTAACCCTCTTCAAGTACATTTTTTAAATTAAAATGTTCAATAACCTTTATATTTATGGATAGATTTTTCAAAAACAATAGGGTTCTTCCTCCAACTAACAGTAATTTACCACCAAAATTTCAATACGATCGGACTTTTCATTCTTAAGTTATCGTGCTTACAAAAAATGTGACGAACAGACAGACGAACGGACGGGTATTTTGAAAGTTGTTCATATCAAAATTTTTTCGCTACGAGCGATATTTACGATTTTACAAATGTGCCGGTCAAATGCAATATACTCTTCGTTTTTCGTTTTTAATAATATAAAAAGATTTTTGTGAATTTTTTATTTTTGTGAAATAAACCTAATATAATATGGAAGTGGCGGATTCAGGATTTCATCAAGGGGAGTGGATTAGATAAATTTTTTGTATATACTAACATGGAATCAAAATATTTTGTCATGAAATAAGAAATCCCAAAAATTTGAATCCCAATAACCATGATAGTCTATCTTCTTAAATTGTAATTCACTTAAAATTAATGCATTATGTTATATAAAAATTCAAATCGATTTGTGGAGGGGTTTGAACCCAAAACCCTCCCCCCCCCCGCGTAGATCCGCCACTGATAAATACTATATTATTTTTTTGTGTGTAAATGGGTTTTTGAGTTTGATTGACTTCCTGTATGATCTGATAAAAATATAATATCCTACCAAGTGATTATCAATTCTTCTAATAACTATTGCAGTATACCTACCAGAGTAGGAGGTACATTTTGAGTGAAAGAAAAGCAATCTAAGAGAAGCCTTGTGTTTTGTGTTATTATTATAGCAAACAACTTTTATTTGACTTGCACAGTCAAAAAAGGTAATATTTTCAAAACAAACTATCTATCTGTGCTAAAATTAAGCCGCCCTCTGCCACTCTCATGGGTGGAGCGGGGCCAACATTGACATTTGAATTAACTAATTATTTTTATGTTTAAATTCTTCATAAAAAAATTGCTTGAGCTTATTCTAAATATTTTTTCAAAAGAAAAAAATAATAATTGTGTAACTCTTTTGTAATATTTGTTTTGATGTGTTTTTTCCAACATAAATAAGTGATATCCCTTTCCAAATTTAACCTTAATTAAAATATAAAGAAACTTCTGGAATTATCATTTTTTATTAAAAAATGTAGAATAAAGCCAAGTTAATTTTTTGAAGAATTAAAAAATGTAAAAATCAAACGAATCATTTTATTACATTATATAATTTTTTTTATGGTATAAAAATTTGGCAGAAGTAGTTAAACATTTTTTTGTATTATAGTGGATTTATTTTGGGCAATCTCCTTTCTTTTAATTACTTGTGCTAAGATATATTCACGCGACAAGCTTTTATACCATAAAAAAATATATATAATGTAACATAATGATGGGTTTGATTTATTTCAAAATTTATTTTCTTCTTTTTAAAGTATTTAAATAAAAGCTTGTTTTTAAAAATGTTTTTTTTACTATTAATTTATTTATTATTTTTTTACTTTTCGGTGAATACGTTTCTAAGCCTGTTCATTTCAATTAATGCGTCATTGTTGCATGGTTGCTTGCCTGTTAATTTACTACAGTCTAGTTCTTCAATCATTTGATATCCGTATTAATTTGATTATAGATATATTAAGGAGGTTGACAAGAAAATGTAATCCGCCATCTTGTGGCCGCGGCCCTTTTAAAATGATGTCACTCATTTTTATGTTTCCTACTCTTCAAGCTCTTTCATTTGATATCCATATTAACAGGGTTGACAAAATGTACATCATCCACCATCTTGTGGCGGCGGCCATTTTGAAAATATTGCAATATTGAGTATTGTATATTGTATTGTCACCAGAATTAAAGGTGTATGCAATATTTCAGCAAAATTGGTTAGGAGGAACTGGTAATTCAGCTTGGAAGATTTAACCTAAACCTACAAAAAACAAACATTGCAAGTTAAATATAAGCTTTTAAAAATAAGGGGCGTCACCCGCCCCAGCCACAAAAGTGGTAGGAGCAGTTAAATCTTAGAATGATGAAACATTCAACGCATTTGAAACGCACATCACTTAATCTAGTTTCTGTATTCAAGAAAGGAAAATTATATCAAATATAGCTGGTTTCTGATTATACCAGAAACCGATAGGAACTATGCAAATGAGAAATTTTAAGAATGTGTTATTTAACATGCTCATTGCCCATATAGTTAAATAGTTTTTGAAGATTAAAAATTGATACTTTACACATTTTCACAGGCTGGAAATCTAAACGAATTCATTTTTTGATCGAGAAATACTGCACTTTCTTATCTTAATTCTTCCAATATAGCCTATTTACTATTTTCAAGGTTGTACAGCAAGATAAAAAAATAGCGCCGGTCAGACATTAATAAATAATTAAAGACAGATAGGTAAGAGCAATTTTTCTTGCTCTTGATTAAACTGTTTGCTCTTTATAACTTGCACAAGCATATTAAAAATTTCCGAAAAATTCAAGAATGCAATAATATATAGAGTATTTCATTTAAAATATTCACTATTTATTACTATTACTATTTATTAACTATTTATTTTATTAACTATATTATTTTATTTAACTATTTATTAACTATTACTATTACTATTTATTTACCAAAATAAGATGTTTATTGAATGGCACATGGTTAATATTTGATACCTTTAAGAAGTGTTTGTATAAATAACAAACAATTTTAATTTTCTGTTTATGCATGGAATGCAGGAAACATTGAAACAGAATGCAAATTTTCAGAAAAAAACTATGTATTTCAACTGTTATTACAGAAAATAATAATTATAGCATATAAAAAATAATCTATGAAAAATAAAGAGGTCCGCACGATAAATCTCTGTCGTCGCACCGCATCACCGTGCCCCCTGGCCCGATTCTTGGAGCAGTTATATAATATTCACTATGAATTGTAGTGTTCCACCCTCCAAATGATCGACGTCTTCTATATGATCTTCTGTAACAGCCACAATATTTCATATATGTTACCAAGTAACCACCAGGTATAACTGCAATGACTCCCACGTTGCTATTTTGGGGTTTATAATTATTCATGGCCCGGTAAACATCTCCAATTTGTTCACAACGCCGTGGTCCCTGGGACTGGTATTTGACTATAAATCTGTGGGCGTTTTTTCCAGGGAAGATACAAGGTTCAACTGATCGTACAATATAACCTGGCGGGGCATTATCTGCAAATTGCCGTACAATTTCTGGATCAGTTTGATCTTCATAAGCGTAGTCATCTGTGCATCTTAACTGGAAACCTCTGCCTGGTGGAGGCGGGGGAGGAGGTCCACCAGCTGCAGCCACTCCACCTGCAGTAAGAGGGGGTTGCATTACGATCGATTGGATGAAAGCCAGAATAAAAACAAATACTGTCATTATTTCTTGAAGGTCCATTTTTATTGAATTACAATTATTCTGAAAAAAATAAAATGGAAATATTAAAAAAAATGAATGAATGCCCTATTAAGCATGCTTATTAGTAATTGAAACTGAAACCATCATATTACATGTTTTTTAAGACAACCTAGTTTTCACATACGACACTAAATAATTTTAGCAATGTATGGCTAACAAAATACTTTGAAAGTATGTAAAAAATTATATTAAAATATTAAAAGAGTGTTGTATTAACACCAAATTTCAATACGATCTCTCAGAACAAGGTTTTTGAAAAAGGTTATTAAAGAAATAATCAGTTTCTCAAAAATCGTGCTCTGCGAGATTGTGTTGAAATTTGATGTCAATGCAACACTCTTTTAGTACGTATTTTAAACAATTTTAAAAAAATAAATGAAATATATAAAATTTGGTAAAGGATTTCTTGACTAATTTTAAAATTTATTTTTTCTTTTTAAAATATGCGCTCAAAAATTTCAAAAATATGAGTTTTGGCTGAGTTTATTTTTCATTTTTAAAGAAAATTTCATTTAAAAATTTAGTTTTCCTACATGTTGGAAAATAAAGAAATTGAGGTATTAGATAAAACAATTTAAACAACATTCATTTAAAATTGACTATGTCTAAGAAAGTAAATTATAAGCAACTTTTTCAAACAACATTTTCCTTGAAAATGAAAAATAAAGGTAGTTTACTCGTAGGTAAAATTCATATTTTTTAGATTTTTTTTTGCGTTACTATACTTCCGCTGGACGTGGAAGTAATTATGAATTTTATGCGTCTCTGTATAAAGACACATTTATTTCACTAAGTGTAATTAGGGTGTAAATAACTGTTCAATTCTCTAATATAAACTAATTATACAATTTACTACAAAATAAAATAGTTTCAACATAATTATGTACATTAACTTACCATTTTGTAGAAAACTAAACTGTTGTGTGTGTCTGGGTGGGAAGTTGAAACTACAATGGTTATATTTTGATTAGGCATTAGGTATTGTTTCAAATCTTGGCTTTAGAAATGTTTGACTATTCTGCAGTTTCCTGCGAATGTTCTCAAAACATTGCCCCCCTAATAAACTGTACCAAATAACGATTATTATACTCTTCGCAAATATGATAACGAAGAGTATACAGGGTGTCCCAAGACGAACTGCGGCGATCGATATCTCGAAAAGTAGACATTTATTAATTATACGCACGAGGATTACTTAAAGTTGTTAATAATCTATGAAGAATGTAACAAAGTGGCCATAACGGTGCCAACATTTTTAAAATTCTCTATTATTTGCTTAATACTGTTCGGAGACGGTTTTTGTTTTTCTGTATATCTATTAGCAAATATTTCACGTTTTTGATAAAACTTTGAGGCATTCTCCATAAATTATAAACAAATTAAGTAATCCTCGTGCGTATAATTTAAGCGCCCCGGCATGATATTTAATACTTGTCAAATGGTACTACATACATTTGTATAGCAAAATCCCCATATAGAAATATTGAATTGGCAATAATTCGAAAACTAAAAATTTTCGGAATAAACATCCATACACAAACTTACCCTTATTTTTAATGGTAAATAAGATAAGATTATAAAAATTGGGGGTTTCCATTTGAAAAAATTGATTTTGACAGTTTTCTCAATTTCATTTTTTATTCTTATTTTTTGAACACTGAATTAATACTTATCAAAATATTATAAAAACTCTATTAAGTAGGTTTTTTCTACAAAGAATCCAACTCAAATTAGATAATAAAGGCTTCCTTATAGGAAAAATTGATAATTCTTTTAAGGCCTGCAAACGTCATTTTTGACATAAAAATTGAAATATGTCAAAAACGGAGAGACCTAGGTATACGACATGATTTACAAAATCGGCCTAGAATTTTGCGTACAATCCAAAAATGTAATAATATATAGGGTGTCCCATTTAAAATAAGCAAGTTGGTATCAACTTCCGGTATAACGGAAGTGTAACCATCTTGAAAATATTTTAACCGAGTTGCCCCCATCTGCATTAGTTTACTACCAAATTTTCAAAATTTTCCAATCTCTACTTTTTGAAATATCGATCACCGCAGTTCGTCGTGGGACCCTGTATTACATTTGATCAGGACATTTCTAAAACCGGTAATATTGCTCGTAGAGAAAAAAATTTCATATCACTGTGTTGGTGATTGAATTCTGAACAACTTTCAAAATGTCCGTCCGTCTGTCCGTCCGTTCGTCACGTTTCTTGTAAGCCCGATAATTTAAGAACGAAAAGTCCGATTGTATTGAAATTTGGATAATAAGTTAGTGTTGGATAGAGGAAGAACCCTATTTTGAACAAAATCGAACAATAAATAAAAAAGTTATGAATTTAATAAATTTTAAAAAATATATATTTTGCAATTAAACAAAAAATGTCGAAAACTAATATAATTTACAAAAAAACTGCGAGGAATATCCTATAGAATGTGCAACAATTATATAAAATGTGCAGTAAATCGGCGAAGAATATAATGATTAGCTTTGCAATTCTTTGCAATAATAATTACATGCTATGAATATTGTGACAACTTACCCAAGTTAGTGTTAATGCTTCTTTGTGTTCAATATATTGTTAATTCTAATGCGCCATGCTAGATTAAAATATCCATCTTCGTCCATATTCTTATATAAAACATCACTGTGACACCCTCTGACCTGGCAACAGCGGCGGGTGTCAGTAGGAACAATTAAAACAATATTTTATACACCGGGGAGTCCATTTAAACCACTTTTCTCTTGGTGCCACTATTTCATCGTTTGCTTTTATACCATATACGCAGGGAGTCATTTTTACACGAATTCAGGTGGGTGTCAGTAAGTTTAACGAATATGTATATATACATATATATACAGACACCCTTCTTCCCCTCTCCCTTTACAACATGATTTGTAAATAAATAGTTGACCCCGCGAAGTACTAAGTACTTGTAAGATGGGGTATAGGCTACATACTTACAGATTTCTTTGAGGTTTATCAAGCTGTGCTATGTAAATAAACATAATCAACTAGAATCCGCGAGTTATTTTTTATTTATTCATTTATATATACATTCACACATATATACACACATACATACATACATACATACATACATACATACATACATACATACATACATACATACATACATACATACATACATACATACATACACATATACATACACATATACACATATATACACATACATACACATATATACATACACATATATACATACATATATACATATATATTTTATTATTTATTATTTTTTTATGCATTTATCTTCATTTAGATTATGTGGTGTATTACTTGCCTTGGAGTATCCAATAACCATGCATCAATTTTTTTCTTATAGAGATTAGGTGTCGTTGTGATTTTCATTTCGGGTGGGATTAGATCATAGACTTGAGGGGCAATGTAAGTGTAGTTTCGTTGACCCACTGTTTTATTAACTTTAGGTTTTATCGTTATAATGCTTCTGCTGCGTGTGTTGTGGCAGTGTTCAATATATGTTAGTTGTTGCTTATTCCTGAATAAGTGTAATAGAATTTTTTTGCAAAATAACTGTCTAATATCCAGTTTCTTAGCTTCATCGTATAGGTTATTTGTGGGGTAAGTTAAGGTTTTATTGTACATTATTTTTAAGAACCATTTTTGAATCGTATTTAATGTTTTTAGGTAATTATTGTTTACTCCACCCCAACCAATGATTCCATAAGTTAGTTGTGACTGCACGAGAGAATAGTATAGTATATCAAGTTGGGGTGCATTTAAAAATAATTTAAGATATTTAAATTTTGAGAGGAGTGGGCGTAATTTTTTTACAATATTGTTTATTTGCAGATTCCATCTGAGGTGTTTGTCTATTATGATTCCTAAGTATTTGATATGATCTGCTTCGTTAATGGACATTATTGAATTATTGCCACAACTGATATGAAGAGGTCCAAGATTCGGCAGATTATTTTGATATGAGGTAAAAGGAAGATACTTAGTTTTGTCATAGTTAATTGTCAGAAGATTATAGTCAAACCAATTTTTCACCTTTTTAAAGTTTTCCTCTGACAGCGTTTTAAGATTATTCCAGGTGTCGGCCTTGTTTATGATTACTGTATCGTCGGCAAAACTAAGTATCTTACCCATAATTGGTATATTTAGGAGGTCATTAATATATATATATTAAACAGTATTGGCCCAAGTACCGTTCCCTGGGGTACTCCATACTCAATATTTTTTTGTTCACTGGTTTTATCGTTAATTTTCACGCATTGGGTTCTGTTCGTTAAATAACTTTGCATTAATTGGTAAGCCTTACCTCTAAAGCCAATTTTTTCTAATTTTTTTAGTAGCTGTACATGGCTAACAGTATCGAATGCCTTGGCCAGGTCGATGAAAATGCATAGTGTAGGTTTTTTATTATCTAAGGATGTATATATATCGTTTGTTAAGTAAGCTATGGCATCCTCAGTTGATACACCGCTTTTAAAACCGAACTGCTTATTGGAAATAATATTATATTTGTTTAGGTAGCTCTCAATTCTAGCTTTGATAATTTTTTCAAAGATTTTCGCAATTGTCGAAACAAGAGAAATAGGCCTGTAATTTATTATTTCCGATTTGTCTCCGGTTTTGAACAGTGGCTTAACTAATCCCACCTTGAACGCCACTGGACATTCCCCCTGTCCTATAATGAAATTAATTAGGTAAGTTAAGGGCTCTACTATTACATCTACAATTTGTTTTAGAATATCGGCTGTGATTTCATCTTTGCCAGGGGCTTTGCCTAACTTTAACTGCAAAACAGTATTTTTTACCTCTATTATGTCAGTTGGTGCAATAAAAATTGAGTTAGGGCTATCTGCTGTTACACTATTTGGTTCTGCTGGAATAACTATTTTATTTGCTAGATTTTTTCCAACATTAGCATAGTGTGTTGCAAAAGAGTTTGCTATTTCTAATGTATCTAATAAAACTGTACCGTCTTGCAATTTGATTTGTTTTATGTTGTTTTCATTGGGGTGCTCATTACAGATGTTTTTTACACATTGGTATAATTTTTTTGAGGATGTTCTATTTTTATTTATTTGCATTTTGTAGTAGTCAATTTTTGTGTTTTTTATAATTAAGTTGAGTTTATTGCGATATGTTTTATATTTAATTTCAAGGTCTCTATTATCCGGGTTTCTTTTCATATTTTTATACATATAATTTTTTGTTTCAGTTGATTTAAGTATGGCGTTCGTTATCCACGGAGTTTTTTTTATGTGTTCTTTTTTTAATTTAACTTGGCGCGTGACCTTATCCACATTGGTTTTTATTTTGTTTATTAACAAATCCGCTGCAATATTAACATTTTTCGTCAAATAGAATTCCTGCCAGTTTTCATGTTTTAGGTTTATTTTAAGTTTGCCGTAATCAATGTATTGTTTGTAGTTTGTTTTATCTGTTATTATTTCTTTCTGTTTGTCTAAACTATAGTGGAGAATGATAGGATAATGATCGGTAATTTTTACATCCCAGATTAGTGGTATAAATTTATTATGCTTTTCCTTTGTTTTTATAAAAATGTGATCGATACAGGTCTTCGCGTTACCTTCTTCTCTTGTGTTTTTATTTATAAATGATACGAATCCCTCCTCGCTCATTATATTTAGGTACTCTTGCGTATATTGTGTTTCGTTTTCATTAATATTGATGTTTATGTCCCCCACAAAAATATTAACATCTTTTTTTAACGTATTATTTTTTAAGAATTGCTTTAATTCATTATTGAAGATATAAGGGCAAGTAGATGGGGGTCTATAAACAGGTAAGATATTTATTGTTTTACCATTCAAAAAAATATTTATGCTTAAAGTTTTGATAGCTCCGAGATTTAACACATTATATTCATAAGTTATGTTATTTTTTATATAAACTACAACTCCATCATTTTGGTTTATTGTGCCCTCGTTATATAATAAATCGTAACCTGATTTATTAAATAAAGTTAAATTATGAATTCTCCAGCATTCAGTAAAAACTAGTATATCATATTTAATGTCATGATAATTCAAGAACACATTGAATTCATCTAAGTTTTTAGCAATGCTTCTTATGTTGTTATGTATTAGTATTAATGATTTGTTGCTATTTGTGATTTTTTTATATTCCTGACTACTGCTTACTACTAAAGTTTCTATAGGTTTATACTCTAAGTCTCTAATGTACGGATCCATTGTTTATATTTATTTATGTATAGAACCTCAAGAGAAACACTGAATATAAAAGATTGTACTTATATAAGAAATTATTAAGCCTAGAGGTAAAGAGTAAAGTAATTAATTAATTTGACAAAATTACTACTTCGCCTTGTGTGCAGGATTTTTTGTAGATCTGGTGCTTACGGTGGAGCTTGTCATTGGCATTTGCTTGGGCTCTTTTTGTTCTTTTCTTCTGTCTTCTGAATTGTTTTCTATGATCTCTTTGTCTTCCCTTTTGTTTTCATTTCTCGTGGTGGCGTACTTTTTGTTCTCATCTATTTTTAAGTCTTCATATGAATAGATTTTACCGTTTATAATTAATTTGTTTTTGGAAATCCTTGCGTTGTGGTTCTTTTCCCTTGCTAATTTTAAGTGATGGTATAATACTTTTTGTACTTCTCGTTCATCTGGTGTTAAATCATTCGCGATACTGATTCCTGTGCCTTTTAATTGTCCAACATTTTTGAAAATGTCTTGTTTTTTGGCGGTTCTCACTAATTCCAGTATACACGCTCTTGGTTGGTTAGATGTTTCTTTGCCCACTCTATATATATCGCTGATATCTGACTCTTCAAGATGCACATTAAGTTTTACCCTTATTGTTTCTTTAACTTGGTTTTTTGTATCTAGGCCAACTTCTTCTGGTATCCCAAATAAAACAATGTTGTTTTTCTTTAGTTTTTTTTCCGCAATTTGTACTTTTTCTTTTAGCTCTTTATTCTTTGCCTCTAATTCGTTTACTCTGTTATCCAGCTCTTGTATACGTTCGTTATGTTGGGATAGGTCTGATTTTATTACTTTCACATCTGCTGCTATCTGTTTCAATAATTTGAATATTTCACTATTCGATATTTTATCACTGTCTCCCATATCAGTTTGCTGGTCTCCTTGAGGGTCCTGTTGTTTTCAGTCCGGTTTTTTTCTTTTTTTTTTATATTATTTTTTTTATGGATGGATATATGTACTGATAGATGTTCACGGATCTGGTTTAAATAATAGTAATTAGTGCTGTAATACTTAACTTGCTGCATAAACTAATGACTTAGTGGTATTCTTCGGTTTTTTAGCAACACACTGGTATAACATATAACTTTACTGGTGCGGTTAATTCACTGTAATAACTCAACTTGACTGGAGCGATATTAATTGCGACTGTATTTATCACTTGATAATAATATTAGTAATTTGAAGTAATTAATTCAATAATTAGTTATCTGTGGCCGACTAAATCCGTTTCTTTTTCGTAGTTGGTTAGAATAATTATTTGAAACCAATTTCAAGTAATAAGATATTTAAAATACTTTTTTTATACTGATGCGCGTAATACTAATTTATCAGTACTTTTAATAAGTCAATACAGCCGTCCTCGCTGTCTTGTATTCAATACATTGGGTCATGCGCGTTTCTAAAGCACGTGGGGATCCTCGCGATACTGTGAGTGGGAACGTGGCTATAAATTTGACCGTAACAGCCTGTAATATCAGATCTTGTTCCAACGCTTGAATCCAGCAGTCGACTACCAGTGCCCACCGCGAACCAGGAAAGAGTAAGAAAACTTTGATATATTTGGCTAGTGCAGTTATTATTTCATATTTTTTTATACTTAGCCTATAAAGTTTCGCTGTTATACTGATTGAAAATTTCCTGATATTTTGCTTGAATTAAGACTTTGATATTTGGTTAGTACAATTGTATTTTACTTTTACCGAATTTTATTTTTTGTTAAACTGATTGACAATTTTCTGATATTTTGCTTAACTTGATACTTTTAAAAACTTGTTTATTTTGTGACTTCCTTCTACCCTACACCTGATCTTTTGGCTTTTGTTAGTCGGCTGGTGTCCTTTCCTTTACACCTGATCTTTAGGTTTTTATTAACCGACTGGTGTCCTCTCCCTTACACCTGATCTTTTGGCTTTTTAGCCGGCTGGTGTCCTAATTTGAACCCAATTTATCTTTAGTCACAACACGGTTTGTTACGGGCTGGTACTAAATATCTATGTTTCGTCCACACCTACCTTATGTTTCGTCCACATCTATTTACCTTTCCTTACTTACCATGTCCCGCCACTGTCGTACCTATCCTTGAGGCTGTACAGTGCGATCGACGGAGAGAGACAATATATCGATCAATGGTGGATATTGGAGGTGCGTTAATTTTGCCGGTGAAGTTTTGAAAAGCATTTTTCGTTACATTACGTTACATGATTCTTGGTGCTGGTGTGATTCGCCTTAGTGGAGGACTTAAAAGTTAAGGTACAGTGCAGTTTCCTTTTTTTATTGTCCTGTTGTTAAATTTATTCTTTTTCCGAATCGACCACCAAATCATTAATATTATAGCTAGTCGCTTGCTATTGCGTTTTTTTGTGTTGTGCTCAAGTAGACAGAATGTTCGGGAAAGTGGGTTTTTTTGTCCGTATATACTTAAATGTAGTTCTTATGCTACATTTTTTATTGGTCCCTTCGTTTTAGCCGGATTAACGTTAATCTTTCATATAGTTCATTTTAAAACAACAAAACCCACCTCGTTCTCTTTACAGTTTGTTTACTTGGACATTTTAATTTCAGTTGCTTGGTATTTTAAACTTCGAACGCACGGTACACTTTGTTTTACTCAGATTAGCAAGGTTAGCGGCGGCACCGACGTGTACACCTGTACGACAGTAGAGAATTCTCTACTGTGCCTGTACCATATTGGAGCATTAATTGGATAAACATTGCAGTTTAGTTTTAGTTTAATCTTATATACTCTTATATATTTATGGTAGAATTTGTCATATCGTAAACTTTTCGCTTTTTGTCAAACAAAAACTTCAGTTTTCTTTCGAAGTAACTAAAAAATAATCTCATATAGGTATTCATATATATTTATGATAAGATTTGACATATCGTAAATATTTCGTTTTTCGTTGATTTGGCATAACAAAACATAACTTCTATCTTTAAGAACAGTTCACGCAAGAAACCTTAAATAACCCTTTGAATATGACATATAGAGTGGTCAAAAGAAGGAAAAATCCTGTACCTTGTTTCTCTGATACAAATTTCGCCTTTAATAATTGAATTAAGTATTACTAACTTGTTGCGTTTGACGTATCTATTTGCTGCACCCAGTGGCGTACTTAACAATTTACCACAGTTACTGCATTCATTCAGTTTTTTAGTAGTTAGGTTTAGTGTTTTGATTAATTATTTCATTGTTGATGTCATTTACTTGCGGGTGGTTAACCAGTGGCGTGGTTTTTATTATTAAGTTTTATCAATTTAAATTTATTTAAAAGACACCTGCCAGGTTACGTAATATAAATACGTGACTAACATATAGACCTAGAATATTTTCTGATTGCAATGGCCCCCAAAAGAGAGGCTCTAGCTACTCGAAACTTAGTAATATCACGTATTAATGAAACATTTGATCTCGCAGAAGCCGCAGTTGCAGATAGTTCAAAATTGTCTCTTTTCAAAATTAAATATAGATTTTTAGAAAAAACTTATGAAGATTTTCAGTCTATTCATGTTGAAATCGTATCTCAAACGCCTGATGCGGACCGGGATGCTCAGGATGAGATAAGAAAAGAGATCGACGACACATATCTTCTAATCGTATCCAAGTTTGAGGAATTATGTCCTACAGGAGCTACCACATCCAGTGGGGAACTGTTAACACCAGGAACGAACCCTGCCCTCCTTTCTCAAATTAATATAAGGCTTCCTAAGCTGGAATTAATTAAGTTTTCGGGAGATTTGAAAATATGGCAAACATTTATTGACATTTTTAATAGCTCGGTTCATGAATGCACTTACATTTCGGAAATAAATAAGTTTCAATATTTAGTAGCTTCTTTAACTGATGAACCGCTGACATTGATTAAATCGATTCCATTAACTGCAACAAATTATAAAACAGCCTACGACACCCTTGTAAATCGTTATTCTAACAAACGACTCCTAGTACTCCATCATTGGCGTGCTTTAAAAAATTATCCTGTATTAACTACTGATAATTACAAAACACTTCGTAAATTAATCGATACTTTTAGCGAAAATATTTCGATATTAGGACATTTAGAATGTAATGTAAAAGAGTGGGATTTTATTCTAACAGATTTACTCTTAGACAAGCTAGATCCTTCTACACGCAAACGATTCGAACTAAGTTGCGATGCCACAGTCATTCCTAAATATGACGATTTAAAAAACTTTCTACTTAAACAATGTGTTGCCTTAGAAACGGTTGGCACGTCTAAACTCCCGAATAATCCTTCAACTTCCCAAAAATATAATAACCCACCGCACCCCATCCTAACAATATGGACCATGGGACAAGCAAATAATTCACATAATACAAAAACTAAGATGCATTTTATATAAATTCAGATACTTGCGTAATATTTTAGATATAAAAAATATGAAGTTGCTATATCATGCTTTGGTTGAGCCACATCTTTCTTACGGAATCATTGGATGGGGAGGAGTAATTAATGGTCAGCTATATAACTTGTATATACTGCAGAAGAGATTTTTTAAAAATTATGCTCCGTAAAAACCTACATATATATTATCATTTCGTTAATGGTCGTTTCTCTACGCATAAAATTATTTAAAATGCACAGGAGAAATGTGAAAAGCAGGTGAAGCGAAATCTAACAACTTCAACATTCATGGCAATATGCACCGACATTGTGTTAAGTAGAGAATAACAAAGTACAGTTTAAATTTTAAGGAATACTTAACTTTGGATGTCTTGCACCATGCTAAATCAATCATTACTTAGCCAAGTCTGAAAGGCCCTGCTTTGAAGCTAGAAAATTAGTGACAAGGCTAGGGAAGTTTATTATAGAACTGGCAAAAATGACAAGTGACAGACTCTGAAATGTCATGATTCGGTGTATTTGAAATTTGAACATTTCAACTTGTAATCCGAAAAGTAACAGTTGGGATAAATTTCGGTCACTGAATTTTAATAATCGAGAAAAAGGAGTTTTGTTTAACATAATTTCCAAACACAGAAACATAGTTGAAAATAAGAAAAGAGGCACGGTTTCTTCGGCTGTATGGAAGATAATAGCTGTGAAATTCAACTCGGTGTCTCCAAATTCTTGCGGCAGGTCTTTAGAATCACTAAAAAAATTCTATGAAAATAAAAAAGAAGTTAGAAAAGAAGCAGCGGAAAATAGAAAAGAAGTACTTCTGACGGGAGGGGGCACACTTCTCAAAAAAGATGTAGACCCTAATCAAGATCTCATCTTATCCATCATGCATCCCACAACGGTTTATGGAACAATTAACCCATTTGACGGGGACAACAGACCTCTCCCTTCTCCTAGGAATAATGTGGACGAAGGTTTTACGTATGAGCTAAATTGCCAGGTAATTATATTATTCAGCTTAATGTTAAGTAATGAAACAAAAAACTTTTTGGCCAGTACAATCAGTCAGTTTGCAATTAAAATTATTAATTTCTTAACATATTGGGTATCAATATTTAAAAATAATATTTTACCTACGAGTCAGAAATAATGTTAAGGTTTACATTTTTTACTTTCTAGAATACAGAAAATCGTGCAAATGTGGAAAACCTTGGGATGGACATAGAACAGTCTGAAGTAAGTAGTAAATACAGAATTGTTATATTTTAAGGTAAAATAAAACTGAAATAAAAATCTTTTGTACTGATGCGGTGAGGGGTTGAACTACTAACTTTATAAAATAGAAATGAATGAACAATCTACGTTACATGTCTATCATAATTATTAATAGAGAGAAATTATTTAGAGAAGATAACGTCACGACTTTGTTCTGGACAACGGGTGAGTATAACTTATATTTCCCGCTAACCGATCTGTTTCAGATACCCCAGGACAGACCACCACTACCAGAGACATGACGTTTTTCTACCCAAACCCAACCTCCTTGCGGGCGTCGGACAACATACCGTCCAACGCCCGTTGTCCTACCTGCTCCGTGGAGTCCGAAAGTGCTAAAAAAGCACTTAGGGTCTCCACACTCCCGAGCTACACAGCTCATATCCTTACCTTTCCGATGATCCGGGGTAGGACACACCCTTAATGTGTCCTACGTACCGGCAGTCAATCCCAGCCAAAACTTCCTAAAACCCAACTAGACCGATGACTACCCACGGGGGTGACAAGCTGGCGAAGAAAGAAAATATCAAGACAAGAAGAGCGCCAGAAGAGACCTCTGCCAGCGAGGTTGAAGAGCCAGGACCAGGGGAGGTCCGCAGAAAATACCACGACACATCTCGCATTTGCGGGCTGGGTCTGGTAGAAGAAGTAAGCGGGCCCACCTATCACGAAGGCCGGTCCAGGTCTACAGAGATAATCTAGGAGCAAAGAGTAGTAGTCCTACTCGGCCCTAGTTATCGAGACCGTCATCAAGCCAATGGATATTGGCGCGTCACGACTTTGCTCATCAAATATATTTGTTTCCGCGATACCAGTTGTCTAACCATGTTAAACATAATTTTATTTTTTTTCTGGGAATTTCATGCAACCTATATATTGTTTTGCTTTGTTTCAATTACCGTGGCCGGTATTCATGTTATTATAAACAAGCATCAGCAAGATCGAGGTGTTGAAATATGTAACACTAAACATTTTATAATCATAATGTATGAATATTATTATAAGTCAATGGTTTGTTATTTATTTACTACCTGCATTTTTACTATATTATAAAGAACATTTTCCAGTAATAAAACAGTTACAATACAATATTGTTTCTCACTTTACCTACATTTATACCTAAGTTATAATTCGGATGTGAGGCTGCATCCACCTCTACAATTACAACAAACAACAAATCTATCAGCTGGTCCATATCACGCTGATTGAGACAGCAGCTCCCATAGTCTGCTGTAAACATATTCATCTTATTCTACGAAATCAGAGTTATCTCTTATGAGATCGTACATTGGTCCTTCGAGCCGGATCTCAGAGCTATCTTTCTGAGATCGTCCATTGGTCCTTCGAGCCGGATCTCAGAACTATCTTTCTGAGATAGTACACAGTGATGTGTCAATTTATTCTTCTTTAAATAAAATAGGATTGCTAAGTCTTTGTTTATTAATATTGGACAGTTCCGATTAAAATCAATTTCAACTAGCGATGTCGGTTTGTGACCATTGTGACGTATGTTATCTTCTCTTGTCTTTCACTCTATTTACTTATGTTTTAGGACAAAGAAAATGAAGAAAACAATTCCGATACAATGTCGGCTTAAATGAAATGAGGCCATGGAAAAAGTACAAACCATCTGATCTGATGAAGCCTAAATGTCACAATTTAAAACAAAAAGAAAAAGTTCAAAAGTAAGTAATTTTTTTTATCATTAAGCTAAGGTAATAAAACAAAGTCTCGTAATAAATGTGGTTCTATGAATTTTCTTCCAAGTAAATATATTTGATTAATAATACACACACAAAAAAAGTGTCATGCCCGGCATACCAAACCACCATCATCATACCCCTTATATATTTTGATGCTTTAAATTTGAATCGGGTTAGTTTTTTTTGAATAATATTAATCATTTTAAAGGAGCTATTTGGATAATTAAAAAATATTTCGAAAATAATTTTAGTTTGACAAACTAATGTTATTAACTACATTTTTTATTAGAAATAAGTGTTCAATTAATATTTTAAATTTCTACTTTTAATAATTGGGGAAAATTTTATTATTTGAGTTTATATAGAACAGAATAGTTTCTTTTATGTATGCCTGTGTAATTTACCATCAAAATGAACGTCAAACTTTTTTATTAGTTTTTTCTATTATTATTTAGGCATTTACATTCGTATAGTTTCAATTATCTACTTTTAGACAGCACAACTCGGACCCTCTAACAACAGAAGAACGTTTGAGTGTTCTCGAAGATCAGCAACAACAGTTAAATCTCTAGCATTCGGTGCCCTTGCTGAAAAATATGATAAGTTGGTGGAGAAACGCTTACATATTGCAGAATATGAAGAAAATAACGCAAATTAAAAATACAATTATTGGAAATAGACATTGAACTAAAACAGCTCAGTTGAAAGCTTCACAAAAAGAAATGGAAAACAAAGAATAGTTAGTTTACTATACAATGCGACCTTTTTACTGCATATACAGAGTATGCCCAATACGATCGCAGCGTCATCTAATTTTGCCACGTTGCAGATAATGTTAAAGAACACGCCAAACCCTCGATAAATTTTTCGTAACTATAAAGAAATCCGAATATTTTTGTATGAAATGCGTGCTCCACCTTTTGGGGATATTAAAAGATTCTCTCTTCGGAGTGTTTTTTATGTAAAAATTAAAATGTCGCTGCGTGGAGTGTAATTTTAGCAACTATTAGGTGTCGCTGGTAATGTTAAAGAACGCTATAACCCCGATATACTTTTCGACGTTGTAACAAAATCCGACTTAGGAAATACTTCGTACGAAAAGCGTGCTTCACGTAAAAACGCCGTGGAAGAGGTTTTTAATACTTGTAAACATATTTTCGCTCTTCGGAGCGTTTTTTATGCCAAATTTTCGCTAACTCTTCAAGGAGCGTTAATTTAGAAAGTGTAGCAAATGCCGCTGCACAGGGACGTAATGTCGCCCCGACCACCTAATTTTAGAAAGTGTACTAAAATTAGACTTCTAAATTTTCAAGATTAAAAACCCTTTTACGAATCCACGTTGTCAAGCACTGCAACTCTTACGAGGTATTGAATATGAGGACAAGTTAGTCCAACGTCTATTCAAAGTATATCGGAAGTTATAGCGAAAATAGCCCTTAGCGACATGGGACCCCCATCATTTCCTAGCAGTCGGATTTGACGGGGAAATGATGTGTTTTGACGGGGTTTGCCCTAAACCGGTTCCTCAGTGATTCGGAGTCAAAAAAGTATCTATACCATGTACTCCTACGTGCATGGGATCCGCCTTGCCTGAACGTAAAAAGTTGTTATTGTAGAATACAATCGAAGTAGAGACGCTTCAAGCAATTTTAAGCTCCGAGGAGCGACCAAAATTAATGTGAATTTAATAATACGTTTATAAGACAGGCAAGCAAAAGCCCACCAAAATTTCAGTTACATTGAACCTTTCTTGAATCTTTTTGTGCATCGTTAGCTTATAAAACCGCATATTGGATGGTAGTTGGTACAGTATGAATCGTCCCGTTCCTCACCATGTGTTGTACACGGGCCAGACTAGTGTTTGTTAACATTTTCTCTTGAAAAAAGTTGTTGTAAAAACATAATTTTTTAAAGATTTAATATATATATTTTGAACTTTATATTGTCTTTTAGTTGTGTTTTCTAACAAAATTCCTTTTCAGGTTTAATTTTAAGAGAGTGTGGTACAGACAGTGTTAGATTTATAGTGTTACGACGTCCAATTGATACCATCAGAGTAGCAGTTAAGCATAAACGACAGTAAGTATGATTTTTTACATTATTCTCCGTTTGAAACAGTCGTGTTGAACCCTAAAAAATTTTGTGAACGTAATATTTATTATTTAGAGTTAAGAAAAGGTTGAGGAAAAAGAAAATTAATTTTTTCTTTTTCCTATTTTTTAAAATTTTTCTAAGTTTTTCAAAGCAGAAAAGACGTCCTTCAGACTAATAAAACATGGATCGTTCACAGTAACATCGCGCTGGCGATGAAATTTTGGGGAGTACCCTAAATGTTGCTGCACGGGGCGCAATAATCGCACCGGCGATAAAATTTTAGGAACTATTATGAAATAATAGGTATTCCTAAATTAACCGTATATTTATTAACCAACCTTGTTGCACTAAAACTCATGCACCTTATTAAATATGAGGAGGAGTTAAAAAGTCTCTAGTCAAAATTTTTCGGGGAATTTGGAGTGAAAGACAAAATTCTTTGAGTGTGAATTTACAATTTTAGTAATCGATTTTGGCGGAAAAACTATGTGTTTTCCGCATATTTGCCCTAAACCGGTTTCTTAGTGATTCGGTGGCAAAAAGATTTTATTACCATGCATGGGTCGCGTTGCCTGAACGTATCAATATATAAAAGCCACATTATTATTCAAAATTGTTGCGATTCAAGCATTTTTAAGCTCTAGAAGAGCGTCCAAAATTACTATTGTGATCATTTTAAAAATACGTAAATAGACAGGCAAGTAAAAACCCGCTTATTCATAAACATTGAATCTAAATTATGTACTAAAAGAGAATACTTCAAAATATTTGTATAAAACCCCTATCTGAGTCTACAATGGAACCTGTACGAAATGAGACAGTGACACCACCAATACTTTCAGCAGCGGTAACGCAAACTGACAATATTCTTAGCTTAGCTTAGCTTTTGGAATTTTCCGAAAGAGATAAAACTTTTAATAACAGACTGTCACCCAAACTAAGTCACATATAAACCGACAAATTTTGAGAAGCAAAGAGTAAAGTTAGCAACACAGGTTATCAGTAATACTGTTGCTATAGCTCTAGAAACATATGTGCGATTAGGAGCGTTACCACTGCCTGTTCTGGGAACAGCCACTTTGCTATCCACATTTAACAATCTTTTTGATATTCAAGGGAGCATCATTTCAAGGCGACAGTTATCAAATGGACTTTCTGAAAAAGACTCTTCAATTCATAAATAAATTAAAAGTTTATAATTTCTCTACAAATAAAAATGTCAGAGTAAAATTTTTAAATTGTTGGAAAATCTCAATAAACGCTTCAATAAAATTATGGAACACTCTTCAAAACAGAGGTTTTCAATTTATTCTCACCAGACGAATTAATCAGGATTGTTTTGAAAATTACTTTGGCAGTATAAGGCAACAGCACGGAAATGCAGTTAATCCGACACCAATACAGTTTGTCCGAGCCTTTAAAAAGTTATTTGTGTCAGATTCTATATATACACAGATGACATGAACTGCCAAGAGGATTTTGATAAAATTCTTACAGAAATTGCAGATTTCTCCGACACTACGTCAACTTGTTTAATAAATACTGACCCAAGTCCCAGTGTCAAAATTGATTCCTCGATTACCATGACCTTTCACTAACCGAACAAAATGGTTTTAAACATGTTTGTGGATACCTAATAAATCGCTGTTTAAAAATACACTCTTGTTCAGTTTGTGATCAGTTCGCTAGACAGAACAATCATTCATTTGATAATTCAAGTTTATTTATTCATTTGAAAGCATTTTATAAAACATCTTTATTCGGAAGTTTAAAAACAGCATATAAACTTTTTTTACTATTTTATATATAAATTAGAAAAAATATTTGTTGATAATATAGAATCTTTTATTACCAGAAAACCAGGAAATTCACTATATAACATGTTTCAAAACGTTAAATTTGTACATCCGTGCCCTCAATTCCCTCTTCATTATCTGCTAAGGCTATATATAAGAATGCGTATATATTATATTTTAAAATATAGCAATTTAAATTTTAAAAGTACGCCAAAAAATAATAGAAAAATTACCATATTAATGAATCTGTAAATATAAATGTATTAGATGCAATATAAAATAATCCAAAACATATTTTTTTACCCAAGTACACGGACTATAATGTAGACGGGCTTTGATCTCGCTTCTACCGCGTCTCTACTCTTTGACCGCGTTCTACTCCAAACAGCGTTGCCAACACTAATGTAGTTTCCCGTCTTGAGAATTTAACCGTCGTTTGAGGGTCTTGCCTAGCGATTACCGCGTCGCCAAAAACACGTATCGTTTGTTAAATATAATGGTTACGAACGAAATTATACGCAATTAATGAAAAATAATTTTTGAAACACTAATATTAAATATTTGAGAAAAAGTAAATACATATGTTCTTTAAGAATATGCACACTTGGCAACGGTATTTGGAGTACGGCACGATTCGAGGTCAATGAAAATAAATTAGCAACATAAAAGGAAATATGCCGGCTGTTTTCTCTTATTATCTCTACTCTTTGGCGTAGTCGTTTGCCGGTGAAATTTCAGATGGAGAAAAGTGGGGATAGTTTGAGATATCCCAAATATTCTTTCACTTTCCAAGAGGATTATGATGCAGTAAAGGAAAATTTGGATGGGCTAGCGGCAGTGGTATCTGATTTTGATCGGCCAAGGAAAAGTGGAGAGGCGGTAAAGATAGAAACGAAGCTTGCTCACGTCATAGGTCGAATTGATAATATGGTGATTGAGAACAACGACCAGTTGATGAAGAAGTCTGATCTACTGGCACTCGCATTGTCATTGATTGATAAGTTTATTGGAAGACTAGATGCACATGACGCGAAACCGCCGTAGAAATTCTAGAAAGAAACCTGGAGAGTAACACGTTTAATGACGGTATTGCAAATGTTTCAAGGTCATCAGCTGTGGAAGAACTTGCTCGACCAAGCACAAGTGGCACTATTCCCCCTAATAATGGAATATGAATGGAATTTAGAGCAGGTAGAAGAACTTCGAATAGCACGTCATGTTTCGAAGGACACCTTACTAGACTCCGGTATTGACTTGTTTTCTTGAAAAGCACTATCTTTTTATCAAGACATTCGACTACATGTTAACAGTTGGGAAGAATTAATGGATGAATTTAAATTGAAATTTAGGAGAGGAAGACATGATGAAGAATTGTTGAAAGAAATAGAAAAGAGGACCCAAGCAAAGGATGAGTCTATTGGCATATACTTAACTGTTATGAATAATTACTTCAACAGATTAAGATACACAATTTCAGAGAATGCGAAGCTTGCTATACTTTTAAGGAATATTCGACCTTCACTTCAGCAAGGTATTGGTTTACGCGAAGTATCATCCATTGTTAAACTTCGTACGATATGCAGGAAGTTGGGCGAGAAAAATGAAAATATAGAAAATTTTCATGAACCTCCGACTCGAGAACCGGTACTTTGGAACCAGATTTGGCTTATGTTGAAGAGGTAACAGAGTAAACACTGTGAATTTGGGGAAACAGCAGACTAGTAGCCAAAGCAAGGAGATGATTTTATTCAGGTGCCACAAGCCAGGTCACAGAGTTATTGATTATGCGATGACCCAGGAAATACATTGTTATAAATGTAAGAAACAGAGCTATACGGTGAGGACATGCCCCGATTGTTCTGCTTCGGGAAACGTGCAGCGATGCTCTTAGGACGCCGAACCTCGGCTAGTCGTATATTTCCCGTATTAGATTTCATCTTAGATCATGTCAAGGATGACGAGAGACCATATTTGAAGGTAGATATATTGGGCACTGAATTATTTCTGGAGCTACATGTACGGTTTTGGGGGCTGAAGGTTGGAATCTGGTAAGAAACTTGGGAATTTCCATTGACTCAAGCAACAAGACTATGATTACGGTGGCGAATGGGGAGAAATATGGAAGTATTGGTAGATGTACCTTGCCTATGCGTGTTAGAGATAAGATAATTGTTTTGGATGTTCTTGTTATCCCGGAGTTACCAAGAATGCTTATATTGTAAGGAGCATCGGCACATCATGTTCCAAAAGATCGGCGTTTGAAAATACGTCGAAAGAAACCATTGAAGTCTCTCAAAGACATGAAGAAACGTAAAAAAGAAATGGCATTGACTGACAATGATTCCGGCGACGGAGTCTTGAAGAGGGTGAAGATGGGCATGCGAGATTCGCTGACTGGAGTCACAAATAAACTAAAGATACCCCAAGGATGAATTTATTCCAGCACGTCGGAATATGAAAGCGATGAATTCGTGCCTTCACAAGTCCCAAATAGCACAGCAATTTACAAATCGAAGTATGCTCATTGTTTTTCTGAATCTACAGATGATGAAGTACCAGCACGAGTCTTTAGCAGTATCACATCAGAACAATATGAAGAAAAGGAATGTAGGTGCAACTTTGTCTGCAAATATCTGTATTGAAGAAAACGAAATATTGGGCTCGGTATCGATCGGAGAGGAATTTTTTCGCGTACATGACAATGGCCTGGCCAAGGACGTATCGTACTATACCTGTTCAGGTTCGACCAATGTGAAAATTGGTTCGTATGATGTCGAAAAAGAAAAGACCGTATGTAACTTGAAATATTTGGATTTGTCATGTAGTCACTTTCAAAGTCTCGTCAATAATGACTATATTGACAGAATAGTAATAGTATATTCTGTAATAAGTTCGGAATATGCCATTCCAAACGAATTACAAACTATACTTTTGGTTTATTTGTGTCTATATGTCTATTTGCTTTACTAATGCAACGGTGAAATATGAAAGATTAACTGTCAATAGAAACGTCACCTGTCAACAGAAACGCGAACAGTATTACAAATTGCACCACTACTGGATGGCGCCACATATGCTTGTTACATTCTAGATGCAGGTAATAAATATTACATATCAGCCACTGGAATATAGGTCATTCCTTATTTAAACTCGACATCATAATGCTCATATTATATAATAGGGGTGGAAAATAGATATTTACATGCTAAGATGCATTAAAAATTCAAGAAATGTGTTGTACTGCCAAACAGATTATAGGCAACATATCTTTGGAAACGACTTCGAGGACCACGGGAGGCGAACATCTCCTCTACACAACTGTTCCACGGAATTGAGAGGAGGCACACTCATTGTCCCTTATCTTTATTATTTTCATTGGCGCGTGTTGCTGGTCGATATTGATGGGGACACATTGGCTGTCGTTGATCCGTATGAAAACGGCAATGATACCCACCAGGCGACAAATTCTTTCCAGAATTTTATAGGAAAATGTAAATACACGTCATCTTTCAGTGCGCTAAGACACGTTAAATTGACGATAACACACGAGAACTTTCAACGTCTCTATTCAAATGGAAGGTGACGTCGTCAACTGTGGTGCTTACATCATGTACTTTATGGAATGCTATGCCCAGAATAAACTCGGAGATTTGAAATTCGACCCACATAAATACCGACAGAAAGCAGCAAAACAGTTACTACTTTCATAAAAAAATGTGTCAAATAAATGTTTTTAGTGCCTAGGGGGGATGGCATCGCAAACAGATGTAAAACATTGTTTCTAATTCAAGAGGTGGGTGCACAAAAAATGTTATTCGAAGGGCGAAATAGATACCAGACGAAAAAGAGTACAGTATGTGATTTCGAACCATTTTGACGGTCATTTTGACCAAGAAAAAATGACCGTCATTTGCTCATCACTGATCTGTGCATCGATATAACAATTCCTTAAAAAGTATACGGCTACGTTTAGCCCCCCAATTTTTCGGTGAATTTCAACGTTGGAAACTTCAGACACTTGAAAATGAATCAACTCCAACTAAGAATATCAACTCGTATATAATTTACATATTTTTACATATTTCTAGGTCTGTTACATAAATAAATAAATAAATATAAATAAATAAACACCACAGAAATTAGACAACCCCCAATTCCAGAAGCCAGGGTTTGTGCTGAAGGGGGTTACACATTGAAAAAACGCGGACATACAGCCATTTCCTCCAACAGTGCCAGTGCCGGAGCCAGGATTCGAACCCGGTGGTGCGATGTCCGTGTGATTAATCGCGATTGCCACCTCGCGCCTTAGTCCCACTCGGCTATCGACCAGACATAAAAGACATATTTTTACCAAAAGTCAAGTTTTTACATATTTTAAAAAAATCGTAAATCCGAAAAATATCTTGCCCCGCATCTGGATAGCGAGCAAGATCTTCGCCATGAAGAGAGAAGGACAAATTCGGCGTATTTAAGAAAGAGTAGGATGGGTTATTGGACTATGGTTTTCTCAATTTCAAATTAACCGTAAAGCGAGATAGGAGCCTATGAACCCATTGTTAACAAGAAAGAATACTTATTTGATTAGACAAGGCTAGCATGCCTATTGGTATATTCCTTCTTTAGTCGCAATTTCGCAGCTCATGCTGTTACACACATACATGTATATGTGAATTCACGTTGTTGTCTTTAAAGTTTTCTTGTATTGCAGTAATTATTATGCTTAGTAAAAGAACTAAAAGATAATCAGCAAATTATTGCTGTCACCTTTTAAATTTTCGTGGCTGCAGTTGAAATATTCAAACGACCATGTAATAAACACATGGGTCAGAGAAATCGCAAGTGAGAGTGATAACATTTTGTGCAAATGTTGTAACAAAAAAGTGTCTGTTAAACGCGGTGTATATGCTATCAAGCAACGGGCGAAAAACACAAGGACTTGTTTCGTGTGAAATTTGGCAATAATCAAAATTAACAAATACAAACGATTCACCAGTGACGAGAGTAAGGGTGTTTAACCCCAGAGATGAAGCAACCAATTTAGAAATTTTGTGTGCATTACGTGTAATTTATATAACCTTTCCTTTGAATCAACCAAGATTTTTTGTCCTTGGCTTTGCCCCAAAATAATGAACTTCTTAATTTTTCCATGTCGGCAAAGAAAGTCTCATATATATGGCATCATATGAACTGGGTGCATATTTAAAAAAATGTTAGATGATATGGCTCAAGGTTCTCGGTGCACAAAATAAAATTTCAAAATATTGCTATTTATAATTCTTCTTTTATTAAGAACATAAAACTAAATTATATAGGTTTGTACACAAAGATGTGAAAACAGTAGCCAGACATAGCAGCTGAAATTTCCGAACAACCCTAGCCGTCGGCGGGAGGGCTTTGCTATTCAAATAATAATAATTTATTGATTTACCATTATATGCTGGTAAATATAGTTTTTATACGACATTTAGTATCTTAAAAGTAATAAATACACAATTTAAAATTACTACTCACTTGGTCGAAATTCAAACTAATCCACGATATGTTTAGGAAACAATACTCATCTGTTGGTTTTCGTAATGGCTAGAGAGGCAATGACTTGTAAAACTCCCAAGGGGTGGAAAATAATTAACAACCTCGAAAATATATAATCTATTTCTTGAAAGCGGTACATATAAACAGCACGAAATGTTCAGAAAACAATAACCATCTGTTGGTTTTTCTAATGACTAAAGCGGCTAGGACCAAGCACCTCTATAAATCCCATGTTAAGACCACTCCAAGCCAATATTTAGGTTGCACTAAACATTGTCCGCTAGATGGGGCCTATTACATTGTGAAATTTTAGTGATTTTCAACATTATCATAAACGAGCCCTCGTTTACTTTTAGTAGATTTCTGTCAGCTAATTGTTTTAGTATTGAATTATATAACTTTCGAGCTTGTTTTAAAAATATTTGTTAATTTATGTGTCACCTATATGGTTACAGGTAAATAATTTTAATCTAAAATTCTGAAATTTGTATTGGAAGTTTTCGGAGTGTTAGAAAATAAGTATTTTGTTTTTAGGGTTTAAGCAACGTTTGGTTCCGATATTTTTATACATTTTTAGCGCCAGAAAGTGTCTTGGTTTTGATTTCCTTTTATATATTTTTGATCAAACTTTCTAGTTTTGGATTAAGTAGATACTTATCTGTGTGTAAAAATATATAGCGTAATAAGACTAACGTTAGGTTAATATGTTCCAGAAAAAATCAAAAAAAAGAATTATTGCAAGAAATTGAGAATGCAATTTTTCTTGAGAGGCCTCGAAGAAATTATAGTGACATAATCCGGTATCATTCAAAGGATAAATTATTTTGTAAAATTGCGAAAATTGTAAGTGTAAAAGAGTTGAAATATCCAAGTTCCGTTTACCAACTCATCCATGGGTATCATGAGTTATTTATGAAAATATTTAATAGGGAAGTGGCAGCAGTAACATCTACAAAACTCGTCAGCAATAAGGATGTGTCAAAAATTATAGACGATTTAAAAATAAATGCCACAGATTTGTAACCCGTCATGGATAAGAATTCTGTGTACAAACGATTATGTGAACAGCTTGGAATTGGAGAAACGGAAACCACATTTATAATATCCTCAGAAAATATTATTCTGGTATGATAGTTGATGAAAACTCGGTAGTCGGAAATGCTTTGAACAACAACAATATGCCGGTTATGTTTGAATGTTCACTTATAAAGAAAAACAGTCCACCGTCGGCGTCGGCCGCGAAAGAAGATTTGGATGAAATGTTTAATATTCGTCATGCCGCCTGTTCCATTCCAATTAATTTTAGTGTTGTAAAAACCAATTTGCAAAAGAAACTTATTAATGATAATTCATTTATTACCTGATAATAAGGAAAAAATTTGCATAACCAATAACGTTGTTTTAAATAGTGCAACACTACACACAAAATCTAATCTCAGACATGTGCATTGGCGAAACTAGGGGGGGGGGTCCAGGTGGGCCGGATTCGTTTCGATTAGATAATCATTTAATTAATTGTTGAAGGTTAAGATTCAGGGTTGGTAAAGGCTGTGTGTCACTTCAAAGAATTCTTAAAATAATTTACAAATGAATGATTTTGTGAATTATTTTTAATAATTTTTCACAGTTGCGTACAGCAAAACTTCTAAAAAATTATAAAAAGAATTCACTTGAAAATTAGAAAGTGGCCAAACTAAAAAAATTAGGGATAAGATACAAAATAACGACTTGAGCATGAGCATTGAGCGCATGTTTATTTAAATAGTTTCTGGTTAAATTCATTGACATTTCATAAATTAAATATGGTGTTTTGTGAATTTTTAAATTAATTCATAAAATAATTCACAAAATAACTCATTTTTAAATTGACACACGGCCTTAACTGGTAATCGGTAAACAATGCACATTTAATTTGCACGGTACACTGTAGTCACCGTACACCTCATACATACAAACAAAGGTTCAATTATTTTGCACTTGAAAGAAAACATAATTACATCACCTACATACAAATTTTTCGTTACTTACTTGTTAAGCTAACATGGCCCATATTAATTTTTATCAATAAAATAAATATGTGAATTTATTTTGGTTTTATGGAATATGATTTTAAAGAATTTTTGTTTTTTCCTTATAAACAGGCTTGCTTAAAAATGAAGAAATTCAAAGACATAAGGTCATTTTTCAAATCTGAGAGAAATCAATCTAATGAAAATGAGGCAACTGAAATTTCTACTCGTGATACTGCAATCAGCGCAACCAAGACTCAACCAGATCGAGATGTTACTGCTACAACAACACCGGCACAATCATCTTCAACAGCGATTGTTTCAATTGAAGACGTCGAAGTTGTCGAATGCATGGGTGGCGAAGCAGAAAGAGTAGCTTAAGGAGCAGTCCAAATGGCACCTATTGTTGTAGAAGGAGAAGAATTTCAACGACGTGGACAACATGAACGACATCTGGGTACTCTTGATAG
This sequence comes from Leptura quadrifasciata, assembly GCA_963675555.1. Taxonomy (NCBI): domain Eukaryota; kingdom Metazoa; phylum Arthropoda; class Insecta; order Coleoptera; family Cerambycidae; genus Leptura; species Leptura quadrifasciata. Next base: position 66,144,811 of record OY776680.1, read on the forward strand.
TGGTCCATCTCAACCGAAGATTGTTTTTCCAAAGAGTACATTTGGAAGTAGATAGAGATCGTTCTCGTCCCATTTCTATGATACACATCAATGGTTCGAGTATAGCGTAAAATTAGATAAAACGTTCTGTTTCGTTTGCAGACGTTTTCGATCTTCTGTGAATGTACGAGAACAGAATGAAAAGTTTGTCATCAATGGATTTAGCAACTGGAAGAAACTAAGTTCTTCTTCTTCTTTTGGCATCATAACCCAGGGTGGGTCTTTGCCTGTCTGGCTATTTTCTTCCATTCTGTTCTCTCTTGAGTTTTTCTTCTCCAGTTTCTAATACTCATAGTTCTCAGACCATCTTCTACATCATCTATCCATTTTATCTTAGGTCTTCCCCTTCTTCGTCTTCCAGCAGGTTTCCACTCACATATTTTTTTAGTTGTTCTCGAGTCTTCCATTCTGTTGACATGTCCCAACCATGTTAATCTTTGACTCTAAGTGAGGCGTTGAAAAAGCACGAGAACTCTTCGATGCATATTCAATGTATGCAAAAGTTTGTATGTTACAAGCATTCCTTGAAGTCGGGAAATGTTCATGATAAGGTAGCCAAACAACATGAAGACATGATAGTACAAAATCGGGACTATATGATGAAATTAATTGACTTAATTTTGTGCTTAACACGCCAAGGAGTTCCTCTAAGCGGTCCTAGAGAGGATGCAGCATCTACAAATCGTGGTAATTTCTTGGGATTGAGTGAACTTTTGGCTAAACATGACAATAATTTTTCGAGCCATTTGCAGCGGCACATCAGTTATTACAGTTCTAAAGTCCAAAACGAAGTAATAAACATCGCATCTCAACTTGTTGAAAAGATTGTCGAAGAAGTGAGAGAATGTGGATTTTTTTCAATAATGGTCGATGAAGCTAGGTGCTACATGCAAGAGCAACTGTCAGTAACAATCAGATATGTAGTTGGCTTGGAAGTTGAGGAACGGTTTCTCGGTTTCTTGGATTGTTCCTCTTCTAGAGACGCTGAAAGTTTGAGGAAACTTATTCAAGAATTCCTAAATAGATGTCGTCTGAATGATGTTATAATAATCGGGCAATCTTTTGACGGAGCCAGCGTAATGTCTGGCAAACACCAAGGACTCCAGGCCAAAATAAGGGAGGATCATCCCAAAGCTGTTTACTTTCATTGCTTGGCACACACAATGAACCTGGTAATTGTCGACAGCTGTGCCAATGTATCCGCTGCTCCTGCATTTTTCAACACCCTTGAAGCACTATACATCCATTTTTCTCAACCTGGTAATCATTCTTATCTCATAAAAGCTCGTAATGCCTTGGGCTTGGGTATTATAACTGGTTTCGAAATGGGAAGTCTGAGCAACACTAGGTGGAGCTGTAGATACCAAAATTGTAAATCTATGTTAACAAATTTCCAAACCATTCGAAATGCCCTAGATGAGGAAATTGAACAAGGACGGGACAAGAATTCTGTGGAAGCACTCACTCGGTATAATGGCTTCAATAACAAAGCCACAATTCGTCGTTTGTTTGTTCGTTTTCCATCGGTGTTATTGGTCGCAAATGTGCTTAGTAAATATTTCCAGAGTAAAGATGCCACACTCGGCTGGGCCAGTGATATAATAAATAGCACAATAACTAGCTTCGAGGAAAAGAGGAACCAATTTGACGACCTATGGAATGAAATAGAAAATTTCGCAGAGAAACAATATATTTCTTTGGAGCCTGTGCCACAAAAATTAAATGACTACCTAACTGAATCAACCCTAGGTAAATCACCTCTAATTGAGATGCCACCAGGAACAACACTCCCGAATACTGGAAAGTAAATATTTACTACCAAGTAATGGACAACATAATTGGCAATATGAAAAAGCGATTCGAAAATTTTCCTCTTGCAAAGTCGATTGATTCATTCTTGAAGTTAGATTTAGATAAAGCGTTCGTAGCAAATTATAAGGTTGCATTCGATATCGATATTCCTACACTTCAGGCTGAAGTCTTAGTGACACGAAATTTACTCAAAAATAAAGGTCTTGAAATCAGTTTAGATAACCCTAAAGGTCAAGTGAAGAACGATTTAACTCCCAACCTGCACAAGTTGCTATGGGCCTTCCAATCAGCTCAGCTGGTTGCGAAAGAAGTTTCTCTGCTATGAGGCGATTAAAAACTTGGCTGAGGAACACAATGGTTCAAGACAGATTTTCGAATCTGTCACTGCTGTATATTGAGAATACGCTAGTTAAACAAAAATTGTCGGCTGAACAAGTACTTAGTATTTTTGCAAAAAAGACAGAAAATTTAAATTACTTTAAATATTTATACGTTTTGTTTTTGGTTTTTGTTCATTAAATCATTGATATAGGATTTAGGTTTCAGTTTCTTTTGAATATTAATGTCATATTTCTTAAATAAAAATTGAAAATCTGAAGCGTATATCGTCGGTATGGATCAGAACTATCTTATGCCCTATTTTTTCCACTTTGGAGATGAGATAGTCCTGACGTCCTTTCTGACGGGCTTTATACGTGTGCAAAATTATAGGCTTATACTATTAAATTTAAATAAAATATAATCTATGGTCGAAAGTATCTTATGTCCTTAATTTTTTTTTATCTTAGAACAGAACTATCCATATACTCTTAAGATAAAATTAATTTTAAAACTCCCCTTTTATTTGGCGCAGTACTATCGTATGTAATATAATTCTGCACTGCTTCTGAATAAAGTTTGCTCTGGAAAATTACATCAGTAGTATATTATGTCTATGCGTTTCACCAATTACTGTAAATATTTTCCACACGTTACAATCTAAGAGAACTGTGATTGAATTACAACAGTTCTGACATGTTTAAAACCAAGTTAAGAACGACATGCATTGGCGGCCATTGTTTTAGTTAGGTGTTGGTTTGCTTTTGAGATTTTGTGTTTAAAAAACAGTATGAATCGAGGTAAAAAACTAGTCCTATTAGCTATGAAACCACCACAAAATGCTGCAGGTAAGTTAGTAGCTTTTTAAATAATATAATTTCTGCATAATTCCCGATTAGCTATTTATTTAAAAATAAAATATCGACCTTTGGCGAAAAGTAGCAATGGGGATAAACAAATTAAGGCTTTAGTGAATGATGATTTTTGGGGTATAGGATAGATGTTTTTAAAGGTTTAATGTAGAAAAATGTTCAAATTTAAAATTTTGTGGAAATATTTTACCAAGAGAACAAATTTCGGGTTGTTTTCAAGTTTTAAACAGAACAGAAAAATGATGGTATTGAATTTTTAGTGAATTTATTTTTATTTAATTGCTTTTAGACACATAGATGCATGTAAAGTCTAATTTCTAAGTTTTCATTACGCAACTATTGCTCAGGAAAATTCGTCGTACGGAAATAATTATTATTGCATCCGACAATGGTTTTTAAAGCCATGTGTTTTTTAAGGCATCAGTCAAGTTGAACCCTCAGTTGTCCTAAACCAGGTAAACAAAAAATTAATTCTGGAAATGAAGGAAATGAAGTAATTTTGGATGATGTTTATAATTTGAAATTAACGACAGACGGAGATATTCAGCCTGAAATATTTCAGGAAGACAAAAACAAATCTATTGCTGAAATAATCAACGAACCAGAATGATGGACGGTGAAAATATAAGTAGTAATCAATCAAAATCTCCTGAACAAGGCGACCTTCAATATGACTTTTATGAAGACAGTGATGATTCTGTTAGAGATCCAGACTATAATTTTGAAGAGGATGTAGATTTTGATATTCTCCCGGTATCAGATTATAAAAAACTGTACAGCGATAATGTAGAATCTTCAGAAAATTTGGAAGTGGAAAACAAGAAGAATGTTTACAGAGGCGACAGGGGTAAGTTGAAAATATTTAAAAGTTACACATTGGATCTAAAAAAATCACTCTTTTACAACTTTTTTTAGAGACTGTAGATGTAGAAACGGTATCCGATTCCGCAGGTAGACAGCAGCAGGACAATGATATAGAAACTATAAGAATTTTGCAAGTGGAAAATAGCAACAATCTCAACAAAGAGAACACTGGTAAGTTAAAAAACTTAAAGATTAAAGATTATTTACTTATTGAAATAAAAATGTTATAACTATTTGGCAATACTCTTGTTTTTATTTTCAGAAACAGCAATAGAAGAAAGGACAAGAAAGCGAATGAAGAACACAAAAAATTGGAAGCGAAACATCATTAAAACAAGAAGAAATCACGGTCAAGGATATGTTTGTTGGAAAGGAAAAGAAGTTCCAGGAAGTTGAAAAATGGTTGCCAAAACTGTGCAAAGAAATGTCATGAAAAAATTAGTCCCGATCAAAGAAATACCATTTTTAAAGCTTACTGGGATCTGGGAGACATTAATAGGCAAAGAGATTTTGTAATAAGATACGTAAAAAGAACAAACAAAAAAAGTGAAAGATTAGGACCAAACTCGAACGCAACCCACCGCGTTCTGCATGAAATTATTGACCAGTCAGAAGTTGAGTCTAACTCTAAACGAAAATATACATTGTCATATTCTTTAATTGATGAACAACATACAAATGTAGGTGTTTGCAAAAAAATTTTTTTAGATACACTAGGGGTATCGGAACAAACGGTTAAAACTGCGTTTCAGAAATACCAAACAGGATGTGTCCAAAAAGATTTACGTGGATCGAAAAGTACTTCTCGTCTGCGAAATATCACCATTCAAAGTGTAGTAGACCATATCAATAAATTTGATAGGGTCGAAAGTCATTATTGCAGAAAAGAATCTAAACGTCAGTACTTACCTTCAAATTTAAATTTAGCTAAAATGTACTTACTATACAAAGAATATTGCGTTCAGCATAATATTGGAGAGATTGCTAAAGAGTCCATGTATAGATACATATTCAATACCAAATTCAATCTACACATTTTTAAACCAAAAAAGGAACTTTTGTGGTTTATGTGAAAAATACAAAAATTCGAATGAAGAACAAAAAGCAACCATGGCAACTGAGATGGAGAATCACAAAAGAAATAAAGAACTAAGTAGAAGCAAGAAAGAAATTGACAAAAAGCGAGAAAAAGAGGAGGACAAATTTTGCGCGGTGGTTTTTGATTTAGAACAGATTTTACAGACACCAAAATGTGAAGTTTCCGAACAGTATTATAGAAGTAAATTGTCTACTTATAATTTAACATTTTACAGTTTGGGGGAGAATCAAGGATTTTGTTACATGTGGTATGAATCTCTAGGTGGAAGAGGATCAACAGAAATTGCCACATGTGTATTATGTTTTATCCAGGAAGCAGCCGAAAAAGGAAAAACTGAGTTTGCATTCTTTTCAGACAATTGCGGTGGACAGAATCGTAATAGAAATATTTTTGCCATGTATTTATATTGTGCCATACGCTTCTCAGTAAAAATTGCTCACAATTTTTTGGAAAAAGGCCATGCACAAAGTGATGGTGATTCCATCCACAGCTGCATAGAAAAAACTTCTCGATATATTGATGTTTTTATTCCAGCGCAGTGGTATACAATAGCAAAATCTGCTTGTAAAAGGAAGCCATACATTGTCAAGGAAGTTGACAATTTTTTAAATATAAACATTTTTAGGGAAAGTTGTTTTAATACGATGCTATATACCACAACAAAACAAAAGGTCAACTGGAACAATGTTAAAATTGTCATGGTGGATCCAGAAAAACCAGACACAGCTTCCTTTAAGTACCATCATTGGGAAAATGAGTATCAAGAAATACAGATATGTTCCCATACAAGAAAAAAATTATGCCCCATAATTTCTTAAGAAATGCAGCCAGCCTACACAGTTACAGTAGCAATAAATACGAAAAAATTCAAGCATCTTGAAATTAGCTGTAGAGAACTAGCAGTTCCATCCCCGTATCATACTTTTTTCCTCTCATTAAAGCATGATAAGGTACAACAAATTGAAGAAGATTAAAGGGAAGAATAGTATTATTTTATTTCTAAGGAAATTTTATATTCTTCGAGACATAAGTTACAATTGTTTATTAGAATGTCATATTTTATTTTTGATGTTATAGGAATGATTTCACTTTCTAAATTAGTGTAGAGTATAGATATTATTTTCTTATTGCATTATTAGTGGTCATTTCCTCAATAAATCTTTTTCTTTAAGAAAGATATAGATGTGTATTGTTCTAATTTTTTGTGCAAAAATATCTTATGTCCAATATTTTTGAAAAAAACATATATTTTTTTTATTTTACCCCCAATCATTTATTATATAATTATATACACTTAATAAAAGCATCCAACAATAGAAAGATTAATCCCATTCTTGCAATATACACAAATAAAGACTTTATCGGCTTATTTCTCAAAACATCAATTTTGGACTTAAGATACTTTTGTTCCATACCGACGATATGTTTTAATATGTTCCTAATATTAAATTTCTTAGTTTTAAGCCTCATAAGGTGTCAATATCATGATAAAATCATTCGAAACCAATAATATTTACCTATTTGTATACTTTTTCATTTTATAATTTGACTGAAAGTGAAAAGTAGTTTTATGAATATTGCATACGGCACGGAAGTGTCGACGAAATAGCTAAAATAGGATTTCTCATCTAGGTATAATAGTATACTTTGTATTTCAACACAAGGGGCCTGACCACCCCCAGGAAAATTCTCTAGTTCCGCCAATGGACATGTGAAGAATCACTTGGAAGTAGAATTAACAAATTACTCCAGAAAATTTCGATATTCCCGAATGCCTTCTAAATTTATCAGTAAATAAGGATCTGGGCCTAGTTCAACTGGAGTATCTCAATCTGGATAAAAAATTAAAACGTACACATAATTATTATTATCAAGTACAGGGTCAATCGATCTTGGTGTGATTTCACTTCTATTTTAATGGAAATATAATTGTCGAACGAACTGAGAGAAATCCACGCTTTTGGATTGGAGTTTTATTTTTATTATTATCTATTCTACCAGCTTTAGTTATGCCTAATGGCAATTTTGATGAGATTGAGCCAAAATGGACTACTTCAAGGACAATAAAATTCCTCGATAATGGTTTAGTGGATGATACTGACTACTATGTAAGACAAGAAAATGATAGAAACTATATTATTTCTTTGCTCTCTAACATAAAGTACCATATGAAAGAACGTCGTCATTAGTTGATACAACTTGGGTAGTAAGTTTTGTTATCGATATCGTCCTCAATTTAATAAATTCCGCAACTGGAAATAGGTACCAAATAATTCCTATAGAAGTTTCAACGATTATCTTACCAAAACAAACGAGATTCACTGAAGATTTTATTAAAAATTTCGCGATTATTTCTAATCAAATTGCATTTCCATTCTTAATAAATGATAATCATTAGTCTTTAATAATTGTAGATTTTCAGAAAAAAACATTTCTTTTTTGGATCTACTGGACGGCACTATGTATAGAGCAAAATTCTATCTTAAAAAAAATCAAAAACTTCTAAACAATACAGGCAAAACTCAATATCCTATCCAGCACGACGCACTGGTACAAGTTAGCTATAGATCCACATAGAGCAAGATGATAGCTATAATTGCGGCTCATATATTATGTTTTTTTTTTTAAAGATTGCCAATGATGGTAATCTTACAGATGACTGAGACATGGAAACATACAGGAAAGATAATCGACGCTTTTTGCTCGAAAAATCGGCACGCATGAAGCAAAAATGTCTATTTTGTGGTACCGATTGTTCATCATCAAATCATTATCAGCAATGTAAATTTTGTCAGCGGTATATTCACGAAAATTGTTTGCTTTTATTCAAAATGAAATATGTCACCTTTGTCGCAATTACTGTATTTAGTTTTTGGTACTTTAAATAGGTAAGATCTTTTGTAATGATCTGGTTGAAGTTTATCAAAATAACACACACTTTTAAATTTACATCTTCCTTATTTAATATTTTTGTGATGTCTGCACTCACAAATTTGGGTCCCTGTGTATCTAAACTTGGCACTTTATCATCTTCTACTTCTTTCCTGACTATCTGAACTTCATTAACTTCACTTTCTACGCACTTTTACATTTCCAATTATGTGTTCTTTTCCTTACAATTTCATCAAACTTATTGTTCTCTAGACAATTACACTTTTTATGGATCCATTTTTTGCACGACATACATAATATACTAGTACTATTTTTCCTTATTACTACCTGACACACACTATACGAGGTCGCGTCGGCCATGTTGAAACGCTATTTTAGTCGGTAGTCAGGAGTTCTGCACCAGGATTCTGATTAATCGATACGTGACGTCCCGCTTCTCCATCTCACGTTCGACAGAACTTTCAGTCGGTATGGAGAAGAAATTGATTCTGTTCATATCTCGAGTAGCTGCTACGAAAACTATGATAACTACGGACTACGACCGGCGGTTTGACTGGATCTGACACGATTATGAAAAGTGATCTACTCTTCGTCTTTGTCAGACTCGAAAATAACATTGACTAAGAGCGTTTTCGATTGATAAGCACGTGCAGTTTGCATAAGAATGACCTCATGCCCGTCACCAGTTTCATATAAAATTGACCTGAAAGTTTGTGCAATCGAATATGCTTATAAATTCCAGTGCGTATTTGCTTAACCTACAAAGTGTCACAGACTCGAGCCATTGCTAAAAATTATTAAAGAACCTTTGCATGTAATGAAAATGGACCTGAAAAGACTGTATCTTAAAATAAATAATATTTCCTATGTATTGGAATTAGATGTTGAAACATACAATCAAGTTACAAGTAATGTTATTTTTTAATTTCAGTAGTATTATAGGTACATGTACATGTATACTTATTTAATTTTAGAACATGAAAATCTTTTAATCAACTATATTGAAGATTTAACCATTCAAAGAATAATTGAACCAACAGAAAACGAGCTACAAATAGAAGTATCAAAAGATAACGTTAATTTGTGAGTATTTAAATTTAAATACGTTAGAGGAAATATCAATAAAATCCTATTTTTAGCACTCAGATACACATTTCCGATCCAAACGACAAAGACGTAGAAAATAATGAAGAAGGTAGGTACTATATAAGCACAATATTTTTCAGAATCTGTATTTAACTATTTTAGAAATACAATGGGGAGAGCCATCAACAAAACTTTTACTAGACAAATATGAGCAGTATTTACCAAATGTGGGGCTTATGAAAAAGTTTAAGAAAGAAAAACAGATGGAAGAAATATCTCGCAATATTTACAGTATTCTAAATTTACAAAAGACTGCGACGCAGTGTGAGAATCGTTTTAAAACTATAATGAAACGAAAAAAGAAGGCGCTTGACAACAATAATACTAGTGGGAGTAATCCTATAAATATCGAGTATGAGGAGGAAATGAACAAAAAAAAAGTGCTATTGATGATAGTGTAGAGCCTGAGATTTTGATGGGGGTAGGAAAATGCATAGTTAACAATAAGAAAAAGGAAGATGGTGAAGAATTACCTGGTTCTTCATCTACAGGAATTGTAAAGAATGAGTTGAAAAAGAAGGGTAAAAAGTCCGTTTCAGAAACATTGTGGAATATCCACGTACATAAAGAGAAGTAAAAAGATAAACGTCATAAAGAGAAATTGAATCTATTACGAGAAATAGGTAAATACGAAAACACCTAATATATATAGTGTAAGAAATATGAATCGTTATCGGCTGTTGTTTATTAAACATAAGGACTACGTCGCAGAGCCGCCGCCAGTCAGGTTTCATGACATCATTCTGATGGTGAAGGCTACCTGGATAACTTGGCCGCTAATAATTTTATTTTACTTGTTTTATAAAATCGCTACTGAATACAGGTGCATGATAAACGTGTAAATTAACAAGTGATAAAACTGAATTATAAATGTTCTAAAAATTAAATAAATAAACAAATCTAATATCAGAAGTGAGGATAGTGCTCAGTTCCTTAACAACAGTGTGTATCCTGATTGTCCTGGTGAGAAAATGGAGCAGTTGTTGTCCGAGCTCGTGAAGGCTTTGAAGGCGAACAAATCAACCCCTGATCAAGTGGATCTCCCAGTCTTGTACGGCTATTAACGGAGGGTAGTGAACCTTTAAATAAGGGAATAACATTTAACAAAGTGGTAGAAAATTCCACAAACATCAATGTAAACCAAAATAATAACAAGAAATTTATCGATAATGAAAGGCCTGATAAAAAGAAAAAAAAACGTCGCCGATGTTGGTCGCGATAAGATTGTGAATACTACTGATAAAACCGTGAGTGCTACTCAGACCAACACTGAATTTAGCAAGGTTGTCTCTGAACGACAACCCGCAATCATACAGAAGCGACATTCAACTAAGCGAGTCTATGGGAGCGCATCTCTACCAACGGCAACCAGTCAGGGCTGTCACAGTCTTTCAGCTGTGACTAGGAAAGCATGGTTATACGTAGGTAGGGCAACTCCTGGTACCTCAGCGACGGAGATAAACGACTACTTAGCGGAAAAATTTCCTAACAAGGAGTTTAATGTGGAACATCTCCCCAAATGGAAAAATGCGATTAGCGAATGCTTTAAGGTTGGTGTCGATCATGAATTATTGCCAGAATTATACAAGTCCGAAACTTGGCCTAAAGGCCTTCTTGTAAAAAAATATACATTTTTTCGAGATAATTAATGAAAATAAAAATATCACAGACAAATTAGAAAATCGGTATATTAAGAATAAAAATCATAATTTTAATTTAATAAATATAAATGTCCAAAGTTTAAGAAACAAATCAATTGAAATGGATATATTCCTGAATGAATACTCACCTACAGTTTTATGCATCCAAGAACATTTTTTAAAAATCGATGAAATTTTGTTGTATTCAATATCAAATTATAAATTAGTTGACAGTTATTGTAGAACTATTTTGTCAAATGGTGGTGTAGCACTTTATGCTAAACAAAATTTTAAGATTGAGAGACTTACAATTGATTTTCCGAGAATTGAGCAAGATATAGAATATGTTTGTTCAAAGTTTGTTTTATTCAATACAAACTGTATTTTATTGTCAGTTTATCGATCACCAGTAGGAAATTTTGAAGTATTTTTAAAATCACTGGAAGAAATACTAAATTATTTATTTTGTATGACAAATTTCATTATTGTCTGTGGCGATTTTAATATCGATTTCAAACCTAATAGTAATCAACTAAACAGATCGCAGGCTTTGCTGGGTATATTTATCACTTATGGTTTAAATGCTCATGTAAGTTCTATCACTAGAAATGCAACAAACACCATAATCGACAATATTTTTAGCAATATACCCACTAACCTTTTAAATTGTGAAGTTATACATTATCCACTATCAGACCACAATCCTCAAGCTCTTAGAGTCAATTTAGCTGTAGAAAATATATATAACAAAAAATATGTAGTTAAAAGGTCATTTAATGAAGGTAACATCAATACATTTATCAATCTTATTCATTCTGAGAACTGGGATGCGGTTTATGCAGAAAAAGACTCGGATGGTAAGTACAATTCTTTTTTGAAGATATTTCTATATTATTTTGACATTGCATTTCCTAAAACAAAAAAATCTGTCAATATTCATAGACATAAATGTTGGATACCTCCTGAAATTAAGCAATGGTCTATCTATATTAGAGACTTATATATATTACATAATAGGACGAATTGTGACAATATTTTAGAGGTATATAAAACTGAGAAAAAAGCGTATAAAAAATATATCAAAGAATATAAAACTCAACTAAACAATAATATAATTTCGAATTCTGGAAACAAATCAAAAGCTACCTGGGATATATTTAATAAAAGTATTAGTAAAAAAAATAGACAAGATCAAAATGAATTTATCAAGGACCATCAAAATAATAAAATAACCGACCCAGACGCCTTAGTGCGCTTATTTAGTGAACATTTTTCTCTTTCTCCAACACAGCCTGTTAGAGAGAGAACAAATATGATAGTTCAAAATCGAGCAAATTTGTTTCTAAACCCTACTAATGCCCAAGAAATTATAGATATTGTTCTTGCCATGCCTAACAAAAAATCAACGGGTCTTGATGAAGTAGTACCAATTTATGTCATAAAAAAAGTAATTGTAGAAATTTCTGAACCACTTTCCGCTATAATAAATAATTGTTTTCTGGAAGGAGTATTTCCTAATCAATTAAAAATTAACAAAACAATATCTATCCATAAAAAGGGCGATAAGGAAAACGTCGCAAACTACCGCGGTATATCAATCCCACCGAATTTCTCTAAGATTATTGAGAAAACAATTTATAACAGAATGATTTCTTTTTTTACTAAGCATAAAATAATTAAAGATTGTCAGTTCGGCTTTATGCCTCATTGTTCAACAGAACAGGCTATCTATCACTCACTAACTAAAATTATTACAGCGCTTGATTCAAATTTGAAGGTGGCCTGCTTGTATTTCGACATGTCAAGAGCGTTCGACACAATTAATTATGCCATTTTGTTGGATAAATTAAATAGTTACGGTGTTCGAGGTACATGTAACAAACTACTCCAGTCATACCTTACAAATAGATTACAAGTTACTGCACTAACAACTTGCAAGGATGGAGTACTTCAAACTGTTTTTTCAGATAAAACTTGTATACTGCAGGGTGTGCCTCAAGGATCTATACTTGGGCCTCTCCTATTTATTTTGTATACAAATGATTTAAAAGATTATACTAATATAGATTTTTTATATCAATATGCAGATGATAACTCCTGTGTTGCAACCGAAGAATCCTTAGTGGCTTGTGCAAGTAAACTTACCACAATATCCTCAAATATGTATAAATATTGTAATTCGAATGGCTTAAACTTAAATGTAAATAAAACTACTCTTGTTATGTTTTCCCCAACTACTGATCTTGATTATTCGTTGTATGTTCAATTAAATGGTTCTTCAATCACACAAACGGAAAATGTAAACTTTCTTGGCATAACGCTAGATAGTAAGTTAAATTGGGAAGCTTATACTAATACTTTAATATCAAGAATTAATTCGTCCTGTTACCTAATACGATTCATGAGATACCAACTATCAGTAGACTCTCTAAGAATGTTTTATTTTTCATACGTACAAAGTATTCTAGAATATGCGATAATATTCTGGGGTTGATCCCTACATTGGCAGAAAGTATTTGTTTGCCAAAAACGCATAATTAGGTGTATGATGAAGGTATCTTGCAGAGATTCATGTAGACCTCTGTTTAAAGAATTGAAAATACTTACCATCCCGTCTCTTTATATTTATAAATTAGTTTTGTTCGTTAAAAAAAATACTGGTGAATTTACAAGAAATATTGATGTGTACAGATTAATGACAACAAGACATGGGAATGATCTCAGAATACCAGCACACCATCATAGTTTTTATGAAAAAAGTCCATGTTATAACGCTATCAAAGCCTACAATGCCTTACCACAAGAATTAAAATCTATTAATAACATTCATACCTTCAAAAATCAACTTAAATTGTATTTACTTGAAAATACATTTTACTCTTACAGTGATTTTTTAAGTGCATAAAACTTTTGTTAGTAACTTCAATAGTGCAACTGATTATAATGTTTTCTACAGTTTTAGTTTTAGGGTTGTTTTAGTTGTGTGTTTTCTTTTTGCTGCTCTCCTTGTTTTTATATATTTTATATATGTTATATATTTTGTATTCTAATGTTTTATATTTTAATGTATTGTAATAACTTTTAATATTTAATTACCCTGACAATGCTAATGTCTTTTTTGTAAGATCTATAGCAATAAAGTTTATTCTATTCTATTCTATTCTATTCTTTCACCCGAAGGCGGATGAAGCAGCAAAATGGCTAGAGCAAGTAGAGAAGATCAAAACTGAATTGTCTTGGTCTGATGTAGAAATATTAGTACGGTTGGGCCGGTTTATGATTCAAAATGCACGTAAATGGTTTGACGAATAGAAACTTGAGGTAAGAGATTGGAGCACTTTTAAAAGAGAATTTACTGATGCTTTTCCGCCGCGTCGCAATTTGGGTCGTTTGTTAAGTGAGTGTAGAAATTAGGTTTTTGCTCACCCTGTATCTAAGATGCTTAGCTACCAGAGTGACTGAGTCGGACGGGACGGCGCTTTTGCAAGATCAGCTCCTTTTTGGCAAGGAGGATATAGGTTGAAAAGGAGGGACATTATGTGTGGAACTGTTTTAAGAGTAGTACATTGTAATATTATTCGAGTTATAAAGTATTGTTTGCTAATTGTTAATATATGTTTGGTATTAAACGTTACGTTTTCTTACATGAGGCAGCTAATTTTGATAGTAGTCAATGTAATACGTATGATGCTTACGTTCATAAAAAGTCATCTTTATTGAAAAATTTGCGAGTGTCTTGGCAAGAACAAGATTTTGTAGAAATAATTGTTCATGGCATTAGAGAGTCACATGTTCGCGAAGCCACAATGTCAAGGGACTGTAAAACGGTTTCAGAATTGCTCACATATTTAACTGCTTATACAAAAAGGGCGCGGGACGATATTGACACTAGCTTTGAAATGAGTTCATTTAAGAAACGAAAATTTTCTGAATCACTAGGTAACAACCGTAAAAATATCAAATGTCATGCATGTGGTAAATTAATATAATTGTTCCAAATAATATTTTAGATTTCGACATGCTAGTAGGCCGTAACTTGTACCATGATCCTGAATTGTTTGCTATTACGGACATAACAGGCACAGTTTTAAAGCGAAAACAAATCCCCGGATACGCCGAATATTGGAAGAGTCGCATCTCAGAGAACAATCAGCTGATTGTGTCGCGCCTCGAGAATACGTAGAACAAATAAAGTGTTTGGTGGATCAGTTTAGCGATTTAATAACAACTGGCTATAACATTCCAGCAATTAATACAGCTGAATTAAGCATTCGACTTATTGATAATCATATTGTCAACAGACCGCCGCCTCGGTTATCATTAGCAGAAAGATCCGCTGTTAGGGAAATTATTCACGAATTACTTAGTAACAAAATTATTAGCGAAAGTGAATCACCACACTGTTAAGGATCGTTTTCCTCTGCCTGTAATTCAAGATCAAATAGATCGTTTGGGAAAAGGAAAATATTTCACGTCATTAGATTTGGCACCTGGGTTTCACCAGATACCTATAAGTGCCGAGTCAATCGAAAAAACATCTTTTGTAACGCCTGACGGTCATTACGATTATTTACGTATTCCTTTTGGTTTAGCCAATGCGCCGGCAGTATTTCAGCGAGCGTTAATGAAAGCGTTAGGTCACCTAAAAGACACTGTAGCCCTAGTGTACATAGATGATATTTTAATACCTTCAGAAACACCCGAAAAGGGTATGCAGTCTCTAAGATTAGTACTTGCAGCTTTACGAAAAGCCGGATTTTCATTAAATGCTTCTAAATGTAAATATTAACAAAGCAGTGTGATATATTTAGGGCGTCAAATTTCTGCAGAGGGTATACGTCCAGACTCAAAGAAAGTTCAGGCTTTGTTGCATTCACCCATACCTAAAATTGTTAAGCAGGTCCGACAGTTTATGGGACTTGCGGGCTATTTTCGCAAGTATATTCCAAATTTTGCTTTGATTACATCTTGCATTACAAAATTAACAAAACAAAATGAATCATTTTCTTGGTCTAAAGAGCAGCAAGAAGCACGCGATTACATAATCAAACATTTGATATAAGAACTCTTATTAGTCGTATTTGACCCTGACTACCACACACTGATGCTAGTTCGCTAGGGTACGGAGGAATTTTGCTGCAAAAGAAAGATGGTAAAACTGGTGTTGTTGGTTATTTTAGTAAGCGAACAACCTCGACAGAGGAAAATACCATTCATATGAGTTAGAGATGTTGTCTATAGTCAATTCCCTGAAGCATTTCCGTGTTTATCTTTTAGGCATTCATTTTACAATTGTATGCTATTGTATGCTATTGTAATGCTGTCAAATCAACTGCAAATAAAAAGTCATTGATACCTCGCGTAGCTCGATGGTGGTCTATTATGCAAGATTTTAACTTTACTCTAGTGTACCATAAAGGAAGTTCATTATCACATGTAGATTATCTAAGTAGAAATCTTCCAGTTAATGTGCGTCGAGTCACTCATAATGATTGGTTGCGCATTGCACAAAGAGGTAACTCTGCAACCCAAAACATGTTAACTTTATTGAAGGAAGGAAAATTGGACTCCAAGCAATACGTAGAAAAGAAGGGGATGCTCTTGCATCAAGAAATTCTGTCAGACGGAACTAAAATATTAAGGTGGTTTGTACCACGGCAAAATCGCTTAGGGTTGGGACCGTATGAAATCGTTGGAATTACGCAAGAAGGGCGATACGAAATTCGACGATTGGAGAAAAATCTAATTACGAAGGCCGCCAAAGAGCAGTTACGTAATTGGCTCTCGAAATGGTCTACCGAGACTGATATGACTTGCTTTCCTTATTGGAAGCAGGCGAAACCAAGTCGGAGTAATTGTAAGTACACACTCATCTATGATTAATTATGATTGTAGTAAAAACAAATAAGTAAAATTCATTCACGTCAGCGTCGCAGAACCTGATGGAACAATAGCTCTTATCACGTCAGAATTAAAAGAATCTGACGGAACAATAGTTTTATCACGTCCGAATTAAAAGAATCTGACGGAACAGCAAACCTGTACATAGTCACCGAATTTAGTAGAGCAGTGTTGACATACAGTTATGTATTAAATCACGTCAGCGACGCAGATCCTGACGGAACAGCAGAAAGTTATATAGATGTGAAATTGTGTGTTTTGTTCACGTTGGGTTGATTTAACTCCAAAACTAAAATTCTAGTTCTAGCAATTTAAATCAGATCTATGGCTCAATACTGATTGCCTTGTGGTAGGTCAAACACATCTATGAATGGAATGAATGCCCTCTGTTTTAGCTTAACAAAAATTAAACAAATATTTAGCTAAACATAATATTTTTAGTCGCAAACTCCTCTATAAATCCTTATTTTACTATAAGGAACCTAACCAGACTGCAACCAACAGCTACTCTCCGGGCTATGTGCCCCGCCGAGCGCTGAATTACAAGTTACAAGCCTGGCGCGTTAAGTGTAATAATTGCATATTACCATCAAAACGCTAATGCTTCGATTGCAACAAACACCAGCCGAAAGACTGATCCTACTTAAAGGAGCTCCCTTGCCTTGCAAGTGAAGCGTGAGTAGTGAAGCGCACGTTATAGCCTCTCCTACTCAATTGTTAACCTCACCTTCGCGATGAGTTCAATTTGAACTTGGTGCACCCTGTTTTCACTAACGAGGCTCTAACGACCGAGTAAGGGCGGAATAACCCTTACCTTTTGCCGTGAGCACATCCACCTTCTCACGAAGAGTGCGGTAAAAATAACCAACCGCACATAAAGGTTGCTTTTGGAATCGTTTGGTTACCCCATCGTCGCAGTCTCCTTCTGTGCCATGGGACCACACCACTCGCCTTCCGCAACCGAGCTGGTCAGTTGCATACCTGCTCCAGCTAAAACTTCAAATGCAACTTCGTTTTCAGTCGATTAAGGCTTTAAAAAATGCTGGAGCGTTCAAGTGGGACAAAATCATCCGGAGGTAAAATACCCTCCCGATCGGATCTCCGGGGGAGGGTGCCCACAGGGACACCTCATCGAATGTCGAAAAAACACCTACAAGTTAAATCCAACAAAACTAATTCTTTCATCTACGGCGCTTGGAATGTTCGTACTTTGAACGACAGCACTCGCACCGATCGGCCTGAAAGGAGAACTGCTCTAATAGATAGAGAACTTCACCGACTCAATGTTGACGTTGCAGCTCTCAGCGAAACTCGATTTTTAGAGGAAGCTTCTCTCACAGAAAAGTACTACACCTTCTATTGGAAAGGTCTTCCCACCAATTCAAGAAGACAACATGGAGTAGGATTTGCCGTTCGGAATCAACTTGTATCCAACTTAACCCAAGTACCACAAGGCATATCCGAGCGTCTAATGCTGCTACGCTATGAGCTATCAGATGGCAACGCGGTAAATCTAATAAGCGCCTACGCTCCCACTCTGGATGCAAGTCACGAAACCAAGGAAAGCTTCTATCAACAGCTGGAAGAAACCCTCTGTAGAATACCTAAAACGGAACGACTCGTTATCCTTGGCGATTTTAACGCTAGAGTAGGGAGAGATGCAGACACCTGGTCAGGCATCATAGGCAAGAACGGTTTGGGCAACATGAACGCTAACGGTCAACTACTCCTAACTAAATGCGCCGAACATGATCTAGTTATAACAAACACCATTTTCCGACAAAAGGATAAATTTAAAGGCACCTGGCGTCACCCCAGATCAGGTCACTGGCATCTACTGGGCTATGTTATCGTACGTAGGAAGCATCTCAAGGACGTCCAAATTACAAAGGCGCGCATTGATAGCGAATGTTGGACCGATCATCGTCCTGTTGTCTCTAAAATGAAAATTGTTATGAGACCCAAACACCGAAGAACTCAAGTAAAACGTAGACTCCGTCTCTGTATTAGTAAATTGCGTGACCAACAAACCGTCGAACAGCTAAAGCAAAAAGTTCAAGAGAATTTGAGTGCACTAGAAGAAACCAATTTTGTAGAGGTCGTTGCTACCTGGACACAAATTAAAGACAGTTTAAAAAGTGCGAGTGAGGAAATTCTTGGCATTGCAGCAAGTAAAAAACAGGAGGACTGGTTCAATGATAATGAAGCTTTTATACAAGAACTTCTTGACCGCAAACATATTGCCTTCCAAAACGCTATCAACCACCCCAACGACTCATCAAAAGCAGAAGCTTTTACCCAATCTAAGTACAAAACGCAACGCGAAATCAGAAGAATAAAGAACGAGTGGTGGGCAAGCAAGGCCAGAGAAATTCAAAGGTACGCCGATTCACATGACTACAGGAATTTCTTTCAAGGAGTAAAAGCAGTGTACGGCCCCAGTCGGAAAAATATGTGCCCTATTAAAGATTTAAATGGAAATCTCCTCAAAGAAGACCAGGAAATAAGAGCCCGATGGAAAGAACACAACATTCTTAACCAGCAAAGTCAAGCCGATCACGATATTATAAATCTTATCCCTCAATATGACACCTTCGAAGACTTAGATAAACCACTAACAACGGAAGAGATCTTAACCGCCATTGGGCAGCTAAAAAATAACAAATCTTCTGGCGCCGACTCACTCCCAGCTGAGATCTTTAAAGCTGTGTCGTCAGAGCTCATACCCTACCTCAAAAAACTGTTTGATGTCGTGTGGGAAAGTGGTCAAGCTCCGCAGGAGTTTCGTCATACACTTTTAATCAACCTCTTCAAAAACAAAGGGAGCGCTGCGGACTGTGGAAATTACAGGGGTATAGCTCTCCTGGCTGTTGGAGGGAAGATACTCACTAAAGCGATGGCAAATAGGCTAACACCTGTTATGGAAAAGCTACTTCCTGAAACACAGAGTGGCTTTAGACCAAACCGAGGCACATCGGATTTAATCTTCACACTTAAACAGCTTCAAGAAAAAGCACTCGAACATCAAGGAGAAATTCACATGGCCTTCATTGATTTAACCAAGGCGTTTGACTCGGTGGACAGGGAAGTGCTCTGGAAAATTATGTTCCGCTTAGGTATCCCTAGAAAATTTGTGGAAGTATGTCGCAGTCTACATACAAACAACAACGCCCAGGTTATGTATAATAATGAGGCAACCGAACCTTTCCAAACCCTCACTGGAGTTAGGCAGGGATGTGTCCTGGCACCCCTACTTTTTAATTTGTTTACCACTGCTCTAACAATTATTGTTGACAACAAACTGACAGTCAGAGGAATAGGTCTCAGATACCGTTTTGATGGCGGTCTCTTTAACATAGGGCGCTTTAGAGCTTTCACGAAGACACGCACACGATTCATTTGTGATCTCCAGTATGCGGATGACTGTGCACTTTTAGCCTCTACGCCGGAAGAGATTCAAGAACTTTTAGATGTGTATGCCCAGAGCTATGATTCCTTGGGACTTAAAATCAACATTGGAAAGACTAAGATTATGTCAACTCCTCATCAAGTGAACCAAATAGACATTACACTTAACGGAAATTCTCTTGAAGTGGTGGATCAGTTCAATTACTTAGGCAACGTTGTTAATGACAAAGCGAACATGGACAGCGAGATTCGCAATAGAATTAACGCTGCATCTAGAACACTCTGGGGACTTAGAGAGAGAGTATTTGACAACCACGACCTTGCTTTGTCAACGAAAATGGCTGTCTACAGAGCAGTTGTCATTCCAACACTGCTATATGGATGTGAAAGCTGGGTCACTTACCGTCGTCATGTGAAAGAATTAGAACGTTTTCAGCAAAGACACCTCAGAAGTATGATGAAAATCCGTTGGTTCCATCGCGTATCAAACGTGGAAGTACTCAGGAGAGCAAACAGCCTTCCAATTGAGGTGCTTATTTCAAGAGCACGCCTAAGATGGGCAGGTCACGTTCATCGTATGCATGATAACCGCCTTCCTAAATGTACACTTTATGGTGAATTGCTAAGCAGTAGAAGAAGGCGTGGCGGTCAGCGAAAGAGGTTCAAAGACGCTCTTCATAAAAATCTAAAATCCTGCGGTGTTGCAGACGAGCAATGGGAACAACTTGCAGCGGACAGAACCGAATGGCGAGAGGTTGTGGCCAGCTATCAAGAAAATGTTGCTGCAAGAAGGCCGAATCCAAGACCTAACCAGGTCTATGTTTGTCCTGACTGCGGTCGACATGTGCTCTCCCGAATTGGCCTCTATAGCCATAGTCGTGTGCACCGTAGATGAATGGGAATTATAATAGACTACACCTTTTACTTGTTTTTTATTGCACAATTTATCGACTGTAACATTTTTATACTCGGACTCGAGTAACGGCTAATAATAATAATAATAATAGTATTGGAAAGGTAGTAAGTGCCAGAGATGTGTTTAAGGCTTCAGCTAGTGCGCAAAAGATGGCACTCGCGTATGTGCCGGCGTAAAGGTGAATTTATAAACTAACCGCAGCGGTTACAGTTGCAGTTGCCGCACCTGTAGAATACGAAACGAACGTTTCCATTTATAAAGTCCGCTGCCGCTGCGGTTGCAGTTCATATTCCGCAGGTAGATAACCAACTTTTATCTTGAACGACAACCGCTGCGGAATTACCAGCGGATAGCCAATGAAATTGCAGTTTTCAACCCCTCCATGCTTTCCGATTTCGGTAGCGGGAATACTGGAAAGTAACCATCATTTTCACTTTCAGCAAACATAGTGAGTAGTGTTCCACGTTTATTTTGTGAAATTTTCTAATTTATGGTACGTGTTAAATAACTGAAGAAGAAAAATGAGCCTTGGTATGTATATGATAAGTTTTTAATAAACGAACATGTTATAAAATAGTTGCTTATACTAGTTTACTTGTAACTTTTAGGTTAAGTTTTTAACTCATAATATATATTTTAATTATTTTCAGAGGTAGATTTAGGTTTGCTCATCGAATTAATCCAGCAATACCCCCATCTGTACGATTTAAGGGATAAGGATTACAAGAACAATAACATTAAAGAAAATAGTTGGCAAGAAATTGCGAATGTGTTGCTCATTTCAGGTAAATTTATTTTGTAAAAAAATAAAAAATATCAGGTAATTCCGGAGGATACCGACTTTTGGATTTTTCATGGTTCTTTTGTTTGGTCCATGTAGTAGTCCTAATTTGTGTATATCGAAATGTTGTGCAAATTACAAAAAAAATTTCCCTTCCTTCTGTGTGGTGGTTTGTTTTCCTTGCGAGAAGGGCAAGGGAAATTTTTTTGTAATTTGCACAACATTTCGATATACACAAATTAATTCTAATAGTGACCACTACATGGACCAAACAAAAGAACGTGAAAAAACCAAGTCAGTATCCTCCGGAATTACCTGTTTGATAATCTTTTTTATATATTTTGTTTTCTTATGATTTTCAGTGGACGATTGTAAACGTCTTTGGAAGAATTTGAGGGACAGGTTTACAAAGGAGAGGAGAAAAAATCCGTCAGGTAGCCAGGCTCCAGATAGTACATGGATGTATTTTGAAAAGATGTTGTTCTACAACAAATTCACAGCATCGAGAAAGTGAGTATTAAATTATACTTATATAGTGGATGTGAATTGCCATGTTAAACATGTCACAATAACAAAATGATAAATAAAATCTGTTGTAGAAAGGTTTCCGCTACGATGAAGAAGCCTGTTGTAGAATAGAGGTATCTGTCGTCGTGCTCCAATAGGGCCAATTGGTCATGGGCAACAGCACAAACCATAATGTCACCAGAATTGACTGAGGTGAGTGATGCCGAAGGAAGCGAAATAACAGACATAATGTCATCAAATATATCAGATTCATATAATGCACCAGCCACTCCATCTCAAGCTACTGTAGACAATGCTCCAGTTACCCTACAAGATACAACGCCCGCATCCAACGGTAAGTCTTTTATATTTGAATGTTCTGTCTGTTGTTGTGAGATTGTTTCTTTATTGTGCTTTTGTAATATATGTGAGATATATTAATTTTCACGTTCATGCGTAATAAACATTATATATTGTACAATATTTCAGCATCTAATAGAAAACGACGAGGAAGTGAGGATGCACCAGTCACCCTACAAGATACACCGGCTGCATCCAACAGTAAGTCTTTTATATTTGAATGTTCTGTCTGTTTACAGATTGTTTCGTTATTGTATTTTTATAATTTATGTGAAATATATATTAATTTCAGCACCTAATAGAAAACGACAAAGAAGTGGGGATCATTTGAGAGAAATGACGGAGATGGCACGGCAAATTGTTTCGAAAATGACAACAAGTGAGAAGACAACAAATCAAAATTTTGCAGCCTATGTTAGTTGTCGCCTTGATGAAATGGACCCACATGTGGCTAAGGAAAAAAGAAGGGAAATATTCCTTCTGGAGGATTGACACCATTTCTTTTATATATATATTTTACAAAAGGAACTTAAATAATTCTTAAGGGTCTATGTGCCGGCAGAACGTACCGTCTCGTGTCATTTTAAACTGAAAATGGAGCGGAAAAGAAGGCCAAAGGGTTCAGAAAGTATAAAAAATGAACGAAAACATGTGGCTTAGAGTACACCACGTATCGAGGAGAGTTAAAACCTGCAAAACGAGCTATTGAATCTGTAAGTTTTGTAAGTAATATTGAGGTTAGGTTACCATTTTTATTTTATATTTTAGGTAGATTGTTGATGTAAATTACAATGCAAGAACATTGGTATGCAACAAATACACTGGTTGTTTCATGATTTTCATAAAATATGTGATCCTATAAAACAGAAGACCTATTTACTGGGATTAATACAGATCGGTAAAATCAATCGAAGACGTCATGGAAACTATGACGCTCCTGAACATAACCGCCGTCAGGTTACTGTTTTTTATGCTGTACCAAATGGTCAAGGAGAACATATACCAGTATGTCGAAATACATTTAGTAAAATTTTTGTGCTATCCCATAAGTCGGTGCAGGTTTTGATTAAGTAAGTATGAAGTAAGGCAGTAGTATATATGAAGACACCAGGGGCCGAGCAAATAAGCCAAGAAAATATACCCCAGCTATTAAGCAGACAGTTATTGGCCATATTAACACCTTTCCTAGAGAGGAGAACCATTACAGCCGACAGAAATCTCAAAAAGAATTTCTTAGCCCTGATTTAAACATAAACCGCCTGTTTATTGCATCTACCAAAAAATATCCTGACAGTCCAGTAAACTACAGATTTTATTCGGACACATTTCATAAATATTTTTCACATCTCCGATTTGGAAGGCCAAAATCTGATACTTGTTCGACCTGTGATTTACTTAATGCCAAAATAAAAGCAGGCACTGCAGTAGAACAGAGGTCTTTTAAACTTAAACTTGAAATACATCACAGAAAAGCTGAACGAGCCAGACAAGAGCTAAAGAATGATACTATCGAATCACAAAAACCAACTGCTGACAGTTTGGTAATTTCGATAGATTTGGAGCAAGTTATTTTCATACCAACCCTCACTCATAGTGACATGTTTTATAGTCGGCAACTTTCATGCCTCAACTTGGGTATACATTTGGCTAATATCAATGGTGCCTTTATGTACCTTTGGAATGAATCGGTAACTGGAAGAGGTGGTTGTGAAATCGGTTCTGCAGTCTTAAAATTTGTTCTTTCAGAAAACAAATTTGCACCAAAACCTAAACTTGTCATATATAATGATAACTGTAGTGGGCAGAATAAAAATCGGATGCACCTCATGGTTCTCATATATTTAGTAGCCACAGGCAAATTTACACAAATTGACTATAAATTCTTAGTTACTGGACATACGTACCTCCCCTGTAATAGGGACTTCGCTCAAGTAGAGAAACATAAACGAGTTTGTAAATTATTTGTACCGTCGGATATAGATATGATGATGAAAGAAGCTTGTCACAAAAATCCATTCAATGTTCTACATTTGGTTGAGAGTGATTTCAAGTATCTGCAGAAATTTGCAGATACATTTATAACTACTTCGAAACTACAGATTTCTAAGCTTCATGGATCCGAATTACATCAGAAAATCCAGAACGTGTAAAAGTAAAGAAAACTTTTAGCGAACTTGAAGATATACAATATGCAATGTACTAAAAGGGGGAAAATGTGTTGAGGATATTTGTTCATACCAGATATCTCTACTGGAATGTAAAAACCGCATAACTGCAGCAAAATTAAAAGATTTAAGAGCTATGCAAGATTATATCCCACTGAAACATTATAGTTTTTATGAGGACTTGATTGACAGAACCTCTCAACTAATACAAGCGGCCTAGTTGAACCAGATTTGTTTGGACTACAGAATTATTTGATTCAGTTTTTAGTTATATACTTAAGTTTGTGCTGCATTTTGAAATGAAATATTTTTATTTTACAATAAACCCGATGCATTTTTCACATTTTGTGTTTTTATTTTAAAATGTCATAAACAGCTAGACCCTTTTCAGCAATATGCAATAAGGCACTTTGATCTTTTTACGATTTTCTCTTTTCGAACATTTGTTTTGCACTGAAGATTAATAGTTTTCTTATTTTTTTCACGGAGATCTTATTTAAACAAGGTTGTTTCACATTAGGAAAAATATTACTAAATTACAAGGACAGTTTTATTTGATTATCTCGGTTCCATGTTTTTGGCACTTAAACCCTTTAGAACTTCCACTCTTCAATTCTAGTTCTATTTCTCTGTATGAGTCAGATACGAACATATACTAATGATAAAAATTTCCTTAATTTTACGTATGATTGCTTTCACTTAAAAAATGCAAATTAGGACTTACAGGCTAAATAGAAGGATTGCCATCTCTTCCTGGTGTTCTCGATGAACTTGTAACATCTGAGGTGGATTGGGGTTGTCTCCAATAGACTGGGAGTAGCAGAGTCGATTTTTGTTCTTAAGCACAGAAAAATATTTAATAAAGACCACAATATAATAAGATTTAGCCGAAAATCAAACGAAATGCAGGTCTTCAATTAATTTAAAAATGTTTTTATACCCAATAAACCCTGTTGTTTTTATATAAAAGACAAAGACCTAAAAGAAATAATTATTCGCATATTAGAAAAACATCTGAACAATTCTGCAAAAATATCAATATCTAATACCTATTTACAAGATCCCTAAGACGACGAAATTAAATTTCGAATTAACTTATATCATTTATGAACTCATAATGGCATAAATGAAACTTACAGCCATCTTAAACTGGAATATTATAATCCAAAACTAAAAACTTTTATTATCGAAACTATCAATAATTATTGTGAACAATGTATAAATGCTTAATACGATAGAAACCCCTATCAATTAGAACTTGAGGGGCCTCTACTAGCCACAAAACCGTTCGAAACCCTACAATACCCACATATCAAATCAGTAATTTCCTAACTTTTACAGATTTATTTTCCAGATATGCTCAAGCGTATCACATCAAAGAAACGGATCATATGATTATCCTAAATAAATTTTGACACTACTTTTCTCTCCATTCTTTTTGTAACGCCTTATAATCCCAATTCGATTCACCAATTGAATGCGCTTCACTTTAATAGAAAAACTTAGAATCATAAATATTAAAAACCCCAGTGAGACACCCGCAAATCAAATGTTAGCCGCCGTATTAATATATGTATAATCAATCAATATATACCGCTACAGGCTTTACTCCGTTTTCTATTTTATACGCGCCTTATCTTATTGAAACGTCATTTAATCGAGACATGACCATATACGAAAATTATAATCAAAAAAGAAAGAACGAGATCTTATCATTTTACAATGACCTTTATAACGAACAAAAACAGCGAGCTGATAAACGACTCGAAGAACACAAAAATAAAGAACAACCTATTACGAAAGTACCTGACATTATCACTGTTAAAAATCCCAAAAGAGGAAGAAAACATGAATCCCGTTATAGGATAGAAAAATATTTAAAGTTACTACCACAAAAGAAAAACAAGATAGCGTTAAAAATTAAAAAGAAATATGTATACATTCACGCTGGACAAATTAAAAGAGTATTAGAAGACAAAGTAATTGACAGAATCATTCTACCAATCCCGAAAGTATACCAAGCACTTCAAGTCAAGCCATTTCAGACAAACGGATACTACCTAGAGCCCCTAGGTCAGGGAAAACTCCTTAGCTATTATCACAGATTCTATTTTCAATTTAATTTAACATTATTGCAAAATAACATTAACGAAATTACTCATAATAATCTTTTAATAGAATCTCAGTATATAAATGATATGTTAACCTCGGCACTTATTGACGAAATTGATTTTAAATCTAATAGATTATAAGAAAATTACGATAAATCACTACATACTAAAGAGAAAGTAGGTTTATTCAATTTTTCTGGAAAAGGCATTAAATTCATAACGGGAAATTTAAACGAAGCTGATTTAATTAATATAAATAATAACCTAAAAATATTAGAAAACAAGTAACAGCAAATCTCTCAAAAATGTCACAATTTGATATAAATTTGAGCAAGGCTATCTCTGCCTTTTAAAATAATTCGTTATGATTAAACTATAAGTTAGTAGATGCCGTACAACTACTCGATTATTATACCACCTACCCACTATTACCTGAAGGATTCAACAAAAGAGAGATGGTCAGAAGAATATCAAGAGATAGAAACATTCTACTTATGTTCGCCTACCTTAAAACAAATGCTCCCTACAAAATGTTACGAGCAACACTACAGCTCTTGTTACAGACTTTGATGCCATAACTATAATGGAACATGGAATATTAACCCTATTCAAGGTACCCACAAAAGTTATTGAACAGTGTATTCACGATGATGTTACCACAACTACAATTAAAGGACTTAACGTATTAGACTCAATTGCAATGTTATTGTTAATTCGCAAATAATAGCTAATACTTGCATAAACATTTCATTACCACATGAAACCATACAGGATTTAAATAAACCAACAAAGATCCTATATTTAAAAACAAGTCACTTAAAAGACTTTACTCAAATTAATAATGATCTAAAGGACGTAAAGGAACCAATATTGTTGGACCACATGGCTATCAAATACTCCCACATATGAATTATTTCTGTTATTTTTACGACTGTAACCATATTATGTATTGTTGTATTGTTATAATTATTTATAGGAAGCAAATTATAAAAGTAGTATTTAAGCCAAAACTTGTTGTAAAAGTAGATAAGAAAGTATTTTCAGACTTACTTGGAGTCGAGTACAATCCAAAAGCTCATCCGTCAGCGTAATATGATATACCACAGATAACCACGATGAACAGCATCCATGTAATGTATTTATTATTATCTACAACTAACTAAAGAGTTAGTTGTAGATTACTCTCGTTGTAAAGTGGTTGTTTTTTAATTTTTTAACAGCGGTTTTTTCCTCCGAAAAAACATAACTAGGGTAAGATTAAT
This sequence comes from Leptura quadrifasciata, assembly GCA_963675555.1. NCBI lineage: Eukaryota > Metazoa > Arthropoda > Insecta > Coleoptera > Cerambycidae > Leptura > Leptura quadrifasciata. Next base: position 66,172,904 of record OY776680.1, read on the forward strand.
CCAAGCTCATTAGAAGTAGGAGTTATTATGGATAAAACTACAAAAAACAGCGGTCTAGTTATCAGCTGCGAGAATAATGAAGCATGTGAAAAAGTGAAAAACAAAATAAAAGAGGAAATGAGACAAGAATTCAATGTGAAAATTGCAAAAAAGGATAGTTAATAAAAGAAGCAGGTATTAACATACAATAAGATACAGAAAATTTAGTAAACAAAATAGTTAAACAAAACAAACACTAGAAGAGGATGACAGCTAGTGATAAACGTAAAGTAAGCCATATAATTACAGATTTAATGCCATACTTGCTGTAGAGAGAAAAACTTTTAAGAAAATATTGGAAACGAGCAATATTAAAATCAGCTGCTCAATATGTCAGCAAGTGGGTTCATAAATATCACATGCTGCTATAAATGTAATCAATAGGTCATATAGCAAAGTATTGTAGTCATAATTTAACGCGTTCAAAATGTGCACAGGAACTTGAAAGTAAGGAATGTAAAGAAAGCATAAATAAATGTATAAATTATTGTATTACAGCATAAGAAAAGTCTAGATACAGATATCAACCATCCAGTTTTTAGTCAAGAATATCCATGCTACCAAAGAATAAAGTCAAACAAATTCGAAAAACTACCAGTGTTTACAGTACCTACGAAAATAAATAAAGGAGTAGTACAGATGGCACAAGTTAATATAAGATTCTTAATTTCTAAATTTCACATGTTTAAAAACTTTGTAGACCATGAAAATTTTTGACATAATTGGAGTGACAGAAACATGGCTACAGCCAGAATTTTGTAGAAATAGAGAATTATTTTTCCTTGCGCAATGAGAGGGACAGTCGTGGAGGAGGGTTTAGAAGATACTGTTATGTGCACGCCTTCGCCACTGCCTCATGAAATGACCGAGAAAGGGCCGGATGCGCCGTGAACAACGGCCTGGATGATTCTAGAGTAATCTAGTATATTTAATGCGGGTATATACAGAGTGGACTCAAGCGCACTGGGACAGTTTTATATTAGACAAGCAAATGATAAGATGAAATAATAAACAGTATCAAGTTGTGATTTAAAGTAGTGAATTTATGTTAGACTAAAGTATAATTAGTTGTGTTATTTTTACGGATTAATTATTGAAATTTTAAGTGATTAATAAATCAGTGGTTTGTGAATATTGTTGTTGCAATTTATTGAACCAACATATAGGGTATTTACTGGAGATTGTAATAATACATTCATAGAAATTTGAAGCTACAAAATTCAGAGAATTTTTTACTTTACACATGACCAGTGGCTTTAAAAAACTTTGTCTAAACACAAATATGGGCATTTGTAAAGCAAACGACATTTAAAATATATAAATATAAAATTTACTTTGATTATTCTGATGAGCCATTACAACATACATTTTGTTAATATCACGAAAATAATTTATGGACCATGGTTTCTATCACATAATATTCATGATTTATTGCATTTAGTGATTGACGCTAGAGAGTTTGGCTATTTAGATAATTTTAGTAATTTTTCAAGTGAAAGTTATTTGCATTAGTTCAAAGCCCTTGTAGGGAAACCAGGCAATATTCTTTTACAATGCTTCATCCTCAAAATTTCAGCTGTTACGAGAACATTCTAATGGCATGTTAATAAACAATTATAACAACCCTCAGATTAAAACTGTACAATTTCCAGATTTTAAACTTTCTTAACACATTGTTGCTGATTCGTGTTGTATTCTGAAAAATCGTTGTTGAAATAAAAAAAATGGGGCGAGCGTAGGTGCGTCTTTACTATGTACATACTTCGGTATGCGATGTAAAGCAACGACAGGCGCAGTTAGTACTTGGATGGGTGACCATTCCAACGGAAACCGCGTCCTCGCCTCACACATCTTCCAGCGGCTTGTATATCAGTGTATGCGCGGAAGCTATACAACCTTAGGCGAGGGTTGTATAGGAGATATACCATCCTTCGGAGGGGATGTAAAGCCGTCGATCCCTTGTCTATTAAATGTTAGGCAAGTAAAAGATCCCTACTCTTCTTAAGGGAAGAGGTTCGGCAAAACTCCTGGTTGGGGGTAGCTCGTCCACGGGCGTCGGTGTTAGGCCTCAGTAGCGTAAATAGGCCGACATTAAATAAATGAAAAAAAATAAAAAAAATTTACTTTTTGTCCGTCTATTAACAAATTTGTTTTGATCAGTAACAGTTATGGCTACGTAATTAACTTTTATACTTTTCTATTAAAAACCCTGAGGACGTACCATAATGGCCTATTAATGAAGTTGAAGCAAAGTTATTTCGGTTACCACATTTGGACGGCTTTGTAGTTTATAATAATAATAATAATCGTCATTTATTTTTGTAAATATACACATATATGAGATGATATTATTACAAAAATGAGGCGAAGTTTAGCACACATGGTGCTATTCTTACACTTAACCTCTACACAAAAAAAATAGATTTAATAATTCTTAGTATAAAAATATAAAAGACTCCAAAGAGAATAAATAATAATAATTGGAAACAATAAAAAGTAATTTATACTATTTGAAATTATGAAGCATGATAGTGTATTCATTGAAAGATAAGATAAAATATAATTTAGATTTTTGTTTAAACCGTGGGATAGGCAATTCTTTTAGATGATGAGGTAGAGAGTTATAAATACTAACTGCGTTGTAAAGAAAACTTTTGCGAAAAAGTGTAGTGCGATGTCTCGGAATGTGATGAGAGTGAATATTTCTTAAATTAATTTGGTGAAAGTTACTATGCTCTATTAGCATCTCCTTGAGGTAAGCAGGAGTGGAGGTCAATATCACCTTATGAACTGTACATGCCAGATGATGCTTCCATCTGTTAACCATGTTTAACCAGGATAGTTCTTTAAGCTTGGTAGAAATGTGATCATATTTACGCAGGTTATGAATGAGCCTACAGCACGAGTTTTGAACTCGTTGTATGCGAGCTTTGTCGATAGCATTAAGGTGAGGTCTATAAATATAATCCCCATAATTGAAATTAGAAAGCACCATAGTTTCGGTCAACGTTTTTTTAAGACCAAAAGTTAGAAATTCTGTATTAGCATACAATAGCTTTAAGGCTACATATGATTTTTGCACAATCTTACTAACTTGTTGTGTAAATTTTAACTTACTGTCCATTATTAGACCTAGATTGTTTTTATGGTCCACTACAGGAATGTTTTCATTATTTATTTTGATGTTTAATGAAGATTTCACAATATCAACCTTTTTTTTGTGAGCCAAAAAATAATACACAAGATTTGTTATTGTTTAAAGACAAGTTGCAGCTTTTCGATTTTTTGAATAAATTTTCTAAATCTGTATTTGCATGATTTTCAAAAGCTGGGAGATTGTCGATGTCGACTCTATAAACCAGGTGTTTATCATCAACATATGCGTGAGAGTAACAATTAGAAAAGGTTGACATTAAATCCGCTGTGTAGATGATAAACAATAAGGGACCTAGAACAGAATCTTGCGGTACTCCTGCTAGTAGTGTTATAACGTTGGAGAGATTATGCTCAACATTTACTTTCTGTTGCCGTTCTGTCAAGTAGGATTTTATTAAATTCAAAAACGGACCTTCAATACCATAGTATTTTAGTTTTGATAGAATTACTTTGTGGTTTATGGTGTCGAAGGCCTTTGAGTAATCAAGTAGGATAAGTGCTGCCATATCACCATCATCGACAACAGAAACTATATTGTGTAAAATATCAGCCAATGCAGTTGATGTGCTGTGAGCTTTCCGGAAACCTGACTGATGTTTGGGCAATATATAATTTTGTGTAAAATACGTAAATAATTGTTTATACAATGCTTTTTCCATAATTTTTGATAGGACGGATAAAATACTTATAGGTCTCAAGTCACCAAATGTAACTGGATTTGCTATTTTAGGTATCGGATTGACAATTGCAAGTTATCTGGTTCTTCATTGTGAAAAACATTAAACTAGATTTTCTTTTGTTTTTTTATGGGCCATTTTCTATAATTAAATTATTATTTAAATCTAAATAAATTACCCATATTATATATCAGTTTATTACTAACATTATCTAAATGATTAAAAAAAGAAAAAAATCGAGATAAAACAGATTTGTATTAATGAGCCAACTCCTCAAGATCTAGCTCAATACTTGTGTGATTTATTTAGGGCGGAAAAGCTCTCGTATAGCACTATATGTGAGCATAGCTACTTTTGCAAATCCTCATGAAGGAACCAAAATTAAGCTCTCATCCGTCAGTCTGTCAAATTCTTAAAGCCATAAGTATTAGGCAACCTGAAAGAAAAAGATAAATTTGGAGCATTGATGATCTAATTTCCTGGGTTAAAAAGAACCCACCAAATATGCACAGTATCTTCGAAGTATCGAGGCATGTGGTTCTCCTTTTATTACTCGCATCAGGAAGAACAATTTACGATTTAACCCTGTTGTTCACAGATGGTGATCATTACCAAGATACAGGAGATTATATTATCTTTTGGCCCAAATTTGGTTCTAAAACAGACAGTAATTCCTATAGACAGTCGGGTTGGAAATTAATGGAAAATGCAGAGACGATATCTTTTCAGCCCAGTTTTTTGAGTGCGTAAGCTAATGGTACTCTCTAATGCTAGAAAAGGGTGTAAATCAATCGATCCTTATTTATCACAACGAGAGGTAAGGTAGCACCAGAATCTCGTACCGTAATTGGAGGTTGGGTCAAAACGCAGCAGGTATTAGTGCCTACCCGGGTAGCTTCCGTGCAGCGGTAGGCTCCTCAAGGTTTAGTTTAAACACTCCATTAGATTTAGTCTTAAAACAGGGTAACTGGAAAGGAAGTACAAAATTCTTCAAACATTATTGTATACAAATAGTCAACAATTCAGATGAAACGAAGGATAGCCGAGGTACTAAGATCAACATTTTGAATAGTTTTCATACTTTGTAACTAAAATATTGCTTTACCTTGTTATAATGTTTATTCAAATGAAGTATACACGTGTCTGCATTATATTTTACATTCTTATGTTCTAAGTTATCTATATTTACACTTAATAAGGGATATTGCTTTCCGCTATGTTACAGTTGTACTTAAAGTTTTATATCAAATACAGTTTTAGTTTCGTTTTTAAAACATGTTATTTTTCGTATCACAGTACGCAGTAAGTAGCTTCTTATATCCCACCTACTTCAGAATACAAACACTTCTCATATGGGTCAAGCGAAGACACAGACACAAAATATACGAGTTTTTCCACTAGTGGCATAAAAACTATTATTTTGGGTCTTGTTGAAGCTTGACTCATCAATTGAAGTTCTTGCCGGCTTCAACATTTAGGTACTGATAAAAGCAGCACGCTGACCGGCGTTGGTGGGAGGTGAATGGATCAAAGAGGGGGCAAGAGGAGGCTCGACCGCTCAGATTGGACAGTATTGCACACACAGGTCGCCGGAAATATAACAGGTAATCTTATATCGGTTAAGCTTCCCGCAGCCGAGAGGATTCTACACATGCAACTACAAGAACGAGGTGAGTCAGTAGCATTATTTATATCTAAGAAATTAGGCCTATTTAATAGGACTGATTTAATGCGAACACCCCTCGAAAAAGCTCGAATTATTTATGGTCAACTGCTGCCCGAAATAAGAGGGCAGATAAGGTACAAAGATTTCGAGGACGTCGACCAACTCATGGAAATTGCCATTGAGGTGGAAGAATCGCACAATTATCCGCAAGAGCGACGCCAAAATTACAACAGGTCCAACCCTACTACATCACAAGTGCAGCAACAAACTTTTGTCGAGCACAGAACGCCCACGATAAACAATTCAACGGCAGCATTCAGACCGAGAGCAGTAAATATGACACAACAAGCGACGGCATTCAATACGGCCGGTGTAGAAGTTCAGCCGCGTCAAGCGACGATGCCTGCGAATACATCGCCTGCCGTCCAAACACCGGGAAGAAACAAATGTAAGCGGCCTACCGCCGCGACCATGTAATTTCTGCAATGGTCCACATTGGGAGCGGAATTTCCCGCAAAATAAATATACTAGGAACACCAATTTTGAGAACAAGCGAGGTACGGACCCCCGCATTAGCCTAATAATCGAGGAAACTATGGACACACACCAGCAAGGGGATGAAACCACCCTAAGTACACAAATAAAAACGGAAGTTATAGATTCTTCAGAAATAACGCCACATTTAACTGATAACCCGGCAAGGGAAATTCACGAAATAAATATACTAATCAGAACCTTATCTGTACTACCAAAAAATGAAACCAAATTTTCAAAGAAAGGTCCTGAAATTGGACAAAACACCTCTAAATTAAACACAGATACCTTTGCTAGTATGGGCTTGTTTACCAAACTTATTGCGTCTTATTTTAAACCCTCACCATGAGACTATAAAAGAACGCAGCTCGCACTAGGGACCCATCACTCTGCACCCAACCGAGCTACGAGCCAATTAATACGACCACCTGATAAAACCAAGTTAACCACCATGCCTGGGATCAAAAAATCATTTGAGCCCTCAGCGACCATCGCCTCCTGGATAAAGGACCAACTCATTTGGGCCGAGTTAGACACGGGTTCGACCATTAGTGTTAATGATGTGGGACTAGTCGAAGAATTGGGGAATCCCATTACAAACGAAGAGCTCGTTATAATGCATACCGCTTTCGCAATGATGGGCCACAAAAGTTGGGCTCAATCACGTGCTTAGTGGTGCCTAATCTCTCCCACCCGCTGCTACTGGGCATGAGTTTTATTAAGAAACACCAAGTGATAATGGACTTCACCCATGACGACCTACTATTACACGGAGAACTAATAACCATGCATAAGCCTGACTAACTAGAGGAATAAGATCGAAACCTACCCCCTTGTTCTTTTCCAAGTTTAATTTATTTTATTATTATGCCTCAGAAATTTATATTTTGTTAAAACCTATATATATATATATATATATATATATATATATATATATATATATTTTGTTGTTTTTTTTTTAGCAAAGAGAAAAATAAATAAATAAATAAATAAAAAGAACTACACACACTCCTCACTGCACCCCGCACACACATTACACACACAGAAAAAAAAATTATATAATAAATTACATTCTCATAGAGGCCGTCACACCCCCCACCATTTTGCTCAATCTACACACACACACACACACACACACAAGAAAACTAAGTTCGATTCCACACTACTCACATTCAATCACATACCATTTTCAACACCCCACACATAGCAACCAAAAAATTTCAACAACCAACAGAATTTCCATTACAAACAAGAATCCACATTTATTGTTGAGCATCATGCCAAACATTTATGTTAATCACTAGTCTTAAGCAACAATTAATCTATTTTATGTTTCAGTCAACCCAGGGTCATTTTTACCAATGTATTATGTTTCAGACGAGCCCAGGTTCCAGCTTTTCATTTATTATAATATCTTTTACTTTTACGAAGAGAATTTGACCAGTTGAGGCAGTTAATGAAAGGGACGTAAGAGTTAAACAAATTGCAGCTACGTGTGAGCTTGGAACAGAGCTGCTAGGAAGAGTTAAGGATAAATTTGTTGTTGGTATGCGCCCAAGCCCGGTTTTCGACGGAGTACCGGAGCAACCTTTGAATTCATATTTAAATGTCACTTTTGGAAATGTATATTATGTTAAACTTATTTTGATAAACGGAAAAATCAATAATAAACCGGAGAATATATGGAAGTAGATACTGGCGCAGGGGCAGGGTTGTCTTGTATGCCTTTAAATATTTTCAAATCGTATTTTTCTGATGTGAATTTAGAATCTACTGAGGTCAGGTTGAAGACTTATTATTATTTTGCCCGAAGGACAAATCGAAGTCGAGGTTGAGATTAATAATACAGCCAAATAGTATTTTGACCTGTAAAAAATTGGACACACGAATTTGTCATGCTCAATGTTATCAGGACCGCTTACAAGGTCTAAAACCACAAAGATGACCTCCCCTCAATTTTGCTTCAGCCGCCATTTTGAAATTTTTTAGAATCTTTTTATCTCGTGTTCTATTGGTCCCACGGAAAAAGTTATTGAACAAAAAATGTTGTAAATAAAATTATACATATTTTCGGTAATTGCTGCGATGCCAAGAAATTAATGTTTCGAGCGGTAGAGGGCGCCAAAGTTACCAAAAAATAGTTTTAACAGTTTGAAATTTAATTGGAAATCTAAAATCATATCAATGGAATCGAATTTATTTGGATGTGTGCATGGATAATATTTTTGACTAAACAGCTGTTAAGTGGAATTTCACAACACTGCTTTCAAAACGCCAAATTTTTTTGAGACGTTTCATTCTTGTACACACACTAAATCACATTTTATTTTTTACTCCTTTTCACAATAGTGTAGGGGTGGTATTGGGGGTTGATAGGACGAGGGGGCTGATGTCAAAAAAAATTTCACTGGACGTGGAAGTAAAAGTAAGACCCTCAGAGAAGAATCACCAATACTCAGTCTCATAGGGATTATAGCATTCATTATTTCTTTACGATAAATAATAATCCTACTGCTGTATGCAAGAAATAATTTTTTAACACTCCCAGTATTTTCGAACGGACAGCGCGTACTGCATTATGTAAAGTTAGCGAGATAAGGATTTTACAGATAGAGACAGATAATAGAAAGACACAGAAGTGAACAATAGAAAAGCAAATGCTAGTTATGATAGACAAACACATCGACATATTCCCCCGAGTAGAGTCTCAATATTGTCGAGCAAAAACAATGAAAATGTACCTTCACTCAGATTTAACTGTGCAAAAAATGTATTTTTTGTGTTTAGATGAACTACAGAATGTTGGAATCGACCAAAAACCGAGTGTATTTACCTACAGACCAGTTTTTAAGAGAAAGAAATTTGTCTTTTTTTTTTCATCCCAAGAAGGATCAGTGTACATTGTGTATGACCTATAAGCAAGGATCTGAAAAAATAAAAGAGGAACTTAAGGATCGTTATGACAAACATACTGCCGAAAAAAATAAGGTCCGACAATTGAAAGAAATATCTAAGAAAGATGCAATAAAAGATAAGATTATTTTGTGCGCAGTCTTTGATTTGCAACAGGTGACTTATGTTCCAATTAGTAAAGAAAGTGCCTTGTTTTCTAAAACTCGTTAGAGTAACTTCAATTTTACTTTTTATGACCTTGCTAATAAGGAATGCTTGTGCTTTCTCTAGCAAGAAGGTAGTAGTAAACGTTGATCCTCAGAGATAACCACGCGCATCTTTAAAGTTCGGGAACATAGTAAGGGAACAAAAACTGTCTCCCTGTATTCAGATGGATGTTATGGTCAGAACAAAAACACGATAATTTAGAAGTCTCGCTGAAATTTTTTGAAGCCAATCATGGATAAAGTGAGGGCGATTATGTGCATAGTCTATCAGTTATGCATACCTAAAGCTGGGACATCTTTATATCTTCCCAAGTATATCCTATATTTCGTCTAGCGCGTCGAGGGCATCTGCACAATGTAATCCCTTTAAAATTCACTGATTTTCTGAACTTTAAGCCGTTGTCCAAGGAATTTCGAGTTTTAAAAATAAGAGAAAGCGTATCTGGAGCTTACCTGAAACAATTTTCTTTAAAAACAGTCACTTCACTCCCAGCTATGACTATTAAGTTGGCGCGGAATGCGAAATCATCCCTTGAATTTGAGGCGAGTTCCTTAAACAAAGAGCCTTTAAAAATTAGAAAAAAGTATGATGATTTAATGTCGCTCTGTATGGGCAAAACTCCTGTGGTGCGGTTACCTGAACATCAAGAATTTTATAAGAACTTACCACATGTATGTATGTAATTAGTGTTGAAAAATATTTGCAATAAAATATTTTGTACTTTCGTCTATTTTAAACTTTGTTAGCATGTCAATAAAGGATTAATTTCTAGTTCGATTATCATTTGCTATATCTCTATTAACAACATTTACATAACAATGCCTTAATAAGAAACATTATGTGCGAAATTGAGTGACGTATCTTTCATTCGAATGGTTATGATTTATCACGAAGTGGCGTCAGTGAGTTTTCTATTTTTTTTAAATAAGAAATATAATTTCTTAATCCCTAATGGATATTGTAGATCTCAATATGGTGGCAAAGAACTAGAACATTCAGACTAATAACAATTTTAATAAACAAAGTCTAATGCTAAACAATATCGTTTTTCTAACCTCCTGTAAAATTCTTCTAATGCTGGTTACGCCAGTTTGTGTTTTTAGGTACGAAATGTATCGGAAACATTTACTATCTACCATCAGCAGAAAACCCTATTGGCTACGTGCACTGGTCCCCTACTACTTGTAGGAGGCGTAGCGGGCGGCTGAGCCAACCCGATAAATGGCCTCGCTGAAACGTCACGCTCCACGTGACTTTTCGTTGGTGGTTGGGCATCCTCGTGTCCAATCGTTGCCGTAGAATTCCGAGGTTCTCTCTGATTGGACAGCGCTTGGTTCTGACTCCTCGTGATATGTTCATTTCGGGAAGGTTGCTGCGTTTCTTCACTATTTGTCAATGCTTGAACGTACCTCTTCCTGATTGGTTCGTCCACGGTGGATCGTCGTGTGTTGTCTGTTACGTATCTTCCTACAAGAGTGGGCTTCCAAGAACTGGGTAATCTCTGCGTATCATCTCGTTTATTAAGATTTTGTGGCCTTTTTTCGATCTCTATGGCCTCTTTAGTAATCCTTGACCTATAATGCTCGATATTAGCTACTGTTCTGATGTCGAAGTCTATTTTGTGTCCTGTGCATTTTATATGCTGTGCTAGGGACGATGTTTTCTCCTCTTTTCGTACTGCATTCATATGTTCTTCCTTTCTTACACTAATACGTCTATTGGTCTGTCCTATGTATGATTTATTGCAATCTTGGCACGGGATTTCGTATACTCCTTGGTTTTCTAGGGTAGTTTTTGATTTTGGATTACGGAGGACTGCACTGACTTTTCGGTCTGTTTTAAATATTGTAACACGTAGCCAGTCGCGCAGGTGCGCCCTAGACCACAGCCTATATAAGGAGCCCCACAACGCGGAGAACGTCAGTTCAGTTCGAGCAACGAGGAGCAGCAGTAGGCAGCTTTCAGTGAGAACCTGAAGATGGCAGATGAGATTCTGCAGAAACGCCGTTCAGACAACCGCGACTCCTGGAGGAGTCGACCATCGACGCGGGGAGCACCCGGATGTACAATAACACTTCACTTAAGACCCGAAAACCTAAAAAACAACATATTAAAGGTTATGTATACAAGCCAGTCTTATACTACAGTTAAGCCTTACGGGATAAGACAAGGGTGAGCATGTACTGTGACATGGGTAACGGCAAAGGACAAGTTTGAGAACTTGGCCAAAACAAAAGAAATAATATCACCATCTTGTTTCCCACTTGGTTCCAAACAACTGTTATTTAAAACAATTTGTTATAGAATGCATCGTTTTCGAGATATATGGCTGCCTCAAGTTAAATGACGCAGCTTGTACATAAACTATTCAAACTGCGCACATCACGAAGGTTTCTTATTATATAACTATAACATTTGTGATATTTAACTATGTATGGTAATAGCATCGCCACATGCTCAGTGAAATGACCCCTGTAACTCGAAAACTGTCCATTTTTCTATCTCGCTTCTTTAAGACTTTTTGATCAGGACATCATAAACTACATTATACCAAATTTTTATCCAATCCGACTTGGGAACAATTTCCCTTAGGTTTAAATTCAGAGCTTAACGAGTTACTAGAGATATTTGAAGATTCGTTTAAAGATATGTTGGACTGCTATAACGGGTTCTCTTTTCTTAGCTGATTCGAACGTAAAATAATTTTTTTACAAGATGAAACCTATTCCTTACGCTTACAAGGAAGCAGTAAAAATGGAAATTTCTAGACTGCTGTAAATGGGCGTTATTGAAAAGGTGGATAATGCTCAATGGAATACGCCTGTCGTTGTGGCTATGAAGCCTAATGGAAAAGTTGTTCGTGTGTGTGTTAATTATAAGGTTACAATTAAGATACGTCTACTTACAACCGTCTGCTCCGTTTTGCATTTAAGCTAGGAATAACTAAGGGCCCTTAAATCTTTAAAGAAGGTTTAATTTTTGAGCGGTTGCACCGCTCAAAATTTAAGGACAGTTAGCTAAGCATGAAGCTACAGCGGCAACACTGAAGTTTAAGTGCAGTTTTGGAGGATTTTACGACTTTGCGTTAGACCTGAAGAGAATTCACTAATATTTGTGTCAGATGCCAGAAATAAGCTGTACTTAAAATAAAATTAAATAAGAATAATAAAATGGAAAACAATCTTGAAATGGGAAGATAAGGTCGTATGAGATCTCAAAATTAAACGGTATTGGAAAAACAACACCTTTTTGAGCGTCGTAAATAAATATAAGAACATTATTGAAAAAGATACTGTGTCCATTGGCGATAAAAATAATGCTTGGGTGAAAATAGTGAAAGAATTTCATTCTGGTGCACCCAATTTGTCGCCTATCCTTAGAACCCCTGAAAAATATTATAAAAATTAAAAAGGTCGTGAGGAAAAGAATAGGAGAAGAAAGATGCAGGTCTATCTTACTGGAGAGGGAGCAGTTCCCAAAATTAAAGATGGCCACACAAATGACTTACTCCTATCCTTTATTAACGATAAAACTGTATATCGTTAGTCTAGAATCAATACCTCGTATGTGTGCCTAACCTAACTTTACAGGAGAGCAAAAAAACTTTGCAGTTTTTTGTATAATGGAAAGAAATGAAAAATTAGGGCAATTCGTAGATATTTATAAATATGTTAAGGCACCTATAATAACAAACACGTAAATTTGTAATATTTTTCATATTTAATGTTACTTACATGGTATTGCAACTATTAATACTTAATTTGATTTGACATACGAGGATCTGTCACTAAATCACTTTCACAATAGGTTTCTAATTAAATAGAAAAATAAAAGCCAAATATTATTATTGATAAAAATAAAATTTTAATTCACAGGTTATAAATCACGGATGAAAATATTTAGAAAAAAAATATGTATTTATTTTATAAATTTGGAAATAAGCCAATATTAGATGGTCTTTTTGTTTATTTTTGCATTAGAACAAGAAGGATCTTCATTATTATTTTTAGCAGTTTTCCTTTTTTTCATATTTTTTCCCTCTTCCTTGTTCTTCTTTTTGTGGGTGTCATTGTCATATTTTTTACTTCCCTTCATTTTTCTTTGTTGCTTTACAGTTTCTTGCTTTTTATTTTCTTTGTTTCCTTTTGCAGTATTTTCATTTGCCTTTTGATCTTTTTTCTGTTTTTTTCCCAACTCGTGTGGTAAATTCTCATAGAATAGATTATACGTCTTATCCAATACCGAGGTTATCTCAATTAGGTCAGTGTATTTCTCTAAGGATACTTTTGGCGGACTTGAGTAAAGTTGAGGATAGGCAACTATTTCTTTGTCTACAGATTTAGTTTTGCGTATGGGCTCGTACTCCATATCAAAACTAGTTTTATAGTATATAATTCCATCAGGGCTATACTTAAGACATGATATATCACTGACGTATGGATCTGTTGTTTGATGCCCTGGTCTTATAGACTTATACCACTGAAAATTTGGTATTGCATAGTCTTTAAAAAAATCGTAATTTAAATATTTCACATCTAAAGGGAAAGGCTCATCCCTTGCTTGTCTTATAATTTGAGCATAATCTGACGGCAAATATACATCTCTACGATCTAATCTTCGTTCAATTAAACTGTGAACTGAATCACATTCCATTTGACTATGCCCTTTAACTAGGAATTTTTGCTCAATAATTTTATTTTCTTTTACAGCGTAGGTCAAGAGCGCGTTGGATAAGTTAACATTTTTATTCTGGTAGCCACAGTTATCTGAATACAGTATTATTTTATTTTTTGATTGTTTAAAATGTGTATCTATATAGTCAATGATACAACTTATAAAATTGGAGGCATTAACATCACCATTTCCCTCATGCCACACAAAGTTTGAGCTTTGGTGTGACGCTAAATTATATAATGTAAAATTATGCACCCTTAATTTCGTTTTATAATACAATTTGCTGGCATACATTTTTGGAGAAAGCAGGACTGCTTGTAGATCCATGGTTATAGTGTGACACTTTCCCTGGATTGCTTCTTTTTTATCTTTTTCCTTTTCAATTCTCGCTCTATCCTTGTTTACTATATGATTATCATATTCTATCTTAGATACGATATCTAAATTTCCACATTCATATGAGATGCATGTGTCACATTGGTCTTTGCGGGGTTTAAACAACCCTATATTTTTAGTGTCAATAATTTCATCAAATACGTAACTACTTAGGGGCTTTACATCATCAGTAGAACACAGCTCTTTATATATTTTGTACAGTTGCTTCTTGCTCTTAATGGAACCATCTTCTAGATAGAGCTTTTTGGTGTTGCTGCGCGCATAATGAGATGGTAACTTTGGAAGTTTATCAAGCCAAGTGCTGAGATGTTCCCTTCTCTTCTTGGCTTTTAGATTTGAGTTTCCCAGGAGCCGATTAGATGACCGTTGTGCAAGTTTTGACTGATTAGATGTAACAATTCCGTCCTTACTTTGTTTACACCATTCACGAACTGACCATTCTCCAATTGATAATGTATTTAAAAACATTGTCTTGCAAACACGAAATGATTTTTCCTTGCATTTCAAATAATATTGAAAGCCTACAGATTTTTTTTCAGGATTTATGGCATCCTTGCGTCGTCTTTTTGGTTCGACTTTTAGTACATTATTTACAATAAAAATCTTTTTTTGGTCCCATGTTAGATCCTTCCAAAAGTGGTGAAATATCTCCTCTCTCTCCTGATCAGAAAGTTTTGCACACTGATAAATAGTCGACTTGTTACACAATTTCCCACAACATCGTCTTCCCATTTTTCGCTCAGGTCTTTCTGTATCATTTCTCCATCCCATGTTCTCGGATTTACTAAATCCCAAAAAGCTTTCCCCTTTCATTCGTTTCTCACGGTTTAAATTTCTCTTCCATGATAATTTATTTATTTCGTATCTTTTCTTCCTCGATTTCTTCTCATTATTCTTATTATCATTGGTTTCACTAATTTCAACTACCTCTGCCATGGTATTTTTCTCGGAGATTACGATGTTACTATTTTCTAACACCTCCCCCCCATCTCCATTTTCTATTTCAGCAATTATTACACCATCTGCAAATTCCACTGGCAAGTCTTCAATGGAAACATTTTCCAGTTCCAAGATCTCCTGCTCTTGTATGTCTTCATAATTTTGAAGAGAAACTCCTTCCTGATTACAAGAAATCACTTTGCTATGACCAAAATTGCAGGATTCTGCCTCTGTACTGGTGTTATTATCGTTAAATTTCAATTTATTATTTTGATTTTCCATCCCCAATGCAAGGGATAAAATATACTTGCCCCTGTTCATTCTGTAAAGAAAGAACATTATAAGTATCAATAAAATAACAAACTATATTGAATGAAAAAACAATCATAGGGTATAATTTCAACTGCAAATTTAAAATACAGATTTTCAACAGTTATCTTCTTAATTTGTAAACTTAAATAAAATAATAAAAACGTTTGTTATTACAGTGATCACAATTACAAATTGTTAGAATAATTAATTTATTCTTGTTATAATATTTAAAAAAAGCAATACCACCTATGTAACAAAAGATATTGCAATTACTCGTATGTACCTCCAAAACATTACTAGTTTACTACTGAAACAGATACATATTAAAATGTTAATTATCACTTACCTTGACAAGTCCTTCTCTATATTAAATTGTAAGATAAACTACACTACAACACACTATCAAGTTCTTAGAAAACACCCGAATTTTAAAAGTTAACCTCAATCTTAACACGAGGTACGGTCATCTATATAATAAACTATCACATAAGAGGTATTGCATGTTAAATTTTCATACAAGGTATTGCCATGCGCTTAAATGCACACTTTCTATTGGATATAATCGTACGAGCTCTTGCTGGGTTGCAGACAATGTGATTGGCTGTATTATGCCGCGAAAACCCTATTTTACGAAAAATGTGTACTTACGAGGTATTGCTTCTAGGCTAACGATATGGGCTATCTAATCCAAATAGTGTCATGGTAGTAAAAATACTACTTACGTGAATTTCACGTCGACTCAAGTAGAATATGACGAGGAGAATTAAGTATGTAAAAGAGAAAATGGTATAATATATACTATATATAATAATATAATAAAGTTAATTTATTTTACTGTTTAGGTTGTTGTGGCCTCTGAAAACGCGGAATTCATATACAAAATAGATGAAAATTTGCATATGAGTGAAGCAGTACCTGTTAATAGAATAAACGATAAGGTAAAGTTGTAACCAAACCATAGCTAGGAGATGCAATAGAAGTAATATAATTATTAAGAGCTCTCCGGAGTGTATTAGTCATCCATGCTCCCAATTTTAGTTGTAAATGACTTCACGTCAATAAAATGATGAAACCGAATGTACGGTGTGCTTGGAAAGAGAGAGAGAGAGAGAGATGTAATAGAATATGACATTGTACAAATTTATTATACCTAATACTTAAATCTCTGTTTACTCCTGAGGACATTAGGGCTATTTTAGTTCTACAAAAGGGAAAATGTTTATTTTAATAATACCTATGTGGGATGATAAAAATTATTTTTGCAAATCGAAAATAGAAGAAAAAATTATATTTTTTTATATATACATTTTTTTCTCTCATCATTCCACATTGTAACATGTTTTTAATTTCTTTCAGTGGAAGCCGTTTTTTAAAATAATGATTTATATGAGGGTATATCGAAGCGCCGGCTTAAATCCGGAGCGCTCTTAAGCACTTTTGATTCTTTATTAATATTTTACCTAATATGTATTTGTTCTTCCTTGCATCTTCTAGCTATGTTTTTGCATGATTTAAAATTACTATATGTGTTAACTAATCGTAGACATTTACAGGAAATAAACAATTTTGTGAAGGAAGGAAATGACGAAGAAACAGATTCCACATAAGACTTCTAATTTAAAAAAACCTTTACAAAACTTACACCTTACAAAGAAATATCCAAGAGGTATGTGTTTTATTACACTTATCCTAACTATAGTGTCCTACTTATCTAGATGTATACATTTTAGAATAAAACTCCAGCAAAAACAAGATTTGAGCCATCACTTCGGAGACCGTCAAGAACTGTGAAAACACTTACGTCATCGTCTTTGGGGGAGAAATTTGAGACTCCTTATAAACAAAAAGTTGGAACTAGTTGAGTTGAGAAAATGAATTGAGAATGGAAATTTTAAAATTAGATAGTCTATTAAAGAAAAAGCAGTTCAGCGAGAATACTGATTAATTTTAGAATTATGAGATCAGTTTACATTAATTTTTAGGTTGTTCTTTATTCTGCTTCAATGTTGAGTCATAACAGAAAATAGTTTTGTGTTAATCCTAATATATTGGTTAAATTAAAATAAGAAATTATTGTACACAATGGTAGTCAGGCCGTCAATCACATACGCGGCGCCGATGTGGTGCAGCATACCGGCCACTGCAATGAGAAAACTTCAAGTGCTTGAGCACAAATTTATGAGCCTCATTTCAAATTCTGGAAGGTACACCTCTCTCAGAGATCTATACGCACTTTGTTACGACATAACCCCGATAACGGACTACGTCCAGCGCATCTCTCAAAACTTCTACTTGTTCAAGCTGTGCGATAATCCGCTAAAACAAGGCACATAACACAAATTAGACAGCATAATGCCCCATTTCGGATCAAACACCCCTTACCGTACCAGACGTTACCGATTTTCCGGCAAACTCTGTAGCCAAGTTTCACCAACTAACTTCCGCTTACCTTACCACCTTTACTAATATTTCATACCTTTGTCTATCTTTAAATCTTTCCTGTCCCTCTCTTCCTTTCTGTTTGTATCCTTTTTATCGTGTTTGTCTTTCTCGTTTTCTTTTTCTACATTTTTGTTTCTACATTCGTTTCCATCGAAATTGCAAATAAATTTATAACTTCTTTGAAAAAATCACAGTTTAGGGCAGCTTACGTACAGCCCGATGTTACACACCTGGCGGAAGGCTCCTCGTTTTAATTTGAGGTGCTAGTATCAACTGCGAAATTAAAAAGTGTTTTGTGTGGGAGTTCCCTAAATGTAGTGTAGCTTTTAAGTTTTGTTAAATCTGTTTTTTGGATATTTTTTAATTGTATTACCTATTTTTTATTTGTTCACTGTACGAAAGGAGTTTACGTTTAGTTGGTCTCAATTATTGTTTTCGCCGACCCAGACCTGTCTCGCCCGACCCTGCAACCCGCCACCGCGTCAGCGCGGTGGTTGCACGATGAGCCCCGGGGCAGATCCTCGCTAGGCTGCTCTGTACCATTTGATTCTAATAAATCTATTTTGAATTGAATTGGTTAAATCTATAATACAATCTACAAGTGTTTTATTTTGTGACATCCTGTAAGACGATATGATGCAAAAGTAAAAAATAATGCCAAAGTATATTTATTACAAAAAATTATCGACACAATGCCTTCACTAACATTAAGAACATTACTTGAGCAACCAATTTTAATTATTAACATGTTAAAAATATAACTACTGTTCCAAATAGCATTTTTCCGTTTTCCGATCAGATTTATACTAATTACGACATCGGATTATGTTCAAATCAAGGTCGGTGACTAACTCTTAACCCAAAGTTGTAACACAACATCTAAGCAATGGTAACCTGACGTAGGAAACTTTCCACTCGTCATAGTTTGAATATCACACGACGTTGAATATAACCAACATTTGTAGTACGTTATAATATATGTAATTGTTGTAATGCAACGTTGGTTGATCCGACGTCGGTAACTTCCAACTAATCATAGTTAGGCTACCCGACTACAACCAACGTTGGTTCAAGGTAGCCGACAGGCAAGTAATCCAGGCATAAGGAAACTTCGAAAAATATCTATTGCTTTTTGCCAAAACATCGTAAGCGACAACATTTCTCAAAAAGTGATTTTTATGAATTTAGATACAAATATGGTGTTGTCGACAAATGAACAACGAATTTAAATCAATTTATCCATGGTTATTTGTTAAAATGAAATTTTATATTAACGTAAGCCAATTTCGTGGAACACGCCATGGCAAAACAGTGTAAACGCCATTCCCTTACACGCAATACGTCGTAAACGACAGTCATATAATAACAAAAGTTGTCGCTTACGCTATTTTGCATCTCATTGTCTACAAATGTATGTTTGCATCGTAAGCGCCATTTTATAATTTTCTTCCTTATTTTTAGGTTATTGCGGCAAATATTAAACCTACATGTTGATAGATGTCACTACTGATACTACTGCAACCGAAAATACTGACCGTTAACAGTTTGCCGCCAATTTTGTTTACTCAGTGCATTAATTCGTTAAGATATAATTGTGTATGGCGTATATTTTACTCTAATAGTGGATAAACCGTGTTTGTTGGTGCTTTAATGTTTAAATTAGTCACAAATCGGTAAACGTTCACTTAATAATTATAACGAAACAGTTTGATAAAGGTGTGTATTTTATAATATTCTATAAAACTTTCCGTGACTCTGAGTTTATAGGATCGCCATGTCCAGAGGGAAAGCCATTGTGAAAATGGCCCTAGAATTAGCACAAAACGCAGATAATTCTGAAATGTTGGAAGAAATTTTTGATATTGAAAATATGCCTATTTTATTTGATTATAATAATGATTTTCTGAATGAAGACTTAGGCCTTAGTTACTTATTTGGCAATAATAATAATAATTCAAATTCCAGTTTTAACACCAGTGACACACATTTTTACAATATCGATGATCAAGTGGAAACCGATATAGAAAAGACTATTCCAGCTAGTGATGATAGTTGTTTAAAAACGGCAGCCACTAAGATTTTGGATTGTAACTTCTCCACCAGTTCTAAAGGAGAAGAGTGTTACATCTGAACCTATTAAAGAACTTGTATGTTATGATCTTTCAAGTTCATCTGATTCCGATTTAAATGAAATTATCAAAACATCTCATCAAACTACACCAAATAAAACTTTTGTAAGACACCCATCTGAGGAATCATACTTTGCTGAAATTGACACTGTTGAGTCCAGTTCAGACAAAGACTCTGTGGATTTTTTGTCAGCAACTGTAGGTGACGATGGCATAAGGAAAAGGATTAACAAAAAAAGTCGTCGGAAGCAGGAAAAAAGTTTGGGCCTCGAAAAGTCTGTTCAAGATTACAGCAACAAAAAATGTCAAAACAAATGCGCTGAAAAATTTACTGAGCAACAGCAGCATGAAATTTTTGACTTTTATTGGGGCATGGATAATCATCAGAGGCAGCGAGATTGGCTGCTCTCGTGCACAAGAGAAGTGGAAATAAAAAGGTGAAGAACCAATAATCCTAACAGCAGGAGGGGAAGGACATACAAATACGTAATACCCTGGGAGGAGACTGAAGTAACAGTATGTCAAGATTTTTTAATTAAGACACTTGACATTTCTCAAATGACATTGTGGTACACAAAAGAAAATGCAAGTTACTATAGATGCGCAAAAAT
The DNA here is from genome assembly GCA_963675555.1 of Leptura quadrifasciata. Taxonomy (NCBI): domain Eukaryota; kingdom Metazoa; phylum Arthropoda; class Insecta; order Coleoptera; family Cerambycidae; genus Leptura; species Leptura quadrifasciata. The sequence goes on from OY776680.1 coordinate 66,193,599, forward strand.
CGACCAAAGAGGAAAGCACGAACCTGCTAACAAGACTCCTTTAGATCAGAGAGAGAACAAGTTCATAACTTTATTAAAAAATTGCCTGCAGTACCATCCCATTACTGCAGAAGCAATTTCACAAAAAATACTTACCTTCTGATTTACGAAATAGTTCTTTCCTGTACAGACTATTTATAAAAGACTTAACATTGTCTGGTGTTAAAACTAGTGTTTCCTTAAAAGTATTTAGGAATATTTTCAACAAAGACTTTAACCTATCTTTTCATTTTCCTAAAAAGGATAAATGTGCTTTATGTGAAGCCAGAATGTGATAAAAATTACGGCAAAGCACTACTTCTTGCCGATCAGAATAAATCTAAAGATAAAAATGAATTTATTTGTGCTAGCTTTGACCTTCAGAAAGTTTAGTCCAGTCATTCAAGCTTTATACCTCAGAAATATTTTACTACGAACCGATTTACATGAAATTTTGGAATTAGGCTTATCTTACCCTTAACTTCAAAAGTGATATTGACCCGACCTCCGTTCTTACCCTGGGGGTGGTTGCCACCCCTTCTCGTTAGTGGAAATTTTTTGGTCAAAATCGATCTAAAGAAATTTAGTTCTATACTCACATGTGATAGTTATTCATGTTCATTTTGTTATATCTATTTTAATCATGGTTTTAATCCTTAATTTTAAATAATCAGTAATTGTTTACCTTAAATTGTGTACCTGTAAAGGAATTTGTGTATGAATTTGTCTACATTAAGATAAAAAATGCGACTATTTTATAATACATGTGACCTTAACTTTTAACCTCAAGTTAATGTCTTGATAAAGGGAATAAATAATTTCCGAAAGCTTGACAAAGTAACAAAAGAGTTTTTCTTTTTCTGTTTTGTGGCCGTAAACTTTTCACCTCTGACTGCAACCTCAAGATACACTACGTGTGTTTAATTTTGGTTTTCTTAACTAGTCAGTCAAGACTACCCTTCTTCTTTATATATATATATATATACCTATGGCATACTGATGAGAACTAATAAGTTCGAAACCGGTCTATGTCTGGTCAGGGAGTTGACAAATGATATTGGTTACCATTCTTTAATGATTTGTAAGGTGTAATTCAATGCAGGTCGGGGTATTTGCCCGCTGAGTAGTTGTTTCCTGCAAATCATATATTATAACAGTAGGTTAAGTCCACCTAGGACTGAAAGGTCGCCGCTCTCAGGTACTTGCAGAATCGCAAGTCGCTATACGCCTATAGAGACATCTATGGTGTATAGTAGCAATTGACCATTTGAGAGGTTTCACTTACCTCTCACCACTACTTAATATATATATATATATATATATATATATATATATATATATATATGTCCATATATGGCATATATATATCGGAAACATACGCACGAATACATACAAACGTTCATATATGTATATATAATACATTTGAATTAGTGTAAGTATGTGTATTGCTCAATGTTTCGACCACGTAAAAAAAAAGCCAGGTGATCTGCTATGCGTGCTCCGTTTCTCCGTTACGAATCTCTTATATATGTACAGTATATAATGTGGCCAGTATATTTCCGCCTGCAAAGGAATGAGCACGTGTTTATAATATAATAAAATATTTTAATTAGACGCCCAATTTCAGCATTTTGTTTAATAAAAAAAATGTAAGTACATAAAAAAAAATTTCTATTCAAATTAGATTTCATCAAAATTGTACCATAAATTTATATTACCTAAAAATCTAATAACAATTTATTCTACCAGTTATTAGTAACACCTATGGTGTGCGTACTTTTCAAAAAGCATAATAGCAATAGTTGATTCGGTCTGCATCTTATATCAATTTTATAAAATTGAAACAAAATTTATATTTTAGATAAATTAAATTAAGTAATCATTTATTGATTATCCCTGGTAGAGCTCTAACGATTTTTAAGCTAATTATCGTGTTAATTTAACCAGTTTTTTTCAAATTCTCTAATATTTAAGTGAGAAATTGAATTAATCGTTACCAAATTAACGGGTGGATTATTTAAAGCACAATTTTTAATTCAGTACATTTTTCGGGAGATATTTTTTATTTAAATATTTATTACCACTTGGTCCTGCTCCATATAAATAACATTTTAACCAGTAAAACTCGTTAATGCTCTACCAGGGTATTAATTTATTATAATTTATTTAATTTAATTGAAATAATTAAAATTCATTTACTTTAAGTGACTATATAAATTTTAAATAAATCGTTATGAATTATTGCAATAAATTTATGGTTGTAATTATTACCATTATTAATATTAATTGTTCAATTTCAGTATCCATTATTTTATCCATTCCTATTGGAATAACTGTGGAAGAAATAAGAGCTCCTTGCACGTGCATTGCTCAAGCTTTTTTTTAAGATAACGCGTGCACAGTTTTATATTTATACTGGTATGGTATGGTATGGTGAGTTAATTTTAAATGTAAAAAAAATGATAAAATAAGTTAAAAAAACAAATAATAAAAAAATATATTCATTTTTCTTTCAGAACTCTTTCTTTTATTTTTAAAGCATCATGGATGAACTTAGTACAAGCAGTAGTACTGATACTGAAGAAAAATTGTGCAAAATTTGCTCTTCAAATACGTCAGAAAAACTTGTGCTCGTTACTTCGAAGGGTAAGGAGGGTTTAAAAGCAGCTTCAAAAGAAAGACGAGATAAATTGTTTTCAAATATGGATAATTCAAAGACTGTGTACGTTCATCATACGTGTAGGAGTAATTATGTACACAAGATAAATGTTGAAGCAGCTAGAAAAAGAGCTGATGCGAAAGACAGTCTAAGTCCAACAAAGGAAAAATTGAGAAGATCTTCCAGTTCAAGTGTTGGATCAGCAAGTGACGTAAGTGGTACTTTTTTTGACTGGGACAAAAATTGTTTTATCTGCGACAATGAGGCAAATGCACTAAAAGAGAAAAGAAAAGAGTCTCCATTGAAAAGGAAAATTTGTAATGTTCAATCTTTAGATTTAATACAAAACTTAGCAAAAATGCTTATTATATTTAAAGACGACGAACATCGAGAAATATTGAAGCGCATTCATAGCGCGGAAAATCATGTCATTGTAACAGAGGGCAAATACCACGAGGATTGCTTACTAAATTTAAAAAATAATTATAAACTTTTTACGAGAGATTCGAAAACCCCGTACTCGGGACTCGGGTATTTTCGGGACATCCTGTATATTATTAATCAGTCATATAAAAAGAAATGTAGCTCTCTTATAGGCTCTCTCTGTATGCAACTGTGGACTCCAGGCCTGATTTAGCTATATCAGTATACTACCTTAGTAAATTTCAATCAAAACCAAATGAAAATTTGTAGAAAGCTCTGAAAAATTGTTTAAGGTATATTTTTAAGGTGCATTACAAATTAAAATATGTCAAAGATGATAATAGTTTGCCACTGATTGGGTTCGCAGATGCAGACTGGGCTAGGTATAATGGTCGAAAATCTACCACTGGTTATTTGTCTAAAGTGTATAATAATACTGTTGTTTGTAAATATAGAAAACAAAGGACTGTAGTGCTTAGTACACCTAAAGCAGAATTTGTATCTTTATCTGAGGCTTCTGTTGAGGCTTGTTGGATAAAAAAAGTTGTTGTTAGAATTAAGTATTGATACACACAGTAAACTATTTTTGAAGACAATCAAAGTACAATAAAATCTGTAAAAAATCCTGATCAAAAACGATTAAAACATAAGGATATTTAATTTTGTAAAACAGAAAGTAAAAGAGGGTGTTGTAAATATTAAATATATTTGTATTTAAAAATAGTAGCAGATATTCTTACTAAATCCCTGTGTAAAAATTTGTTAAAATTATTTGTGAAAGAATTAGGTCTGTGTAAAAACATATTCAGGAAGAGTGTTGAGAAACAATATCAGTGCCTTCATGACAGGCCGTAAATGTAAAGAAAAAGAAGAAGAATGGGTGATCCTTTGACAGTTAATAATGTTTAAGTTGTGGTTGTTAGTATTAAAAGAAAATAAAAGAATTAAAAAAATATAAGTGGAGTTTGCTTTAATAAGAAGAAACACTTAAGAATATAATATGAATAGGTCTTGTTTTGATACTGTATGAAATGTTAAAGGACCTAGCTGACTTAGTTAGGTATTATCCTAATTACATACTTCTTTTAGACATTTCCAACACCGCCTGGGTTGCCAGCCTTAACTGACTTACAACCTCCATCGGAAACTCGGGCTCTATCAGAAACCGAAATTCTAATTGCAGACCATTTGATAAACTTGAGGATGAAGATGAAAAAAACTTTTTTGAAATAGACACATGTTTGATGATGGTTCTGACCTAGGTTTTGATGTGGTGGAAACCGCAGAGTGTAATTTGAAGGAATCTCTCACAAATTGTGCTTTGAAAAATGCTATAAGATACACTGCTTTGAACGAGCTTTTAAAAACATTAACTAAATGGTCTTTTAAACCATGGATTTGAGAATGACAGGAGAAAGCTGGCAATAAAAATATGTAATATTTATTTGTTTTTTAGATTTGTTGACTACTCCAGGCCGGGTTCAAATGGTTCAAATGTGCTTTTAGAGGGCGGAATATTCAACATAATATTTTTAGTCGCAAACTCCTCTATAAATCCTTATTTTACTATAAGGAACCTAACCAGACTGCAACCAACAGCTACTCTCCGGGCTATGTGCCCCGCCGAGCGCTGAATTACAAGTTACAAGCCTGGCGTGTTAAGTGTAATAATTGCATATTACCATCAAAACGCTAATGCTTCGATTGCAACAAACACCAGCCGAAAGACTGATCCTACTTAAAGGAGCTCCCTTGTCAGTCGTCACACACCACTTGCAGACTGCAGTTTCGAGCTGTTGGCTCTCGTCAGTGCAAGGTAGGTATGCGACAACCGACATGAGAATCCTTTGACTATAGTACATCCCGGTATTTTTACAATAGCGACATGTAAAACAGCCAGCAGGCGCCATCCAGCGGTCCAGTGTCCGTTGCAATCGAAAAATAAATAGCCTGACTTGGCTTAGCATAGTTCAAATGTGCTTTTAGAGGGCGGAATATTCAACATAATATTTTTAGTCGCAAACTCCTCTATAAATCCTTATTTTACTATAAGGAACCTAACCAGACTGCAACCAACAGCTACTCTCCGGGCTATGTGCCCCGCCGAGCGCTGAATTACAAGTTACAAGCCTGGCGTGTTAAGTGTAATAATTGCATATTACCATCAAAACGCTAATGCTTCGATTGCAACAAACACCAGCCGAAAGACTGATCCTACTTAAAGGAGCTCCCTTGCCAGTCGTCACACACCACTTGCAGACTGCAGTTTCGAGCTGTTGGCTCTCGTCAGTGCAAGGTAGGTATGCGACGACCGACATGAGAATCCTTTGACTATAGTACATCCCGGTATTTTTACAATAGCGACATGTAAAACAGCCAGCAGGCGCCATCCAGCGGTCCAGTGTCCGTTGCAATCGAAAAATAAATAGCCTGACTTGGCTTAGCATAGTTCAAATGTGCTTTTAGAGGGCGGAATATTCAACATAATATTTTTAGTCGCAAACTCCTCTATAAATCCTTATTTTACTATAAGGAACCTAACCAGACTGCAACCAACAGCTACTCTCCGGCCTTTAAGTAGGATCAGTCTTTCGGCTGGTGTTTGTTGCAATCGAAGCATTAGCGTTTTGATGGTAATATGCAATTATTACACTTAACACGCCAGGCTTGTAACTTGTAATTCAGCGCTCGGCGGGGCACATAGCCCGGAGAGTAGCTGTTGGTTGCAGTCTGGTTAGGTTCCTTATAGTAAAATAAGGATTTATAGAGGAGTTTGCGACTAAAAATATTATGTTGAATACTCCAGGCCGGGCTTCGAGTTCAAATAACTTTCAATTAAGTGACGATAATAATATTAGCCCCTCATGCGACCCCAATTTCTGATAATGCAGGTACTTAGAAATGACCTAACTAACGCCATTTTACTTAAATATTTTTTTCAGGATTTCAACAAAAAATTTTAATAGTTCTTTTTCACATAAAAGAGTAAAACAACAACAAAAGTACATCTGAATCGCCAGGCGATCTTCCAGTAGGTCTTCCCATAATAAGTGATAATCAGTTAGTTGTGCTGGAATCGTATTTAGAAAATAAGCATAACTTGTCTAGTTTGGTAATAATTTATTATTGTTAGGTGAAGCATGTGACTCACTGATGTGAATTTTAGGTCTCCTATCTAGCTGCTTTAGTTAGGAAAGATAGTACTACCAAAACTAATAGAATTTTAAAGCACGTTTTAACCGAGGAAGTGGCCAGTAACTATAGTTATTTTGGAAAAAGGCTGCAAAAGAAGCCATTTTGTGACCTTCAATTAATATCCGCTATTATTCGTAAGTGTAAAGAAAGAATACCTACTCTAACTCATTGCTATCTTCTTATTGAATAATCTTCGTACTGTAGTAGTTCTCAGATATTTTCTACTAATGCAGATATTTTTACAAAGATAATGAAAGTTAATTCTCCGAATTCATCAGAAAAAGAAGTAGAGGACACTATTAAAGTGTGGTTGAAACATTCTCTGCAACGATTATCTAATACAACAATATAATATATATAATAATAATAATTTTAAATTATGTTAGAAGCCGCTTCGGAGCTCTGTGTTAGAATATTTTTAGCAATTTGTTTTAGCCTTCGCTTTCAATTGAATAAGAATCATGGCAAATCTAAAAAATATAAGAGGAGGAATCGCTCTCCCAGCAATTCCAGCAATGAAGGGAGTTGTGTTAATTGTAAAACTTTAGTGAAGAGAATGGAAAAGCTGGAGACCGTGGTCAATAAATGGTACTCGAGGTCGCCAAGCAATTATTTCTCACGTAGGCCACACCACCATTCAAGGTCACCCAGCAGGGTTTCTCGTAGTCGCTTGCCGCGTCACGAATTTAGAGACCGCTCACGTTCCCAGGAGTCTGCCGCTCCTAGGGACCGAGTCGATCGTTCACGTTCCCCAAGAACTAGAGTTTTGACGGAACGAACTGACACTAGCCCTCACCAAACCCTTGCGACGTTGCCACGTGCAGTGGCGGAAGCTTCGGAGGATGCGTGCAGTATCATTTCAGAGACAAATTATAACGATACAAATTCAACGAATAATGATACATTGTTCTCCATAACGACGTTCTCTTGCCAGAGGACATCCTTAAAATTATGGGAGAAGATCCAAACAAGGAACAAAATGCCAATTTTTCGTTGCACGATCAATTGGCCACAATATGGCAGACTATATTGGTCAACGGTCTAAAGAAACCTGACGCTCAGTCGCTTTTTAACACCTACCAAATCCCAAAAAATCTCAACTTGAAATCACCTGTGCTTAACCCAGAGGTAAAAGCTGCTTTGTCGAAACAGAGTATTACTGCAGATGCGTCCTATGCCGAGATGCAAAACCAAATAGGAAAGGGCCTTACCGCATTAGGAAAGTGTATTTCTGTAATTTTGTTGGATTTGCAAAATACGCCAGAACAATTTAAAGGCGAATTTTTGACTAATCTCTGCGATAGTGGACGGGTCTTTTCGAATCTATTTCATCGCATATCTGTGACACGGAAGAATCTTCTTGTTCCTTGTCTAAAAATCTCTAAAGAACTTGCTGATGATTGCGAGCCAGGTGAGTTTTTATTTGGGTCTCAGTTTACACAGAAATTAGATTCAGCTAAGTCCCTACAAAGCGTTAGCAAAGACTTAAAGTTGTCGACAACTAACAGCCGACTGAGCTCTTCTAAGTCACCTGCCGTTCTAAAGAGAGAGAGTCAAGAAAGGCGGGGGGGCAGTTACGACCTTCTTATTTCCAGAACGTAGCCGGGCCTTCCAGAGCTTTAAACTTCCGTCGCCCGACTCGTCGTTTGGAGGCGACGAGTCAAGAGAGGGGTCGCTTTTCCAAGAGTCGCAGATACAATCAGTGGAGCAGATCAAGGGACAGGGGGAAAAAACATTAAATGAGGTAAGCAACTATGCAGATCGCCTACAGTTTTTTCATGAACAATGGTTAACTGTTACTGATAACCCAATTATCTTGAGTTGGATTTTGGGTTACAGATTACCTTTAATAGAAATACCGGTCCAACTAGACCCCCCAAAATCGCCTAATCGTTCTGTTGTTGAAAACGAACAAATTATTTCTGAAATCAACCAGTTAATAAATTTAGGCGCGCTTGTGGAATCTGAGCCCTGTCCTGGCCAATATCTTTCTACAATATTCCTTGCTGATAAATCTAACGGCAAAAAGCGCTTTATTTTAAACTTAAAGCACCTAAACGAATTTTATTTATGCCCCACATTTCAAAATGGAAGACGCCCGAACTGCGAGTAAATTGATTCAACGTGGCAACTATGCTGTTACGCTAGATTTAAAGGATGCGTATTATTTGTTGCCTATCCATCGCACTCACAGAAAGTTTTTGAGGTTCCCTTTCGAAGACAAACTTTATGAGTTTACCTGCTTGCCGTTCGGGCTGGCGTCAGCACCACATTGTTTTACAAAGCTATTAAAGCCGGCGATTCACTGCATCCGAGCCAGGGGTGTATCTTGTATAAATTATTTAGACGATTTTTCGATTTTGGGGTCAACACCAGAGGAATGTTCAAAACATGTTCTCTTTGTTATGTCATTATTGCAGTCATTGGGTTTTATTATTAATTGGCAGAAGAGTGTACTTCTGCCGAGTATAAAATTCAAATTTCTAGGTTTTATTTTCAATTCAAATGACATGACTATTGAGTTACCTTCTGACAAGCGTCAGAAGATTCTGCAGTGGATAAAATTTTTTAAAGCTCGCTCGAGCTGCAGAATTTTACAATTAGCTCGAATTTCTTGGGCTACTTACATCAGCCTGTCCGGCAGTTAAATACGGGTGGCTATATACGAAAACCCTCGAAAGAGAGAAATTTTATGCTTTGTTGGCAAATCGACAAAATTACAACTCTTTTATGCATATTTCTGACGAAATACTGAGAGAATTGGATTGGTGGGTGAAAAACATTCGCACCTGTAAAAATGATCTCAGAAGAGACCACTTTGATCTCGAGATATACAGCGATGCTAGCTTATCAAGGTGGGGTGCGTACTGCCAGGGTGAAAGCACTCATGGTTGGTGGACAATTCAAGAAACTAATTCTCATATTAATTTCTTAGAGCTTAGATCTATATTTTTTGGTTTAAAATGTTTTGCCAAGAACTTGTTCGATTGCAACATCTTATTAAGAACCGATAACGCTACTGCTCTCGCTTAAATTAATAAAATGGGTAGTGTGCAACATCGAAAGTTAAATGCTTTATCTAGAGCTATCTGGCAGTGGTGCGAAGCACGACGCTTATGGGTTTTCGCTTCCTATATCCCCTCGGTAAAAAATTGGCAGGCAGACCAGGCCTCTCGGAGTGTGCAGTCCGAAACCGAATGGTCTCTTAACCAAGATGTTTTTCAGAAAATAATCCGATATTTCGAAATTCCTGAAATATTTATTTGCATCTTTAGCTAATCACAAGTGTGAGAGATATGTATCGTGGCTAAGAGATCCGGGATCCGAAAAAGTGGATGCCTTTACCATGTCGTGGAAATACCTTAACTTCTATGCTTTTCCACCTTTTTCAATAATTTTGCGTGTGTTGCAGAAAATTATTAGTGACGATGCGACAGGTATTCTGGTGGTGCCCTTTTGGCAATCGCAAACATGGTACCCATTGTTCACGAAATTAGTTGTAGGGAAACCTTTATTTTTTGGACCGAACAATGAGCTTGTCCTTGTCCTTTCAGCCGGAGGAGCCATCCTTTATCAAAGGACCTTATCCTGGTGGCAGCCAGGTTATCAAGGAGGCCTTCCGAAGAAGAAGGATCCCACCAAACGCTATAGACACCATGCTTCATATACTGGATTCAACCGAAAACACTTTTGGTTCATTAAATCCCCATAGAGCTGCTCTCTCTTTAATTACATCCTCTGAGTTAGGTACAAACTCGGAAATGAAACGTTTCATGAAGGGCGTATATCGTACTAGACCTCCTAAACCGAAGTACGATTCTACATGGAATCCCCAGGATGTACTAATATTTCTGCAGAATTCCTCAGAGACAAATCTGAAATTCCTATCTTGTAAGTTAGTAACTCTTTTAGCTTTGGCCACGGGACAAAGAATCCAGACGATATTTCTAATCAAATGTTCAAATATAATATTTTCCAATACTGGAATAAATATCCGTATTCCTAATTTCATTGAGACTTCGAGACCCAAGGCTTATCAGCCAGTGTTATCATTGCCTTATTTCACAGAATGCCCAAAGTTATGTGTGGCATCCTGTCTTAAGCAATATTTGAACCAAACCAAATTCCTTCGTTCCTCGGATTGTGATAATCTTTTTATCACTTACAATAAACCACATAGACCGGCCTCGAAGCAAACATTGAGCCGGCGGGTAAAGGATACAATGGGCAAAGCTGGCATTGACATTACCATCTTTACGACCCACTCGACAAGGCACGCCTCGACATCCTGCGCTCTGAGAAAAGGTGTTTCCATGGACACCATAAAAAAGTCAGCAGGTTGGAGTCGGGACTCTGAAACTTTTGCCAGGTTCTACAATAGACCTTTAATTAGGCCAGATGATTGTCTTAAGACAGTTTTTAATACAGATTCTTAGTTCTCAGTTACACTTAACACTCTAGTTGTGAGTTTTTTTATGTACTTCGTTGAGCTACATTTTATTTTCTTCTATGTCATAAGTAAATAAAACATTTTCTTATATTTTAAGCGTTTTACCGCAACTATTCTTTGAACAGCTACATAATTATGTAATATTGAGGACTGAACCCCGAAATATAATTTAACGATCAAAAGAACTTACCTGAAGTTCGATCGTGATTATATGAGGGTCCAGTCCGAAAATATTACAGACCCTACCTTCCCAGACCCTATTGCCGGTAAAACAGGGAAGTTGCTTTGAACAAATGAAGTTGGAGTTTACTAGTGAGCGCTGCTACCACGATTAGGCCAATGGTTGGACAGAGGCGGACTCAGTTTTTTGTTTTACTTTGAGCCTCGTGCTAATAAGCAGGAGAGATGCACTACTACATAATTATGTAATATTTTCGGACTGGACCCTCATATAATCACGATCGAATTTCAGATAAGTTCTTTTGATCGTTAAATTATAATTTACTGTTTTGGTTTCTAAACTAGAAAACTATTTTGTACATCCTGTTTATAGACGCTTCAAATTAAGGTACCTACTTCATATAATTTATTGGAACATTTGTGTTCCAATTTCATTCATATAACTTGTAGATATACTTATGTGTGTATATATTGTTAAAAATTTGTTATTGACTTGAGATCTCTGACTGTCTTGGAATAAAACCATCTTTTTAGAACTTGATAGCTTACTTATTATTTTGTTAAATGAAGCACTTGGTAATTTACTTTACTTATTGATTTAAACATTTAATAATTATTTACTCTTACCTAGGTACAACTTTAGGCCCGTTCATTTGTGAACGTGGAACCCCAAACCTGAGAGGACGAGTACTAGCCGAGGTGTGGTAGGGTTAGAAGTCATATCAAAAAGCTGGTGGTTAAGAACTTTAGCCCCAGTTAAACGTAATAGTTCTTAGTCCAGTTTAAAACCTAACAGGATCGAATATTTTTCGACTCACCTCAGTAGTATGGAAATGACAGAGTCGGTTCGGTTCGCGGCTCGGAGCCGGAGCAGTGATCAGTTTAGGGGTGGGGGTAATTAGAGTGGTGGGGGTAATTTGAGTAGTGGGAGGTAATTAGAGTGGTGGAAGGTAACTAGGGAGCGGGACGTTAGAGGGCGGAGCCTAGGAGTGTTGGTGGGTGGCAATTGTAGTGGTGGGAGGTAATTGAAGTGGTGCGAGGTAATTACAGTAACAATAAGGGTAATTACCGTAACAATAAGGATAATTAAGGGTAATTGCAGTAACACTGAGGGTAATTGCAGTAACAATAAGGATAACTAGGAGTAATTGCAGTATCAATAAGGGTAATTACAGAAACAATAAGGATAATTGCAGTAAAAATAATGGTGATTAAAGCAATTATGTCCGCCCACCACCACTCTTAGGCCTCGTTCTCTAACGTCCCACCCTCTAAGCTCCGCCCCCTAATTTCTCCCACCACTCTAATTACCCCCCACCCCTAAACTGAACACTGTTCCGGCTCCGAACCGGGAACCGAATGGACACTGTCATTTCCATACTACTTACCTCAGTCGTATTTATCAGGAAAGTGTAATGCGTTTTTCGTTTCGCTAGCTACGTGAATATATTTTGTCTTCGTAAAACACAACAAAATAAAAATCCCAGCATCATTTCATTGTTTCTATTGCCGTAAGGAAATTAAAGCTCTAAGTTTGGCCAAAATTCACAAAGAGGAAGTCAGTTCAGAAGTATTTATACAATATTATAGACTATATCCGCCCTCGTCGTATAAAAGTCAGTACTATGCACTACAGACGAAGTCCCTCTAAGTACACCAACTGTTTATAACTAGGAAGTCGGTGACCAACGTCTAACCGACTCGAATTTTTATTCCCCATTTTGGTTTAAAAACGGGTCGGAAAGTGGTCATGTAGACGTTGGTTTCCGACGTCGGCGTCGGATCGTTTACAACAACGCTTGCTCGACGAAATCAATTCAATCAATCAATTCATCTCTTGTACTTGGAACGTTATCATCAAGTTCCTCATTTACATTTAAAATATCTGCAATTCGGCCTACAGCAATAAGATAGTTCATATTTTCCAAATTCAAACAATTTAAAAAGAATACAATATTTGATTAGAGAAGGAAAGATTGAGTTATGAACTGTTAAAGTTAAATCAAACAAGAGTATTAAGTTAGATGTGATTACATTGCTTTCCGCCCACATAATTAAAATTTTCATATTCTTCATTGCTATTGGAGGAAACTGTTGCTTGTTTTATATTTGGCATTATTAAAATAAAATTAATATTAAAATCTTATATAAATACATATATTTTAACATATCTTTTGTACATGAGATTGGCACTGGAAGTTCTTAAATATTTCTTTCAACCAAGAAATTCAATAATACTGCGAAATTTATTTATAATTAGTTGCTCTAACAGCCAACACATTTTATAATTATTATTATAATTAGTAATAATTATAATTAAGCATGTTGTTTTCTGCAATATTGTTCACTTGTAAATTTCAGAAAATAAAGTTTTCTGCTTAAAATTACTTTCTTTACAGACAGTGTTGCAGACCTATGTCAATTTAATCATTTTTATTTGCATACATGATTCTATTAGAAAGCAAAGTTTTATTTCTTATTGGAAATTTCCTTTTTGAAATCGATAGTAATAAAATTATTCCGCCTATCGACACACAGATGGCATAGAATATTTTCAGGGACGTTGATAGCTATTTGAATAAATTTTAATTGGTTAGCTTCCCTGACACAAAAGTTTCCTTTTAAGTTAGAAACCACTTCGGATTAATTTCACCTTCTGAACTGCCAGAGAAGAGTCTGCAATTTGTTAAGTGCGATCTTTTTAAAGACATTGTCTACTTCAATAATCGTAGTGTATCTCAGCTATCAACCAACAATTAGGTAATTTTATTTAATAGTATTGATTGGAGTATTATTGGTTAACATATTGATAATATATTAAAAAAAAAAAAAAAACTATTATGCTTTCTATTCGAATTCGTGTAAGTGAAATAATATTTTATTTCTCATTCTTCCGCAACGTTATAGTTCTGACAGCTAAGTTAATTTTCAAGCTCCAAGTTTATTTTCGAGCTAAATTTATTTCTGAACTAATGGAAACCGCAAGTCAATTTAATTATTGAAGATTATTCAAACTTCAAGCGAATTCAACTCTTGAAGTTTCATTCATTAAGATAATCAACTTTAGTTTGCTCTGAGTGCGCGACATTACACAGAACTATACCGTACAATAGATCCCTGCTCACACTGTCTGCTACCGCCTCACAAACCAGTGAAGCGAGACTCGGTCGCCATCTTGAACAACCGAAAAATTGGGTGAGAATTTACTAGAGTACGATTTATGAAATAAAGAAAGAGTTTTATTTATTTATCCCGTTTATTTGTCTATATATCTACATATATTATTTGTGCAAATGTAAATCACTATTTAATTATTCAATTTTAAACAATTTGTTCTAATTGTTAAGAATTAATTTGCCACGTGTTGGCATTCGATCAATATATTATATAATAGATACAGTTGCTACGATTTACACGTACATAAACAAATAAATACGTTGGATATTAATGATTATAAGATATTACATAACGTAATCACTTGGGCTACTGTAGCGTAGCAGATATCGTAGGGCACAACTTAACCCGGATAAGTGATGTAATCTTTCTCGATTTATAAGTTACAACATTAATAAAATGCCTCGTGTAGCTACACATCGCTTTACAATGTGAGGATAAATGGTCATAAATTCTGTCACAATGGGTCTGATTTAGAGAACCTCCTTAAATAAATATAAATGCATAAAATCTTTAAATATGTACAAGTTAAAATATAAAAGTATGAATTGATATAACCGAGCCGAACCACTAAAGGTGGTCCCCGGTAAGTAAAAATAACAACACACTTATTTAGGGTGGTACGATACCGACTTCGACGTGGCAGAACTGTAGCCTTACGGAGGTGTCTTCGGGACAAAAGAAATTGACCCAAGGATGGGGTTGATTATAGCCTCTCCAGCCCTGGAACTTTCTACTGTGTGTGGATGCCCCGTCCGTGGAACTTCACTGGTGTGTGTAGAAGCCCCGTCCGTGGAACCCTAAAGATATCACGATTTAATTTGCAAAGTCGGAAATGCACGTGAAGCGTGCCTAATGTGGGCAATTCAAATCTGACATAACCTACAAAAGAAATATAATTTACCTCACTGATGAGGGAATAATCCACCAATGTTCCTAGAAAGCCACAGTTGGATGAATGGGGTCGAGTCCGCCTTTCAAGTCGACACGATACTTCCAAAGGAAAGCCTGCAAATTTGCGAAACACGTGGGTAGAGAACGGGTAAGATGGCGTGAAGAGGTTAGCTTACCTTGTATACTTAAATATCCTGCTTCCGCAGTTAAAATTTACTCACAACAACAAAATATTCCGCTAAACGGAACAACAACAGATTGAGAAAATGTTCCTGTGTTGATAATTCCAAAATCCACCAGGATGCCTTGGATAAACCGAGGTTCGTAGAATTATCAACTATATACGCCAACAAAAATGGTTGCCTTCCGTCTTCTGCTTTTCACGAGCCGCAAGTATCGCCCTCCCGTGGAGAATAGCGAAACTGCGTTACGAACGTAGCGGTTGTTATTATGCGGCCCACAAAACGCTAAGGCGTATGGTGGGTCGTATACGCTAGAGGTCCGCAACACAGTATAAATTTGTCCATATTAAAAATTTACGTTATAATAAAAACTTATCGTAACCTGAAAACGATATTAGAATTTCCTTCCATAATTCATCTATAGGAGTTTGACAAAGTAAAGGGTTTATAATTCGACACACAGATTTCACTACAAATGGCATCCTCAAATTCAATCTAATTTTTTTATTCATCAGCATCTTACTTTGTTTTTTTAGTTATATATGAGTGCTACTAAATAATTTCCAATTTTATTTATTATCTTGCCGAAGTATTAAATGTTAAAGTGTTTCTGCCGATAAGGAATTTACTATAAAGTTGTCATGGTAAGTTTCCATTTCTCTCCGAAGCTAGTACGTAACAATGCAGCAATGTTTTACCATTATATTTTATAGTCTTTATGAACAAGGTAATAAGGCTCAAATTCTAATGTTATTCGATGCGATCAACATTTCTATGACAGTAGTATGTTTGGTTGCATAAGTTGTGACGTCACAGCTAATTGAGCTCATCCTGAATTATTAATTTCTCGTATTGCCGTGTGCATATGGGGGTGTATATGACAACTTTGAAATGTATAGGCAAAACTGTTAAAACCTATGAAATTAGTTTCCAGCTATAATTATGAAGTTGAGATATGGAAGTGTAATTTTTCCGGTATATACGGGGTTTTAGACAAGTTAAATAAATTTGTTAATTTGTTTATTTGAGATTATTGTTTTATATGATCATCTTAAAGAATAACAATTATTTTTAAGGAGATTCAGAATCAAATAATTGCGAGACTTTTGAAATGGTTGAAAATGATATCATTTCAACAGCGGAAAATCCCGACATAATTAATTTGGAAGATGTGGAAACCGAGTTGTCTGTTAGTGATGAAGTGCTTAAACTTTTAGGGGATGAGCCCCGAGACACAGGTATAATTTTTGGGCCGAGAGTGAAAAAAGTTATTGCAGATGGGTCGAATAATATCACCCTGGGTTTAGAAAAATCAGAAAAGGAGTTGTTAATGAAGAAACACGTGATTCCTGGAAATATAACCTTTTTAAAGGCTATGATGTTAAATCCAGAAATTAAGGCATCTCTCGATGATCCGCGTAAAAAGAGGACAAATACCTGTCCCACATACAACATCAAGTAGGGGTTAGTATTGCTGCAATGGTGGAAGCCTTAAATAAATTATTGTCCGATAATATGAAACAAACAGAAATAAAAGATTGTGTGTTACTAGGTCTAGTCGATGCTGGAAAGATATTATGTGATGTTTTCCATATGATATAAATAGAAAATATCACATAGAGTCGCAGCTAAATACGACAGTAAAGAAGATTATGACAAAGAGTAAACCAATCGTCTATTTATGTGGAAAGGATTTTGCGAAGAAATTATGAAACCCTCCACGTCGATTTATCAAAACATTCCAAGTACTAGCGGGGTCAATAACACTTGTTTAACTACAAAGGTCCCTATCACAAAAACAGAATGAGAAAGCAGCAAGGCAAGAAGTAAGAAGTACTTCAGCAGTCAGCCCAAGCAGACAACATACCGTAGAGCAGTGTTACTTTGCCAATCAAGGCGACTTTGCCGAAGCAGGTCATGTTTTATTGTTAAATGTTATTTTCGAAAGTTGGTAGTATCCCTCTAAAGGCGAGTTTAGGAATCATTAGCGAAAACAATTTCAAACTCCTTTTTTACCAAATATGTATATGTATTTTGTATTTAAAAAAAATGTGAAGCACGGGAACAGTTTTTTTTCCTTAATTCTTTTAATCATATACAAATATTTGTGTGTGTGTGTATAGATATATATATATATATATATGTCTGGTCGGGGAATTGACAAATGACATTGGCTACCAATCTTTCATGATTTGTAAGGTATAATTCAATGCAGGTCGGGGTATTTGCCCGCTGAGTAGTTGTTTCCTGCAAATCATGTATAATAACAGTATATGGGTTAAGTCCACCAAGGGCTAAAGGTCACCGCTCTCGGTACTTGCAAAATAGCAAGTCGCTATACACCATGGAGACATCTATGATGTCTGGTGTATAGTAGCATTTGACCACATGAGGGTATTCACTTACCTCTCACCGGTACACCATTTACTTAAGTTTGTATAAAACTAAAAGGTTGGCCACTGTCATTTGTCTGTTCCATGACCTATGGCATACTGATGAGAACTAATAAGTTCGAAACCGGTTTATGTCTGGTCGGGGAATTGACAAATGACATTGGCTACCAATCATTCATGATTTGTAAGGTATAATTCAATGCAGGTCGGGGTATTTGCCCGCTGAGTAGTTGTTTCCTGCAAATCATGTATAATAACAGTATATGGGTTAAGTCCACCAAGGGCTAAAGGTCACCGCTCTCGGTACTTGCAAAATAGCAAGTCGTTATACACCATGGAGACATCTATGATGTCTGGTGTATAGTAGCATTTGACCATATGAGGGTATTCACTTACCTCTCACCGGTACACCATTTACTTAAGTTTGTATAAAACTAACAGGTTGGACCCTGTCATTTGTCTGTTCCATGACCTATGGCATACTGATGAGAACTAATAAGTTCGAAACCGGTCTATGTCTGGTCGGGGAATTGACAAATGACATTGGCTACCAATCATTCATGATTTGTAAGGTATAATTCAATGCAGGTCGGGGTATTTGCCCGCTGAGTAGTTGTTTCCTGCAAATCATGTATAATAACAGTATATGGGTTAAGTCCACCAAGGGCTAAAGGTCACCGCTCTCGGTACTTGCAAAATAGCAAGTCGCTATACACCATGGAGACATCTATGATGTCTGGTGTATAGTAGCATTTGACCACATGAGGGTATTCACTTACCTCTCACCGGTACACCATTTACTTAAGTTTGTATAAAACTAACAGGTTGGCCACTGTCATTTGTCTGTTCCATGACCTATGGCATACTGATGAGAACTAATAAGTTCGAAACCGGTCTATGTCTGGTCGGGGAATTGACAAATGACATTGGCTACCAATCATTCATGATTTGTAAGGTATAATTCAATGCAGGTCGGGGTATTTACCCGCTGAGTAGTTGTTTCCTGCAAATCATGTATAATAACAATATATATATATATATATATATATATATATATATATATATATATATATATATATATATATACACACATACATTCCAATTTAAATTTGGCGCAATAAGACAAGTAGACGAAAAGAGACATATGGCGCTGCTCGAGTGAACTTGTTTTGCGTGAGCTGTGTAAAAATATATAAATTAAAGTGATTACCAGTATAAATAATTATTGTTGTCTAGTGCTAAATCGTTATTCAAAGTTCGAGTTTAACATAACTTAGTTGTAGTGTGTAAAAAGTGATAAATAAATGCAGATTTATTTGTAATATGTCTTCCAGAAACAAAGCCGGTAAAGATAAGGAGGAACACTTCGAACTACAAACCACTTAAAAAATATTGGTCAATAAAATTTGCACATCTGAAGAATTTATAAATTCAATTACAAATGCGATTACCACTACTACTGCTAATGAATTTAAACAAAAAATTACCCAATTAGAGGCCGACAATAATAGTTTAAAAGCTGTAATGGAAAACAAAGTAAAATTATACAAAACTTATCAGAAAAATGTGAAAACATGGATCAAACACTCCGTAATAAAACAGTTAGAATTTATGGCGTGAACGAGGAGAAAAATGAAAATATTTTCAAAGTTGTAACAGAAGTATTAAAAACTAACGGTCGAATGGAAAAATTGAAATAGAGTGGAAAAATTGAAATACAACCCTGTTACAGAATTGGCAAGTACAATAACGATAAAATTCGTCCAATTATTGGTAACTTTTGAGATAAACAACTCGTATATAGTAATAAGAAAAACCTAAAAGGTAGTAAATTAATAATAAGGGAAGATTTAACCAGAGATAAAATGAAACTGCTGAAAATGGTTATTAGTAAACTGGGCGAAAATGCTAAAGTCTGGACAAGTGATGGTCGTATTTTCTGCAAATCAAATGAAGGCAAATCAAAATTATAAGAATCATGTCAGAAGCTAATATTGAAAATTTGTAATTTTATTATTAATACTATTTGTGTACTTATCTATTATTGATACATATTTTTCTTCCTTTGTTTCTTTTTCCAAATGTTGAAAATTTTAAATTTCTTTATTTAAAATAACTAAGTGCATTAAGTACAAATATAAAGTTTTGGTTATTTCTTCATTCCTTTGAAGAAACTTGTAAATGAATATTTACGGTTGTACTGTTTTATTTAAAGTCAATATTTTTAGACTCGATAGTAAATGAGATCGTATACGGGTATTTAGTTGAAAAACAGCTCTTGCATTCTACAGTATTTTTCTTTTTCTCTTTTATAAAAGAAATATTCTCTTTTTTTTTGTTGTTGTTTTTGTACATGTTAATTCTCTACATAGGTGTTTTATTTCTCTACATATATTGGGCTATAACTATAAATCTAGCATTTACTACTGAGTAGTGAATACAAACACTTTTTCATATTTATATACCTCTTGTGATCAACACTTATAATATAAAGATATACATTTTATTTTCTTAATCGCTCACAAATTATTAGTTGTATCTACTTGTTTTTGGTTCTGTACTTACTGACGATTTGGTTTTTCTAATATGTCTGATCATATTTAATTAAAAACCTTAAAAGTTGGCCACCTAAATATTAGATCTCTGTTACCTTCAGTACATGCATTAAAAGAAATAATTTTTCAAAAATCGTTTGATATTTTTTTAATTTCTGAAAGCTGGTTGCATGTAAATATATCAGATGATTTAATAAAAATTAATGGATTTAAATTATTCCGATGTGATCGTCAAACTAGGGGGGGAAGGTTATGTTTACTTAAAAAATAACTTAAACGGCGATCTAATTCTTACAAACAATACTATAGGACAATTATGGATTAAAGTAACAACTAATAATATGTCACGGCACTAAAGAAAAAATAAAATCAAGGGCAGTGTGGCGGGCGACCTCTATGGACCAGGCGGGCACATTACTCACATAAGGCGGGTGGCAGATTGGCGAGAGTATGGTGCAACTCTATTATACCGAGGCGTAGTGTATAGTTTAGGTGGTAGGTGTCGCTACAACAAGACAATCTGGGCGTACAAGTGGCGCGGCGGGCAGAATCAGAGGAGGGAAAGTCGCCGTCCACACTGCTTCGTTGTGTCGAGGGTGTTTTTTAATAAAATAGGGGTAATTCCTTTAACAATTCAGAAGTGCGATAAACTCACGTTCAAGTGAAAATAAAGTGTGGTGTTGGTGTTATTAGCGGCGGATTTTGTGGTGACAAAGGCGTCCTAATTAACCGGTGTTTTCGTGGATTGTGCAACAGGCGTTTTGTTAGCATAATGACTGAGAATGATGAATCTGGCGACATTGACCTAAATTATGATGAGGAAATGTCGGTGCTGGAGGAAAATATAGACGCTGGGGCGATAGTGATGCGTGTCTTCGAAAATACGTTGGCTGGGCGAATCGAAGACATTTTACAGAAGCAAAAGTCCAAGGCGGTGGAGCAACTAATGGCGACTAGTGTTTCTTTGGGCGAAAGGGCGGTTGCAGGTGTAACAGCACAGGGTGGAATTGTATCCGGTGCGGCGGGAGGCGAGAGAAGTACTTCAGGCGGGAGTACCTCTAGCAGAAGGGTAGGCAGTGGCGGAGAACTGCGAATGGGGGGCGATATGGTGGAGCCATTTGGCCCGAAGGAGAAGTATAGCAACGTGGACAGGTGGTTGTCCATGATTGACCAACTTGGCGAGGTGCATGGGTGGTACGAGAAGTCGTACTTTATGCAGATCAAGCTGCGTGGGTCGGCAAGAGCCTGGTTTAGTAGGATCGACGATTTCTCTTACTAGTGGTGTGAGTGGAAGGTGAAGCTTCGGCAGGCGTTTCCAAGACAACACGACTTTAGAGGAGTTGGTAGCGAGGTGTAAGCTACCAACCAAGATGGTGACCACGTACTATCATGCAAAATTGGCTCTGTGTGGTCAGTGCGGGTTTACTGGGGAGAAGGCGGTCTCTTGTATTATACGTGGGCTTCCTGAGGAGTTGGGGGCAAATGCTTATGCATGCAAGTATGCTACCCACCCAGAGGCGTTATATTCAGAGTTTTTGGCGGGTTTAGAGGGGTACCAGACTCCTGTGGCGGCAGATCAAAAACGGTGTGAACGACCATCTGGATCAGGCGGATTCAGGCGGCCGGACAACGTGCCTCCAAAACAGGACAGGCAGGCGGCCATCTCAAGGAAGGAGAGCGCTCGCTGCTATAATTGCCAGAAGCTGGGTCATTTCAGCGGCCAATGCAGGGATTGTGTTACCAGGAGGGTCACATTCAGGTGGAGTGTCCCAAGAGAAGGAGAGTAGACAGTGGCAGCAGGTCAGGAGGACAATCTGTCAAAGTCAGGCTGGTGAGTGCTGTTTTTGATAAAACTTACAGGCGGGTGGTATTTATTAATGGAAAAAAGGTAAAGGCGTACCTGGATACACGGTGTAACTGCAATCTGATGGCGGCGGATTGCGCTGAGCATCTTGGACTCCAGGTAAGGCGAGAAACGAAATTCTTAATAGGTGTTGATGGCGCGCTGGGAGCTGCACACGGAGTTACTAATTTTCCATTGGCGATTGATGGTATAGAGTTAAATATTGAGGCGTTGGTAACTTTGTGCGATATAACTGAGATGTGGTCACAAATCTTGGCGATAAGGCACTGCTATGGAAAAAGGGGTGACTATTAGCCAGAAGGGAGCACTGCTAGAAGGCGAGCCAGCAGCAGGAGGCGACGAGCGGAATGAAAAAGGTAAGTACGATTAGTCATACTGATACCTTACAGGCAACCGTTGGCGATACTATACAGGGGGATAAGGCGAAATTATTGGCATTGCTCAAGCGTAAGGTAAATTGTTTTTCAACAGGCGAGAATGATTTGGGTCTGACCCATCTAGGAGAGATGGAAATCAAACTTAACAAAGGGGCGAATGTCTATTACCGACCTTACAGGTTGTCGTATGCAGAGGAACAGAAAGTGAGGGAGAAGGTGCAGAGGTTGTTAGATAGTGGTGTTGTTTGAGTCAGATTCTGATTTTGCGAGTCCCATAGTTCTGGTGGCTAAAAAGCATGGTGGTATTAGGTTATGTGTTGACTACAGGGCGCTGAATGCAGTAACCGTGAAGGATAGGTATCTCTTACCTTTAATTTCAGATCACCTAGATCGTCTGGCGGGTAAGAAGTATTTTACCACCTTAGATATGCGCAGGGATACCATCAGGTGCCGATGCACCCTAATTCGGTGCACAAAACAGTATTCATTACTCTGGATGGCCAGTTTGAATATTTAAGATTCCCCTTTGGTTTGGCAAATTCTCCGGTGGTGTTTCAGCGGATTATAAACGAGATGTTAGGTGGGTTGCAGCATGACAGAGTCTTGGCGTAAGTTCGTAAAGAATTTTGCACTTTTGGCGCGACCACTTACAAAGCTAACAGGAAAAGAGTTGAGTGGCAGTGGGGAGAGGAGCAGCAAACTTCATTTGAGGCCCTGAAGCAACAATTGGTGGGCAGGTCAGTTCTTGCATTGTATGATAGTAAGGCGTCTACAGAGCTTCATACAGATCCGAGCAAATTAGGAGTGGCAGGTATTCTCTTTCAGCAACAGGCGACTGGCGAGCTCCAGGTCATTTCTTATTTTAACAGGTCAACTACGGTGGCAGAGTCCGCTTATCACAGTTATGAGTTGGAGACATTGGCGGTGGTGGAGTCTATAAGGCGTTTCAGGGTTTATCTCATTGGTGTACATTTCAAGGTGGTCACAGACTGCTCGGCGGTTAGAGCCAGTCTACTAAAATGGGATTTGGTGTCCCGTATAGCAAGATGGTGGCTAACAATACAGGAGTTTGACATGGAGATAGAGTATAGGCCAGGCGAGAGAATGATGCATTGCGTAGAAATCCGGTGGGTGTAAACATAATCAGTATGGCCGATGCGGATTGGTTTATAACCATACAGTTGCAGGATGAGATAGTACAAGCAATCGTTAAAGCGTTGAAGGGCAAGAAGGTTGACAATGAGATTAAAAAGAATTTCAAGGTGAAAAACAGGCGGTTATTTCGAAAGACGAAGCACGGTAATCGGCTGTATGTACCTGCAATGGCACGGTTTAACTTGGTGCGGAGGCATCACGATGATATAGGTCATCCTGGGTTAGAAAGATGTGTTGAGCTCATTAGACAGGAGTATTGGTTTCTTAAGGTGAGGAGATTCGTTAGGAAATATACTGCAGCATGTATGCAGTGTGCCTTTGCAAAAGGAAAGCATGGAAAAGGTGAAGGGTTCCTGCACCCGAAGAAGGCGATTCCTTTTGACACGGTGTATGTGGATCATTTGGGTCCATTTGTCAAAAGTGTACGGCGAAACAGTTTACTATTTACTATATATACAAGCAATCTTGTTAATCTTTAAATTATTGCAAAGTACATTTATACGCAGACGACACACAGCTCTATTATTCTTTCAAACCCTCTGATGTCGATGTCGCCTGTTCATTAGTCAATGAGGACCTTCAAAATTTTATAAATGCTGCAAATGACCATTGTCTTGTTATAAATTCTACTAAATCTAATAACCAATGAAATAGTATTAAAGATCAAATATACGTCAAAATTGGTAATGAACCTTTGGTGAAAGTAGACAAGGCAAAAAGTTTAGGAGTTATATTAGATCATGTGAATAAAATGTTGCAAAAAGGTTATTCCGTTTTAAAGTTGGTCTATGGTAATCGACATTGTCTTCTCTGTGAAACTCTGATTTTACATTTTAAATTAAGCAGATTGTTTATATGGCCCCTGTATAAATACTTTGTATGCAAGGAAAATACAAAAATTACAAAATTCATGCCTCAGACTATGCTGAAACCAGAGACTTTCTCACAAACTCAAAGAGGTAAAATGGCTTAATATGTACAATAGAAGATTGCATCAAACAGCTTCTCTTTTTCATGTGATAATATTAAGCAAAATTCCTATATATCTATATCAAAAAATTAAATTTCGAACCGATGTGCACACATTAAATATCAAATTTAAAGGTCTTCTAACTCCACCGCAGCACCATACTGAACTGTTTAAGAGATCATTTAGTTATCAAGTTAGTAAAATTTATAATGGGTTGAATAGTCAGCTAAAAAAGAACAGCATTACTAGATTTAAAAAGGTATATAAATCATATTTGTTCTAACGTCAATGTACATGATTATTGTAGCCATGTATGTAAAGAATTAAATTTAAGATAATATACTTGAAGTTGTGTATTTCAATCTTACAGCTTTATCTCTTTTCTTGTTACTATATATAATGAATCAAATACTGTTATTTTGTTCTGTTTTAGATGTATAAACTTCGCGAAGCAAGAGCATCGAGTTTGTGCATCTCTAACAGATTGTGATTACGTGTAAGAAAAGCATACATGATTTTCTTAAATTGTGTCCGCTTAACTTCGCCATTTATTTTTCATATTATATCTTACGATAAAGTCAATAAGATGTAATATTTACCTGAAAAATAATAAAGACGTGTATTATTATTATTATTATATCGACAACGCATGAGCCGGATTGGATCGGGTTCCTGCAATCGCCGCCATTTATAAAGAAGACCCACTTCACAACGGGTAAGAATTAATATTTGATTTTTTTACTAGTCTGTTTTCTTAAACCATTAGTTTTATTTCAATCCAAAGTTCAAAAACAAAAAAAAAAAAATCTGAAAATTACTTAATAAACGTTTTCATCTTTTTTGTATATTTCTACTATTACTTACATGGTTTACATTTCTCTGTTTGAACATATATTTATTTTTCAGATTCGATAAGCAAACTCGACGTTATTATGAAACAAAGCCGTGCAGAAACAGAATCAGCAGGAGAGGAAAATATTTAAAAAAAAATTTAGAAGACGAACATGAAAATGTCCTCAAAGTCATACACATTCGGACTATTTAGACACATCACTCAACGGAAGCCTCAATTTCGACAATAAGAGAAATCAAAGATTAATAAATACTTTGAAAAACCTGTCAAAACAGGTAGCTCAAAATTTATTGAGAACTCAACAAATCTTGATATTATCACAAAATGAAGACACAACATTACTGAGGTCAGAAAACTGCTTTGAATTATTTGGTTAGTATATATTTTTTTCTACATAAAAAAAATGATAAACTAAAATGTTTTTTTCAATCCTGTAATAAAACAGAAAATTACATAATATGTAATTCTGACATTTTGATGACATTTCTGTTTGAGTAAAGAAACAACTTTTTTCAGAAATGGGAAGGTTGGACCGTAGGCCTAGGCAAGTTCGTCAATCCCATGAGTGAAAAAAATACTTTATGCATGAGTTTCATGTAATATTTGACTTTTCTAAGAATGTAATAATGTTTAGATTATTAAACGATCTCTCTACTTTATTGCGCTGTTACCATAAACATATGTTTAGGCACCAAGTAGTAAAAAATAGTTGTTATCGTTACTTTCCGGAAAGTGCCACGAGTAGAGTCTGTGTCCAGAAAAAAAACTTTCGAACACTATTTTTTCGGCAACCGTTTCAAATTAGGAAAAAAAACATAAACTACAAATTAATACTATATTTTGATTATACGATTAATTCATACTATCAGTTACTATAATAATTGACACGTCAGAATTTATAGTTTTCAAAAAAAACTCATTTTTCCGGACTAGTCCGGAAATGAACTACTTCTGGGATAAAAAGAGGCCGGAAAACATGTATTTTTCGGATGGTTCAAAAAAATACTTTTTTTCACTCAGTGAAAAAGTATTATTTCGACTTTAACAATGACAACTATAAAGTGCAGTAAAGAATTCCAAAAAAGTACCTTTTCCACATTAACAAGTAATATCCATTTAAATAGGTGATTTTTTCGAAAAAACATACGAATCAAAAAACGTCACTTTTCAATACAATCGAATAAAAAATTACCTCGTGTCGTCAAAATGCCATGTCAGAATTTATTGTTTAATTTCCTGATTTTATTTCAGAATTGCAAGAAATTTGCATATGCAGGATGTTGCAAGATTTAGTCTTCTTTCCAACTAATTACATAGATAACTACACGTATTATTCACGGCTTAAATATGGGTTAAATTTCTCGATAGATAGTACAAGATTTGTTCCATAGTGCTTTTAAATAAAATAGTTCATAACAATCATAATTCACATAATTCACTATGAGCCCCACAGTTGCAGGGCTCATGTGAGTTCACTAGTGTGTTATTATGTTATTAACTAATTTATTTTTAAAATATTACGTACAATGTGTTTATTGACAAATGTTGCAGGACATAGTTTTATAATAAATTAAAATGATTTTAAAATATTCCTAACGACGAATAAGTTTAATTTAGCAGGCAACAACAATAAAAAGCCTTTCAAGAATACTAAATGCTTCGAGGCGATCCAGAGTAAGCTATTGGTTTTTTTATATACAACTTATTAACTTAACTTTATTTCATCCAATACCTACGATTTTAATAAATAAGGCTCATAACTCACTGGTAACTTATATAATATTGTAAGTAGGATAAAATGAACTATTATTTATTAATTAAAAATCGTCATACTTATTACCAGCTTAAATTATTAAAGAGTGATAAAGTATTCCGTGCATTACACAGTGACCCATATAAAAAGGGAACACCTCTCTAAAATTTTTATTTCTGGGCCGATTTAAACGATATTCTTTTATATGATAGAGTTCAATAACTCTACTGTAATACAAAATTTCAAGACCCGTTTCGATTTTTTTTCAAGGCCAAAAATCAAAAAAGTGTTAGCGATTTTTTTTATCTCAAATCTGACTATGCCATTGGGCTAGGATACCCTCAAATGGGTGTGACCGAAATTTAACAAGAAAATATTTTAAAAAAATTAATTTAAAATTTTTTCGTAATTATTTTTTTATTTTATTTAAAATTGAACATTTTTTATAAATCAAATAATAAATCGTCGTTGCGCCTTTAAAATGCGACATGTGCACATTTTGTCTAAAATGCGCTATTTTAGCGCATTTCGACTAAGAATTTCAACACGAATGGGTCGTCTTAAGCAGCTATATGATTTCCCGCGAAATTTCAGTTCAATGCTAGCTGAATTAAAAAGCGACATGTGCAGAATCGAAAATACATATGTGCTTTTTAAATGCGCTAAGTGTATACAGTGTATATATCTGGCGCGTTTGGTGGCGCATTTTATAGTGTTTAAATGCACATAGCGCATTTTACGGACAAAATTGCCAGTATGTATTAAGATTTTGTCGATGTAGATAAAAGTGTTGTATTAAAAACATCGATCATTATATTTGTGTACAAGTGGTTAATAATAAAAACGCTATTTGTTAGAAACCCCTAGACTCTTGGTAAGATTTGCTTTATTATATTATATTTATTTATTTTATTATTTTCAGGGGTAATGTCTATCTTTTGATATATCTAACCTAAGTGAAAGATAAGCACTTGTCATTAACACTAGTGATACATAATTTGGATTATAGCTAAATACTTTTCAAATACCTACACTAAAGAAATAATTTTATATATTTAAAAAGCGCGTCTCGTGTTAATCTTTATACTGTACGTACATCTAATATGGAATAAATAAATAAAATTACTTCTACAAGGCCAAGTATAATTTCCATTATGTAAAAAATTAATATTGATAAATCTCAAACGATTTAAAAAAAACTGTTTGAATCTTTAATTTATTGTATGTTTACAGTCTATGTAAGAAATATTGCAGATGTCTTAAACGAATTTAATGAAAAAATATATCGTTTTTTAAAGTTAATTTTTTCTAGAAGCTCAACAGCAGCACGCTAACCAAGGTGTTTTTCTTTCTACAGCTTTCACAATGACGAAAAATACTAGAACCAAAAAAATCTTGCGTTAAGCACACATTATGAAAATACAAATATGCAAATTAATCCTATATCATTATTGTGCTTCCCTTTGATGATATGAATAACGCAAAATTTGATTATGTCTAATCTATATTAAATGTTGAAAAAGTTCAGAATGTAAATGTGTTTTTAAATAATATATGTTATGAAAATATTATCATTGAATCGTTTAATGTCCAAGAAGTTCAAAATCCTAATACCATGTCGGTACCTCTTGATAACACACTTATTTTTACAACACCTGACACAAGAGGTCAAATTGATGAGGATCTTACCCAAAATTAAGTTAGCATGAACTTAGATGTGGAAATAAATGAGGACAATCAAAATACCCAAGAAGAAAATAAGGTGAATGGCGTGGATGTGAATAGTAGGGAAGAAATACAAGAAGATTCTGATCTAAGCTATAAAGAAAATGAAGAAAGTGGTGAATATTGTACATCAAATGATAGTCATTCAAAAAACGATAATGAAGACAGGTAAGAGTGTGTAGGAGACCTTTTTTATACTTTAGATATCAAAAAAGATTCTTTCTCCAGATGGATACAAGGAAATAATCCTAACAGCCACAAAGACATTAACCCTGAAGATGATTTAAATATTGGTAAACGAAAACGCGAGGATGATGATATTAAACAAAAAAATAATAAAAAGATTAAATCAGATTCTGTTCTTGAATCGCTGAACCTGTTACCAAAAGTAGAAAGCCATTATTATTGTAGGGTGTCAAATTCGCGCATTTATATCGAACCTGAATTTAATTCAGTACCTAAAACATATGCACACTATTTTTAAAGGATGGTGTCAAGAAACTGGTAAAAGTACACTGGAGAGAAAGAAATTTTGGGAATGTTAAATATTATTTAAGTTTGAATACATATTCTTTATTAGTACACCACTGTACAGACTTTGACTGAAATAGCGCACTTGCGCAAAAAGACAGATCCAAGATGTCGAATAATGTACGTTGAACAACATGTAACGTTCCTGGAGTTGGTATTGAAAATAAATGTGTTGTGTAACTACAATGTTAGTTTTAGTTCCAAACAAAATAAGTGAAACATAATATACAGTCCACTGCAATCTTAACATAATATTTGTGGTCCTTAGAGCAGGATACTTTGTGAAAAGACGTTGTGTTTTAAAACATTGTGCAATTCAAATTGGTATGTGGAAGAACCTAGCACGTGTGTAACAAGCAATTTACTTGTTAACGAAAATCTCAATTTGTGTGTGATTAACAAATAATCCATTTTGTTAATAAAAACCCTGAATTGTGTGTGCATTAATAAGTAAGCTACTTATTAGTAAAACGAGAACCATTTTCTGTGAACTGTGTTAAGAGACGATAGACAAAACTTCAAAACTATCATTTGTGACTATTATTAAACTCAAATAATACAAAATTGTGTGTTTAAACTTTGAGAAATTGAATAAAAACAATCAATCAAACAAAAACGAGTGTGTGGTGCGTAAGAGGGGTTCACGTGGAGACAGATGGCAGAACTTCCAGCAACAAGTGTTTCAAGCTAGGTCCAAGACGCGCAACGCATCGAAACCAAGCAATTCCACCGGCAAGTTACAACGTGGTGCCGGCTACCTAGAGCAGCAGCTTCACAGAATACAGAGCCGACAGTGGCGTAACGTGAGTTCGTTCCTTATTATTTTATTTTGTGTTAGCACTGAATAGTAAATAATTTTAGTTAGTCAAAAATGGCTGATGAGGAATTAAAAAAGTTAATCAGAAAACGTGGCAATTATAAAGCCCGTCTTACTTTATTTGAAAAATATGTAAACACTCTGTTAAATGAGATTTCTGAGTCTAGTGATAAAAAAGTCAACAGAGCTACTTTAATTGAATTAGAGAGTAGGGTTGACAGACAGGAAACTTTATTATCCGAATTTAATGAAATTCAAAATTCTATAGAAGAGTTACATGAAAATATCGAGGAGCAACTTCTTGAGAGAGAGTCTTTTGAAAAAATCCATTTTAAGTTAGTTTCGGTTGCGAAAAATTTAATTTATGAGCAAACAATTACTGTAAAAAATGAGGGAGAGAGTGAACAATCTCATAACTCGGGGAGGCAACTACCACACATAACTTTACCTCAAATAAAATTACCCATATTCAAAGGTTCATATGAGACGTGGCTTGAGTTCCGGGATACATTTTTGTCTTTAGTGCACAAAAGGCCCGATTTAGATAACGTGGAAAAATTTCATTATGTGCGTTCTCATTTAGATGGGGAGGCCAAGCAGGTTATAAGTTCTATTGAATTTTCTGCCGAAAATTATACAGTGGCGTGGGATCTCTTGTGTGAGAGATACAATAATAAACTATTATTGATTCAGAATCATATTAAATCACTTTTAGACATTCCTTCATTAAGCAAGGAATCCGCAGTAAATTTAAGAAATATGATAGATAACGTTTCCAAACATTTGCGTGCCTTAAATACATTGTCTATAAAAACCGAGGAGTGGGACGTGTTACTAATTTACCTTTTTAGTTCAAAATTGGACAAAAAAACAGAACGTGAGTGGGAGGAGTTTAAATTAGCGGGTGATTTGCCGACTTTAGAGGAGTTCAAAACGTTCCTTAAGCGAAAGGCAGATATTTTAGAAAAATTAGATATAAATCATGGGGTAGATTCAAGGGTAGATTTGAAACAAGCCAAATTCAAACCAAATAAATCATTTGTTGCCTCAGTACAGAATTCTTGTGGATATTGTAAGAAAGAACTTTACATTGCGAATTGCGTTGAATTCCTTAAATTATCAGCATATAATCGAAGCGAACGTGCCAGACATTTGAAACTCTGTCTGAATTGTTTAAGATCGAACCATGTTAGTAAAGATTGTAGGGCGAGTACTTGCAAAAGGTGTAATGGTAAGCATCATACGTTACTACATTTTGAGAGGCAAGCAACTACGACCTCGGAGGCACCTGGTGCAATGAATAACACAAAAAATGAGGTAAGTGAGGGTTCGTCGGGTTCAAATTCAAATGCTTCTACGGCTGTGTCAAGTTGCAATTTAGTTCAAAGTACTAATGTTCTGTTGTCTACGGCTTTAGTTCATGTTATGGGATCTTCCGGTGAAAGCCATACATGTCGTGTTTTGTTGGATAACGGTTCACAAAGCAATTTCATCTCGGCGAGTTTGTGTTCACGATTAGGCGTGGAAAAATGTAGTGTTAACATTTCGATTGTGGGTATTAATCGTTTTGTGTCAAATATTAAATATCGTTGTGAAATTCATATACAATCATTGCAAAATGCATTTGAGATATCAATTTCCTGTTTGATTTTACCGAAAATATGTGGAAACATTCCGAGTCCAGGAATATCAGTGGCGGAGTTGAATATTCCGAAACATTTAAGGCTTGCAGATCCTAGTTTTTATGAACCCGGAGAAATTGACATCCTTTTAGGTGCTGATGTATTTTACAATCTTCTATGTAATGGTCAAATTCGTTTGGGTACTAAACAGCCTATTTTACAAAAAACTGTATTTGGTTGGGTTGTCTCAGGGCCAGTTTCGTCTGTTTACCAGAAAACGGAATATTGTAATCTAAGTACAGTTGATGTGCAAACCCAGCTTGCCAAATTTTGGGAGTTGGAAGAAGTTAGTGCTGACAACACTCTGTTGTTGTCAGAGGATGAAAAAGCATGTGAAAATATATTTGCGACTACTACTAGGCGCGACAGCGATGGTAGATTTATTGTAAAGATTCCGTTCAAGGAATCAACATCGAAACTTGGTGACTCAAGGCAATCAGCCTTGAAACGATTCTATGCATTAGAGCACAAATTTCGGAAAAACTCAAAGTTTAAACTGATGTATAGCCAATTCATGGAAGAATACATTGACCTAGGGCATATGTCAAGGGTTAGTGAAAGGTCGAGTGGTGGAGCCTCATTCTACTACCTTCCACATCACGGGGTTATGAACGAAGAGAGTACCACTACAAAATTACGTGTGGTGTTTGATGCATCCTGTGTGTCTGACTCAGGTGTATCACTAAATGACATACAGTATGTTGGGGCAACGATACAAAACGACCTAATGTCGATCATTCTCAGGTTTAGGTTACACCGAGTTGTGGTGTGTGCGGATGTAGCTAAAATGTACCGAATGGTGTTAGTCGATCCAAGTCATAGAGTGTTTCAGCTCATCTTTTGGAGGCCAGATGAAAAGGATGAGTTATCAGTGTATCAGTTGAACACCGTCACATATGGGACAGCTTCTGCCCCATTTCTCGCAGTGCGTTGTCTAAAGCAATTGGCGGATGAGAATGCTGATAGGTTTCCTAAGGCATGCACCTCAATTTCGGATGATTTTTATGTGGATGACTTCATCTCCGGTGCAGAAACTGTTGAGGAAGCAGTTCAACTTTGTGCCGAAGTATCTTCTATCTTAAAATCTGGTTGTTTCACATTGAGAAAATGGACTTCTAATAGTGTCGATGTGCTCAATTCTATTCAGAGATCTGATGTTTCATCAGGAATTATGCAATTTGGTGATAAAACAAATACCAAGATGTTGGGGTTATATTGGTCCTGCCAATCTGATATTTTGATGTATAAAATCAAGGAAGTGTCACCTTGTAAATCAATAACAAAGCGGTCTATTTTATCAGATATAGCACAAATCTTTGACCCGTTGGGACTTATAAGCCCATGTATAGTGAAGGCTAAAATTCTTCTGCAAAAACTATGGTCATTAAAGCTTTCATGGGACGAAGCCGTTCCGTCAGACTTACACTTCTATTGGAAACAATACAGAGAACAGCTCTCAGAGTTAAATCAGCTAGAAATTCCTCGCCGTGTGGTATGTGAGAATTTTGTCAAGTTAGAAATTCATGGATTTGCAGATGCGAGTCAAGAGTGTTACGGAGCATGCGTATATCTTCGTAGCATGGATGTGAATAACAAAATACAAGTGTCTTTATTGTGTTCGAAATCAAAGGTGGCTCCTTTGAAGTTAGTTACTATTCCTCGTCTGGAATTATGTGCGGCATTAATTTTAGCTCAACTTGTCAGCAAGGTACAGCAATCATTGAAACAAAAAATAGACTCGACTTTTCTGTGGTCAGATTCAACTGTGGCACTTGGTTGGATAAAAACTTCTTCGCATCTATTACAAACATTTGTGGCTAATCGAGTGTCACAAATTCAAACGCTCTCTGACATGAATAATTGGCATTATGTGAATACTAAAAGCAATCCTGCAAATTTGTTGTCTCGTGGTGTAAATCCGGGCATATTAGGGGAATCAATTCTGTGGTGGCGCGGCCCTGAATGGTTGTCTATGATGGAAAATTGTTGGCCGAGGTCTAGGGCTACTATGGTTGATGAACTTCCCGAGATGAAGCGAGAAATTAACTCATTTCCAGTTACTCATGGTGAATCGTTTCCTTTTCAAAATTTTTCAGATCTCGTACGAATGAAGCGTGTTGTTGCATATTGTTTAAGGTTTTTATCAAGGTGCCGGCATAAACCCAGTCAAAGTGGTTCTTTAACCTCACAAGAGTTAGAGACCGCTCTCATGCGTCTTGTGAAATTATCACAAAGTGAATCTTTTCCAAATGAACTCAATGTTCTTCGTGACGGGGGAGAGATAAAGTCCAAAGGTGGTCTTCCTAGTCTAAATCCGTTTATTGATCCCAATGGGCTACTTAGAGTGGGTGGTCGACTGGAATTGTCAGACTTCAAATATGACAAGAAACATCCGATTCTTTTATCGTCCAAGCATCCATTGACAAAGCTTTTATTTGTACATGAACATAAAAGGCTTTTTCATGCCGGTCCCAATTTACTCTTAGCATCCGTCCGTGAGAGGTTCTGGCCAATTTCAGGTAGAAATCTTGCCAAGCGTGTAGTTCATGATTGCATTAAGTGCTACCGAGCTAAACCTTCTCAAATACACCCAGTGATGGGAATGTTACCAAAAAATCGCGTGCAGCCTATGCCTCCATTTAATGTAACTGGCATCGATTATGCTGGACCCTTCCTTCTCAAGGACAGAAAGGGTCGTGGTGCTAGACTCTCAAAGTGTTATGTATCTCTATTTATTTGCTTTACGACACGGGCAATTCACCTAGAGTTAGTGTCTGGTTTAACATCGGAATCGTTTATAGCGGCCTTCAGACGATTTGTGTCTCGGCGCGGCAGGCCCGCTCATGTGTATTCAGACAATGGAAAAAACTTTGTGGGGGCCAACTCTGAGTTAAGGGAGTTGGGAAAATTTTTGGAGAACGAGGAAAAATCGTTAACTGATTCCTTGCATAACGAGGGAGTGGATTGGCATTTTATCCCTGTTCACTCACCCCATTTCGGCGGCCTATGGGAGGCCGGCGTGAAGGCAACGAAATTTCATTTAAAGAGAGTGTTAGCCAATGCCTCATTAACATTTGAAGACTTCGGTACAGTGTTGGCTCAAATCGAGGCAATCCTCAATTCCCGTCCTCTCACGCCACTGTCTTCTGACCCAAACGACATGGAGGTATTAACGCCCTCTCATTTTTTAATTGGGAAAAGTTTGACGTCACTACCAGATCCGAACGTTATAGATCTGCCACTAAATAGACTGTCTAGGTTTCAATTCTTGCAAAACCTCCAACAGCATTTTTGGGCCAGGTGGGCTAAAGAATATATTTGTGAACTTCAGAAAAGGGTCAAATGGAAAACTTCTCAAGGAGAACTTACGGCAGGTACAATGGTTCTAATTCGGGATGATAAACTTCCTCCATTAAATTGGAATTTAGGTCGCATCATCGCAGTCCACCCAGGAAAGGATGGTGTTGCACGTGTGGCCACAATAAAGACAAAGTGCGGTGAAATCAAGCGATCTTTCGCAAAAATATGTCCATTACCGATTGATATGTTAGATGATTGAAGTGTTATAATCATTGATGTATTGTAGTATTTGATAAATTATGTTAATTTTGTTTTGAAAGAGGTCCCTTTACCCTTTCAAGGTGGGGGGCATGTTAAATATTATTTAAGTTTGAATACAGTCCACTGCAATCTTAACAGGGAAATTCTAAAAAAAAATCTATTTTCAAACCAAGGAAGGACTAATGTGACACGTGTGTTTTATTTAAGGAAGGGAACATTCTAATTTCGGATAGTTCTGAATACCAAAACAAAAACTGTACATTAATAAGTGTTTTAGCAGACTTTACAGAAAAATGTTTTTTAAAAATTGAGCAAATTATATTGGAGAAAGGACATACAATTGATACTACTCATTCAATATTAGAACATTTTTTTCAACACACCTTCTCACTATGTTGGCAGAATGGGACTGGGAAGAAAAATAACCCTACATTTAAACCACGTTGATTACACATTTTTTAAAAATCATGAAGCACACCCAGACAATTTTAAATCAATTAGGCCAGATAAAACAAAAGGTCATCAAAGGGTTGCGTTATGTAAAGGGAAATGTATTTTATAAATTACAACATACTGATGACTGGAAAAAACTACCCCAAAGGAGGGTAAAACCGAATGAAACTGAACTTACTCAATTGTACAGTGATCCAAGGAAAATTGAAAAATGAAAATTTGAGAGTTTGCAGGTATTGAAGGCCTTTATGCATAGTCACACACAATCAGTTTAGAAATTGCTATTAACGAATATTATGCCCGCCATAACTTGATTCCACATATCTAATTACTTCTAAAATAGACATTTTCGGTATAGAATTTTTTTTTCTAAATCGATTAACCAGAAATTACATGATGAGGATGCAAGTTGTTGTAGGCTGTGTGTATGACAAAATAGTCGCTATGTGTCAAAAAGGCGCATCTAAAATCGTGCTCTACGTATTAAAAAACAGTTTATACAATTTTCATTAGTTGTTTTTGGCTTAAAATTGTTTATTGAATACGTCAATTAGGCATTTTAAAGGCGCAACGACGAAATTATAATTTAAATTAACTGAAAATTTAAAAAAAATTGATTAAAAAAGTTAAGTTACTTTTCTTAATTTAATATTTTTCTTTTAATTTCGGTCACACCCATTTGAAGATATTCTAAATCCAGGGCGTAGTCAGATTTGAGAAAAAGAAATTGCTTTTTTTATTTCTGGCGCTGAAAAAAATCAAAACAGCTAATGGCTAATCTTGATGAGACTTTTTGGGATCGTTAGCAAAGTTTCTTGGCTAACGACCATGGTAAATACATTTCTAAATTATGATTGTTTCTCTTACACGTAAGGTGATTAGCCAGACGCTTACATTGCTGTTAAATTTCACCATTCTCCCAAATTCCTTAAAAAATTTGGATTTTTTTTAGCACTAAATTATGATTTTTAATAACCATAATAGTGTATAACTTTTTTGGAATTTGAGAGAACGATGAAATTTAACGTGTCTGGCTAATCAACCTATGTCCGATAAAAGAAACAGTCATATTTTAAAAATCTATTTACGATGGTCAATAGCCAATAAATTTCGCTAACAATCACAGAAATATGTATCAAGATTACCCATCTCGTTCCAAAAAGATAGCAGTTGAACATGGACTAAAGCCACCAGGAGACATTTATTTCAAGATCCTCAGTACATTTGCGTTTAAACTTGTAAAAACCAACCTAGAAATATCAGCTGAAGTTAAATCTGAAGCAGAAAACGAAGATCATTGCATTCATAAAATGATTTTTAAGATCACCAGTACAACGCGCCAATTTACATTTTATGAATATATTATTGGACTACCATGCAAACATATTCAAAAATTTTGTAAGCTAAAAGGTATGAACTTGATTTTTGGCGACATACCATGCCGATTTAAGAAACAAACATATATTCAGAATTATATGAACAATCATGCTAACTTAGAGCCAGAAGAGGAAGAGGCAACTATGTAGTAATGGATTATTCTACTAATTCTGTGGAACATAATGGTGACATATACCTTAAAATCACAGTCACATAAAAGGACCGCCTGCTTAACACAGCACAAGAAGCATACCAAAGCATCAACTAAATGTCAGAAACTGGCTACAATTTTATCAGAAATGAGTACAAAAGATTTTCATAATTGTTATGTCCAGTCAGAGA
Organism: Leptura quadrifasciata; assembly: GCA_963675555.1. NCBI lineage: Eukaryota > Metazoa > Arthropoda > Insecta > Coleoptera > Cerambycidae > Leptura > Leptura quadrifasciata. The sequence continues at coordinate 66,231,182 of OY776680.1, forward strand.
TGTTAACCGAGTGTTGGAATTTCCGTAAAAAAGTGAAAATTTTTGAGAGTGTAGAAGGTAACAGTAATTTACAAGAATACAACACATAATGTATCTGATAAACAGAATGAAAATATAAATATTCCCACCATAGCGTACAAAGTAATTTCTTAAGTGTAGAAAATGCAGAAGATGTACTTGACACACAAAGTGATAATGAAAATATAAACATTTCTAACTATTGCGTAGAAAGTAATTTCTTAAAAGTACAAAATGCAGAAGATGTACCTAACACACAAAGTGATATCACAATTATGGAAAACGAGGCTAGGAGGGAAACTATAAAGACCAAAGATATATTTGATACTCTTCGGAATAATACGCAGAATGATGAGAAAATAATTACAGAATATATAAACTGTGATCAGAGTATATTATTAGAACATTCTGCGACCATTGCCCTATCTACGTTTAGTGAATGAAACAATAACACCGATTTAAATTAAAACATAAACCAGAATAGTTCAATTATTTCACCATCTGTTGATACCGAAATTGATAATAATAATAATACAGAAAACTTTTGCAGCTTGATAAAAAATATAAAATTATCTTAATAGATGGTATGACGAAGTTGGTCACGAGGTCATCAACTGACACAATAGGACTGAAAAAAAGGAAGTTGTAAAGTTCACAAACAAAATTCCCATAAAAAGCAAATACATTATATTGGGTGCTATTTTTAAAACTCAAGATTTTATTAATGATATTTTGTATGAGGGAAAAATAGTTGAAAACAATGAAATCCCTAATCTCACTGATATCGATTCTTTGATATTAGAAGAAGACATTTTATTAGAAGTAGAAATTTTTAAAATTTATTTGGATAATAACCAAAAAAATATGCAGGAAAATTTTGAAGAAATTTTAGGTTAGCTTTGTTAGAAGTAATTTATTCATGCTTCGTTTTACAATAACCTTATCGGTTATAAAAATTGATATGAATTATAAATTTTTTATTGATATAAAAATCCTTTTTTTTTCTAGATTCCATTTCCATTCAAGAAGTGAGTCATCACGAAAAAGATTTTGGAAAGGTCTGTGATGATGATAGCTTTAGTAATTTTTCTCTAGATGAATCTGAATACCTTCGTATTAGTTCTTCAGATTCTGAGGAAGCAAATATCAGAAGTTCTTCCTCAGACTCTGAAGCATCAAATAATAATGATGGAAGAAACCAGTTATTAGGAATGGAGGAATATCCAGAAGTGACTAATAAGCCTCGAAGAAAATAAATACAATCAGAGAAATATCCAGAAATATTAGAAAAAAGTAGAATTCAAGGAAAATAATACGTTTCAACAAAAGGGATAATCAGACCAACTGCTAAAATGATGCCGCCTTGTAAGGAAACCTGCAGATTAAAATGGTTTTTAATCTCTGAAGATGAAAGACTTAAAATGTTTAAGACCTATTACGAAATAGGTGACTACTCACGCCAACGTGATATCATTAATGCAAATTTGGGAAAAAATGTGAAAAAAATTAAAATAACGCGAGACGAGTCCAGAAGAAATTATATTCAGAAATCATTGTTTATCACAATTGACGATACCGGTTATAAAACATTTTGTTTCACCGCCAATTAGTGACTGCCTGACTCACATATGCTCGCGCATTGTGCGTCCGACAGGATTAATTCTAGCTTAGCACGGGGATATCTTGCCTAGGCCCTCTGCTAAAGGCTTCTTTGGTTTTCAACTGCCGACCTGACCAGTCGATTATTTTGGTAAGAATTCACTGTGTCGAATTCATATCTATTTTTATTTTGGCAATTTGGACTTAAAATATTGTATGTATTGATTCATTAATTTTAAATGGTATTTGTTTAGTTTGATAAATTCCGCCTTCAGTAACTTGTAACAACTTTCAATTTAACGATCGCATCTAGCTTATCTGGGGAAAATATTTCACCGCGAATAACGAATAAGACCCTCAGAGGACGCTGCCTTTAAATGGGACACTCCAGAAGTGTTACGCCGAAGAGTTTAACTGTAAATTTCAATTTTATTTTAATTCTGCCTAACGACAATTTAGTCCATGAAATTCTCAGTCGGGGACGCTGCCATTAAGTGGGACACTCCACCTGAGCCGAACTATTAAAAAGTATTATTTTACACGATCGTACTAGACAAAGACAAATTAATATTCAGTAAAGTAAAACTTGACGTTTGATCCTGTTTGTTATTTGATATTTTAGCAATCACACCGGGTTATTGTCCGTGAAATCCTCCGTCGGGGACGCTGCCTTTAAGTGGGACACTCCATCTGAGTCGTACCGTTATTTGGATATTCTTTTAAAGTAGATTCACGGGGATTTTTCAGCGAAATTCTCAGCCGGGGACGCTGCTTTTAAGTGGGACACTCCACCTGAGACGTACCGCACTGATTAACTAGTAAATATTACTTTACCAGGTTCACCACGTCAAGTTCTAAAAATTTAGTTATTTTTATAAAAGTAAAATTATTTGCTTCTGATAAAAAATTTATTTTAAAATTTAAATAACCGCCTGTATATCACCAAAGAGTAGTCCAAGTCGCATTATATCACATTTGTCAAACCGCCGCTTTGCTTTGCTAGTCATATTTACCGCCTGTTTGCTATTTTGCATTTCGCCCTTGCGTATTATCATTTACTTCCTTGCTATTATTTTCTATGAACCCTGGTATATCATGATTATAGAGATTTTGTTTTAAAAAATTGAAGATTTAATTATTACTTGAAACTTGGGTAACTAAAAGTATTAATATATTTGAAATGTTCTGTTAGCTGTACTATTTTCTGATTTTCCTGTAAATATACATATTTCTTCGAAATTCATAGCATATTTTAATTTGGTTTATCTTTACTTTAAAGTGTAAATATTTTCAATATAATATTAACACGTTTTGTGTGCATTATTTTGAGTTTCTACTCTAATTTGTACTGTCCTGAGCAAGTAAAAGTGTTACAAATATAAAATCTTTACAGCTGTCGTCCACTCCTTGAGAACGACGGCTTAAGTCTCAACCTCTGTTAATAAACCTGTATTTACTGACTCTATCTGGGGCCTTTATTATTATTTTTTTTTTATAAAGAAAGTGGAGTTTCTGCACTGCAACTGGCGCTCAAAGCAAAAACCCGCTTGTAGTAGTATAGTGCAAGTTGCAGCACCGAAATACGTGGCGTTAAAAATTAAACAAGCCAAATTAAAATTAACAGAAAAAGAAATTGAAATTAGGTATGAAGAATTACTACATTTGAGAGGAATTCAAGAAATAGAATTAGAAATCAAAGGAAAAGATCTGCAAATGAAAAGGTGGGAATATGAAATTAAAGAAGATGCTTATAAGAAAAGCAATGTATTTTGAAACATTTTTTAAATAATAAATGCTTCAACGAAATGCGTTTTATTTTAATGCATCTCGCATTGGAATCTTTAAAATGTGTGTAACAACTTGTGGGCTGCGCCCTTTTGGTTTTACCAATGATTATTAATAAGTGTACTACAAATTATCTTAAATAACTACAAGTTGAGTAATGGTTTGTATTATTCTTTTACTTACCCAAAAAAAATTATTACGGCAGTTCTCGCAGCAGGTCCTACATTGTCATTCTCAAAAATATTTGCATGGTCATCTATGTTAATAAAATCTACATCAAAATCCTCGACATCATTTCATAGAATTGCAGTTATGGAGAACAGCCGTAGCTACTGCTATAGGTAGGTGAAGTGTTTCTAAATCAGTTCGTAATCCCAGAGATAGACAAGGAAACCTTCGTTTCCAGACTCCAAAAATTCTCTCAACAATGTGAGCACTGTTGTTCCTTTGTTCTTTCGGTAAAACAGGATTTAATAGAGGTGTCAGTGAAAATTCTATGCAGGCGTAAGCGCTATCCCCCAATAAATATGAATTTGGAAAGTGTCAGTTTCGGCACGAATTAATGAGCCATTAAACATTGAGCTATCGTGAGTGGAGCCGTGCCAACGTGCAACTATGTCACGTTTTGCATCACATACAACTTGTACATTTATGGAGAAATAGCCTTTTCTATTGCGAAAGATTTCTGTATTGTCTCTCCCTGGTGACTGTATTGGTATATGAGTACCATCTACACAACCTAGGACATTTGGAAATCCTCTTATGTTATAAAATTCGGATTTCACTTTACGTATCTCTTCAACGGTAGTTGGCATTTTTATGAACTCGGGAACCAGTCGAACAATTCCATATGTCACTTTTCTTATTATTCTACACGCTGTGAATTTATGTACTTTCAAATCATCTCCTATAAGTATTTGAAATGAGCCTGTAATAAAGATATTCGTTATAATTATTCTAAAACTAGTTTATTTCTAATTAGAATTCTTTTTTAGGTGCCTAATAGGTTCTTTGGTATTAAAAAAAAAACTATTTGTTAAAGCCCTTTGTTCTACTCACCAGTTGCATAAAACCTTAAAGCTACCAATTGTTCAGAAGAAGATAAAGAATGATTTCGATGGATAGCCGGTTGAATTTCATCATTAATTAGTTCAACCAAGTATTTTACAGTATCCTTGGTAAATCGAAAACGCTCCCTAAATTCATTTTCACTGTATTCCTCAAATGAATCACTTCTAATACGAAAATTTCGAATAACGTCTATCTCATCAAATATTTCAAACATTTCATCGTCTGAAGAATCAGAAGTGCTTGAATAATTGATGGTAAAATATTTACAGCTGTAGTAGTTTTTTAATCTGCACTTGCTATCGGATACATACCTGGAGTTTCAGAAACTGCCAGTTATAGAGACAGATCATTGCTTATTACCTTTACCAGAAGATATTTTTGCAAGTCTTACTGCCATTTGCATCGCTGTTAAGCTGAGTACTCACAAACACGTTTTGCGTTTGCGTTTTGCGGCAAAATAAATCAAGTAATATATTTAATACTCATCATCATGTTTATCCGCGTTTTCGCTTGGTGATATTTTTAGTAAATTTTATTTTCAATGGATTTGATTGTAACGGAAACTGTATTGGTTAAACTGATTTTTCAATTTTTGACAGTTGGAAATGTCAGAGGTCAAGTCGCAAATATAATATATATTAATGTCTTAGTTCTATTAATTAATGAAACTTCATTTAATTATGCAGCAACAGGAGAGCGAGGTATGAGTTAATAATAATTATGAATTTTCCATAATTTATTAGTTTCACACTGTAAATTGAAACATTATTGAAATTTCAGCAGCCTTCATGCGTGTACTGCGAAAACTGCAACATTTTCGTGGATATATCAAATCTATTGTCACATCCGTGTTTCAAGTGCGAAGTAATCAATAATGATGCAGACACTGAGTTAGTCGATAAGTCGCAGCCACATGAAATAGAGGGCCAAGAAACCATTGAGGAACTCCTCATTAGCCTTGTACAATTAAGACCATCTTTGTGGGATCATCGCATAGCATTGAAGGATCGTTCCAAAAATATCAAAGATGATTTGTGGATAGAAATATACAATGCTATGGGGAAAATAATTTCCATCGAAGAAATGAAAAAAAAATGGAGAAACCTACGAGACAAATATATAAAGGTAAAGACCTCATTTTACTTTATTAGAATACACAGTCTACATGATAGTTTTTGATAAATAAAGATGTAATTGTATAGTCAGGACATAATTCTCATTTGTTTGTTAGGTGAAAGGGGAAACATATACCTACAAGCCAAGTGGAATGGGTGCTAAAGGAAAACAGAAGGTGTGGAAACATTTTTCTGCCTTGCAATTCATGGACGATTGTATTAATCCAAAAAAAACTATTGGAAGCCTCAAGATACCACCACAGGATATGACACTTAATTCAGATGAAAGTAGGCCAAGTAGTTCAAGTTCTGCATGTTTTGTAAATGAAATGGCTCCAACTGATGGAAGAAAAAAAAGAAAAATTACTGGGGAGTTAATAAACAACAAAATTCTTGATGTCTTAAATATTCCTCCACCATCAGTGAATATAAATCCATCATCATTATATGAAGGAAATGCAGCATGCTTGGCTATAGCTGAAATATTAAATAAACTTCCGGAGAGAAAAAAGACAAAATTAGAAATTGAATTACTACGATTAGTATATGATACGTATAATGAACATATAAGTAACTTTGAAACTGACGACTGTTAAATGTGTATAAATATCGAATAAATATATTTTGATATTAGTTTACTTGCTGTATTTTACCTGTTAATTTAATAATCACTAATCAATAATTTTGGTATTAGGAAAAACGGAAAAAGCTATTTTAATGATAATGGGAATAAGTATATTTCTGTTTTAAGAATGTATATTTGACAATTTAACCAAGATGCCACTGAAAATCAACAGCACCTTCAAACAAAAAATATGCTGCCAATTTATCTCTAATTGCACATGCTGTTCTGGTGTAAGTATTTGTACCCAGGCGACCAACATCTCCTAAATTATTGTACCGGCCTTCAGCCCTCCATTGTCCTTCAATTAAGTTGCCATCTGCATCTTCATGATCTATATAAGCAAGATTACAATAATGTCTTCTATCCTCTGGAATGTTTCTTTCTTTTATCATTAAGAAATTATGCAAACATATAGTGCTCATAACAACGGCTTCTACTGTTTTTAAACTTGCAATTATTGGTTTTCTGTAAATTCTCCAACGTGCTGCTAACACACCGAAGGCGTTTTCCACAACCCTACGACTTCGACTTATCTATAAATTATAGATATAAGCACAGAGATTAAATAACATTACTTATAAACCTACCGGTAATTGAAAATTCTCTTTTCTTGAGATAATAGTCCCCCAGGATAAGGTTTCATCATGTAATGTGTAAGAGGAAAAGCTGCGTCTCCTACCAAGTAATATGGAATCGGCTCTCCGTCGTCATCATTCGAAATTTTACTTGGCAGTGGGATATTCAAGGTACCATTTTCTAGCTTTTGTCCAATCTGGCTATGTCGGAAAATACCCCCATCACTTTGTCTTCCTTTTGCCCCAATATCAACAATCGTAAAGCAGTATGATGCATCACACACAGCCATCAATACAATACTATGTGATCCTTTGTAATTATAGAAATCGGAACCACTACGTGGTGGTGCCTAAAAAAAATAATTTTTAAAAATACATATATATTTTAACTGTAAAATACATATAAATTCTCAGTACTTAACTTGAATAACAACGTGTTTACCATCGATGGCACCAATGCAGTGAGGTAAATTCCATTGGTTCTCAAATTCTTCAGAAATTCTCAACCATTTTTCTTTGGAGGGTTTTAAAAATACATCATCCTTCAAAACATTCCAGATTGCCAAACACGTCTCTTTTATTATGTTAGAGATTGTTGTTTTCCCTAGGCGAAAAGCATAACTTAGAGAAGTCATACTATCCCCAGAAGCTAAAAACCTAACAAAAAAATATTGCATACCTATGTTGTTAATTTTTTATCACAATAACTTACCGTAGAATTACAGACAGTCTTTCGGCAGGTAAAATAGGTTCTCTTGATATATATATTTTCTCGATTTCAGGCTTCAATTTACTGAGAAGTATATCAAATTGTTCACTAGACATTCTAAAGTAATTGAAAAATTTTTCTTGGTCACTCAATCTCATTTCTTGTACTAGATTATGAAAATCTCCTTGTTGCTTCCTTTTTAAATATATATTCCTAACCCAAAATCGCTTATGTTGCCCTTGAGCAGTAAATTTATGTTTTAAATATAATAATGCCAATAAAGTTCGTCTTCGCCACAAATAAAAATTATAATTAACAATATAATTCGACATATTTTCGTTATTATAACCTCAAATAAGTCGTGCAAATGCAAATATTTATGGCTAAAAAAGACAGAAAACAATATTTTATTGACAAAGAGGAAAGATTTTCGCCGCAAAATCTTAAAAGAATGTTAACATTTCCCGCCATAAAAATGCGGCGAAAATAAAGTTAAACAATTCCCGCGTTATGAAATTTAAAATTAAATTAACCAATCACATTATCGCCGCAAAAAATAAAAACGCAAAACGTGTCTGTGAGTATTCACCTTTACTTAGCGCTAAGTTGTAGTTAAATCTGTAAAGTGGTTTGCACCGACGTTTAAGTGGTGGTTAAAGTGAAGTAAGTATCACCTAAATAAAGCCACGGAAATCTTAATCTTAAATATTTAAGTTATGACTTTCAAACAGTTCGGTCGTTTTTTTAAATCATATGTTAATAGAATAGATAACCTCAAATTTATTTTCACATTTTTCTATGAAGATATCAATTACGGATTTAGTAGAAATAGATGTTCTGGATGATGATGAATTAGATGCTTTCAATTTAATTGCCTATGGCATTCCACGAAGAATATATATATATATATATATATATATATATATAAGGACAGATTATTTTAATTCGTTCGATCGCTTAACATTTTTCCAAAGATTTCGGATAACGAAAGATACGATATTGTTATTATTGGAGGAAATAGAAGCTAATTTGGAGTATCCTTATGATTTGTACGTTATGGAAAATTGAACATTTTGCAATTTAAAAATACACTTATTAATATTATTTTAGAAATCGTTGCGCCAATAAATCAATTGCTGATTTTTTTGAGATACAGTGCTGCGTAGACGATTTTGGTGGTGTACACCTATCAACTGTATCTCGAATCATAACCAGAGTAAGTAGAGCGATTACATCACTCCATAGAGGATTTATTAAATTTCCCACAACGAATGAAGAAATAGTTTCGAACCAAAATAAATTCTATGAAATTGCTCGCCTTCCCAGAGTTATAGGAGTGGTAGATTGCACTCATATAAAAATTCAGTCACCAGCTTGGTATACATTAAAATACAAATTTGTTATATAAATTTATGAAATATTAGTCTTTACTAATTTATAACTACTTCAAGTTTACGTCCTGATGGATGTTATGTTTAAGGGGGAAATGATCCCGAGGCGTTCAGAAACCGAAAAGGATACTTTTCTTTAAATATCCAAGTCATTTGTAACGCCAACATGCCCGCTGGCCAGGATCAAGTCACGGTGCTACAATTATTAATAATAGTACAGTTAGGCGAGACTTTGAGGTAAACAACAGATTATCTAACACTATACTTCTGGGTGTTTAGGTACAGCTTCTTAAAGATTTTCTAAAATCACTTAGTTCTTTAAACACCTAAGCAGACCTGTTAATTTTTCCTTTTTTTTTACGTGATAGTGGATATTTTTTTACATCCAACAACTCCTGCCGAGCAGCTGTATAATCAGTCCCATATTAAGACCAGAAATGTAATAGAAAGGTTTTTTGGAGTAATAAAATGTCGTTTTCCTGAATTGGCTTATGGCTGCCGATTAATACTGGACACTGTCATGGTTTTTATAGTAGCTTGCACTGTATTACATAATATTTGTAGACACGCAAATGAAGAAAAACTCCCGCCACGTGAAAATTTGGAAGAATTAGGCAATTACGATAATTGAAGCGGCAGATACATGTCGTTACAGAGCTGTACCTACCACTAAATCGTAGATACATGTACCGATACATAAAGTTATCGAACGCATCGGGGTTGTCAAATTTATAGCACAGCAGAGAATTGTTTTCTCTGCTGTGTTTATAGGTTATGTTATGCTGAAAATCATAGACATAATTATTAATTACTTTATTATGTCTATGTGAAAATCAAATCCTAAAAGATGAAAATGGATGAAATACGAAATTTAGAAGCTAGAAAACGGAAGCGAAAATTGATATCCGTATTAGTACAATCATTTGACAGTGATAGTGAAGATGATTTGATAAGCACCGTTTGTTATTACTACAAAAATATCAAGAAAAGAAAGAAACGAGTGGCTATAGCGGATTATGTGGAAAATGTAGCACATCTGTATAACGGCGATGGTAACTTTTAATGACAAATTATATAAGTTTACACTGACGTTTTGTTTGCTTTAGATTTTAAGAGCCACTTTAGATTACGACGTGAGACATTCGAATATTTATTACAAGTGTTAGGCCCTTCTTTGGTAGAACAAAACAAAAATGGTATTGGACGACATACCTACCCTCCTGAGAAACAACTTTTGGTAGCCTTAAGCATGTTGGTTAATCAGGAAGTTTATAGGTATCAACAATACATTTTAAGTACCTACCAGGAAATTATAATTTTGTCTATTTTAAAAATAGTGTCCGAGAAATTTGATGTATCCAAATCGACAGCTTGGTTGTATGTTAAAAAGATTTGTGGTATTTGAGTTAATTTATCTAAAAATCATTTGTTGGCCTACTGGTCGTAAAGCCCAGGAAGTTATTGAGAAATTTAAACAACGACAAGGTTTCCCAGGTGTCCTGGGTGCTATAGATGGAACCCACATACTGGTCACACCACCTTTAAAAGATCAAGCTGCATATTGCAATAGGAATCGTTACCATTCTATTATACTACAAGCTGTGTGTAATGCCGATTACAAGTTCACAGACGTATTTGCAGGTAAAAATCAGTGTATTCTTGAGTTCTTCTGTTTTTAGTCAAAGCATATTATTTGTAGGATATCCTGGTAGCGTACATGATGCACGTGTTTTTAATAATTCACCTTTAGGAAGAAGAATTAATGAAAATCCATTTTAGATGTTCCCAGATAATAACAGTCATATTTTGGGAGATTCAGCTTACAAATGTACAAATTATGTATTAACACCATATAGAGACAATGGGCACTTAACAAGAAAACAAAAAAATTAAAATTTCAAACATTCTTCAACTAGAGTATATATTGAACAAGCTTTCGGACTTCTAAAAGTACGTTTTCGTATTTTAAAACATGTCAACGTTTATAATACAGAATTTATTCCTATGATAACTATTGCTTGTTGTGTCTTGCCACAACATTTGCATAGATCTAAATGACACCTTAGAAATTCCCGAGACTGAAGGTGATACTTTAATGGCAGAAGATTTTAATGAAAAACACAGCAGTGGATTTGTTAAAAGAAATAACATTGCAGATGGACTGTTCACTGAATAGAAATATTTTTTTTACTCCAAGGCTTTCGCGGAGCTAATTATTTTAATATGGTTGTTTCGGGGTATTCTTCTGTATTGAGTTTCAAAATTGCTTGATGTTTCGACCATCTTGCCATGGCCTTCTTCTGAAGTGACCAACAAGATGGTCGGAATGTCATACAAGCAATTTTGACTAAATGCGGAAAAACACATGGAAACCATCGTTCAACAAATGGAAAGAAGTGTTTACTGAATTATTTCCATGTGTTAATTTTATTTAAATTTGTTATGATTTGAAAGAAATTATTGCTAATCAAACTTTATTCAAAATAAATTATATATAACATTACTCATCTTTCTTTATTAAATTTATTAATTCTTTTAGCAGTGACATCTTTTCCTTATGTCGCTCTGCTGCTTCCTGGCGAAGCTTTTTTATTAAAGAAGGTTCTTCTTCTTGTGATGATCTTTTCCTCTTTGGTGGTCCAGTTGGTGTAGCATCCTTCCTGAGTCCTATAATAAAGGAAAATTACGTAAAATTCAGCTGAATAATAGTAATCATCAATTGCCCGCCTCGTTATGTATTAAAGCAGATGTACTGGAGTAGGTAGAAGGAGTGAAGCATGTTAATAAATATCCATCATTGCTTGCAGTAGCCACCGGTATAACATCAGCAGACTTTCCAAATATTTTGTCAAATAAATCAAAGTAGGGCCATGATATGGTTCCTCTTCCTGTGCCGTTATTGTTATCCTTTATTCTCTTGTATGTTTTTTTTAGGTTCCGGAATTTTATGTCGCATTGATCGCTGTTAAATAAATATCCATGCGTAGACATACTTTTAGCTATTGTGTTCCAAACTGTTGTTGTTTGTTTTTTTTTGGGCGATTTAAATGAAGACAAATTCTCTTCATACAAAGATAATAATAATAATATTGATTCGTGTGTCCATCTTTGGGGCATGTTTTCATTAGCAACTAAAAACAAGTGTAAGAACAAAACTGCCTCATTTATTTTCTTTATTAAACTACTTACAATCCGCTTCTTCTGTACACATTTGGGAGTCATTTTCAATTTCCGTGTCGGGACTGTTATTTTCCTCAGTATGTTGAGCCAAAAAATGGTTTTGAATTTCCATTAACGGCCCAACTATGCCACAAATGCCGCATTGTCCGGGTTCATTCATTTTTTAATTAATTACGTTAACACTTTATAACGAGAACACCAAAATACGTTCACTTTTACTGTACACACACAAACAAATAAAACCAAAGCACAGAAGACGGGAGCTATACCACATATCCTCTTCTGTGACCAAAGTAAAATTCATTTTTATAGGTTAGAATGAATTTTTACCGGGAATACCGACTCAAATAACCGATCCACAAAAAATGTATCTGGTAGGTGTATTCGATACATCACGTTGATTTATCGAACGCGATTCGGTTAATGTAATTGTATTTTCGAACGCTATCGATATTTACCGGTAGGTCACGCTACAATTATCGTAATTGCCTATTGTTATAGATCATCAATAATAATCAGGTGCCTAATATTCTAGTGCAGACGATAGGTTACCAGCATTAGACAACCTAGTTAGGACGGAGTTTATTCATAATTATTTTGTAAATTACAGGAGAAGCTTTCTTTTTCCAATTGAAATAGTTCCTCTTCCCGTTTCTTCTTTGCTTCGGATTCAGAAATTAAAATATTCTTTTGCAATTTGCGTAACTCTAGTTTAATTTTAGCAAGAGACGAATATTCATCTGCCAATTTCGACGAAGACTCTTGGAGAATTTTTGGTGTTCTTCGCTTTGTTCTTGCATCAGTTCTAAGTTTTTCTGAAATTGGTTGCCTTAACGTGCTTGGAGTGACACTGCCCCAATCACTCTGGAAAAAAAAATTCATACCTGTATATAGTAAGCAAATTTTGACGCTATTGCATATATTATATATGTTACACAATCGTATATAATTTTATTTTAGCATCTGTTTAGGTACTCACTTTTGATGTATTCGGTATTGTCTCAATTTCCACAATAGTGTCTGAAAGTTGTGGTCCCCCTTCTGTACCTCCCGAAACATTTGCCTCAGATCTGCCGTGACTGAAATAGCAGTGATCATTACTTTCCAACATTATAGTATCATCTTCATTATTATTACTTTCAGTAATTATTACTTCATCACAGTCACAGCTGCTTACATTAGCTAATTCATTATTTTGATAATTGGCATCTCCGTCATATGGATTGTGTAATCCGAATACTGTTTTTTTATTCACTATACTCAATGCCAAATCAAAGATTGGATTTTTCTTACTTTTCGTGTCGTAGTCTCCACCACCCGTTTTCAAAATACTTTTTGTCGTTTGCCACTTCTTTTCTCACGTTTTTCTTCAGATTGCCCCAATACTCTTTTAAGGATTCTTTGCTTCGACATTGGGAATCTGGGGTCCGTAAATTAAAAATATTACAAATTTATCCCCATGCCTCGTTCTTATCTTTCCAATTTTGAGAATCGGTTTGTTTGTTTTCTATTATGTGTTTGAAATTGTCAACAATATTTAATAACAAATATTTTTCTCTATAAGTATAATTAGCAGACCTAATTCTTTTCTTTTCAGCTTCCATTTTATATTACAAATAGAGCACGATAACAAATGCACAGCTTTGGAAAATAATAAATCACAAATAATAAAAAAAATTCATGTGACATTTATGATAGTGTAAAAATAAAATACCCCCAGAACAACTGCAAATTTTACTATGTCGTCAAGTCTATGTGTTTCTTAGCAAAGCTTAAGCGAAGAGAGAGTCTTGTAAATGGAAACAAAATAAGATGTACCTTAAATTTAACTATGACTTTATTAAGCAACGGCGTTGGCCGGCGGCGGTGCAAATGGCCATTAGTGGTAACAGATATTTTACAGTAATTGATCTTAAGGGAGGGTATGAACAACTACAAATAATTATGGTCCGGGGTACGATGCCCCTTTTTGTAGTGATTACTGAGAGGCGGCTGATTACAACGTTGCATACCTCTACCAAGAATTCTCGCAGAGAGAAAAGTTGAAAGACTCGTCAAAACGAAGCCACTCACGAAAAATGAGCCTGTTAGTAATCACTTCAAAAAAGAGGCGTCGTCGGTCTCCAGACTATTAGTGAAAGTTCCGAAGAGCAAAGACAATAGGTACAGATACGTGTCCATAAGTCAGTCTATATATAATAGACTGACCTATGGAATAAATTCTGCGCCAGGAATATTTCAGTCAATAATGGACACTATTTTATCAGGTATTTCAAATACTAAATGTTACCTTGACGATATATTAATTTATGGTTCCAGTTTGGAAAAGTGTCATGAGAATGTCATTAAAGTGATGAAACGATTAAATGAATACAATGTCAAAGTGAATAAAACAAAAAATAAATTTTATGAAAGTTCTGTTGAATTTTTAGGACATCTATAATGTAATGTGTATTCATGTTCTTGTGTTGATTATTTTATTACAAATACAATATGTAAACCTATCCATTTTGTAATTATAAAATCTGAGATGGCGCATGATAGTAACCAACAACACATAGTATCCAACCCTGATATTATGCACATTAAATGAAGTTTCCATTGTTAGTTTTCCATAAAACCCTATTTCACACATCACAGGAAAAGTCAGTGCCTGCCGTGGACTGTGAGGATGAAGTAGGAAGCAATCAGAAAGACGATGAACAGGTACCCAATTTCAATTTCTATCTAGAACATATTATTTAGTGGATAATGATTATGATACGTCTTTCTTGGTGGACACAGGGGCAGATGTGTTTAGCATATCGGTTGAATTGCTATCTGTTGCTTATAAAAATAAAATTTATTCTTGTAAGGATAATACTAAGTTAGGAATAGAGGGTAAACTCGATTTAAATTTAGCCTTTGAAAACAATTCTTGTATTAAACATGTCTAAGTGGTTAAAAGTTTGAAGGTCAGCCTGACATTGTAAAATTAAAGGTTTTGAACTTTCCTGGAAAGGTTTGTGTTTTGAACAAAAATACAGTATCTGTCTTAACGAACACTTTGGAAAATATTGCTGAATCCTATATGGGAATTTTTGATGATATCGGGGAATTCAAAACTGAAATGAAGATTAAAATCTGATCAGATGTTCCGCCGTTCATTCAATCGGTTCCTAGAGTAGTTTCGCTAGCTATCATGACTAAATTAAAAATCGAATTTGAACGTTTACTTAAATTAGGTACCGTAAAACGAGGTGAATAGGGTCAGGGAGGTGATTCTGGACGAAAATTTAACAAAAATTTTCACCATTAGGTAACACTTTATACTTCGGTGTAATTGGTTTACATTAAACTAAATTTTCAATGGGGATATTGTGAAACCATTTTGGTTTTGGTGACTTGAAATTTACAGTTGGTGGAATTTTTTGACATGGTTGCTAAGAACAGCTAGTTTTCCATACGTCACAAAAGTTTTCTCAGAACCTAACAGTAAAAACAGTTTTAAGGTAAGCGTCGGTAATATTAAATTCTACATTCATTTGAAAGAAGAATTTTTTATAAAGCGGCAGAACTACTAAAAAGTTGTTTCTTTTTAGCTGAATTAGTGAGAATAGGGACACAATGGGAAGAGTGTATAAACCAGACCCACGTGGTAAGAGGCACAAAGTCAGTGGATGTAAACATCCTCAAAGTAGCATTAAATCACATAAGTAATGGAAAAAGTATAAGAATGGGATAGAAAACGAACAGTGGGGATACCAAAGATAAGAACACTAAAATATTCATTGGAAAAATACTAAATGTTATTCAGGAAGGGGAATATATCGTGTGACATTTTTTTTGCACAATGCAAAATCGCAATATAAGGCTTCAACATATTTAGACAAAGATCCCATTTAGGCAATAACGATAGTGAAGTTCACTAAATACGTTGAGTATATTCATGATATTGGCAAATCACCATTTTCTGTACATTTTTGGACCAACGCACAAATACAGTAATGGAATAAAATCCACTCATTATACATATGGTGGCAGTATCTGCGTCGATTCGACTGGAGCGTGTTGTAGGGTGTCTCCTACAAGTCAAAATTAAAAAACAAAAAATTCTAAAAAACATCAAAAAATCAAATAATCTCATGCCATCTGGCAAACTATATAAAAAAAGTCAATCAGACACCGTTAGCATCAAAAAACCACATTTCTACTCAAAAAAATCTGAGAAAATTAGCCAACCATCAATAATTCACAAGTAACCCAAATTCACCAAAATCTAACGATAAACATTCATTTGCACTCATCCGTAACCAATTCATCGCGAAAAACGTCACTCAAAAATACAGCCCCCGTATATTCATCAACTTAGTCGAATCCTCCATCCAAACCCAAATTTTCATCATCGCACTTCGATACGTCCCTTTTTTATAAGCAATTCCCCTTTTCAAAAAATTCGAACTTCTTGACCGCCCCTCGCATACTTAACGACCTTTAAAATTAACCGTCGAGTCCATTTCCCCACGTTCTTAAAACCATTTCGTAATTTTTCTATTCTTACATTTCGATCAACCCCTGTATACGTCAAATCACGTTCCGTGCCTCGAATCTCAAAAGTTCAAATATCGTTTCACCAAAATTCCCCATCCAATTGCTATTATAAACTTTTCCCCCATTTTCGATAACCCCTGTATAATAGCATACAAGCATGCTATATCTGCGCTCACCTCGATTCGTAACCGTATTGAACCTTTTTAATACCTTATCTTAATATCGTACGCACCAATTGGAAACCTTTTAACGGCGTTACAGCTTGCTAACATCGGACCTCCGTTGATACCTTACGGGGTCGAGCCAGATTTCACACATAAAACTTCGAATAACTTCTAAACAAAAATAGATCCGACTTCCAATCAAATTTTAATAAATTCCCCTTTGCATCGCCGATTTTTCCATATAAATTTTATTTTCAAAATCCAAAAATTTGAAGTATTGCGCAACATGTTGCAATCGATGACTCATCCTAGCGCGCACGGAGCGATTTCAAGCCTTTCCAGCTCTCTGCGAGACTCGACGGGGCGAGAAAAACGAAACTTTCATGAATTAGTATAAATACTGGTGCATCGCGAGCCGAAGTTAAGTTCAGTTTTGACAGCGACTCTTGTGTTAAGTATTCGCGTAGTGTTCTAGTGGAAATTATAAGTTTCAAAGTTAATCTTTGTGTAATAGCTGCTGACGCTGGGTCCGGTTACTATTTAACTTATGTTGTAGATACCCGCTTGGCTAGGTTTTCTTATTCCCAGTTCCCTGCAATCTTTTCGTGACGAGCTGTTCGATTTTAGCTTCCTAGGCCGAAACCTGGTTAAAAAGAGTTAGTTTTTAAGATCTCGCCTTAAGTGGCCCCTTTTCATTTTAGTTTTAATACTCCGCCTGAAGTGGCCCCCTCTTTATTTTTATAACAAAGTACTCCGCCTTAAGTGGCCCCCTTTTCAATTTTTCCCTTCGCCTACGAGGCTTATTTGTAAAGTGAATTTTTTCAGATTTTTTAAAATACATTTTAAACACAACCTAAGACAGAATTTCTGTTGTCGATTAGTTTCTACATAAAAAAAAAAAACTGTAAAATAAATTAAATTCTATCAACTCTGTTCAATAACTTTCAATAAATATTTTTGTATTTCCTTTAAACCATCGTGTTATTTTTTTCTTAAATAAAAAAATACAGCATACAGGGTGTAGCCGTTGACCCTACAATAGCTATATAATAATCAAACCAGTGCTAATTTAAATAAAGTGATAAACCATAGTGCAAACTACAATATACAGGGTGTAGCATTCGACCCGAAATAGCACTTACTAAAATCATCCATGAGACTCAACCCATCGAAAATAAGTGCACGGACGCCTCTGGGGTCTCAGCTCTAAATCCCCACTACTCCAATTTTTATTTTCACCGAACCAGAGGTCGTAACCGTGTTCAAGCGAAGGTGCAAAAAAATAAATAATGTGTATGACAGCCATAAAAGAAGTATTTTTGTATAGTCTAGTATACTTTAACCAGTGAACTCTATACTAACTGGAACGGGCACCCTTCTGGTAATGCATAGGTAGGCGCTGAAGCCGAGAAAGATAGAGATATTTCAGTATTCACCTCTCACTTGTCCTTGTTGATTTAATAGCTGTTTGATGTTTTCAAAATTTAAAGAATGATATTATAGAAAATATTAGCCTTTTTTTAACTAATATTCGAAATGGTGCAAAACTGTGTTGCGTTTGGATGTAACAATGTATATGATAATAAGAGCAATGTACGTTTCCACGGGAATGTATTGTATTTTATTTTATCCATATAGGTTATATTAAGATTACATCATGCTTTACCCAATATTTTTGTTTGATATTAACGATATTGTGTACATAAATAAATGAAATATCCAAGAGGTTAATTATCAATTTCTTTTAATAGAGCAAAAGTAAATTTCCAAATGAACTTTCAGCTGAACTGACTAAATTTAAAGCATATCTAAAATATAATAACTATAAGTTTAAACATAAATATAAAATAGATAATTAATGTCATGCGAATTTTAGTTATCCGTTTAAACGACCGATATTGAAGCTTTGGATATGTGCTTTAAGACGTGATAATTGGCATCCAACGAAAAGCAGTAAACTTTGCAGTGCACATTTTGCTAGTACTGACTATCAAGATAGACCAGGAACATCTATAAAAATTTTAAAATTTTCCGAAACACTTGCAAAGTAATGTTTCTAATCGGAGAAACCTGAAACGTACAATCTTGGAAAATCCAAAAGAGAATACAACTTCTGCAACCGTAAGTATTCTTACATTTACGTAGAAAATTACATCTATTGCGTAGGCGAATATGCAGACACAGATATAAAAATAAATAATGGTACAATTTTCTTTTAGAAAATCCAGAAGATTTCAGAGGAAGTGCCTAGTACTTCCAAGCAACATGAAAGTGGTGATTCAGTTAGTAATGAAGTAGATTCTTCCGGGTCTTGCCGTGGTCGTCGAACTTGACTTGACGTTTCGCTGATCATCCTGTCAGCTTCTTCAGAAGGATTCTAAAGACTGAATCTGTTGTGTTACACTCCTCGTTATATACCTAGGCGCCGTTTCGCTTCGCTGGTCATCGGTCACGCTTGGTTCGCTTCGCTGCTCATTCGTCGTGTTTGGTTGACCGTGACTTACTACGATGCTGGTACTTGGCAATACCAGTCTCCACGTGTTACTAAGTCGATACCCATCCTCTCTGTTAAAGTTGTTCACGTTTTTCATAATTTCCAGTGATTCCCTAATGATTCGCGGATAATAGCGCGTATTCCTGTCTAATATAATGATGTCCTCGTAGTCGATTTTATGGTTCTCGTTATTATGGACATGTTCTGCTATCGCCGATCTATCCGTGTATCCAAATCTGGTATTTCTCTGGTGTTCTTTGATTCTGCACTGGATACTCCGTCCTGTTTGTCCGATGTAGCTCTTACCACATGTGCACTTCAACTGGTAAACACCTTTTGATAACAGTTTGGGGACAGGGTCTTTGACTGAGGGAAGCATCTGCTGTATTTTCTTCACTGTTCGAAACCGTACACCTACTTTCTTTTTGAATAAAATCTTCTTCAGCCTATCTGTGACTCCCGCGACGTAGGGTAGGCATGCATACGTTGTTGGTTGTTGCTGTTCTTCTTCTGTAGTTCTCCTCTGGTTATTTACTACTCGTTGTATATTGCTTTGACTGTATCCGTTCATCTCTAAAGCTTGTTGGACATTGTGTAGTTCCTCGGGTTTGTTCTCGTCGTCGCATATTGTGTTGGCTCTGTGGACCAAGGTTCTAATTAACGCTCTCTTTTGTTGTGGATGGTGGTGAGATGTCGCATGTAGATAACGATCGGTGTGCGTTTTCTTTCTGTAGACACCATGGGCCAGCTTGCCATTGTGTGACCTTTTCACTAATACATCTAAGAAAGGTAAAGCTCCATCTTGTTCGGTCTCCATTGTAAATTTGATACTTGGATGCTGTTTATTCAAGTGGTCGAAGAAAACAGATAAAGATGATTCTCCATGTGGCCATATGATGAACGTATCGTCTACGTAGCGTAGCCAGCACTTTGGTTTATTCTCACTGCAGCGTATGGCTTCCTCTTCGAAAGCTTCCATGAATAGGTTGGCTATCACAGGTGAAAGTGGTGATCCCATGGCTGCTCCTTGTTTCTGCTCGTAGAAGTCTCCATTCCATAGAAAGTATGTTGTAGACAGGCACAATCGGGCCAGATCAGGTATGTCTTCTCTTAATCCTTTAGGTACAAGTTGTTGACGAATCAGGTTAACTGTTTCCTCAATTGGTACATTGGTGAACAAAGACTCGACGTCAAAACTAACCATGATATCATTACTCGTTATTTCCAAGTTTTCCAAAATTTCTACGAAGTGTCCGGAGTTCTTTACGTGGCTACTAGTCTTACCTATATAGGGTTGCAGTGTGTCTGCGACGTATCTGGCCAACTCATAAGTTGGTGATCCACATGTGCTGACGATTGGTCTTAAAGGATTACCTGGTTTATGAATTTTAGGGAGGCCGTAGAGTCGTGGTGGTAAGGTTTCACTTGGCAGCAGGCGGCGTTGTTCTTCTACTGGGATTAATGAATTCTTGATAGCTGTCCTCGTTTGTCTTTCAACTCTTGATGTCGGATCCTTTTTTAATTTTGTGTACTGCTCTGGAGAAATTAAAAAAGGATCCGACATCAAGAGTTGAAAGACAAACGAGGACAGCTATCAAGAATTCATTAATCCCAGTAGAAGAACAACGCCGCCTGCTGCCAAGTAAAACCTTACCACCACGACTCTACGGCCTCCCTAAAATTCATAAACCAGGTAATCCTTTAAGACCAATCGTCAGCACATGTGGATCACCAACTTATGAGTTGGCCAGATACGTCGCAGACACACTGCAACCCTATATAGGTAAGACTAGTAGCCACGTAAAGAACTCCGGACACTTCGTAGAAATTTTGGAAAACTTGGAAATAACGAGTAATGATATCATGGTTAGTTTTGACGTCGAGTCTTTGTTCACCAATGTACCAATTGAGGAAACAGTTAACCTGATTCGTCAACAACTTGTACCTAAAGGATTAAGAGAAGACATACCTGATCTGGCCCGATTGTGCCTGTCTACAACATACTTTCTATGGAATGGAGACTTCTACGAGCAGAAACAAGGAGCAGCCATGGGATCACCACTTTCACCTGTGATAGCCAACCTATTCATGGAAGCTTTCGAAGAGGAAGCCATACGCTGCAGTGAGAATAAACCAAAGTGCTGGCTACGCTACGTAGACGATACGTTCATCATATGGCCACATGGAGAATCATCTTTATCTGTTTTCTTCGACCACTTGAATAAACAGCATCCAAGTATCAAATTTACAATGGAGACCGAACAAGATGGAGCTTTACCTTTCTTAGATGTATTAGTGAAAAGGTCACACAATGGCAAGCTGGCCCATGGTGTCTACAGAAAGAAAACGCACACCGATCGTTATCTACATGCGACATCTCACCACCATCCACAACAAAAGAGAGCGTTAATTAGAACCTTGGTCCACAGAGCCAACACAATATGCGACGACGAGAACAAACCCGAGGAACTACACAATGTCCAACAAGCTTTAGAGATGAACGGATACAGTCAAAGCAATATACAACGAGTAGTAAATAACCAGAGGAGAACTACAGAAGAAGAACAGCAACAACCAACAACGTATGCATGCCTACCCTACGTCGCGGGAGTCACAGATAGGCTGAAGAAGATTTTATTCAAAAAGAAAGTAGGTGTACGGTTTCGAACAGTGAAGAAAATACAGCAGATGCTTCCCTCAGTCAAAGACCCTGTCCCCAAACTGTTATCAAAAGGTGTTTACCAGTTGAAGTGCACATGTGGTAAGAGCTACATCGGACAAACAGGACGGAGTATCCAGTGCAGAATCAAAGAACACCAGAGAAATACCAGATTTGGATACACGGATAGATCGGCGATAGCAGAACATGTCCATAATAACGAGAACCATAAAATCGACTACGAGGACATCATTATATTAGACAGGAATACGCGCTATTATCCGCGAATCATTAGGGAATCACTGGAAATTATGAAAAACGTGAACAACTTTAACAGAGAGGATGGGTATCGACTTAGTAACACGTGGAGACTGGTATTGCCAAGTACCAGCATCGTAGTAAGTCACGGTCAACCAAACACGACGAATGAGCAGCGAAGCGAACCAAGCGTGACCGATGACCAGCGAAGCGAAACGGCGCCTAGGTATATAACGAGGAGTGTAACACAACAGATTCAGTCTTTAGAATCCTTCTGAAGAAGCTGACAGGATGATCAGCGAAACGTCAAGTCAAGTTCGACGACCACGGCAAGACCCGGAAGAATCTACTTCATTAGACAACGGCCGTGAAAACCTGCATTCTACTATTCACTTAGTAGTTCAACACAATTTTTAAGCGAACACTTTGTTCATTCTTTACCAGCTGTGGTAAGTTTGTCAGATTTTACAAGTCTCATTAAATACAAACATTTAAATTGTTTTAGGAATCCAGTGCAAGTGGCAAATATGTTGACGCACAAACTTCATCTATTAAAAAGACTTCTCCAACAAAAGTTTATCTGCGCAAAAAAATTAGAACACTGCAGCAAAAAGTACGCCGCAGGAATTTTAAAATAATGACGATGAAGGAGTTGATTCAACAACTGAAGCATAGTGGTCACAGTACAGAAAATTTAAACACTGTTATGGAGCAGTATTTTGAAGGTTTTCCCTTACATTTGCTATCAGCATAGAAATAAAAGTGCAGGAAATCATAGAACATACGATAAAGTTATTAAAGAATTTGCTCAGACTCTATATTTTTATTCACCAAAGGCATACCAATTTTTGCGAACAAAACTGATTCTTCCAAATCCAAAGACTATTCGTAGGTGGCTGTCTTCCTTCGACTGCAATCCTGGCATTTTACAGGAAGTTCTTGAATTTTTAAAAGAAGAGGTAAAATCAAAGGAATGCCTGAACAATTGTGCTCTAATATTCGATGCAATGTCAATTAGGAAACAAATTCGCTGGGATGAGAAGAATGATAGGTACTCTGGATATTGTGATTTTGGTGGCATCATAGACATTGACATGGAGACGGCCGCCTCTGAAGTACTGATGTTCCAAATCGTGAGTTATCAGAATAATTTCAAATGCCCAATTGCATACTTTATTACTAATAAAACATATGCTAACGTACAGTCCCAGATCATTACAGCTTGTCTGAGAAGTCTTTTTGAAGTTGGTATCACGATACGCTTTATTACGTGCGATGGATCTAGCACAAATTTACAAACATTTAATAAATTAGGATGCAAAATTATGGGCGAAATAATTGAGCCATATTTTATTCACCCATGTAATACCAGTAAAGTTCACTGTATGGTGGATGCTTGCCACATATTGAAGTTAGCCAGAAATACCATTGCTGAGAAAGATGTGGTTTCGAGCAAAGGAAATATAAATTGGAAATTGTTGGAAAATTTAAATAACCTTCAAGAGACTGAAAGTTTAAAACTAGCAAATTCTCTCTCTTCGGGCCACATTTGGTACCGAAATAAAGTAATGAATGTTAGACTTGCAGCACAAGCATTAAGTAATGGTGTAGCTGACGCCATTCATTTCCTCTCAGAAAATGGTCATAGAGATTTTCAAGATTGTGAAGCCACAGTTGAATTTATAAGATCAGTGGATAAAATTTTTGACATGCTGAATTCACGAAATCCATATGGGAAGGGATTTAAGGCACCGATCAGGGAAAAAACACTTCCGTACTTTGCTAGTGTGTTTGAAAACACAATAGATTATTTCAAGTCATTGAAAATTGAAAATATACCAGTACTGTCTCATCCAAGGAAAACATTCGCAATAGGATTTATAGCTACCATGAAAAGTACTTTATCATTGGCTGGTGATCTTTTTAGTCTTCCTAACAACCCACTACGATATTTGTTAACATATAAATGTTCGCAAGATCACCTTGAATTATTTTTCAGTTGTATTAGGTCTCCTGGTGGATGGAACAATAATCCCCACTCACTGCAATTAAAATGGTCATTGCGGCAATTATTGTTTACAAATCAGGTGAAACCTAGTGTGAATGCTAATTGTGTAGATTTAGGAAGTACATGTTCCCCAATCTTACAATTTCGTTCTGAAAAGCGCACAGTTATTTCTGATCAGCGAGAAGAACTAACTGAGTGTTCATTTTCAAATATTAGAAGCAACAACTTTTCAGAGTTTCAGGAAAATGTCATTAATTACATTTCTGGATATATTGTTCGTAAGCTTCTAAATACTCTTAATTGCGAGTGTTGTGCTAAAATTTTAGTACTTAAAAAGAAAACTTCTGATTGGGACCACCAATACGTAGCTTTAGAAGATAAGAAATTATATTTTCTAAATTGTGTTTCGAGAGGTGTCTTAGTTTATGCATCTGATGTTGTTTGTCAAATTTGTAATTTCACTGAAACAGAATTCCGCATAATTTCTAGTGAGAGTTTACAACCCCAGAAAATGGCTGCTCGCATCAAAAACGCTGCTGTTCGACATTTTGTTGACAAAATTTCTTTATTTACACCTCCGCATCCAACTGTAGAGGAATATATATTTGAAGATGTACATGAACTACAGTTGGTAAAAAATATTGTTAATTTGTATTTAAAATGCAGAATTCATTCACATGCCAAAAAGTTAAGTGACGATCTTGTAGGTGGGCAATCTAGCTTGAGACAAAAATACAACAAATTGATTTTGTTTAAAAATTTGTAAATATGTAAAATTTGTATGTAGTATAATAATTATGTTAATTAACGATTGCTATTGAAAATAAATAATAAAATATTGTAAAATACCTACATTGTACTTTGATTATAGACAATAAAATTAGTATAAATAGCTATAGGACAATATATTTTATAATATCTAGGTAATATATCGAAATATGTATAAACTACTATTTGCAATTAGAATATGTTATAAATTAGAATATATTATAAATAAAATATTTAAAAGACATATAATTGTTCGTATTTTCTTATGGCTTCTATCTGTATATTCATCTTTTTAACTAATTTATACAAAAATATTGGCCTAATAAATACGTTATGTACCAGTTCTGTTATGATTCTTAAAACTTTCAGAATTTAAAGTTGTACCAATTATCTACATGTATATTGTATAGGTACCTTCCTAACTAAGTATTTTAAACTAATTGTAGATAGGAAATCAATGAAGTGTCCCTTTTGAATTTAAATTTTACAATTGTGCGTACCTTTAACATTTATTTTAAAAACGGAAACCGATAGATACAACTTTTAAGTTATATTAGAATGAAAATTTAAAACACATATAGTTTCTGTTCGCGCGTCTACCACCTGATTTACCTTCTTCACCTTGAATTCGCCATAAGCATTATTGTGTTAGACAGAGACAGGAATACCAACATAGCGCGGGTTGCATACTTACACACTGGCTTCACTTTTGTAACATTAAACACACGTTCCAGTTAGTAATAGAGTTCACTGACTTTAACTTGGCGTGTGTATGTACGAGTTAATATTTCCGTACGATTTCATTTTCTCCCATATTGTACACAAAGTTAAAGCAATAGTCCAGAAACATTGTCTACGTGGACAATATTTCTGGACATTTGTGTACAAGAGAAAATGAAATCGTACGGAAATATTAACTCATACATACACACGCCAAGTTAAAGTATACTAGACTATATTTGAAAGTGGTAAATTGTCCAGAATTTCAGTTTTCAGTAGCGCAAATGTTATCAGAAAGACATCGCACTGAAGAAATAAGAGGATTCTTTTGCAAATGGATCATGTCAGGAGCAAAGGTGCTGAAGGAAGTTATCTGTGATCAAAGCAAAGCTTTACTCAATGCAACAGTATTAAGCTTTTGTAACAGATATGCTGATGTAGTTGAGTATACAGAATCTTTTTTGAACATCAAAAGTGTAACAACGCGTATATGCATTGATGTGGCCCATTTCATAAAAAAAATACAGGGCCAAGAATAAAATCTTTTTATTTAGCTATAATTGGTCAATTGATTTTAAGTGAAAATCAAGATGATGCCGCAGAAATAATTAAGTCACTCTTTATAATTTCTCATAGCGAAAAATGTGGCGTTATTAATGGCAAGGAAACAACCCAATGTTCTGTGAAAATAAAGAAAATGAGGGAATTAATTACCGGTAAGAAACTGTTTTTATTTAACAGCAGTAAGATTAAAATATTATTCAACATACATTTTAATTTCTAGTGGGGTAGTTTCACAAAATTGTTACGTTGATCTTTATTCCAGCATAAGAATGTAGTTAACATTTCAAAACTTTTAAATTATTAATAATCCATTTTGCAGATTAAAAATTATCTAATACTTTATTATTTACAAGTGACTATGTAGGTGTTGATGTCAACAAATTATATATTTTCATTTATATATTTCATACAGTTTTTAATTTTGTGTTATTAATTAATTTTTGTTCCGCTAGACTTCAATCATATACAATATGTTCACGGCAAAGTAGTATTATATTTTTAGTAGTTTAGTAAATAAAAATCGCAATAGGTAAACTGCCTTTTCTGTGCGAGATATTGAAAAATTGTCTAAGGAAAACTTGCTCAGAATTAAAACATATAACATACTAAATTTGATAACTATGCCCATGCATATTTGTTTATTTATTAAATTTTAATGTTTTAAGAAAAATATGCCATCGAAATAAGAATTTAAGAGAAGATTTGAGGTGTGTTCTGAAAATGGAGGAACAAGAGTAGAATAAATAAATTTAAATTAGCATTACATTTTTTATAATATTATAAAAAACATTAAAATTTTGTAAATAAGGAAATAGTTGTCAAATAAGGTACGTCATATTTTTTTATTCTGAACAAGCTTATCTTATAAATGTTCCAATATCTCGTACAGAAAAGGCAGTTTATCTGCTGTGATTTTTATTTTTATGATATTACGAGCGCCCTTGTATATTTTTCACAATCTAATGTACTAAAAATAGGTTTTGGTTGAAGCAAGAGCGAATACTAATAATTGTGTTAAAATAAACAAATAATTGTCAGTTACTCCTATGATACCACTTTGCCGGTGACCCATTGTATATGTTTGTTTATAAATAATATTCTAATTAAAATCATGTATAGAAATGTTCAAAAATAATTTAGCATGATTGTTCAATTTCAATAAATATTTGCAGGTACCAAAGATAGACTAAAAGAATAGACATAGTCAATTTAGATAGCGACAAAGAAGCTGAAGAAGAACGGGAAAATGGAGCACGGCAGGATGAAGAATTATCGGACAACGAAACAGAAGAAACAAATAGAAAAACAAATCATTGGACCCAATGGGGTCAAAATATTTTTGAGTCGGTTAAAAAAATTTTTTATGAAAAAGGCGACGACGAAAACCCATATTACTTATTTAAACTACAATTTGCTAAAAAAATTTTAGACGACATAACATTATTTCCATTATGGGCAAACATTTTTAGAGCACAGTTTACGTATGGTCGTGTACCGGCCTCTAGTGCTCCAGTAGATGGAGAAATAAATAAATACAAAAATGGATTGCTGCATAACGTTAGGTACCCCATAAAAGTTGATGACTATATTGATAGGCATTTAAAATACTTGGCTGGAAAAGTAAAAATTGTTAATTTGAGTCTGATTCATAATCACAAAAATAATGAAGAAAATGTTGAAGAACCAAATAGTCATACTCTCAAAAATGAGGAAGAAATTTTTAGTAAAAGAAAAAGAACAGCTCTCAATGAATACGAGAATTGGATGGGACAAGGGTTACCACAAAAGAAATAAGTTAATAACAAAACTGCAGTAGATGAAAAAAGAGTTTGCGGGTATTGAAATCCAGGTAGGCTTATTATATAAATCTTCTTATTTATACATATAAGTAAAATTGAAGCGTATTTGTGTGACTATTTGTATAAAATCAGAGTATTGGATTACTTTTTATATCAGCTAAGCGTCAAATAAATATAAAAGCTTTTACGTTTTTATTGAAACAATATCAATGAGACTTGGACTATATTACTGCCAAAATGTCTTTTTTTAAATCTTGATATCATTAACGGTGTTACAAGATAACGCAAAATATGCACATGCGGGACGGAATGGCTAAAAGGCAAAATTTTAAATGTTGATGTAGTTTCCTATATTTATTAATCTGTGATTATTTTATGTTTTAACTTTCACAAAACTCGAAGTTACGGTAAAACTAAAATCTAATGTAATCCAAATTCCCAGTCATATTTGATTTAATTTCATATAATTAGAAATTTTTTAATTATTTGCATTTTTTTGTACCTATTTAATTTGTGAGATTGGTTATAAGTTTTTGAACGTGATATATTATACATTTCTTATTTTGATTCTCATACAGCATAATTTTTTTAATAAATGTTATTTATTTCCATAGGATTTTGGTAATAATCCAATACCAGCGGAATGCACTGATACTCCTACGAAAAATTCAAATTTAGAAAATAAATGCCCTGCATGTATAAATGGACACTTCCCAAGTGGGGCTCATATATGTGCTTTTTGTAAAAAACCAGTGCATATATTTAGTGAATGCTCAGTTCCGTTAGGTAACACGGAAGAAGGATATGGGCAGGAAAGAACATGTTTTGATTGCTTAAATAATAAAAGTAGACATAAAGATACACTCTCTGAGGATGTCGTGGTAATGTACTTCCACTTACTTTACTCATTTGCCCCTTATGGTTGGTTATGATATATGAGTAGTAAAGTAGATAACTTCTTGAATTTCTTTAAATAAAAAAAAATGTATTTTCATATTTTTTTTATAACAAAACATACGTATAAAATAAGTTTTTAACAGTAAATATTGTTCCGTCTCATATTCATTTTACTTTATGCACAAACAATTTATTATATGTACCATTTGTCATTAGTTTTCTAAGTACGGCCCTACCCAGTCTGAAACTGCGCATGTGCGTAGAAAATGAAACTCAGGCTACCCGGCAAGGGATGTGATGCTAACAACCCTCTCTTCTTTCAACCATGTAACAGTAAACACGTGCAAATAGCTTGTATTATAGTTTTAATCGTTAATGATTGCAAGTTTTATTTCAACGACAGAAATCTGAGTTCTAAACTACAAAACCTATACAGTCCATTACCAGTTATTTCGATCAACACATTACATTGGTCCTTACGAGCAAAATTTGCTGAAGTATAGAGGAAAGATTTCAGTGCACACCACGTGTCTACTGGCATCAGAAAACACACCGATCAAGCAAGTAAGTCCATTTCATTCCTGACATTCTATATCATTCTATATTTCCATTCACCATTCATTTATTTTACTCTATTTTGAAGAGCATACTGATTGATTTATTTATTTATTTCATTACGTCAAACATGGTTTTAAAACATTTAAACATCTATCTACAATTCTGAACATTCAAAACCGTCCAGTTTGGTTTCTCAATTTATATTCACGACCGTCCAGTTGGTTTTTGAAGCTCTTGCCATTCAAACATAATTGTTATTCTATTACTTACTGTTGCACTTTCTACATTTTCAAGTAAAGACCCGTCTAGACAAATTACAAGCGGTATACGATTCTTTTGAAAATCAATTTTATGATATTGTAGCTATTGCAAATGATAAAATTACCATTCCAAGCGTATCTACAGCATCACCTTCACCCAATGTTTCCTCACATTCATTAAATAATGTAAGTATCAAATTACGTCAAATAAGCATGTCAGAATTCAATGGTTCTTACGATAGGTGGTTGCAGTTTCATGATTCTTTTAATGCACTCATACATAATAATAGTGTTTTGACAAATGTTCAAAAATTTTATTACTTACAAACAGCTCTAAAAGGGGAGGCGTCTAGTGTAATTCGTGCTCTAGAGGTTTCTGACAAAAATTATACAGTTGCATGGAACATGTTAAAAGAAAGATATGACAATAAACGCATAATCATACATAGTCACGTCAAAAATTTATTTGAATTACCAAATGTTTCAAAGGAGTCTCACGCACATTTACGCAAATTACTTGACGATTTCGTCGCATTTCGGATGTCTAGAAAATGTAGGTCAACCAGTAGAACATTGGGATACTTTGTTCATATATTTAATATCAAACAAACTAGATTCAGTTACCAGGAAGGAATGGGAAATTTCCATAAAAAATGATGTTTCGACCACAAAAGAATTCATTTCCCTTTTAACAAACAAATGCTTATTGCTGGAAGCCATGGAGAACAAGGCTAATATTTTATCCCATACTACATCATGTAATTTTAAAACGCTTTCAAAGGGCGAAAAAGGATCTGAGAGATCATATTCTCATGTTGTTTCATAAAACGAACTTTGCTACTTATGCAAAGGTACACACGCATTGTTTTATTGCATGAAATTATTAAATTTATCGCCCAAAGTTAGGTTTACAGAAATCAAAAAATTTAATATATGCACAAATTGTCTAAAGCCTGGGAATTTTAGCAATACACGCACAGCCAGATGCTGCAAAACATGTGGCAAAAGGCACAATACTATTTTGCATTTTGATTCAGATAATGCGGACCATACACGTGTATCTCAACAGCAAACAGCTACTACTTCAGATACAACTCAAATGCAGGTTTCTAGCGCAATGGAATCAAGCGTAGTATCAGCGCACTGCACTCATTCTTAAAATTCATTAACATTATTGCAAACAGCAATCATATACATTCTTGACTCACAAAGAGTTAAGATAAAATGCAGAGCTCTGTTGGATTCAGGATACCAGGCTAATTTCATGACAAACAATTTATTTAAAAAATTGAAAATTGATCAGACAAACATTAACTTACCAATTGCGGGTATAAATAATGCAACTATGCATGTTTCTAGGCAAACACGCGCAACAATTCATTCAGCTCATAATTCATGCAAGTATTTGTTGCCGGTTCTTATCATAAACAAAATAACAGGCAATATACCATCAATTTCATTTGGCAAATCCAGCATAAACATTCCAAAAAATATTACTCTTGCAAATCCTGATTTCAATAAACCAGGTGAGATAGATGTTCTCCTAGGTTCGGGAATATTTTTAGATTTATTATGTTCCGGTCAAATCAAAACAGGCAAAAACCAACCTATTTTGCAAAAATCCAAGTTCAGATTTCTACGTAGATGATCTAATAACTGGATCACACGTCATAGAAACCGCAATTCAATTAAAAACTGATATTTCACAGATTTTGAACAAATCGGGTTTTCCATTGCACAAGTGGAATTCGACTAATGAACAAATTTTAGCAAGGAACTCTAATGATGAAAATTCTACATCAGAGCCACTATATAATAAACAGTAATGAAACCAAAATTCTAGGCATATCGTGGGACACTAGGCAAGATAATCTTCAGTACACAGTAATTTCTGATGAATTAGATAATCAGAAAGTAACCAAAAGGTTAATTTTGTCGGTTGTTTCAAAAATTTTCGACCCATTAGGTTTACTAGGGCCTGTCATTATTAAAGCAAAATTGATTCTACAGCAACTTTGGTAGCAGAAATTAAATTGGGACGAACCAGTTCCCGCTGAACTACATTCAATATGGTTATCATTTCAAAAACAAATCTCGCGTTTGAATCTTTTGAATACACCATGACAAGTCTTACTTTTCAATGCCTGTAGATTTCAAATTTACGGATTTTGTGATTCAAGTCAATATGCATACGGATGTGCTATATATATATCAGGTCAGAAAACGCATACGGCAACATTGCAGTAAATTTATTGTGCGCAAAGTCTCGAGTGGCACCGCTCAAGACAATCTCAATTCCAAAATTAGAACTATGCGGAGCTCTTCTATTGGCTCAGTTAATTAATAAAGTTTCGGTATCATTTACAGCAGAAAATTCAGATATTTACCACTGGACTGATTCCACTATCACTCTTGCATGGATTTCATCACAACCGAAAACATTTGTTGCAAACAGAGTCTCTGACATACAACAATTATCTAAACCGTGTCAGTGGAGACATGTTTCATCCGAAGACAATGCAGCTGATATTATTTCTAAAGGATTAAATCCTGATCAATTAATTAACTCAAAATTATGGTGGCATGGATCATCTTTTTTATCATCGAACTCATAATTTTGGCCTAAACCATGCGAAAATTACATCTCAGAAGTTCCTGAAAAAAGGAATATTACGCATTCTTTAATATGCGCGGACGATCAAACCAATTTTGATAAATTTTCATTGTTTACTAAACTGCAGCGAGTAACGGCATTTTGTTTGCGTTTCATAAACAATACAAGAAATCATTTACCGAGGAGATCAGGTGATCTCACTCCAGATGAATGGAATAAATCAATAATCATACTTTCGAAAATTACTCAACAATCTGCATTTATTGATGACATGTGCTCCCTCAAAAGAAATGGTGTAGTTTCAAGTAACAGCAAGTTGTTATCGTTGGCCCCCTTTCTGGATGAAAACAATGTATTAAGAGTAGGCGGCAGACTCCGTAACTCTCGGTTAGAATATAATCAACTACACCCAATAGTTTTACCCAGCAAACATAGTTTTACCAAGCTATTGGTTAGGCATGAACATTTCAAGAATCTACATGTAGGCGCTCAATTTATTCTAGCAAATATTCGAAAACAATTTTGGCCATTAAATGGCAGGTGTACGGTTCGTAGCGTTTTGCGTCAATGTGTGACATGTTTCAGAGCCAAGCCACCAAATATTTTGCCTCAAATGGGTAAGTTACCTGGGGCACGGATTACACCTGGGCGCCCTTTCCAGACATGTGGTCTAGACTATGCTGGACCTATCACGATTAAAGGTGGGAAGCTTCGCAATAGAGCATTTGTGAAGGACTATTTATGTGTTTTTGTATGTTTTGCCACTAAGGCAATACACATTGAAATTGTTAATGATTTAACTTCTAAGGGTTTTCTTAACGGTTTCAAAAGATTCCTCTCTAGACGAGGTTTATGCGAACATATTTATAGTGATAATGCAACAAATTTCGTAGGTGCAAAGAATGAACTTGACAAAATATCATCAGATTCTCTTACCCAAGACGATAATTTCAAGACCTTTATTACTGAGAATCGTATAAAATTGCATTTTATCCCTCCAAAAACCTCTCATTTCGGTGGTTTGTGGGAGGCGGCGGTTAAGTCGGCCAAGTCGCATTTATTGAGAATCGTAGGTAGCACAACTTTAACATATGAGAGTTTTTATACAGTTGTTGTTCAAATAGAGGCAATCCTCAATTCACGTCCTTTATACCCGTTATCCAATGATCCAAATGGTTTGTTACCTTTGACACCTGGACATTTTTGGATCGGTGCTACATTGAATGCAATCCCTCAATCAGACGTGCAAGAATTGTCTACAAACAGAATATCCCACTACCATCAATTGCAACAGATGGTCCAGCATTTCTGGTCGCGTTGGTCATCTGAATACCTACATACATTGCAGCAACGTTCCAAATGGAAGATCAACAAATCCCCTATTTTACTCATCCGTTCACTCGTCCTTCTTAAGGCAGACAACACAGCCCCCATTCAGTGGAAGTTAGGAAAAATCGTGGAAGCCCATCCAGGAACAGATGATGTGGTGCGCGTTGTGAGCGTTAAAACGAGTGACGGTGTTTTTAAGCGTTCAGTGCATAAAATCTGTTTACTTCCCATTGAAATTTGAAGAATTTTTAATCATTTGATTTTTTCATATTGGATTGTGTTATGTTTATTTTTCATGTCATTTTTCTCTTATGTACGCTTTCTTTTCGTTAAATATTTTTGAAAGTAGAGTCTTCCAAGGCGGGCGGTATGTTCCGTCTCATATTCATTTTACTTTATGCACAAACAATTTATTATATGTACCATTTGTCATTAGTAGCATGTGTGGAAAATGAAACTCAGGCTACCCAGCAAGGGATGTGATGCTAACAACCCTCTCTTCTTTCAACCATGTAACAGTAAACACGTGCAAATAGCTTGTATTATAGTTTTAATCGTTAATGATTGCAAGTTTTATTTCAACGACAGAAATCTGAGTTCTACACTACAAAACCTATACAGTCCACTACCAGTTATTTCGATCAACATATTACAAATATAATAGAAAACATTGTAAGAATAATAATTTCGTAAAGAAGGTGGTACATACAAAATATTATGTACAAACGATCCTAGTATTTGAAGACATAAAAAATTAATTCAGTTATCAAAATAAATATTTATTGTTGTCAAAGGTACTAGTAAAAATTAAAAACCTGTTATAAATTGCAATAATTATGTTGTTATTAAATTGTTGTTATACCTTTTTTATTTCCTTTCAATTAAAAAACATTACTTCATTTCATTTGACTTTGCAAACAAAAAACCTTAGGGCTTATAAAATAGAAATGGTCATCTTAAAGCCGCTGTAGATCTAATTTGAATAATTTGGTGTCATTTTTATCTCAAAATTCTGAATCTATTATAAAATAACTAATCTTCTGTTGATAAAATTTGGACATTAGTACACGACTATAACATTTTATCTTTTGTAATAACTTATCAATTTAAACTAATTAATATTAATAATAATAATAATAAATTTATTCATCACTCAACATAATACACAAATGCATCAGTAGTTATTAGACTAATCAAACTACTACTAATATAACACAATTTGTGAAACATTATGACTGGTGGTCGAGAGGTGAGCGCACTTGCCTCTCACCCAAAAGTTCCGGGTTCGATCCCCGGTCGTGGCAGTGGAAAATGTTGTGATAGGGATTTTTTCACTATACACGGGTATTGGGTGTGTGTCCCTTGTCTCCAAATGTGTAGCCCCCTCCCACATAAGGCTCTTCTAGAGAGCCTTCCGGGATAAAGGGGGTCGTAATTACCTGTGGTATTATTTATTTATTTATTTATTTATTATCAATTTTTCCAGATGCAATCCAATTCAGAGTTACGTTATGATAAACTTCCCAATGGTATGTCTGATGATCGACAAAGCAATAAAAGAATATTACGAAATAAATATCGGCAACCTTCTAAATATTTAGGTAATAGAACAAACTAATTAAGTGATTGCTTAAATTGGAAAAAACACTCTCACGTGTCTATACTTAGAAATGGATGTTGTACTGACCTAGGCTCTTTGGAAGTAGATGGCAGAAGTATTTCAACTAAAAAGTACCTGCTCATTCAATACCGTCCTACACATAACAATTGTTGCAGCAGTTGATTTTTCAGAAATTCGGAAAAAGGTAATTTATTATTCGAAAATTGTATGTATTTGCTCATTAGATATTAATATTTTAAAAAACATAAGTTTACCAATTATTATAGAATGTTTATTGCTTTTCAAGGTATTGACACAAATAAAAATAGTTTGTATTCTATTTCAGATTATATCGATGGATAATGACAAATATTTTACACTAGTGAAAACTATTTTAGAAAAGGGATTATCTACAGATATATACCAACAACGGGCAAAGATCTTATATGAAATTATTGGGCAAATTAACAACATTTACTGATATTTTGCATTGCGACGTAGCATCGCCATGGCTACTTCAAAAATTATTTAGAAACTAGCCAACTATTATAGAAAAGACAATATGCACAGCATGCAACATTGAACGATCCCGGTCATTAACAGTTAAGAAAGTAGACCATAATAAAATACATCAATCTACTACAATTTTTAAAAAACTAAGAAACACTCAGGCTGGGTTTTGTTTAGTTTGCAAAGGAACCTTAATATGCAACCTTCATAGCATTGGTGAGTACTATAATCTTATTTTAATATTACTCACGTAGAAAAATGCCATAAATATTTAAAAAAATTAACTAGGTATATAAATTTGAAATAAAGTTTATTTGTTTGTTATTTTTGGACTCGGGAAGTATCCATCGAAATTATTTAAAAAACAATACAAAGTTTGCACTGGATACGGCTTTCGTGTACTTGTTTTTTTTTTTAGAATTTTTTGAGTTTTCAATTTTTTGATTTTTTTAATTTGCGAAAATTAAACGATAAATATTTCATAACAATTTAAAAAAAATAAAATTTAATTGAGAATTATTCATTACAGGTGATATCGTTTCCTCTGAAGTTGTAAACCATGAATGTTACAATAACAATTTAATAAGATTGGAGAATATTCCAAAAGTAATAGAAAATCCCACAGCAGATGGAAAAAAATTGTTGCTGGTGGGTACAATAGAATTTAAATCGGAAAGCCATACAATACGACGAACTTACGACGATAATAAAAGTTTAAAATCTGTAGCCGGACACAATATTGCGTATGGCTATAGAAGAGGAAGCAACATTTGGCAGAAGTATGACGATTTAGTAAAATCTCCACAGAATGTAAAAAAAATATATTAAAATTGGACCACATATTTTAATGTATGTAAATATTAATAAAGAAAATTGAAACATAATAAAGTATTAGTGTCATTACAATACAAATTTCTGGTTAATTATATACATACATACATAATTATATACATACATACATTTATATCATTAAATAATTGTTCTGAATTTTAGTAATATGCACATTTGTAAATTTTGTTTGTTCTCTTTTTATTTATTGTTTACTTGTCTATAATACCCACTGTTTTCTATATATATATCTATATATATATATATATATATATATATATATATATATATATATCGACGCGGAAGAGCACCCGGAAGTACAATAACACTTCATATATATATATATATATTGACATGTAATGTTTTCTATACAAATATAAAATATAAAAGATTTGGTTAATAAAGGAAAGAAAAATTAATATAACAAATTTAGTGCAAGGCACAAATATTAATTCTTCAACATAAAATATCATAAAACAACAAAAAAATAACAAAAAGAAGTATTTACCACATCTATTTATTAACATTTACCTTCAATAAATTTTGAAAAACAATAATCAGTAGCTGCGACATCTCAGAAAACACTCTCTCTTAAAAACAACTTTAATTTTCAATAAATCACAAGACTAGTTGCAAACTTCAATTTAGACAATATGCTGCCAAACCATTCAAGACAAAGGGGGTAAATACTCTGAAAAAGAAAAAAATAAATAGATTTAGTTTAGTTAAGAAAGGTTAAGGCAGGACTGTGTACAATAACTGATAATAGAAGGCAAGCAGTGTTTTTTTTTTAAAACTTTACAGTGTTAAAACAAAGTGTCATGAAAATCTTCAGCGGGGTAGTGAATAAGCTTATAATTTTACTGCTGTAGGCAACACAATATCCAGTTGGTCATAAAAAGCAGGGAGAGGGGTGTGAAAAGGCATCTCCTTGGCAACCTGAAAATAAACGAGGAGAATAATAAAAAATAAAAGAACGGACGTCAGATTTTGAAGGATAAAACTAAAAAAGATAAAACAGGGAAGATATATCGAGAGAATTAAGACAGATTGTATGTGGAGTCAAAGAATAAGACGAGCAGGTTTCAAAAATCGTATATTAATGGACCAGATGGGAGGTTTGAAGCAGTAACAACTATTTTTAATAGACATCAGGTGCGTTTTTTTAAAACATTTTAACCCGCCAAACATTTGTGCCATAAAATTTAGTGAAAATACTGACAGTTTTAGTTATAAGAATTTTTGTATTGTTGTGTTGTTGACAAATTGGTGTTATAGATTATAGAAATTAGCTGAAAAGAGGGTAATAGGGTATTTTAAGATAGTGATGTCAATTTTGAGACATCAAAATCAAATT
This sequence comes from Leptura quadrifasciata, assembly GCA_963675555.1. Classification (NCBI taxonomy): domain Eukaryota; kingdom Metazoa; phylum Arthropoda; class Insecta; order Coleoptera; family Cerambycidae; genus Leptura; species Leptura quadrifasciata. The sequence goes on from OY776680.1 coordinate 66,269,167, forward strand.
AGTTGAAATCTGAAAATAAAAAAAATATTTATTTGGAAATATTGATTTTATTCAGAACAAAATAACCCATTTTACAAGTTACAAACGAATTACAGCAACTCACCATGAACCCTGAGAGAGAGAGAGAGTCTACTGAGCTCAGCAAAATAAAGAGGCAAGTATTGATTATTAAAGATATTAAATAATATTGAACTTTGAACAGTAGAAAGGAAACATATTATTTTATACATTATATATTCATATTGCCACATAATGATGTCATTTATATCAGTCATTTCCTAGCATAAGCTATCTTGTTAATCAGCATCATATTACAAATGTGTGAGATTATCATTATAAAATATAACTTGTATTTAGATCTAACTTGTGCTTCAAACAGAGCAGTCGTATTTGTAATTAACCGAATAAAGACATATACGTGTACTGAACTTTTGAAAATTGTTTTTAAAAAGTGTTCCACCCCTTCTCGAACCATTATTGGCGCAGTCGGTAGGATAGCGAGGGTAATTTGCTGCAGTTTACCTTTCTATTTCTATAGAAAAATCGCTATTCGAAAAAGAACAGTTCGAGGTGATTGAAAGTGCAAGTGATCTCCAAGAGAGCCTAGCCAGATCTACATCGATGTAAGTTTGTCTATTTCCTTTCTTGTCCACTCCAATTTCTATAACAAATAGATTTTTAAGAGTATTTTAGTTTTAGAGCAGTTCATTCTGAACATTTTTGCGAAATCTCGATCAAGAGTATTTTAAAAAACGTAACTATCCTTGTTACAAGTAGTATAAATAAAAATAATAATAATCCAGTTGTATATTGTTGAATAGAAAGAACTTTTATTTTTCAATTGCATATTTTTTAGTATATAATTTCACTATTTAAATATTTGTGACTATATTTACGCTTTGTAATTATAGTAGGTAAGTGGTCAGATTCCATTACCCATCCTAAATAATTTTATTATTAGAATATTTGTGACTATCTTTACACTTTGTAATTATAGCCGGTAAGTGGTCAGATTCCATTACCCATCATAAATAATAATAATAATAATAAACATTTTTGATACGAAGTAGTTTTATAATTATCAACAAAAAACATGGACACTGGAATGTATAGGATTTATTCTGACAATATTCCCCTTTTTAATGGTGACAAACACATGTTACCAGCATTCATAGGCGCTTGTGATGATTTAGTAACGAGTTTTCAAAATGTAGCAGAACCGGCCAATGCAATTAATCGTGCAATAATCAGAACTATAATTTCAAAATTACGAGGGCATGCATCAGAATTAGTTAGTCCTAGAAACGAGCTAAATACATGGCCCTTAATTAAAAATTTTCTAAATTCGACATTCTCAGACAGACGGAGCGAAAAACTTTATTAAACGACCTTATGACAGCCTATTTAAATAGAAATGAAACATTTACAGAATTTGGAACTAGATTACAGCTATTACGTAGTTTGTTTGTTGCTAAATTAAATGAAGCCGGTGAAACACCAGCGGTTAAGCAAATTAAAATTGTTAATTATGAACAAATGGCATTAACCACTTTCGTTAATAATCTAAGTAAGGAAATTCGTCTGTTGGTCAAATGTAGAACCCCCGAAACATTAGAAGGTGCTTTACAAATCGTAGCTAATGAAGAATCCGAAATTGAATACGACAATCGTATGCAAAGACGGAGATCTCAAAATTTTCCAAATTCACAAAATTCTCAAAGTTCACAAAATTCACAAGTACATCAAAATCATTCCCGGAATCAGAATCTGACATTTAGGACTCAAAATTTTAATCAAAACTTCCAAAGACCACAATTTCCAAGCCAACCAATTAATGTTCAACCTAGAAATTTACCCCCTCAAAGATTTCCGACAAATCAACAAATATTTGGTAAACCTAATAATTTCAATAATGCGAATGTGTTTAAACCAAATAACAATTTTGTTCCAAGAAATAATCCAACACCAATGTCTACACAAAGTAGAATACCATCAATGCAAAGTCATCAAAATTTAAGCCATCAAAATTTTCCAAGGCCATTATCACAATCCCAAATTAGACGTAATTTTCCATGGTTCAAACCCTCACCAAAACTAAATTATATTGCCGAAGAGTTGACTAATATTGAGTACGATTCAACTAGATAATCATTTCCGACCCAGCGGAACAACAATTTTTCAATGAGTACCCACCGAATGAATTCCCAGATTATTACGCTGACGAATTTTTAGAATTTTTGTCAAACACCCCAGATGACATCGAAGCTGAACAACAGCAAAATTTTACAGTTGCTTCAGAAACGCGGCCCCTGATATAGCATTCAACGCATATGCAAATGCACTACCTTTCATAGAAATTAAAAATCCCAAATTAAAACTCTTAATTGATACTGGTTGTAATATTACTATAATTAGACCCATAGTAGCCGAACATTTTTATCCTGAATATATAATAAAAAGTCCTTCAGTTTTAAAAACACCTCTTGGCGACAAAAAGGTCTTAGGTAAAAACACAATTCCCGCTTTCCCTGAATTTCAAATAGAAAAGGATATTGAATTTACACTATTTCCATTTTCTGACTATTTTGACGGTATAATAGGGTTAAAAGGGCTTAGAAAATTAAACTTTAACATAGATCTTGAAAATCAAGTTTTACATAATAAAAATAAAATTAAAATTCACTAACTATATGCACGAAAGTACACAAAACCACTTTACTATCGAAATTCCACCTTGTTCAAGTTTACAACAAAGGTTTCCGGTAGACATAGCGGAAGGAGAAATAATTATACCAGATATTAAATATAAAGAAATGTGGATCCCTGAAACGGTCGCCTTAGCTGATAATTTTAAAGCCATTTTTGAAATACAAAACACGAGTAATCACACTATAAGTTATACATTTTTTGAACCTTTCCATGCTACAAAACTACAGACAGACGAAGTAGAAATCTTTAATTTTGAAACATTCATGCCTATATACAAAAATAACAAAATCGATACTCTAAGTCAAATTAGAACCGACCATATGAACGACAAGGAGAGACAAGCCATTTTAAAAGTAATTTCAGAATTTTCCGATTTATTCCATAACAATGATTCCCAGCTAACATTCACCAATAAAATTAAACATGAGATAAAAACAACGGACGAAATACCTGTACACACGAAAACGTATAGATTTCCCTTCTGTCATAAAGAGGAGGTGAATAAACAGATAAATAAAATGTTAGATGACGGTATAATTAGACATAGTCAAAGTCCATGGTCAAGTCCAATTTGGGTAGTCCCGACAAAAACTGACGCGAGCGGCAAAAATAAATGGCGCATTGTCGTAGATTATAGGAAAATTAATGAGAAAACTATTAATGACCGATACCCTATACCCAATATCGAGGATATCCTTGATAAACTAGGTAAATGCAATTATTTTTCTACCCTCGATTTGGCCAGTGGATTCCACCAAATCGAAATGAATCAAAATTCAGTCGAAAAAACAGCATTTAATGTCGAAAACGGGCATTATGAATATTTGAGAATGCCTTTTGGTCTAAAAAACGCGCCCGCGACGTTTCAAAGAGTCATGGACCATGTACTACGCGACTTACAAAATAAAGATTGCCTCGTATACATGAACGATATTATAATTTTTAGTACTTCACTTCAAGAGCATATTGCAAACTTAAAATTAGTTTTCAAAAAATTACGCGACGCCAAATTACGTATACAACTCGATAAATCGGAATTCCTTAGACAAAACGTTGAATTTTTAGGACACATCATAACCCCAGATGGCATAAAGCCAAATCCAAGGAAAATTAAGGCAATTCAAGAATTTCCCATTCCGAAAACTAGTCGTGATATAAAATCATTTTTAGGCATGTTAGGATTTTACAGAAAATTTATAAAAGACTTTGCTAAAATCACGAAGCCACTTACTTCATGTTTAAAGAAAAATGTTAAAATAGTGCATGATAAAAATTTTGTTGACGCTTTTGAACTTTGCAAAACACTTCTTAGTAACGAGCCATTACTACAGTACCCCGATTTTACGCAACCCTTCATACTAACGACGGATGCAAGCAATTTTGCAATAGGCGCGGTTTTATCGCAAAAAATAAATGGTTTGGAGAAACCAGTAGCTTACGCAAGTCGAACTTTAAATGACGCTGAGAGGAACTACTCCACAATTGAAAAAGAGCTTCTTAGCGTGATCAATTTTACGAAATACTTTCGGCCCTATCTTTTCGGTAGAAAGTTCAAAATTATAACGGACCACAAACCATTACAGTTGGTTAACAGTTTAAAAGAGCCGAATTCTAGACTCATGCGCTGGAGATTAAAATTCCTCGAGTACGATTATGACATCGAATACAGAAAAGGGAAAGACAACAAGGTCGCTGACGCGCTCTCGCGCATAGAAATTCACCCTTTAGAAAATGAATCCATTATAGGTAACCCCGACGAAGAAAACCGTATCGAAAAAGACTTCCCAACACTAGACGACCTACTAAAATTCGACCTAGACCCTATTGAACATTTTGATCCTATAAACGAACCCCAACCTTCGACTAGTAAAATTAATATCATATCAGATGTAATCATCGCACCCCCTGTACCAGAAAAACCACCATCAAGCAATGACACTTTACACCCCGCTTTAGAAAACCCTATCTTAGAGATCCCCATATCAGACCGTGCTGTAAATACGTTTCATAATCAAATAATTATTACAATGAGTGACGATATTCTTAAGACAAATGTAAAAATCGAAAGGCCTTTCAACACTAAAACTAGACTTTCAATAGTTTTCCCTAGTAGAAATATAAATCTGTTAGAGCAGGAGATAGTTAAAACTTTTAAAGAACAAATTAAACCACAAGCGTTGTACGGCATTTTAATTGACGAAAGATACAAAAAACTGCTAATACCCATTTTACAAAAATACTTTAAAAAAGCTTTAAGTTAGTACAGGCAGCAGCTTATCTCACTGAATTAACAAAAGAAACAGATATTCAAGAAACTCTAAAAAAGCATCATATAAATAAAACCGGACATTCAGGCATTACAGAAACCCTTAAACACATACGAAAAAACTATTATTGGCCAAATTTATTTAATGACGTTAGAAACTTTATAAACACATGCGAAAATTGCCAAATTTGTAAATATAAAAGAAAACCTAATCAAATTGTATTACAAAATACACCTATAGGAGAAAAACCTTTTGATCACATTTATATCGATACCTTTTCAATAGATAATACAAAGTTTTTAACAATAATAGATAGCTTTAGCCGTTTTGCACAAGCTTATGCAATAAATCAAAATGCCCAAGGCGTGATCGAGGGCCTGCTTAAATTTATGTCACACTTTGGCGTACCCATGAAAATAACATGCGATAGAGGTACAGAATTCAAAAATTTATTACTAGAAGAATTTTCAAAAATGCATAGTATAAATATACACTATATTACAGCTAACAACCCTAATAGCAATTCCCCAATTGAACGTTTTCATTCTACTATTATAGAAAAATATCTCATATTAAAAAACGAAAGTCCTTACAAGAGTATCCCAGAAATGTTAATGAATCAAAGTTTATTAGTATACAATAATTCTATTCATTCCATAACAAAATATACACCATTCCAAATTGTTAAAGGCAATCTGAGCATTAAAACGAACTATGAACTGACAGACCACTGCATAATAAATGACTACCTAAACAAACAAACAATTCACTATAAATTAATAAACAAGTTGGTAAACGAAAATAACGAAAGAGCTAGAAGACATTTATTTGAAAAAGAAATTCGAAGAGAAAATGTAGATTATACGCCACAAGAAGGCGAACAAATTTATAAAAAACAAGTCACAAGTTCTGCCAAACATACAAAACGCTATCAACCTGTAGAATTAAAAACGGACTTGGACAATAAAGTACAAACATCGCACGGGACCTATCACAAAAAAATAATTAAACCACCTAGAAAAATAACTAACTAAACTAAAGACTGTTGTTGCAGATGTTGCTGACAACATGGACAATACTATTTCTACGCGCAGTAGGAGCACAGATAACTCTACTCCCTATAACTAATCCCTTACTACCTTTTCTAGTTAGTAAAGCCAAATTAATTAAACAAAAACACACATACGTGAAATATGTAGATGTACAAATCTTCGAGGATCCATTAAAAGCAATAGAAATAAATATTCAAACAATACCAAATAGTAACGAAAAATACGAATTATCCCTTTCTGTTTTAGAAATACTTAATCACCTAAAATATTTGCATAAAAAGGCTTTAAATAAATATAAAAATATAAAACCAATACACAGACAAAAACGTGGACTAATAAATGTAGTAGGAAAAGCCTATAAATGGGCCTTTGGACTTCTTGATTCTGATAACGCGGAAAGATACGATAACGCAATAAAAATATTAGACAATAATCAACAAAAAATACATCATGATTTGGAAAACATGCTAACCATCACGAAAGAGTTTATGAATGAAACAAATAACGTAATTGAAAAGATATTAAATAATCAAAATCAAATTTATGCACAAATTAAAATATTACAAGATAACATAAACGAAAATACTTTATTTTTGAAATTACAAAACTGGATAAATATAATGATTATTGACAAAATATGATTGAAATCCTAGACACTTTAGAAAATAGCGTATCATTTGCCAAAGTAAATATCGTAGACAATAATATTCTATCCCTGATCGAATTAGATAGTATTTTAGAATCAATCAAATCAATATACCCCTATGGTATCGTAAATTTCGAGTATAAACAATCATACCTAGACATAATTAAAATAGAAGTTCTTTATGTTCAAAGCAAACTATTATTTAACTTAACTTGCATATACCAATAGTTGATGAAAATTTATTCGACTATTACAAACTATTCCCTATTCCTAACAATGGTGAAATCCTAATTCCACCAGAACCCTACATTATAATAGACAATGAAGACCACTATTTCCTGCGAGAAGCATGTACCATCGTGGAAAATTACTGCATTTATTATGAGAAAACTCCAAACAAACTTCCGAGCTGTATCCCACAATTTCTAAGAGGGCACCAGCTTCATAACTGTAACACAATTATGGTAAATTCTATCCACAAAACGCTCATGGAACCAGCTGACGATGCCAATGTAATTGTCGTCCCAGCGAAAAAGGTAAAAATAACTAAACAATGTCCGCATCACGAATATGCAGAAATCAGCGGACCTCACCTCGTGAAAATTCCAAAAAATTGCCAAATTACAGTAGGTAATTATTCTTTTGGAAATAATGACGTCATCATGGACACAAAATCCATAGATCTCCTACCCATAAGGACAACTGTACAACTTTCGTCACGTGACTCACCATTAGTTCTACAAGAAATACACACGGACAGACTTACAGATGTTTACAAGTCCGCCAAATCAATCCATATACAGGATCTAGAGAGTGTTACGCTAACAGACTCTAATAATGTTTTACTCTATGTCGTATTGACTATTGTAATTATTCTTTGTGCTTTATTACTATACAAGTATTGCTTTAAAAATAGGAAACAAATAATTCAAATATTAAATAGACGCAAAAACGCCACAAATAATAGAAATGAAACGTCAATGACTGAGAGAAATGAAATCATGTAACTTGTGCTTCAAACAGAGCAGTCGTATTTGTAGTTAACCGAATAAAGACATATACGTGTACTGAACTTTTGAAAATTGTTTTTAAAAAGTGTTCCACCCCTTCTCGAACCATTATTTATATATATATATATATGTATATATATATATATATATATATATATATATATATATATATATATGGAGACATCCATGATGTCTGGTGTATAGTAGCATTAGACCACATGAGAGGATTCACTTACCTCTCACCACTACACCATTTACATCAGTCTGTATAAGACTAGCAGGTTGGCCACTGTCATTTGTCTGCTCCATGACCTATGGCATACTGATGAGAACTAATACGTTCGAAACCGGTCTATGTCTGGTCAGGGAGTTGACAATGACAGGTCGGGGTATTTGCCCGCTGAGTAGTTGTTTCCTGCAAATCATGTATAATAACAGTATATGGGTTAAGTCCACCAAGGGCTGAAGGTCACCGCTCTCGGTACTTGCAAAATGGCAAGTCGCTATGCACCATGGAGACATCCATGATGTCTGGTGTATAGTAGCATTAGACCACATGAGAGGATTCACTTACCTCTCACCACTACACCATATATATATATATATATATATATATATATATATATATATATATATATTTAATTTGTTTACTGCTGCACTCTTGTATTTTAGCTTGATAACACTATCATATCCTCCAAATGGTACATTTGTATCGATAACTTTTCCTATACCTCTGTACATTGGTCTCTTGAAATTAATAAATTATTATTATCAAAGAAAAAATAGGAATGATTTTTTCATTAACATAATTAACAAAACTAGCACCGAACGATCTGTATTTTTAAAAGGGTTAAAATTATACAATAACTTGCCAGATTCTCTAAAAAATTGCAACAGATTAATAACGTTCCAGAAAAAATTTATTGACTGTATTGTAAAAAAATTTTGAAACATTTATAAAATATGGTTGTAATTAGTATTAGTAGTTTTTATTATCTTATAAGGTCTTCTTTCTTATAACGGATGATGAAAGAGTGTGATAAAGCACTAAGTCAATATAAAAAAGAGAAAACGATACAAAAGTGGGATTACTACAAATAATTACGTAATTTTGCTTTCCAATCTATAAGACGCGAAAAGGGTGCATATTATTTGATATATCACCAAAATAGATTTGATAGCAAGTATTTATGGAAAGCCTTAAAAAAATTAAACATAATCCATCGAAATTATTTAAAAAACAATACAAAATTTGCACTGGATACGGCTTTCGTGTACTTGTTTTTTTTTTAGAATTTTTTGAGTTTTCAATTTTTTTATTTTTTTAATTTGCGAAAATTAAACGATAAATATTTTATAACAATTTAAAAAAAATAAAATTTAATTGAGAATTATTCATTACAGGTGATATCGTTTCCTCTGAAGTTGTAAACCATGAATGCTACAATAACAATTTAATAAAATTGGAGACTATTCCGAAAGCAATAGAAAATCCCACAGCAGATGGAAAAAAATTGTTGCTGGTGGGTGCAATAGAATTTAAATCGGAAAACCATACAATACGACGAACTTCCGACAATAATAAAAGTTTAAAATCTGTAGCCGGACACAAAATTGCGTATGGCTATAGAAGAGGAAGCAACATTTGGCAGAAGTATGACGATTTAGTAAAATCTCCACAGAATGTAAAAAAAAAAATATTAAAATTGGACCACATATTTTAGTGTATGTAAATATTAATAAAGAAAATTGAAACATAATAAAGTATTAGTGTCATTACAATACAAATTTCTGGTTAATTATATACATACATACATAATTATATACATACATACATTTAGATCATTAAATAATTGTTCTGAATTTTACCAATATGCACATTTGTAAATTTTGTTTGTTCTCTTTTTATTTATTGTTTACTTGTCTATAATACCTACTGTTATATATATATATATTGTCTACGAAAACGGGGGTTGAGTTGTGAAAAAATAAAAATGTTTTTTATTGGAGACTGCGAATTTTGAAGTTTTATGGGCGCCAGCAGCCTCGATAGTGGTGTTCTCGTAGATCTGGATGTTGGACGAGCTCTCAGGGCCGATTTCTGAAATTTTGTAGACTGGTTACGATTTTTTTGATTTCGGTGGATATTGTTGCTACCCCCTTGTTGCAACTTTGTAAGCTGTCATACACATGCACCGCTTTTGGTGCAAGGTACCCCACTTTGTGCAAATGAACAGGCGCTTTTGCCTAATATAGGTCGTTGCGAAGAAATAAAAAGTCTGTGTTCCAATTAATAGTAACGTTAAGCAGAACTCTGTCGACGTCGTTGCACAATTTAATTTAGTTTGGTATTTATCCCTAACTTTACTAGCTAACACAAATAAATAATATCGTTGAACGGTTGAAAGTCGCGTCGCGTTGACGGATATGGTCCTTCTCCTAACGCCAGCAGGGTTCAGATAAAGTGCAGGGACTAGTATCTGAGACGCCGTACTGTGTATCGGTTCGTCGGATGAAATTCTTGAAGAAATGGTTGAAGTTCTTGTAGACTGCTTGTTGATGTTGACTCGTTGAGTACCGGAACTGGACTGACTTGTATTTGTTGCGCGTACCAATGCTCGGACTGGACTGACTGCTGCTGAAACCTCGCCGCGATCCTGTAGACATCGGGGCGGACGGAGCTCTGAGCGTTAGGTCGGCTGGCGTTCTGAACGTCGCGCGCCGAATGAGCGGCTGGGACCGCCTGCTGCGTCGTGTCGTCCCCGCCCAGTCATGCCGAGGCGGACGGGATCCTAAGCGTTGATATAGTCTTGGAGCGTTTATTGCGTCGTATTTATTCCGCGCTGTGATGTTAATGTATGAACATGTTAAAAAATATAAATTGTGACTTTTTTAATTAATTTAAAATTGTTTTTGCTGGCCTTTTTTGGCTTCGACAACAATATATAAGTTGTTTTGTTGTTGTTGTTGTTGTTGGAGGAGTCGACTATCGATGCGGGAGAGCACCCGGAAGTACAATAACACTTCATATATATATATATATATATATATATATTTGTTTACTGCTACACTCTTGTATTTTAGCTTGATAACACTATCATGTCCTCCAAATGGTACATTTGTATCGATGACTTTTCCTATACCTCTGTACATTGGTCTCCTGAAATTAATAAATTATTATTACTTATCAAAGAAAAAATAGGAATGAATTTTTCATTAACACAATTAACAAAACTAGCACCGAAAGATCTGTATTTTTAAAAAGGTTAAAATTATACAATAACTTGCCAGATTCTCTAAAAAATTGCAACAGATTAATAACGTTCCAGAAAAAATTTATTGACTGTATTGTAAAAAAAATTTGAAACATTTATAAAATGTGGTTGTAATTAGTATTAGTAGTTTTTATTATCTTATAAGGTTTTCTTTCTTATAAGGGATGATGAAAGAGTGTGATAAAGCACCAAGTCAATATAAAAAAGAGAAAACGATACAAAATTGGGATTACTACAAACAATTAAGTAATTTCACTTTACAATCTATAAGACGCAAAAAGAGCACATATTTGATATATCACCAAAATAGATTTGATTTGATAGCAAGTATTTATGGAAAGCCTTAAAAAAATTAAACATAATCCATCGAAATTATTTAAAAAACAATACAAAGTTTGCACTGGATACGGCTTTCGTGTACTGTTTTTTTAAAGAATTTTTTGAGTTCAATTTTTTGATTTTTTTAATTTGCGAAAATTAAACGATAAATATTTTATAACAATTTAAAAAAAATGAAATTTAATTGAGAATTATTCATTACAGGTGATATCGTTTCCTCTGAAGTTGTAAACGATGAATGCTACAATAACAATTTAATAAAATTGGAGAATATTCCAAAAGTAATAGAAAATCCCACAGCAGATGGAAAAAAATTGTTGCTGGTGGGTGCAATAGAATTTAAATCGGAAAGTCATACAATACGACGAACTTACGACAATAATAAAAGTTTAAAACCTGTAGCCGGACACAATATTGCGTATGGCTATAGAAGAGGAAGTAACATTTGGCAGAAGTATGACGATTTAGTAAAATCTCCACAGAATGTAAAAAAAAAATATTAAAATTGGACCACATATTTTAATGTATGTAAATACTAATAAAGAAAATTAATAAAGTATTAGTGTCATTACAATACAAATTTCTGGTTAATTATATACTAACACCACATGTAATTAGGACATTTAGAGACAAGGAACACACACCCAATATCCGTGTATAGTGAAAAAATCCCTCTCACAGTATTTTCCACTGCCACGGCCGGGGATCGAACCCGGAACTTTTAGGTGAGAGGCAAGTGCGCTTACCTCTCGACCACCAGTCATAATTATATACATACGTACATATCAAAAAGGGTAAGTTTCTCCACTCTTACGAATACTCCGGATCCACGGCTTTCCGCTCCGACTTAAACCGCTAGTCGTCCGCATATGTTGCCTCAATTCTTTCCCAAAAATAAATAATAAGGGAAAGGAGGTAACACTAGGTACCAGTTTTCTTACTATATTTAGTGCCGCTAGTAGTATGAATATATGCTAAATTAGGCAATGAGGAATGCTGACAATGTGAAAAGTTCATTTGAGCATAGGAAGGACTCGTTGAATACTAATTGTGAGGACTGTAAAGTATTTAAAAGTCACTGGAGGAAATACGTAGAAGCTCGCATATGGTATAAAAACGACACTGAAAATAAAAATGCAGACAAGGTATTTGTTTCAACTGACTTGGAAAAGGTAAGAATATAATAATAAATAATCGATAATAGCTTACTATTATCGACATTTTTGTACCTAACAGCTTTATTTCAATTTTAGGTTATTATGCTCCCAAGATGTGACACTTTCATGGAAGTAATGTTTACTCCTCGGATAATAGCATATAATGAGAGTTTTGTTGTGATAGGAAAAAACAATATTCCTATAGGTGTGATTTGGCCGGAGGCCATAACTGGAAGATCTAAGCAAGATATTGCAAGTACTTTTATGGTATTTTTTCTTTCAATTCGTGATACTAAAAATGTGGTGCTTTTGTTGGACAACTGTTCATCCCAGAACAAGAACTGGAATTAATATTGCTCCTTCATATACACTTCTCCAAGATATTAACGCACTACCAAAAAATAACCAAAAGTTTGAAGTTAACTTTTGTCTAGACCTCTTTTTTGTATGATAGCCTCTTTATTCAAGAATGTGAATGTTCTATTGTGTTTTCAAAGAAATTTTGTTTTATTCATTACAGGGTGTAAAAATTGCGACGTGTTTTTTCCATAAAATTTGTAACACCCTGTGTGTACTTCTCAATATAAACTGAACAAAATTAACTTCAGACCTTATGTAAATCAAATGGTAGAATTTGCCTTTGTCAAAAATAACATTGTCATTTAAAACTAGTTTTGAAGCAACCCGCATCGAACTAAATTTTCTTGGGATGCAATATATATATATATATATATATATATATATATATATATATAAGTGTTGTTGTACTTCCGGGTGCTCTCCCGCGTCGATGGACGACTCCTCCAGGAGTCACGGTTGTCTAAACGACGTTTCGGCAGAATCTCATCTGCCATCTTCAGGTTCCCGCTGAAAGCTGCCTACTGCTGCTCCTCGTTGCTCGAACTGAATTGAGTTACTAATTTAATAATAGCCGTTATTCTTATTGTATTTATTTTTCTGTTTTAGATCTTCTGGTTGAATTATTACCATTATTATTGTTATTATTTATTACTTAATTATTTTTATAATTAAAATTGGAAATATTATTATTCGCCATTTCGTGGATGGTTGAATATCTATTGGAATTGTTTAGTTAATTTTGGTTTAACAAATTGGATTGGATTCATTACCGCCTAGTGAATATATCGTTAACATGTGCAGCCACTTTTTTAACATTGGAATTTAGTTTTTTGAAATCTTACGCCACTTACTGCACCGGGCGAGTAGTAGCAGTTCATATTAGCAAACTTGCATGGACAAGGTCAATAAACAGTTGACAGAGACATAACCCTAGCTAGTTGGTGACATTTGCGTGTGTCGAATTTATACCTCTTGGAGGATTTTAAATATCTATTGTAAGGAATTTTACCGACATATCCATTTACTTGAGGACAGATATGGCCGACATCTACTTGTTACAAGATAAGTACCTTTAATCAATAACTTTAACACAGCTTGCCTGGCAATATAGTAACTGCTGTGATTCCTTGCGTGTAACGATAAAATTCACTGGACCCAGGTCCTCAAAGAAATTTGTTTATAGTAGAGACCCTTTTACATTGTTTATTTTATATGTATGTTTGTTATATTTTTAGTAGCAAATCCACCATAGCGATTACATAATTTTTATTACTATCTGGGTTATACGATACCTTATTTTACAGTGTAGTGTTTTTTGTATTCTAGCAGTTGAAAGTTAATTTTGGCAGCACGAGTCAGCTACGTAAGTTAATTTCTGTTCCGAAATTTAGTTCATTGTAACGATTTATAGTTTTGTCTACGTAGAGTTGAATCGTGTCTAGTTTGCCTCAGGTTATAGCGTGGCTATAGATATCCATGTGGACCATTATTTTTGCTTTTGATGCGTTTTGTGTCGATATTATTTTGTAAGTATTATATTTGTTACGGTTTTAGTTAGTGTCGACCTTACTCGTCCCTGATAGGGGAATACTTTGTAAACTAGCGAATACCAAAATTAATTTTTAGGCCTTAGTGTGGTTGGGTGACATACAGTACACTTACTAAAATATTTACTTTCATATCGCTTACGCTACTGATATATGTTTTTGTGGAAGCTTTTGCTTATTGCTTTTAAATATATAGCATACCTTTTTAAGCTTGCGCTTGCTATTTGGTGTTATAGTGTCTTTATACGAGATTAAATTTGTAATTTTATCTAGTGTGTTTCATTTTCTTGCTATCTTTCTGGGATACTACAGCCCTGGCGCCTAAGCACCTTTAAGTTATTCTCTGTACTGCTGTACTCTAGTTGTTGGCTTAACCAGCCTTACCTACGACCCTTGCCTTCCTAGAATGGCTGTCTAGTCGTGGCCAGTAACTTTGTGTAGAAATACCTCCACAGCTTCAGTGAACAACGAGATACAATAAGTTATTCTACAAAAGGTACTGTATCTAAATTAAACGTTATTTTTCACCGCAGGGTGCATTCTGGCGATCAAAGTGCAAGTTCAGTCAGTAAGTCTGAGTTAACTTTACAAGTGGCGACCAAAGTTTCGTAAGTTAGACTGAGTTCAGTAACCATAAATTACAAGTAATGCATGCTCTGTCAGATTATTCCTTAAACTATTATCAAACGAGGAACAAATATTACGACAAAACTATTATTTGTAAGACCAAATCGCCACTGGAAGACGGAAAGAGATAACTGGTACGACAATATAGCTATCGGCGTAAATACATTAAACAGATGGACAAAATCTTCTGCTGCAGTAATTGGCTTGGACACAAAAAAAAATAAATCATTCGAATATGTCTACTACAGTTAATCTTTTAGCCACAAATGAAATTTCGGAATAACAATTTTTAAAAATTACGGGCCACTATAACTCAAACTCTATTAAACCCTATTTAAAAATCGATGAAGAACATCATAATACGCGATAATCAACACCCAGTAAACACGAAATATATATGAAACATTTCAAAATACATCTAATACAGATCATTTGAAATATATTTTTTGTTATATTCCGTAAATACTTCTTAAATATAATAGAAAAATAATATATCTATGAAACATTTTAATTTTACCATAAAGATACGTAAAAAATGAAATGTTTTTGGAACATTTTATATTTTTCTCCACAGAAATATTTATTTTGTTATATTCGGTAAATGCTTTTTAAATATAACAGAGAAATTAAATATCTATGAAACATTTTAAATGTATAATAAAAATACGTAAAAAATTAAATGTTTTTGGAACACTTTTTATTTTTCTTCACAGAAATATATATATTTTTTATTCCTTGAACGTTTCTTTAATTATAATAGAAAAATGATATATTTATGAAACATATTAAATTTACGGTAAAGGTACGTAAATAATCAAATGTATTAGGAGTGTTGCACAAACTCCAGAGAAAAATGTAGTGTACTGTGATAGTTTTAATAATGGCGTATCCCCTGATGTACCCGGGATAAAGAATATCCTGTTGCCATGAGGTACTAGATTTTAGCAAAAATACGTTATACGACTTGTTCTATTTTTTTCGCTCACGACAGTACATTGATATTTAAAAAAAATATATTAATATCGTATTGTATTCCTTTTAACCGCATCTATATTATTAGTATAATTGATTATTATCAATTATACTAATAATATAGAAATATAGCATAACTCTCGAAGGAGAACCTTGTGGTTTGGACCTCGCTGTGAGGTACAAAACATATTAATTATATTTAATTAATATGTTTTGTACCTCACAGCGAGGTCCAAACCACGAATTTTGCTGTTTATTTACACTTTTATTAATAGTATCATAATATAATATTTTCCTAAATATCGTAAATAAACTTTATTATTATTATTATCTCTTGCTAAATGTGAGCAACAATATTATAAAGCATTAAACTATAACAATTTGCAGGAAACGGCCTTTTACTTATGTGGTGGTTCTTCTAAAAGAGAAGCCATAAAAAGGGGATTGAGAAAAATTTTCACAGATAAGCATGCACGAAAATGTTCCTGGACTGGGAGAAAGGAAAACTTCCCTCTGCAACATCTACAAATATTAGCTCTTTTAAAAGGTGATTAAATTAATTTTCATTAATATGTTAATGTTTAGGTAATTTATTAACTGTGGTCTGATAGTAGTAATAATGATTGGAAGTGTTGTAGAAAGTATATCGTTTACTCATTACTTATTAGTGCATATTTACAAGCATTGTGAGCAGATTTCAGTCAGGACCCTTGGGTTCTGCTATGTATTATTTCCTTTAATTTCTGTATCAGAACAAAAAATCGTCTTTTTAAACTATATTGTACATCCTAAAATCAAAATCTTAGAAAACATTGAATGTTATAAGTTTGTGTTTGTGATCCTTAAACTGAAAGTTTTTGTTATAGTCATAATTTTCTTTACATTTCAGAGGCCGTAAGAAAAAGGTTCGCTACAATGGATAAAAGTTTTGAAACAATTGTTGCTGCTTAGTTTAGACAAAGTCAACTAAGATATTCAAGAAAAAAAGATAAGGAAAAATAAAGAAAATTTACTAATAATTATAAAATTTCAAAACTTAGCATCTGACTGCATTTTAAAATAAGTTTTGTTTTTGTTGTTTGTTATCTTAAAGAACTTAATGTCCGAATCTGATAAATGTTTTGTGTTATATATTTCAGAGCACATATTTTATACAAATCCAATGTTGTCCAATGCTGATATTTGAAAATTCTACTCTACCGGGTGTCAACGAGATTACTGACCAGGTTGCTTCTACATAAAAAAGATATCGATTTGAAATTTTAGGGGATATATAGTTTGCCTAGATGCAACATTTAAGCCCCGCATTTAAAATAATAAAGATGATATTGTTTCCGGTCAGCCCGGAAACATCAGTCAGATGTTTCTGCATCTAGACAAACTATAATATAACCCCCTAAAATATCAAATGGATATCTTTTTTTATGTAGAGGCAGCAGCCTGGGCAATAATTTTTATTTTTACAAATCATCCAACAGGATTACTATCCTAATTACAGGGTAGGCATACACGCCACAGAAATAACCACTCCCTCCGGCAGTTTGGTTATTTATTTACTACCTACATTTTTACTATATAAAGATTATATTTTTTCGTAATAAAACAGTTACAATTCCACATTGTCTCTCACTACAACTATAATACCTAAGCCATAATTCGGATGTGAGGCTGCATCCACCCCTACAACAAACAACCAACTTAATCAGCTGATCCACATCACGCTGATTGAGACAGCAGCTTCCATAGTCTGCTGTACACATAATCTCATTCGACGAATTCAGAGTTATCCCCAGTTTTCTCTGAGTTTGTTCATTGAATCCGCTGATCCACATCACGCTGATTGAGACAGCAGCTTCCATAGTCTGCTGTACACATAATCTCATTCAATGAATTCAGAGTTATCCCCAGTTTTCTCTGAGTTTGTTCATTGGTCCTTCGAGCCGGATCTCAGATTTGTTGTCTCTGTCTTTAAAACTCATGGCTTCAGGCCCGGAGAAGGTGAACCATGTAGTAAACAATAGTAATGTCTTCGTACTGGATGACTCATATAATTACGATCGAACAACATAGGTAAGTTCGTTTGATCGATAAGTTTTTAAAGCAAATGTCCTTTGAGTGTTGATTAATATCTTATTAGTTCATCACAACCTTATCAAGTATATTGTTATAACGCACAGGCGGTTATCGAGCAATTAGGTTTTGGATAAAATTATAACGCCCTAGACACATTATTATTGAAAATTGCACAATAGTTGAAAATTGAACACTAAAACACACTAAAAATTACAATAAACGTACTATTACTTATATAAAAAAAAAATTAAAACAAGTAATATGCATCTATTTTATTCAGAAAATTTTCTACCGAATACCATTCGTACATAAAAATTAACGAGAAAATCATGAGAAAATCGTGTTGCCTATAGAAAACTGCATTTGTTTATTTTCATCGTTGCTTCAAAAAATGTTTTAACTTTGAATCAGCGAAGAAAATAAACTCATGCGTTTTTTCATGTAATACACTTTCTTCAGGATTTTCGATAATTTTTATGTACTTAATTATGGTATTACACCCATTAAGTATTAATAACTGGTTTTGTGAGGTTTCAATGAATTGATCCTCAAATTTGTATTAAAAAACTTAACATTTTTACACATGTTCCTAAAATTTTATTTGTTTTAATACAGAGTCATCAGTGACTGGAAATAAGGAAAAGTAAGAAGATTTAACTACAGAAGATAATTAGGATCTTAAGATAGTCCAAGAGAAAAATGCGAAGGGCTAGATATTTACATTATATATTTTTAAACTCTGAAGATGCTTTATGTTAAAAAATAAACGACAATCCAACGGGTTGCAAAAAATAAATACGATCAGTTAAAAAACAACTTTCTTACAATTTGAATAAATCTGAAAACCTCTTGATCCTCTATATTGTGTAATATTAGTCCTGTGTGTCCTTTAACACTGCTTCGGATTCTAAAACCGACGTCAAGTCTCTTTTAAAGAACGACACTGCTGAAAATGATAATTTAGTGTCAGTTGACCATCGAAGTGAATAGACGTGCAGCTACAGACGAGATGTCCTAATCAACATCTGGTAAGCAATAAATGCACTTAATAAATGTATTTACTGCTCCCATCGTATAATCATTGGAAATAACTGTATAAAACCCTCGCAGACAAAGATACCGACAACGACGGATCCGATAATCTGCGAAGCGTGCTGAATGACATTGTTAAAACCAATGAACCAGCTTAAGATACACAAACAAAATTACTAATAACATTCCTACCGTCATTATAAAACCAAGGAAAAATCAAGATTCTAACGCTAACGAAAAATGATATTTTCCAAAAGATAAACCTAGCAGAACTAAATATAGGAGTGAATAATATCAGAGAGATAAAAATGGGAAATATCGCAATTAAATGTAGTACCAAGGAAGACGCAGATAAATTAAAAGACATAGCAGTGGAAAAATTAAAAAATGCGTATGAAAGTGAGGAAACAAAACTTAAGAAGTCAAGAATGAAAATAATGAGCCACACTAATGACAAAAATGAGGAGGAATTAGGGCAGTTAATAAAAAACAAAACAATTATATTGATGACGACGACGAAAGAAAAATTACATATATAATTAAAACAAAAACAATAGGATATAATTTTTGCTAAATGCTACCCAATTCTATTTAACAAAATAATAAACAACAACAAACTTTACATTGGATGGGAAAGATGTCCTTCCCGTTTATGAGGACATCAGTGTATCCCAATGTTTCAATTGTAGTGGCTTTCATAAAAATACCAATTGTAAAAATAAAACTGTGTGTGC
Source organism: Leptura quadrifasciata (assembly GCA_963675555.1). Taxonomy (NCBI): domain Eukaryota; kingdom Metazoa; phylum Arthropoda; class Insecta; order Coleoptera; family Cerambycidae; genus Leptura; species Leptura quadrifasciata. The sequence continues at coordinate 66,288,967 of OY776680.1, forward strand.
GTTTTGTGGAGGTCAACATAGTAAAAACGAATGTCAAAAGCGAATCAGAAAGTGCAGCAACTGTAAAAACGCAAATCAAAAATATAAAACTGAATACCCCAAAAAGCTGACAGTAAAGAATGCCCCTCGTACAAGTACCATCTACAAATTTTAAAAAACAAGATAGATTACGGTCATTATGTACATGGTTAGACAACATGAAGAGGTGCTAAATAGACTGGATTCTGAGACTAAAAATGAATTAATTGGTGCTAGTGAATTAGTGAGCAAAATCAATACAAGTGAAAAACTTATAAATTTTAATAATAATGGGAGGCTTTTAAACTTAGTATTTGGCAACATAAATTGTTTAGTCACAAAATCAGAAGCGTATGAACTAATTAAGGATCCGCATCACTCAGCTGAACTTAGGTGCAGCTTTTTTCCCCAATAATCAAATTTCAAGTTTTAATTTTAAAAAAGCTGATTTTATATCACTGTATGGCAGTTTGTGCTACACTGACTGGAATTTCTTATTTGATGTATCGGATGATGATCAGACAACACAATTATTTTATGATGTTATTTATGAGAAATTATCCTTATACGTTTCAAAAACTCTTCCGCGGACAAATAAATATCCTCAGTGGTTTTCGAGACATAATTAGAGACCTTAAACATAAAAATAAAATCTAGTGTAGATATAAAAAACTAACGACGCTACGTTATATGAGAAATACAAAAATATTAGAACAAAAATAAAGAAAGATATCGATGAGGCACACAAAAACCATCTGCTTGTAATAGAAAATAACTTAAAAAATAATCCAAAAATGTTTTGGATCTACATTGATAATAAATCTAAAACTAGTTCAATATCAGACAGTAGACTTATGAAAATATTCCATATAATGACCCACAAAATATTGTAAACAAATTTGCTGAATATTTCAAGTTTGCATACACTGTACCAACAAACAGTTCTAACATCAGTGGTGAAAACGAACCGATTGATGCACAAAATATATTCATACCATCAATTTCTGAGGCAGAAATTATCAAAGGGTGTACAAAATTAAAACTAAAATTTACAGCGCGCCCAGATGGAATCCCGGCTTTCTTCGTCAAAGACTGTGTTTCAGTATTAGCTCGTCCCTTATCTTTAATTTATCCTTAAATAAAGGTGCTTTTCCCACCCTATGGAAAGTATCTAAGATATGCCCTGTTCATAAGAAAAATTCTAAGATATAAAAAATCCTTGGTCCACTTTTGTTCAATGCCTTTATCAATGACATAGTTATAAACTTGCAGTTTCCACACTCGCTTTATGCCGATGACTTAAATATATATTATAACATTAACCGCATTGATGACATGGAATTGCTCAAGTCAGATTTGGAAAGTATTTATAACCGGTGTAATAAAAATAAATTAACCATAAATGTTGAAAAATGTAAATGTAACTTACTCACTTCGACATAATATTCTCATTAATGAGTATAAAATAAATAATAGTGTCATACAAAGGATTCAATTTTAAGGACCTGGATGTCACTTTTGATACTAAACTGACTTTTATTTATCACATAAATAACATTGTATCTTCAGCGTATAAATCATTAGGATTTATAATAAGAAACTCTAAAGGTTTTGGGAACATTGAAACATTAAAACTTCTATTTAATACGTTTGTCAGAAGTAAACTGGAGTATGCTGATGAAGTTTGGAAACCACACTATACCGTTCATATTAATGAACTGGAAAATATTCAAAGGAAATTACATAAATACTTAAGTTACACTGAGGACAGATTTTATCCACCTGTAGGGATTAACAATGATGTTTTACAAAACACATTTTCATTTAACTCACTTCAAACTCGTCGTGAATTACATGGAGTAATAACTTTATTTAAAATATTAAATAATAAACTTGACAGCGCTGACCTATTAAATTCATTGAATTGTATGTACCTTCTAAATCAACTCGACTCCACCAAACATTTCGTATCAAAGCTTCTCGTACCAATTTATTAATGTATTCACTAATTTACGCCATATGCCGGAATTATAATCAAATAGAGGAATAGAGGACACCATGATATATTTTATTGTAAAATTAAGGATTTAAAGTCGATATATAATACCATTATTTTAGAATCTTTACTGTTAGTATCATGACTCTATAACTGGGACATTTTGGTACTTTTGAGTTGTGTAAATAAATAAATACATAAATAAATAAAAGACTCAGTTATCCTAACCGGTTAGTAGATTTGGAAAATCTTTTCAAGTATTCTTAATCACTATTCCATATTATTGCAACAACTGCAAATTTTATTGTGGAAAATCATGGACATTTGTTAGAGCCCTTAAATGCACATCAATGGCTGAACAGGGATAGATGTAGACTATATGCACAGGTAATTTAACTTAATATATTGTATAAATTTTGTGCAGTAGATTCTTACTATAAATAATTTTTAGTCCATAGCAAACATTGGAGGAGCTGTCCAGAACTGTTGGGGATTCATCGATGGTACAGTTCGTCCAATATGCAGACCATCTATTAATCAAGAAGAATATTACTCTGGACATAAAAGAGTTCACTGCGTCAAATATCAGTCAGTTTTAATCCCAGATGGACTGATCATAAATTTAAAAGGAGCTTTTCCTGGCAGAAGGCATGATACTGGAATTTTTCGAGAAATGAACTTATACCAAGAGTTGGAACAAAGCGCTATATTTCCTAATGATGAAAATTACGTATTATATGGGGATCAAGCATATGGAGTTTGACAACTGCTGCCATGGCCATATCCTGGTCAAGCAGCAGATTTAATGTCATATCAAATTGTTTTTAATAACACTATGAAAATCCTTCATGTGTCAGTTGAGTAGGGCTTCCAAGAAATTGTTAGTCTGCATTTGTGGATTTGAAAAATCTCAGAGACTACTCGTTGGTGACATAGAAACTCTTTATAAATGTATTGTCCTTCTGACGAATTACCACACGCGCTTATATGGAAGTCAAACTGCTGAATACTTCGATATTATGCCTCCAATATTGTAAGATTATCTTGGTTTCCAAGATGCTGTCTACAGGGATATGCTGATTCCTGACAAATTTATTTTTATGGTTTTAATTAACCAACATCTATACTAAATATTTGTTGCCTATTTTTGATGCATAGTTCTTATGGATTTATGGCTTTAGTGGTACCTACTTATGCAGCATCTGGAAGTACAATACCCTTTTACTACAGTCGGCTCTATTTAGAAAGAATCGTACACCAAATTTACTAAAACTATGACGGATATTAAAATTACAAACGTACAAATTTGGGATGAGTTAAAAAATCAAGCAAGAATTAAAAACAACAATAGAAGCTGTGGAAGAGAGAATCTCACTAATAGTAGAGGACTTGCAGCAAAAATTAAATAATATTGTTATGGAAAATAAAGAAATTCTGAATACTTAAATAATTTCTACACTTTAGGGAAGGGTGTAAATTGTCCCATAAAAATAGCATTTATTTCATAACTAAAAAAATCTCAGTTCTAAAGAACAAATATAAACTTAAAGGTACCAACGTTTATCTAGCGATCGAACAGGAAAACAGCAAAAAGACAATAAAACTCTTCATAGATATCTTTACCTAGCCAAGCAAAATAACAACGATAGTTATTATATAAAAAACAATCAATAATAGGGCATAGAAAGCAAAGGAAACTATAATAACATAGATGATTTTGAAAATTCGAGGCCAAATAGTGCTCGTGGTCCTCCCTTACAGCAGAATAACCCAACTAAAAGTATTTACTACCCAGAAAAAGTTGTCCTAGAAAGTCAATAGCACACCTCCAATAACACAGGGTACGACATTGACAGTAAAGAAATAGGGAAAGAACAGTAAAGTAACAAAAGGAACTAAAATAAAAACACGCGCAGTATCGAATAGACAATAACATTTTTAAGCATCCTCGATAACTGAACAATTGAAAGCTTTAAGTTCAAAGTTTAAAGCGTGTCATCGCATCGGGTCCAACCATCCACAGACCGGAGGTGTTGGCGCTACCATCAATACAGCCGTTGAAGTTCCAGATATTAAGAAGACCCAAATAAAACAGGTTGACACGTATCGAAATTCTTTTTTCATATATACTTGCAATTATGGATAATTATATAAGAAATTTTAGAACACCTTTTATTGAAACCAAAATAGCTGAAAGCATATCAGATTATACTAAAATTATAAGAAATAAATCGAAGGTAACTTTTACACTTATACACAACAATATAAGGAGTATAGAAAAAACTTCGAAGAACTAAATTTTTAATTAACAGTTTTAACTATTGTTGTGATTGTTTACTCTTACAGAAACGTTTAAATTATATAATATGGATATTTATAGTATACCAGGTTATAACGGCGTTGTTATAGATATTACGAGTGATTTAAATTATACATATGAAGTAATTAATGTTGGAGTTATTAAAGCCATTAGGTACCCACACACGAAGCGATATTTTGAGCGACTTGGTATGCAGAAGACGGTGTCTGTCTATTTGGAACTCACGTTTGTGTTGAACGACGGACCCGGTCGGTAAATACGTCATCGGTGTAGGAACCGGTCGCTACAAGTTAAAAAACTAACGTAAGGATCCAGTCTGTAGCGCTCGTCGTTTGATCTTAGTTTAAATAAATTTTGTTTATGGTGTAATAATTATTATGGAGTGGACAAAACAAATAGTAACAGAGTTTATAGAAGTATATAGAGAACGACCATGTTTGTGGAAAATTAAAGACCCAGATTATATAAATAAGAATTTGAAAAGAGAAGCATATGGCGATTTGATAAAATTTTTAAAAAGCAAAAATTATAATGATGTAACTATAAAAGATGTTAAAACTAAAATACAAAATATGAGAAATGCTTTTAGGAGAGAATGTAAAAAATTGGAAATTCTAATAGAAGTGGATCAGGAACAGCAGACATTTATGTACCAACGTTATGGTAAGTGTTAATGAATAAAATTTTGTAGTGATGTAAAGGCTGAAATTTTCCATTTAAATTTTCCGGAAATGGAAAATTTCCGGGAAATTGTCCATTGGTAAAAACGGTAAATCGGTAAAAAAATCCCAGATTTACGTCACTAAAATTTAGCTAATTTTGTATTAAGTATTTATTTAAATTTAAGGTACTACAAGTTACTTTTATTCACATTCATGAGGATGATTTAAATCAATCTGTTGTAAAAGAAGTTCCGACTACTGAAGCTGGTCAAAAACCAGTTGAAAAGGTAAGTTTTTTAATTTAACTTTTTCCTGCTTTTCTTGCCAGGAGACTTTTCAGTCGCCATTAAAATAATTCATGAATAATTTCAGGTTTGCTTTTGCAGTAATAGATGCATTTCTTATGATTGTCTCTTCCAATGGCGTTATTATTGCACTTCTACTTACTTCATTGTCAAGTAATGGTGTGTTTATGTTGGACCAGTTCTTCTCAAAAAATTATGCAAATAACAAATGGCTAGAACAATATACCTGATTTTCTCTGGAGCAATGCTAATAGGAGTGTGTAAGATGCGAAACACTGCAGAAATCAATCCAAATGTATTTTCCACTAGGTTTCTTGCCCTTGAAATTCTATAATTGTATATCCTCTTCTCTTTAGTTAAATTTTTTTGTGGAAATGGCTTTAAAATATTGCTATGAAGAGGGAAAGCTTCATCAGCAACAGATACAAAATTTAGTTTTTCATCATTTTCATTTGCATCGGGCAGGTTTAAAGAGTTGTTTTTAAGGCTTGACCAAATAAGGTTGCATCAAATACACCTCCATCGGATATTCTGCCTTGCTTCCCTACATCCACGTAAATAGTCATAATTATGCCCAATAACTGCCATTAAAACAATACTGTAAAAGTGTTTGTAATTGCGATAGAGGGCTGCAGAGTGAGGAGGCGGAGTAATTTTTATGTGTTTCCCGTCAATGGCTCCTCCACAGTTACACATGTTCCAACGTTGTTTAAAGCCTAAAGCTATCTGCTTCCATCCTTTCTTTGTTTCAGGCATCTAAAACAAAATATTTATTCTGTGATTATGCAAAAAGTAAGTAAGTTTTTGCATTATATACTGTGCAAAAACAATATTTTTTGCATTAGTGCAGAAAGTGTCTCACTAGTGTATAAAGCAACTGACAAGTACAAAACATGGTAGAAAAAAATATTGTGTTTAACATGCGCAAAAAACATATTTGTTTTGTATATATTCAAAGCATATTTGTATAATTTTTGGATTACTTACACAAATAACATAATAATAATTTTTAAAGGTCTGTTACTGTTTAGTCGTTATATACAGATCGCCTAAAGTGTGTTAGAAACAATACCTAAAATGAACTGCACCATGTCTTCTTTTGATTTGATTTCATTAACAAATCTAAATAAAATTATAAGCAATCAAGCAAGAAAATGCAGTACTGATGAGATAGGGAAGGAATTAATAAAAAACACTTTTCATGTAATTGGTTATCCCCTACTAAATGTTATCAACCTAAGTCTTGAAAAAGCTATTTTTCCGGAGTGTTTTAAGACGTCCACGATAGTACCAATATCAAAAGTCCCAAATACTAAGTTAGCAGAGTATTTGAGACCCATAAATATGCTTCCCTTTTGTGAAAAATTACTTGAATTAGTAGTGTCATCGGCAGATGAAAGAAAAAACCGCGAAAATTCGGGGACCAAAATTATTTTTTCCACATAAAACTTACTATAACTTCATAAACATTAAAGTACGCGCATTCACAAAGTCATTTTCAGAAACTACAGGAAAAGACCTTTAATTTGACGTATCGTACAGCTCGGTACGATAAACACCAAAAAAGATATAGGGCAAAACAACCCCAACACATAGCACAAAATAGCCACGCGGCGAGGCCCTGCAGCGCAACAGCTCGCGACCGGCAAAGCCCGTGCTACGTCACACCGCCGGGAAACTATAAATATGCGCACGCCCGCTAGCCCTGCATCAGTTCGTTCGCAGCCATCCTCGAGTACACATCAATCAGTTCGTTCGCTACCATCCTCGAGTACAGATCAGTCCGCTCGCATCCGTCGTCCGCTACACATCGATCAATCAGTTCGCGCCTGCCTTTGACACCTCTACCTGAAGACTGTATTGTATTGTATTGTAGTAAATATCTCTTTTATTCCACAACCTGCCTAATTAGTAGTTTGGAGTGCACAGTAGTGGTGAAAAGTGAAGTGGGTGTTAGTGTAATATAAAAGAAATCGTTATGAACACCAGGAGTCGATCTAGGCAGAGGGACGGCGTCCCATCTAGCCAGGTAGATTCCGAACCAACACAGAGCCGTTCGCCCCAGGTCCCGGACGCTCTCTCAACTAATCAAGAGGACTCAGGTCTGGTAAGGGAAATGGTGAACCCCTTGTCGCCCAACGTCGCGGCCCGTCAATTTTTCACTGATCAAGAGGATTCAGGTCCGGTAAGGGAAATGGTGAACCCCTTGTCGCCCAACGTCGCGGCTCGTCAATTTTTCACTGGTCAAGAGGATTCAGGTCCACAACATCCAATACGGATATAGATGAATTTGTGAAAGTATGTACCAAGACATTATCTACGGACAAACCCGATGAATTTGATTCCACTTGTATGTCTTTCGCAGCTAAATTAAGAAAAATGAATGCAAATCAACAAATATTTGCAGAACATCTAATGCACAATGTTTGTACATTGGGATTTTTAAACAAGCTTAACGAAAATTATTGCGTGGCATATAATAATAATAATAATGATAGAATGCTAGCACAGACATTTCTCAACATTTAGTTCAAACACAAGTGACATCTGCGAGTCAATCGTCATATTCTACTGTATCAAATATATACCAAACTGAAGAGTTCAACCTCCACTACCATCTCCTGGCGAATCCACCCAGTCATCTGCATCAACTGAATATTCTATCGCAGATTGCTATAGTACTATAAATTTCTCATAAATGATCATCATAAATGATTTTCAATAATGTTTTATCTCATTTAGAACTTACAGAAATATGAGTTACCGTTGTGTTGTTAAATTACTTTATAATATTAGTTAAATAAATGCATAATTTATGTATGTACTTACCTGAATGTAATTTTTTAAATTCCTACATATAGCCATGCATGTTTTAGGTATAATGTATCCTAAAGTTTGAGGTGATATACGACTCCTGTAGCTAAATAACGCAAAGTTGCAATTAGCCGCTCTTCAGGAGGAATAGATTCACGCATAACAGTATCTTGTTTCTTTAAGTCTTGAAATAATAAACCTAAAAAAAGAAAATTGTTTTTGGCATCCCCATTAATTGTTTTAAACAGTCTTTTAAATATATTTTAACTTACCTAGTAATTCATCAAAAATTGGACCGCTCATTCTTAAGTAATTCTTCAAATCGTCTTGTTCATTTTGTCTCAATTCACGTACTAAAAGCATAGAACCATATTTTTTTCCTCGTTCTGAAATCCATTTCTTGACCCACTTTTTTCTGTTCCTTTTTCTCTTATCCCTGATTTTTAAAATACATAAACTCATGAGAGCAATTTTTTGGTCTATTTTGTACTAACGCAGATTTACCGACTAAAGAGGTATTTTAGACCAGCTTAAAATACGAAGTCGCACTACCCAGTATGTCAAAATTTAAAATATCTGCCAACTAATTGAGGGACAGCGTAGGTGCAGGAACCAATAGTTTGACAAATCGCGGACTAAGTATGTTCGTGTGCAGATACGACAAATCAGATCGCTCACAGACCAAGTCGGCGGATCTGGTATGGCAGTTCTGGTCGGTCGACACCGTCGGCCGACTATATCGCTTCGTGTGTGGGTAGCTATTAAATTGAATCTATAAATCTGCAATAAAACAACGCAAAAGGTTGCATTATACCGATTACCTTCGTCTTGCCCTATAACTTTCAATCACTATCTTGAGCAATATCTAACAAATACAAAAGAAAAATACGATATTAACCTATACTAGTCGGGGACATTAATATAAACATTATTGAAAACAATAATGATTACGAATATTTAAATATATATGTGAATTTGGATATGCATCAGCAATAAATAAATTTACTAGAGTTCAAGGAGGAACAAAAACATGCATTGATTACATATTCATAAAACAAATATTTCTTATGAACTTTTTACTCCTGTTATTTTAGAATCCTGTATTATTAAAACAATTCCCATAGGTACTTGAAATAGAGCCACATAAGTTTAATAAAAAATCTGAATAACTATAACAAGTTGAGAAGTGTCTTGAAGTTTGAGAATTATTATGATATATATGATGATGAAAATATGCATAATGCTGGGGACTTGTTTATTAATAAATTACAACTACATATAAATGAATGCACAAATAAAATTAAAATAAAACGTAATGACATCAAACGAATAATTGGATTCCAGTGGCGTAATAAAATAAATAAACAATAAAAATGACATGTACAAAAAAGTAAAAACAATCCTGAAAATAATCATTTAAATAAGTATAAAATCTATCGAAATAAACTTACAAGCTAACCCAGATGAACCCAAGAGATTTTAAAAACTCACAATTTTTCCATGCATTTAAATTATGATAAGGTTCCATTCACTCAAATCGTGTGCCTGCAGATAAACAAAGAAAGACTAAATCAAGTAAAATATACCAAACTTCTTTCAATGAATCATTTCAAACGGTTGAGTTGGAACAAAAGTCAGGTAACATTGAAGTTTCACAGGTTTTTTCGAGATAATTAGGGGTTAGTTCTCTAGTGAATTCGCTTGCGGTGAATAAAGTTACGGCCTTACAATCCATGTTAAAATGGATGTCTTTGACTGACCAACAGTATTACGAAGCAATATTGTCGAAGCCTGATCAGACAACACCAATTAGACAAGCTTCAGAAACCATAACTTTAAGACCAAAATGTACAACTGTAGCTACGACCAGTGCCTCAAAAAATATCCCAAGACCTACCCCAAAAACTACTAAATCAAAACCAAAACGCCCATTAAAAAGACCGTCAAAACCCAAGGCATCTAAAAAAACAGTAAACTTTTAAAATAATAAAAGAAAATAATTTTTAAAAGTTATGTTTTGTTATTTTTATATTTATCTAACCTATGTTACATATTTTTAGAACCAGCTAATTTTTTTTTGACATTTTAAATTTGTATTTAATTATTTTCATTTCCATGTAACCATGCTAACATTTAAAAATAAAATGTTTACATGAAAAAGTTCTGTGTTATAATTAATATTAATTATCTTTATTAGATCAATGTAATTCATGAATTTTTATAAATGCCTAGCTAGTACTTCAACCAAGACTTGATTTGGCAGCAATTTCATAATTAATCGATTTCTTCTGAGTGGGGATCAATATAGCAATGCAATAATTTTAAATGCTATTTTTTCGAAATGTACTTTTGTAACATGGAACCCTATAACTCATACCAAGCGACATGCAACAGATCACGTCGATTTTGAACAAATTATAGGTTAGAATTTTTATATATGTCAAAATTAAGGCATTTAAATAAAATATTTCTTTGCTTGTATTTAAATTAAATAGAGGTGACCTGTACTTTAATAAAAGAATATATTTAAGGATATCTTAAATGCGCATGAGTGGATGTCTTTTTTTTATTACACCGCAAGTTGCAATAACTCTTTAATGACTCAAACTATGAATGTTTCATTCTATTCCTTTGTGTTGTTTTTGTTTCATCGAGTTCAATTTTGAAAGACAAATTCATTGACATTGCAGAAAAATCTCTACAAGATTTTGTTGTAAAATCATCAATTATATTTGACAGTGATTTTGTAGTATTTAACGTATACAATTTGATGTCCATTTGGTTAAGGACGTAAAAAGATATGGCACCTTAAATGACTGTTCTTGTTTTCCTTTTAAGAATTATATGTAGTCTTTAAAGCATTAAAATACATTCCAAAAAAACAACAAACCATCAAAAGTGTGAAGGAGAACATTTATACAATACAATATTTAACTTGAACGGTGAAGCAGAATCGTTCTGTTGTAAGAAGTCGTGTTTTAGATTTTTTTAATTTCGGTACATCAACCTGATGACTACGTCTTACTAAAACCAAAAAAGATCTGTGTAATAAAAAGTATAATATATATGCAAGAAACCTATATATTCCCAGGTTTTGTGTTTTCATATTATGATAATTTATATACAAAACCTATCGAGTCTCAATATTAAATATTTACTATGTTAGGAAAATTAACTTTAATTTATGCCATTTTATATGTGCACAATAATACTCGCACAAAGACAGATTTGCTTCATTTCAGTTAAGCCAGTGTATGTTTGTTCAATTTTAATTAAGAAATATAAATACTGGAAACCCTAGCTTAATGAATCTTCTCAATGTATGCCGTTTTTGAATTCTTAAATGCTAACGGTGAGATGATTGGAGAAGTTTCTATTGTACCTTTATTGTAACTAGTTTAATTTACAAAAATGAGACGAAATGTTACTGGCCCTTTAGTTCTAATAAAACGCCATTTCCAGGGTCTATACAACGACTTTCGCCCTTCAAGAAATTCTGGCCAACGTTTAAAGTAAAAGTACATTTACAACAGGTAAGCTATTATTTTTAATATAAAACAGAGTTGTTCGAAATTAGTAATAAAATAAATAATTATGGTAATTGTTTTTAAACTATGAAAACACAGTACTGGATACACTGTCGAAAGTTAAGGCTAACACACTAAACAACATTCAATAATCTTGAATAAAATGTTGCATCATTCAAGATCAGTTAATTCTGACAAGCTAATTCCACCCGTAACTTGCAAGGACAGTTTCCTCTGCCACATATCGAGGCTTTTAACAGTTTCGAAAAATTATTATTAGATAGTGATAAGTCAGTATGGGAATATATGGTATAGTGGGGTCAGACAAGCATCAACTTTTAGTGAAAAAGGAATTGTTTCCAGTGTCAATTTTTTTTAAACATTTTAGTTACATCGAATACTATACGAAATGGACACTTCGCAATCGCCGCTACGCAAGTTATCGGCCATTTTGGGGAAAATCTACAATTTTGGTCGTTCTTTCTAAATATAGATGAGTATATCTCGGTATGACTAAGTCCAAGAAAACCGAAAAAATTGAGGCTGTTCGTTATGATATAGGCTATCAGTGGTTACAATATGAAATTTTTATCTGCACACATAACCTCAAAAAAAAAAATTATTGAAAAAACCGATAAATTTTGTTTATTTGGTTATAACTTCAAATGTTTTAAGTGAAATTTTCAGAAATTATAATCTATAATGTGAACAATAACTAACTGGCTAAAGTTTCAAGTCAAAATATCTAATACAATTGACTTCAAATTTTAAAATTGATTGGCCAATTACTTTTGTGCATCGCATCGTATGATGTTCTTTTTTTAAATGTAGGTTTTCTTTATGCACTTTATGATGGTGAACAAGAAAAAATTTTATTAATAATTTATTTTTGACATATGCTGATCTAATTTTTCGATTTTTTTTTATATTTTGTACAAATAGCATTAAAAAAATAAACAATTAAAAACAAATGAATATTTATCATGATTAGAAATTCAAAATTGTCGGCACTGAACAGCATTTAAAAAATAATTTAAATCAAATAAACCGCCATAATTTAAACATGAGTTATAATAATTTATCCCACTATGAATTGTTGTATAATTTTTTATGGATATAGTACTGACTGTAATAACACGAAAAACTCAAAATCTATGAGGAGATTGCACAATGATTTTTCAACTAAAGTAAATATAATTGATATACATACAGCACCTCCCATAAGCAAAAAAATGTTTCTACTCCACAGTAAAAATAAGCAGCTATTTATTTTACTTTTGTGTACTCAATTTAAAAATAGAAATATTAAACATGAAATATGCAAAGAAGATGCTGATCCAAATATTATTCATACCGCTGTTTTGAAAAAAAAATGGCGAATGCGATAATGTAATTGTCGGTCAAGATATGGATTTGCTAGTTTTATTAACACATTTTGCTTCATCTTTACCAGAAAATATTTATTTTTATAAACCTATGATAGGAAAAACGAAAGACAAATATTATTCACAATATTCTTTAAAAAAAACAGCTTTAAAAGAACATGTGTTATTTATACATGCTTTTTGTGATTGCGATACTACGTCAGCATTTGCAGGAATTGTAAAAAATAAAACTTGTCGTACTTTGCAAAAATACAATTTTTTGAAAAGACACACTTATTTTCTATGATCTTGAAGCAACAGAGACTATGCTATTTTCAGCAGCTGCAGATTGCATACAAGGGTTATACGGATCGAACCCAATTTAAAAAACCAGTTTGGAAAAATTGTGATTTAATTGCTTTCAAAAACACACATCAACAGCATGTAAGCTGACTTCGCTACCACCCACCCCACAAGCTGCAAATCAACATTCTTCCAAAAAAATGGTTGTTCCCAGAAAATAGTAAGCCTGCATGCAACTACGGATGGCACATGACCTCCAGTGGTTTATTACCTGTGACTTTCGAGAAATGTTAAACCACTACCTGATTCACTTATAAAACCAATTGCATGCAGTTGCAAATCAACAGGTAGTAAGTGCAAGACTAGAGCATGTTCTTGTACAAAACTGGAATTAAAATGCACTGTAGCATGTAAGTACTGCGAAGGCTCAAATTGCTTTAACTGTGAAGATAAAGATTTGGTCTCTGATACAGAAGAAATTGATGAGTTGAAGAATTGGAAAATAATTCTCTAACATTTTCTGTAACTGAAAGTCTAAGTACATGTGGAACCGATACGGAGTTAGAGGACAGTGTTAGCGAAGCTTCTTCATTATCATTTACTGATAGGTCGATTGATCAAGAAATTGATAGAAATGAAAATGATGATGCATTTTATAATTATGCTTCAAGCGATACTGAAAATCAATCTGATGATTCTTTATCAAGTGAGACAAAACGAAGGCGATTAATATAATTGCTCACGTATATATATTTTTCAATTTCGAGTAAAATGTTTCCATTTTTTTGTACAGCATTTAAATACAATAAATATACATTTGCATAACAAGTAGTGCTTTTATTGATGTATACTTAAATATAAAAATGTATATATATAATTTTTTTATAATTGATTCTTTATATTTTTTAATGCTCTTTCGCAAAATTAGATCAGAATATGTCAAAAATTGATTAATTGAGTTTTACCAAAAAAAGTGAAATTTCTCGAAAAAATATAAAAAATAGATTTTTTCCACTTTTTTCAGGTTTAAATTTTTTTTTGTTCACCATCATAAAGTGCATAAAAAAACCTACAATTGTTTTTAAAAAAAGAACCTCATATGATGTGATGCACAAAAGTTATTGGCCAATCAATTTTAAAATTTCAAGTCAATTTGAGACATATTAGATATTTCAACAAGTTATTGTTCATATTATAAAGTATAATTTCTGAAAATTTCATCAAATTTCAATTAAAAGATCCGAAATTATAACCAAAAAACCAAAATTTAGCAGCTTTTTAAGTTTTTATTTTTTTTGAGGTTGTGTGCAAATAAAAATTTCATATTGTAACCGTTGACAGCCTATATCACAACGAATAGCCTCCATTTTTTTCGATTTTTTTGGACCTACACATAGGTACCGAGATATACTCATCTATATTTAGAAAGAACGACCAAAATGGTAGATTCTTCACAAAATGGCCGATAACTTGCGTAGCGGCGGCTGCTAGAGGTAGAAAATATTCATTTCGTATAGTAGGGTAAATCACCCGATTGTTGGGCATCATCCCAGTTATTGGCACAACAACTTTTTTGTTAAATATTTAAAATATTTCTGTATTTCTAACTAATTTGATTAAATTTAACAAAAGCTGGCAACCTCGTCGAAGTAAATACCATCACAGCAGAGTGCGCACGTTCAATATGGCGGTTTATGTTAGAAGTGCATGTGAGTCTTCCAATTTTAACTTAGAATTTTTAAGTTTTCACAAGAAACCATCTAATTGAGAGGTATGTTTAATATCAGGAATTTCATTGTTATTGTAATTTCTGTGTATGTGCTACATCTACATAGATTATGCAGATGTCTTTTAATGTAACTTTAAGTTATTTTACTAAAATAACCTAATTTTTACGAGTGCCAACAATTGGTCTAAATGTACTCACTGGTTCTAATTATTGGCAGCAGTGCCAATAACTAGGATTTGGTTAATTCATTAAAATTTAGTAATTGGCGCTTACATTTTTAAATTCAAGAAATACCTATGCCGAAAGTGACAAAAAAAAAGATATGTCAAAAGCTATGCAGAAGAAAGTCTGCAACTGGCTTTGCAAGACATAAATAATGGTATGCCTAAACAGAGAGCGGCAATAAAATATGGGATACCAAGGGCTACGCTACAATTTCGCTTAAGTGAGAACTTTAAAAAGGTGGAGCATGGCCCAAATACTTATTTAGCTCCAGAAGAAGAAAATTTACTGGAAAGCTGGATCATAGAAAGTTACAAAAAAGGATTCCCAAAATAAAGGGATGACATTCAAGCCTCCGTCAAGGCATTCCTTGATAAACATCCACGGCCCAACCTGTTTAAAAATAATTTGCCAGGCGAACACTGGTATCCGTGCTTTTTACGCCGCCACAAAAACATTAACTAACAGAACTCCTGAAACTGTAACAAACGCAAGTGGAAACGTTTCGGAGACTGATATAAGGAAATGGTTCAAAACTATCGAGCACTATTTAAAAGAAAAGGACTATTTCAACATTCTTGAAGATCCAACGAGAGTGTATAATGGTGACGAAACGTATTTTACATTATGCCCTAAAGAAGATAAGGTCATTGCTCCCAAGGGTGCCAAAAATATATACCAAATAGAACAAGGTCCATCAAAGACAAATATTACTGTGATGTTCACCTTTTCGGCCTCTGGAGTAACTACTCCGCCCATGATTGTATATGCTTACAAACAGTTACCCAAAAATATTGCAGGGAGTGTTCCAGATGCATGGGGGCTATCAGTTATACCTATGTATAACTGAGAAAGGTTGGATGAAGGCTGAAATCTTCCACGATTATATAGCCAACATATTTCATCCTTATTTAGTAAAGCAGAACGTGAAATTTTCCATAATTGTCTTTGTAGATGGGCATAAAAGTCACCTAACATACGAATTGAGCCAATTATGTAGTCGTCTTGAAATAGTATTAATAGCTTTATACCCAAATGCTACAAGAATCCTATAACCGGCTGATGTAGCAAGTGTTAAGCCTCTTAAGAGCGCGTGGAAAAAGGCTCTTTTAAATTGGAAGCGTTTCAGCAATTAAGTAAAGTGAACTTTGCCCCAATCTTAAAAGAAGCTGTAGCAAACCTTAAACCTTCTGCTACCGCAAATGGATTTAAATTTTGTGGTCTTTATCCCTGGAATCCAAATGCTATTGATTATAGTAAATGTCTGGGGAAAAATAAGCAGAGTAAAGAAGCTACTCGGACCCCTGAAAGTATTTCAGATTCCATTGATTTAGAGGATTTCCGTGAAATATGTGGCGAGTATATTTTTACTTCAATAAATCATGCACACGAAACTGGTAACGTGCAAGGTAAATGTTAGAGTTTTATGGTATTGCTAAATATTTTCAATAAATTTAACTATTCCAAAAATGACGCAACTATCATTGATAACTCTCAAATAATAATAAATGACATAATATTGGATGAAAATTATACAGAAAACAACGTGAATGTTGAATTGCCTAAAAATCTACTGGACCGTACAGTGGAAAACGAAATTTCAATATTATCAAAAGAATTAGAAGAGATGCCCATTATTTTCTTAGACAATGATGCACTCAGTATTAATACAGTAAGTACACGTTGTAGTTTTTTTTAAATTTAAGTTAGCCATAGACAATATTTTATATATGCCAATCAATGGGTGTCAACTATTAGCCATGTGCTAATTACTGGATGCCAATAATTAGAAGAAAATGCCAATAACTGGGATAACTGCCTTTTTCAAAAAGTTTTATTTTTCATTTACAATTGACGACTCTAATAACCTTTTTGCCAAATGTATAAGAAATTTAAATATTTGGGAATACAACTACCCGAAAATTAAATATTTCACTTTGCAAATGAATACTGAAGTCTCCAACTCAAAGTTGGAATTTCCTTAAAGTGCCAATCATTGGGTGGTTTACCGTATTCGATGTAACTAACATGCCAACAAAAAAGAAAAATTGACACGGGAAACAATTCCTTATGTTTTGCTTGTCTGACTCCACTAGTAAGCAATACAAAATATTCAATCTAGTACAATATAACTGGAACATAAATATAAATGTAATTTCAGAATAAAATGTATTTTTTTCTACGACATTGTATAAAATGTTATTTAACGCACTGGTTATATCATAATGTATGTGAGAGTTATTCTCACTAGTGCATAAAAAATCAGCAAGTGTGTCAAGTAATTTACCACTTTAAGCATTGTTTTTTTTATATTCATAGATGTCATAAAAAAACAGTATGACACACATTAAAAAATGTCTTTTAAAAGTGACACTTTAAGAACTCTTAATACACAATAGTGTATGCAGCATTGAGATGACATACTTCACCGATCAAAGACTATATTTTTGGAGACTAATCAAAAGTAAAGTTTTCAATTTTGTAAAATTATTTAAGAAAAATGTTAATAGTTATGTTGAAATATTCAAAGTTTTAGTTGTCATCTTGATAGCTATTGATTTAACTAACACAGCAGTAATTGATTACTTACTGATGTAACGAAGTGATTTCGTTACCCAAATATGCCCAAGATTTATTTTATTTAATCTCTTAAATATTTTGTAGAAATTGCTGTGTTATATTTAATTTTGATTATTCTGTATAAGTTGTACCGCTAACAGCGAATTAGTTAGAAAATAATTAATATTTGTAATTGTAAATACCGCATAAGAGTATTTCAATTGTAAGGTGCCGATGCACTCAGGCTAAGGGGGGCAGCGCGGCGAGAGGAAGTTGTATAGGCTCGCGGTCTGCAAGCGAACACAGCAGTGATCGATCGACACGCGCGCGAGGTGGTTGAGTGCGCTCCAGAAATAAATCACGCAGTGTTTCCACAAAAGTAAGGTAAATTTTTATAAGTTCATAAATCGTCGTGGCATTATTTTCCAAAGTCCCAAAATGTTTTAAAATATTTTACAAGTCCGTTTGACGTCACCCATACGATGTCACTCTTTCTGTACCCGGGATTAATTTAATTATTCCGCATTTAGTCTTCTGGCTGCCGTCCCACGAGGTACACGTGTCTGCTGTTTGCTCTGGTGCTGTAGCGAAAATATCACAAGCCCACAATTCAGGTAACATTTATTTTTCTAAGTCCGTAAAATCTATATTTGAATTATCGTGGAAATATATTTTTCTAAGTCTCCAAAGACATTTCAAATATTTTTACATATTTTTCCAGCTGAAGTCACAGTGATCCACCGCGCACCTATTTTCCGCTGTTTCTCCCACTCCTTCATTTCTGAAGGCAGTAATTAAATTCACACCGACCAGTTAGTCTTCCCGATCGACTCAAAGCCAGCAGACGTGTTCACGCTAAATATTTTAAGCCGCCAGGTAACATTTATTTTTCTTAGTCCGTAAAATCTGTATTTGCATATTTTTCTAAGTATCTTCGGAGCTCTGAGGACACTGAAAAGTAACAGATCTGTTCCTTAACCATACTTTATCTTTTCAGCCTTCTTCACTGTTACTCGTAGGTGCTCACCATGTATCTTCGGAGCTCTGGGGACACTGAAAAGTAACAGACCTGTTCTATTAATCGTACCAGTCCATAAAATGTTTCAAATATTTTGTTAAGCCCATTTAATGTCGCAGTGATCCATCGCGCATCTGTTTTTCCGCTGATTCTCCCACTCCTTCCTCTCTGAAGGCAGTAATGAAATTCACACCGACCAGTTAGTCTTCCCGATCGACTCAAAGCAACTAGACGCGTTTCCTCCAAGTCTGGAACACCAGGCACAATACTTGTCATATACAAGTCCACAATTTTGTAACCGCGCATCCAATTGGCGCATTTCTCCCGCTGCTCTAATAAGCTGCTTAATTATAGAAAAGTTCCTGTAAGCCAAGATAGAGAGTCACTCCGATCCGACCACCTTCCCCAGCAGACGTGCCTGAATCCAGTCCAAGAAGTAAGTACGACCATAGGAGAGAGATAACGGAATGGAGAAACTTGGCTAGTGCCACTACTGTATACTAATCATACCTTGATCTTTCAGCATTGTCTTGTTCTGTAAAATTTTACTGTTACTTGTAGGTGTTCACCATGTATCTTCGGAGCTCTGGGGACACTGAAAAGTAACAGATCTGTTCCTTAACCATACTTTATCTTTTCAGCCTTCTTCACTGTTATAGTCTAATATACTTTAACTTGGCGTGTGTATGTATGAGTTAATATATAGAGTGGGAGGTAAAATACTGCTGAGACTGTAAGAAACGAGTCCCTACACACCGTCAAGACCAGTAATTGGGTATCCACCGTTTCCTGTATACTGTATACCCAAAAAGTCAAGAGGATTCAACAAAGGAAGAGATTGTGAGTAAGCAAGTTTGATATATTAAACCTGGGAAGCAGGATCAACCACGCATAGCTGTGAGGAAGTAAAACTAAGCACCTGGCCAGGACGAGGGGAGTTGGTCTGAAGCCGTCGATCTGCGCAGTTCACTTCAAGACACAAGCTCTACCTATCGGCAGACTGCCCGTGCCCACCGGGACAGTTGGTTTGAAGTCGTCGAACAGTAAGGTTCAGTTCAAAAAGACCAGTCCCCATCAGTTCCAGCATCGGTTACACTCCGTGTACCGCATCGGTTCCAGCTTAATATCACCATCCACTGTTTCCATAGTAGAGTAGGTTTAAAGTCGTCGAACAGTAAGGTTCACTTCAAGACATCAGTCCCCACCACTTCAGCATCGGTTACACTCCGTGTACCGCATCGGTTCCTGTTTATTACCAACGATTATCGTCAACATCGAAGACTTCGCTAGAAGACTTCGAGCAGAGAGGTTCACTTCAAGACATCAGTCCCCACCAGTTCCAGTATCGGTTATACTCCGTGTACCGCATCGGTTCCTGTTTATTATCACCCATTATCGTCAACATCGAAGACTTCGCTAAAAGACTTCGAGCAGAGAGGTTCACTTCAAGACATCAGTCCCCACCAGTTCCAGCATTTGTTACACTCCGTGTACCGCATCGGTTACACTCCGTGTACCGCATCGGTTCCCGTTTATTATCGTCGGCATCGAACACTTCGTCAGAAGACGTCGAGCAGTAAGGACCACGTCGAGAAACAAGTTCCAGCATCGGTTACACTCCGTGTACCGCATCATTTCCTGTATCACCATCCTGAGGAGTTCATCCGAAACCTCTAACCTGCACAGAGCATTAGAAGAAACAAGTTTAACGTGTTACCAGTGAGTTGCAATTCCATACCTAATGGCTACCGGAGGAGATTCAGAAATACCCGAAGAAGGCCAGCAGGGAGAAACCCTTAGTTCAGAATGGGGAGAGGTACGACTAAGCTGGATCTACAAATTAAGGAAGGAGGAAATATATATCAAGAATTGGAATGGTATTAAACGACAAAGAATTAGAGCAGAATCAATTAAAATCAGCTAGTTCTAAATCTTTCATAAGGAATTGCGTTCATCAACGGAACATTAGAAGAAAGTCAGAAGGAATCAATGAAAGGGCAACATCATCTACTTCTAATTCCCCAAACAGTGGTTATAATTTCGAATATTATCCCTATCGACAATTTGATTTTCCAAGGAGCCCTGCGTTGGCGGATCATTCTTATAATTGAATTGGGATGGTATTAAATGACAAAGAATCAATTAAAATCAGCTAGTTCTAAATCGTTCAGAAGGAATTGCGTTCTTCAACGGAACATTAGAAGAAAGTTAGAAGGAATCAATGAAAGGGTAACGCCATCTACTTCTAATCCGCCAAACAATGGTTATAATTTCTAATATTATCCTTATCGACAATTCGATTTTCCAAGGCGCCCTGCGTTGATGGATCAGTCTTATAATTAAATTGGGATGGTATTAAACCACAAAGAATTAGAGCAGAATCAATTAAAATCAGCTAGTTCTAAACCGTTCAGAAGGAATTGCGTTCATCAACGGAATATTAGAAAAAAGTTAGATGAAATCAATGAAAGGGCAACGTCATCTACTTCTAATCCGCCAAACAATGGTTATAATTTCTAATATTATTCCTATTGACAATTCGATTTTCCAAGGCGCCCTGCGTTGGCGGACCATTCTTATAAAGATAGTTCAAACAATTCTGGAAACTCCATAAATATAATTAAACTATTAGCAAAATACGATTCAGTATTATAAGACCTCTTGTATATTTGAGTTATAATATTCAAAATAGAGCTATAAGTTTTGGTACAGAAATAAAAAAAGATACTTGAGAAAATAGACAGAAGTCCATTTTTTCTAAGATTATAGACACTACCCAGGACATAAGTAAAATTGCACGGTTAAGCGTGATTGTAAGATATGTAAAAATAAAAAGGATGAAAATGAGACTAGTAATAGGGTAGTAGATATAGATATTAAGGAATCGTTTCTTGGATTTGAAATTGCAGATGGTCAAACTTCAGACTCTTTGAGAAATAAGTTTATGGAATTCTTCGACAATAATTTATATTTGGATAAGTTACATGGTCAGGGATATGATGGCGCCTCGAATATGAGTGGGTTATATAATGGACCGCAGTAAAAAATATTAGAACATCAACGTTTCGCACCGTATGTTCATAGCGCCGCATACAACTTGAATTTAGTAATAAATGATCCTGTACAAGGTATACCCGAGTTAGTGCAATTTTATATGATTCAAGGAATTTATGTCTTCTTTGGATACAGTATTCTCAGATGGGATTTGCTTAAACCCATATTCGAAAATAAAAAACATACCCTAAAAAGACTGTCCTATGAGATGGTCGTCTAGGCATGATGCTCTCTATTCTGTATATCATTTTTCGGAAATATTAAGAACTCCGTCAAAAATCATTCTGACAACATCGAAACCAACTAAAAAGATTGAGGCTCAGGGGTACCAAGAACGATTGACTAAATTTGAAACTTATTTGTATTGTAATGGAATCAGAAGAATTAAATTGTTCTAATATAACATCAAAATTAGTACAAAGTTAAAAAATATCATAATCTAACTATATTACTACTACCTTTCAAAATAAAAGACTTAAAAGAATAAAGCGCCACTTCGACGAGTTAACTAATGATGAGAGGTTGAGTGATCCTAAAAGCAACTTCAGAATAATTTGTAGCATCTTTTGTGGTCATTATAAGTCAACTAAAGTACAGATTTGATAGTCTTCATAAAATATCTGACAATTTTAAAATTATTGATCCAATTTTTTTTTAAATGTTTCGAAAGAAGGAGATTTAGTGAATGCTGCAGAATAATTGGTTCAGCAGTATAAAAGTGACTTATCTGACAAATTTCTGACTCAGATAATTAATTTCAGAAATATACACAATTTGAAACATTTACCTTTTGAACCTAAACACTCCTAAGCAATACGTTTTTCTATTTTAGTACCTACGTGAATTACTTCAGAGTTCAAACGAAGGAAAAGCAGTTTGGCGAGTTATGGCACAGGTAAACAATTCTTAAGGGCATCGCTTTGCATGTTAATCACTCGAAAAGAACTGAAGGGCAATCCTAATAAAACGTTATAGGCACAGAATAGCGCTTACATAAATGTACGATTTATTTTGCGTTTGTTTTTATAGAATAACAACGGTAAAGTTTCTTGAATTGGCTGCATATATTACAATCAAATTTCCAGGTGAATCGCCGGCTATATATTACGTTCCCTACCAGAGGAATACTAAAGAACAACCTCAAGCCGCACGTGATAAATTGTTTTCTTCCTATCAGTACACAAGAAAGAAATCAACAGCGTTTGGGATAATAAAGACTCCAAAAAGGCCAAACAATCCACCACTTCATACATCTCATGAAAGTGATCGTAAGTAAATATTTATTGCTAAATATTTATTGCCTATATAGTTTTCGGTAATTTATATCGAGTATATAAAGTGAGAAAAAAGAAATATTCATTTTTCCCTACACCGTTATTTCTTCTTCGCCGATATTCAATCCTTTTGGCTCGTCTGAAAAGTTAAAACTTGCAACTAAATGTGAAATGAGGAAGTGAAAATTCATTTTTTTTGACCACCCAATTAATTTAAAATATCAATTATTATTCTTGCAGCAGATGTTAGTGACCAAACATACGAAGACAATGTACAATGATTAAAGAATAATGTTTCTCCCTTGTCTGAAGTATTTGAAAAATGGGACTTCATAACCAATTATAGAATACGTCAGTTTTCTAATTTACCCATTGAAGCTTACCTCCGATCATTCTCAGCAGTAGAGACTTTGCTCGAGGAACGCAGAAACTAACTTGAGGTACACCGAAACTGACTTGCTTTGAGCTCGTCATGCTCCTCTACTTATATGGTACGATGGGACTTGGCTCGCAGAAGTCTGGATAGAGCTGGATATGTCTCCGGGTAGTCTATGGGGCTTGAAATTGCGAAATATTTCGCATTTAAATTCGGGACTGAAAATATATCATAAATACGACCATGAAAATAGGATTTTTTGATATATAAATGAAAGTCGAATCTAAATTAGTTTTTGAAAGTTATAACTGTCTGAATAAAGTGTAAAAATTGATTTGGTAAAATAATGTTGGAAGTCATAAACCTATCTTATCTAATCAGAATGTTCTATCGCCGGCGTTGAAACAAAGTCGAAGTAAGTGGATTGAAGTGAAGACAGCTGCGAGTTGCTGCGTAACAAAATGTAACAAAAGTGATATATCCAAGAATACTAGAGGATTTGTTTGTGAAGATCATTTCGACGTAAGTACAAAACATTACTAATAGAAGAAACAAAATGAATTGATTACTTTTAGAGGTTAGGTTAATCTATAGACGTAAAATTTTATCAATATCAAACTTTTATTTTGTGCATAATATAACCATTTTGAAATATTATTTTGTAATATATATATATAATATATTTCTTTCAGCTAGAAGAAGATATGGAAAATTATTTGCGATATAAAATGGTTGGTGGTAAAATCATCTTAGAAGATCATGTTGTTCCAAATATTTTTAGTTATCAGGCAGACAGAAAACGAGCTTTAGAGACCAGTGAAAGGGTCTGTGCAATTAATTAAAAGAGTTTAGAGTACGTATTTATTGAGTACGCTTCTACAAGAGGGGGAAACCTCGGGGGAAGCTACTGCTGAAACTAGTGAAACCTTTATGGAACAAGGTCTCATGGGGTCAGAGACTGAAGCAGCGCAAATAGCACTGACTTCATTGAAAAGTGCAGCAAATGAAGAATACAAGTCCCAGCTTTCTACATGTAAATATACACAAACTGATAAGTGGTAAACAGCGAACAGTGTCTGTCCAGTATAGACCGTATTATAGAAGTAAACATGTGCAAACAGAACTTTTAAATTTTACTACAGCTGTTAGTGTAGCTTGTTCGCCTTTTAAAGTTACAAAACTTGATTACATACCTTCCCCATCTAAAATATGCGATGTTAACTCGGATGTCTAACCTCATGTAATCCATCCGTGGCCTTACCTGTGATGTTTTTTTTTTAAATGCCTTGACAGGCCCCTAGGCGAGAAGTGTGTGTCCCTGTTATTCCTTATCGTTTTCATCTAGTTATTATTCACGTTAGAATTAGGGTTAGATCTTTAGCCGCTTATAAATTTAACTGTGTATCTGGCTGTATGGACTATGTCCTAATGCCATAAAAAAAAAAAAACTCGGATGTCACTTCTGGCAGTAATTATTCAAGTTTATTTGAAAGTGATTCAACCATAATTTTAAATAGTGATACTAGTGGTAGTTCAAGAATATTAAGAGATAATATTGAAGCTGATAGGATTAAGTCAATTTTAGTCGAACGATCTAAATATTTGGCATTACATAAAAGCAGATATTATTTGGGCTTACCAGAAGATTCATACTTTATAATATCCTTATTACAAAGATATTCCACCTGTAGCCTAACATAAATATACATTACACTTAAAAAAATAAGACTAGATTTATCTTTTCAACATATCGGTGATGATTTTGGTATATCCAGCAGTAAAGCAGCTAAAATTTTTTAGAAGTGCGTTCCCAGCTTAAACGTCTTTCTGAGAAAGTTAACTTTTTGGCCACCTACTAATACAATTAAAAGGTGTCTACCTATAGCATTTAGAGCTAATTATTTCAACGTGCAAAGTATTGTAGATTGTTTTGAAATAGAGTTAGAAAAACCATCTGACCCTGTAAAACAAGCCTCAACTTGGTCAGAATACAAAAAAAACCAATACCATGAAATATCTTATTTCTTCTACTCCTGATGGAGTAATAAATTTTATATCAAATGGGTTTGGTGGACGTACAAGTGATGTGAGGATTGTTCTTGACTTTTCTAGAAAAAATTGTTCCGCCATGGCAGAACGAGGTTTTAAAAGAATCGATGTATTGTTACAACCGCTAGGCTGCAGCCTGATTAGACTCCCAAGTGTTAATGCAGGAACAAAGAGTACTAAAGAAGAGGTGTTAGAAACTAAAAGAATTGCCGCTCTTCGAATTCATATCGAAAGAGTCATAAGAAGGATAAGGGAATTTAAATTGCTAAAACCTCATTCGTGTATAAATAATAAAACTATCAAATATTTAGACCATGTTGTGAAAATAGTATGTGCTTTGGTAAATTTACAATCTAGTATAATTAGAAATTAAGTAAAACATGTTGTTGATACCTGTCGGGTGCATAAACAGACTGCGCAGTGGCAGGCTAAATAGACTGATAGCCTCTTTTTAGTGCAACATCTTTCCGGGCTATATATGCAGTTCCTATTTCTATATTATATGTATGTATATAATAAATTATTGTTATTATTATTTAATTATTATTATATATATTTTAGTAAAATAATAAAAATTAGAAAAAGCTGTATTGATGTTTTATGTTAAAGATTCGTAATTATACATTTAAACAAATAACAACTGTCATTTTTTGTATTATGATTATATGTAAGTTTGTATTCTTAGTGTTTTTACTTTTTACATGTCAAAAATGTTGAATCAAGTGTTATATTTGGTTCCCGGTTATAAAATATTGACAATAGACATTGTTAATTTACAAAAAGTATAAAAGTGTAAAAAATTGTTTGCAATTTGAACTGAAAAATAACAAAAACAGCATAGCAATCTTTAAAACTATATTGGGTTTTATTATAAATAAGTTTAACAAAAGGCACTATTAAGTGAAAACAATATGTATATATCATACCGGGTGGTAGAAACGTATGAGAACGGTGGAAAATCTCGAACAGTTTGCATCAAATCGAAAAATAAAAAAATACGTGTCAAAAATGTTTCAAAAAACTATCTACTGATACCAAAATGACCTCACCACCCACCACCCTGTGGGTGGGGCGAGGGGCAAATTTAAAAATTCAAATGGAAACCCCTATTTTTATTGAGGAATCGGATTCTACGGCAAAAAATACGTAAATTTTATTCCGGACATTTTTTTCGATTCTTGCATGGTGTCGCTGTAATCGCAAAAAATGAAAAGAAAACATTACTGTTTCAAGAGTAGCGTCTTGTGCCCATAAAAAAACGTCCAATTCAAAAACTGAAAAACACGTATTTGTTATTTTTACGAAATCTATCCAATGACATTGGATTCGACTGTCCCACCCCTAACCGTGGATGGGGCGGGGGGCAACTTTGAAATTTGTAATGAAAATCCCTATTTTTATAGCGGATTCGGATTCTACAGCCAAAAATACGTGAATTTTATATCGGGAATTTTTTTCGATTCTCGGAAGGTGTCGCTGCAATCGCACAAAATTGAAATAAACCTTAAGCGTCCATAAGTTTGTAAATATTTACAAACTCTAGCTACTGGTGTTGACAAAAAAACATTCAGTTTAAAAAACAATATCTGTGATATCTTGGTTTTTATGAATGTTTTTTTTAAAGTGTTCTTAATAACAGTATCTGTTTTGTGAAATTTCTACGAGAACGTTCAGTCCCTTCCAACTTTTGAAGAGGCAGGACCGCACTCTTGTACGGAAAAGTTATTTCATTTTTCATTAATTCTAGCGTTTTTTTCTGCATAATGGCTACTTTAACAGAGGAAGAAAGAGTTTCTCTTTTAATGATGCGAGGGTGGGGCGATAAAGAAAGGTCCTATGATGAAGTTGTGATTTTATTCAACGAAACTTTCAGTGTGGATCAAGTGGGAATTTCGAAATCTACTGTGTCCCGTACCATCAAACGATTCCTAGACAATAAAAAAAGGACAAATAAAAATCGCCCAAAATCTGAAACATCGGAAGCTCGACAAATGGAAGTGGCCCAGGCATTTGTTGAAAATCGAAGATTATCAATCAGAAAAGCCAGTCAACAGCTTGATATGAGTGCATTTTCAGTTCATAAGAATTTAAAACTTTTGAAATTTCATCCTTACAAAATTCACCTTCACCAAGAGTTAAATGAAAATGATTTTGATCGGCGACTTGAATTTAGTGAATTAATGATGGAAAAGAGTAACCAAAACCCAAATTATTTGTCATCTCTACTTGTCTTCTCAGATGAAGCAACTTTCGAACTCAGTGGAAAAGTTAATCGCCATAATTTCAGATATTGGAATGACGAAAACCCGCACGGGATGCTTGAAACACGCAGTATCCACAAAAATTAAATGTTTGGGCAGGAGTTTTCAGGGATCGAATCATAGGACCGTTTTTCATAGATGGAAATTTGAATGGAGACAAATACCTGGAAATGTTGGCAAATCAAATAGTTCCCGCAATACAAGAGATTGCTGGTGATGAGTTCGATAATGTTTGGTTCCAGCAAGATGGGGCTCCTCTACACTATCGGGATATTGTTAGGGACTATTTGAATGATACTTTCGAAAATCCATGGATAGGTCGAAGAGGAACTATTGAATGGCCAGTAAGATCTCCCGACCTCGCGCCACTTGATTATTTTGTTTGGGGCTACGTGAAGGGTAAGGTTTATTTCACTAAACCTCGTGATTTGAAAGAGCTGAGGCAACGCATAATAAACATTTTTGCAGAAATACCACCTCAAATGATAAGAAGTGCTATTGAAAATTTTTACGTTCGTCTCGGACAATGCCAAGAAGTCAATGGGCACCATTTTCAACACCTGCTATAATCTTGAAATTAAAACCAGCTAGTATAGCAGTTAAGCTGTAAACTAATTGCCTCAACTGGCCGAAATCCTCACCTTGCCTTAAATGGCTGAGTTGCCTTGCCTTCACTGGCTAGGATCAAGAACTTGTCTGAAGTGGCTGAATTAAGAGGTGAAACCATTGTTAGTTTTTTTTAATCGAGTTTTTTATTGCCCTGTAAAAATGTAAATTGAAAATTACTAGCTGCTAATAAATTTACAGAGAAAGGGGGGTCGTGACATCTGGTGGAGGCGCCCCCTTTCGGAAAGCCGCGACTGGCCGCCACTTGGCTTGTGAGAGAGGGAGATTGGGTAATCAAAGTAGAAGACGAGTTTAAAACATATATAATTTATTAACAAAATAACAACAAACAGTGTCATAGTATCAACAGGCATAACAACAATAGTAATAAATGGGGGGCTCTTACCAATATCACTGATGTGGGGAGATGCGTTAGGATAGGGAGTCGCACTTCTTAACACTTAAAAGTAGGACTGTCTTAAGAATTCGACTGTCGCCCGCGTTAATAAAATTCATATTTATAATTTTACTACATGCTTATTTAACAGGTTACCTATTGAGTACAAGTTCGTTTATGTTTGTTTTTGATAATTCAATATCAGGTCTCGTTCTCAATATTTGTTTAATATTATTGCAAAGTATATCAATTTAGAATTTGGAAAAATACTTTGTATCAATATGTAACCTACTAAAGCTGTTTTATAGTTTACTCCTCAAGTATGAATACTCCTTACGTAACAATAATGTACACAGAGTGTTCGCATTTCAATTCGCGATGTACGTACATATACTTACTTCTACTAGGTGCCTACTGCAATATATTATTACTGTCTATACAGATTGATAAAAAATTCATTAAGAAGTAGGTGTGATATATTTTTATGTTAATGACACAATAATTACATAGTTCTGAAAACTAATAATAAAAGTAAATAAAATAAAAACAGAAATTATCAACAATAGCTCTAAACATAAATAGCTTTTTACCTGAACTAAAGAGTTCAAATTTTATTTTTATTTTTTTTTAGTTTAAATTAACTAAATGACCGGTCTGTAAGTTAGTTAATGATATATAATAAGTATAGTCGGGGCAAGAATTCAAGTGATGCACGTCACAGATCGATTCTATAAATAAGACAATCATGAAGCCCCATTAAACTGTACCTATTTCTGAAAAAAGCTTAATAACTGGGTGTCAAGAATTACTCTTTTCAATGTAATTAATGATTAAAAATTAAAATTTATTTAATGAGATCACTCGTGACGTGCATCGCTAGAATTCTTGCCTCGACTTTAGCACTACTATGCAGTTTAATTTTAGAGACATTATCCTAAAATTAAACTGCATAATATAGGGCTACCTAATATATCATTAACAAACTTACAGACTGGCATATTGTGTCAAATAGTTTACTATTGTACATATATTACGTTTAACTTTGCCCAGCTCCACCCTGTTAGTTAGTTATACAGCATTTAATAGTCTATTGAAAATAACACTTTTCCAGAATTCTCTAGCTTTTTCTAAAACATCGGTAACAAATGCTTCATCATAATCAATGTGTAATATAGTTACATTTTTATTTACTTCAAAATTAGGATCGGCTACGCAAAAGAGGCTTTTTTAACATTGCCAAAACACATTTGGGTCTGGATTTGAGCATTATATTTTGTGCTTATCGAACCATTACTTAATATATAACGATCAAACACTTTTGATAATTCTCAACAGTTTCATCAGGAGATGCACTTAACTCAGGAAAATTTTTATTAAGTAATAGTCCACTCAGTTGAATTTTCTTTTTTATTTTCTAAAACACGAAGTACCCCCCCCCCCCGCTTCTAGGTCTAGTCCACGCATCATCGCTTTAGTCTGCACTATTTTATGTGCACCTATAATGGTATTCACAAAAGTGCCATCAAATTTTTTGGTATGAGCAGCATCATAGATTTTTGATGCAGTTATTCTGCCATAACGTAACTCGAACCAGACATTCGATGAACTTTGTGTTCTTGTTTCTTAGGCTGCTTGTTCTAATAAATTATCGGTCATTTCCTCTTTCGCATAAATTAAAAATTCCTGATAAGCGTGTCCACCTTGCAAATGAAAAGAATGAAGTAATTGGTGTAGTCCGACACTTGTAACACTTTTTTCTTGTTGAAAATGTTTCAGTAGCTGACAATTACTTCCTGCTCTTTTACCCTCCTCGATAAACTCCTGGAAAAAGTCTTCAGTTGAACCTCTTTGTGGTGTAACTACCTGGCCAAAATTTGCTGCAATTACAAATGGAACCGTTGATCCTATCCCGGAAAGTCGAGTTTTTTTCCAATAACATTCGACCGATGTTGGAGCAGGTTGGCAGCTCTTTTCATGAATCCACATTAAAAATGCAAGTGCATGTTTACAACCTCCTTCCGAAGCAGCACAACTTAAACATTTCGCGCTTTCTACCACCTCAGTGTCTTCATTAACAGATATTTCAATTCTATATTTTTGGATTTTATTTTATGTTCGGCACAAATTTGACACCTTACGAAGCAATTTGAACCTTTTCGCTTCACTTCCACATATCCAACGGCATTATTTATGTAGTTTCGCCTCATTGACCTATAAATAAGCAAAAAATGTCTTAACATAGGTACACCTTAAATTATAGGCTAGTGAATGACAAAAATGCACAATATTTCATGTTTACTAGGTAGGTATATTCTGCAGAAAGAAACTAACATACATATTATTGCTTATTGCTATAACTGTAACGAAGCATTTTTTGTTACGGAAATCTGCATAAGATTTATATTTATTTGTACTTTGTATAATATTTTCTATTAAGGTAAAATCTATATTGTACCGCCTTAAGCACACGATATAGCATATTAACAAGCAATATTTACTATTCGAACACCGGAATATTTATTTAAAGTCAGACTATTTGTACATGTTTTGTACGCAATCTTTAATTTTAAGTTAGTTTTAATGCCATGTGTTATATTTTTTGGATGTGTGAAATATCAAAATGCCTCTAATACATTAATCACTAATATTACACAAAACTGCAATATATTGGCTCCCTTTAATATGCTCTCCTTATTGTCCTTAGGATCTCGTAAAGTTTATACGTATATTTTTGATTTCGTAAAAGAAACATGTATTAAGCTTTAGGTTATGTATGGCTACCGTATGTTTTTCCCTCTGTTGTTTTTCCCCTGTCAACCGTGGTCCTCCCTGTATTGTCTATTTTTAAATGTCCTGACAGACCCCAGGACGGGAAGCGTGTGTCCCTGTTGTATCCCTTTTTGTTGTCTTCAATTTATTTTCCTTTTTTTTTCTTCTTCGTTTTTAGGTTAGAATTAGGTATAGGATATTTTCTCATACTGTTTGGTATCATTATCAATCAAGTATATTTAATAAATTAATTTAACCTTATGTGACTCTCAATTAGATATTTCGTGACTGGCCTCGACCGAAAGAAAAAAAAAAAATGCCATGTGTGCTATCTGTTAATTGGCATTGCCAACATTGTACTGAGCTGGCGCTTGAGTCCACCAGTAAAATAAAGAAGAGACAGAGATTACGTAATGGCGACATGTGAGACTTAGCATATGTGTCGATAGTATTGATTTTGTAAAATTCAGACAATAAAGCCTAGTTAAGTAAATTTATACAGTCCACTCATTAAGTACTTGTCACTAGAAACTAGGTTTGTACACTAGTACAATAACATTTTGGTCCAGTTCGATCCGCATGGATTAGTGTTGTGTTTTATGAAAAAGAAGTAAAGTTGCAAGCCCTGCAAAGTCAAACTTCTTGTGATGACGCGCCCACGAGGTCGAGTGCCAAGCCCAGCAAGCTACGAGTGACAGAGACGGAGTGACAGAGATCGAAGCATATTAGAGTAGGAAACAGACTGCATCCATTAAGCGTGAGTCCATTTACAATTTCCCTAGTTTATTGTACTTGAATTTAAAATTATAGCTGACTTACGGCAACTTAAATTTAAAGAGGTCTAGCTAAAGGCAGTTTGACAAGGCTGCGGACTTTCTTTGATGCGTTAAATGAAAAAAATAGTCTCGACGAAGACGATATCATTCAATTAAAATTAAGATTGCAAAAGTCAGAGCCAATTTTCGATGAGTTTTCGAATATACAGGCGGAGATAGAATATAAATTAGTTATAGATGAGGAAATGTCTGACGTCGAAAAGGAGAGAGAGATATCAGAAAGAGACAATTTTGAATCTGATTATTACAAATTGGTATCAAAGATTTTGGCTCTTATTGCTAAATTTGAAAAGGACAAAGTAAATTCTGTGACTGTGACAACACAATGGTAATAATGGGCCTCCAGCTCAATTTACAATGAGTGCCAAATTACCTGTTTTGAAACTACCTAGTTTCTCGGGAGTTGTAGACAAGTGGCTTGAATTTCGCGACATTTTCAAGTCTTTAGTTGAAAATAATGCCTCTTTAGATAAAGTTCAAAAGTTTTAATATTTAAAGTCGTGTCTTGAGGGCGAAGCATCAGAGCTGCTGATTGAATCTATATCGGTTACTGCTGATAATTACTCAGTAGCGTGATTAACGTTAACAGAAAGATATGAAAATAAAAGACTAATTGTTTTCAATTATGTTCAAGCATTGCTTGATGTGCCTGTGTTGATGAAAGAAAATAGTGTTCACCTGCGTAATATGTTTGATGTTTTTAGTAAAAATTTGAGATGTCGTAAAATTTTGGGTCAGCCTACTGAAACATGGGATACTTTTATAGTACATTTAATGGTATCTAAACTAGATAATAGGGCGAGAAGGGACTGGGAATCTTTTAAAATTAAAGGAGAATTACCCACCTTTGAAGAAATAAAGCTATTTCTTAGAGAAAAGTGTGAATTGCATGAAAAACTTGATCGCTATAAAACCAACAATATTACAAATAAACCTGAAATTAACGCTAAATTTCCATCAAAGGGTAATTTCAAATCAAAATATCACACTTCACAGTCACTGACTAGTAGTCAAAATTCAAGGTTTTCGTGTTATTTTTGTAAAAAAGACCATTCTATTTTTAAGTGTGACGCATTTGTAAAATTAAGGATAAATGAACGAGACAAAGAAATTAGGAAACTTAAACTTTATTTAAACTGTTTAAATCCCATCCACTCAGTGCAAGATTGCGAAAAATCACCCTGTAAAAAACACAGTGATACATAAAGACGAGTTTACGCGAGTTGACAGGCAAATGGTTGACAGTCCGACTGTTCACGTTGCGCTCAATCACAGCGAGTATGTAGGCGAGGCTAGCGGTTCAACACAAAATAACTGGTCAGTACAATAAATGCCCTTACGGCTAGCGGCTTAAATTTTATTGGACCCAGGCTCTCAAAGCAAATTTGTGACAGAATCTTTAGCAAATAAATTAGGTTTTCATAAGACGCGTGTTAAATATTCTATTTCTGGTGTTGGAAATAATGATTCGTTATTAGCTAGATATAAAACGACTTTTACAATCAGTTCGCGAATTTCTAAACATTCTAAAGAAGCTTCATTTTTGATTCTACCTAAAATTACACAACCAATGCCGAGCTTCTCCTCTGAATGGGTTGGTTATACAAAACACTCGATTAGGTTGGGTGTTGGGCGGAGAATTAAATTATCCATATATTAATAACACTTCGGAAACAATTTTATGCCATTCGATTGACATGTCAGTTGAGTGTCTTGAGAAGTTTTGGCGCATAGAAGAATGCGATGACATGAACATTGACAATTTTTGCGAAACACATTTTCTAGAAAATACTGAAAGAAATTTTACTACCGGGCGTTTTGTAGTAAAATTACCCTTCGACAAAGATGAAAATCTATAGCTATTCGAAGATTTCACTTATTAGAGAAAAAATTAGAAATAAATAAAAACTTGAAAGAACAATATTCGCAATTCATATCAGAATACGAAAGTTTAGGCCATATGAGAAAGCTGACTGCTAGTATAGAAAAACTTAGTGACAGTGGGGTATACTATATACCACATCATGCGGTACTCAAAGAAACAAGCCTAACAACCAAACTTCGCGTCATTTTTGACGCGTCCGCAAAAAAAGACAGTGGCGTCTCGCTCAATGACATGCATAAGGCAGGGCCGATAGTACAAAGCGAACTTTTTGACATTTTATTAAGATTTCCGCAGTATTCGTTTGTGATAAATGCTGATATTACTAAAATGTATCGGCAGATTCGTTTGAACAACAATCATATATGTTTTCATAGACTCTTTTGGCGTTTTGAACCATCTGACGAGTTGAAATGTTATGAGTTATTAACAGTAACATATGGAGTTGCTGCATCACCTTTTTTAGCTACTCGTTGTTTGCTTGAATTGGCAATTATTAATAAAGATAAATACCCGTTGGCGTGTGAAATCATCAAGGTCAGTTTCTATGTTGATGATCTTTTAGCAGGTTCTAATTCAGAAAAGGAAATTTTGCAATTAGAAAGGGACATTACTAAGATATTTGCTACGGCAGGGTTTGAACTCAGAAAATGGTTATCGAATCGACCAGATCTCTGTGATAAATTTACAATTAATTCTAATTCAGAAAATAGTATACTTCAGCTTGGCGAGAATGAGTCAAATAAAACGCTCGGTATATTTTGGAATGCAAATTCTGACACGATTCAATATTGCGTGAGTGATGTTAGTTGTGATCAAGTGATGACAAAGCGAGTTATATTGTCAACGATTGGTCGGTTATTTGATCCCTTAGGTCTACTTGGTCCTGTAATAATGACAGCAAATATAATATTACAGCTATTATGGCGCGACAAAATTTCTTGGGATCAACCGGTTTCAAATTCGCTTTTTAAGAAGTGGATAGAATTTCTTAATGATTTGCCAAATCTTCCACATATTAAAATAAATAGACATGTGTTAGATCCTTCTTCAGAATATTGAGCTTCATATATTTGTTGACGCGAGCGAAAAGGGATACGGCGCAGCTGCCTATATCAGAAGCCAATCAAATGACAAATATTTTTGCAGATTGCTCTGTGAGCTAGATTTGAAAGGGGCGCATTTTCAAATCTCTGTTATTGGATTGGTATTTTTTGAACGAATCGGTGATTTGAAAAGTGTAATAGTAATGTAGAAACGTTTTAGGTAACCCAGGGTGTCTTGTTAAAGCATACCTGTTAACGCAATTGAGAAATCCTATCTATAGAACAGAGCAGTTAAAGAATTACATATTCGAACACGTAATAGCGTTGAACGACTATTCGGCATTTGGAAACGACGATTTCCAGTATTGGCGTATGGTTTTAAGATTATAAATCGAAACAGTGTTAAGAATTTACACAATATTGCAAGATTGGTGAATCCTCCTGCGCTCAGCTATCTAATTGAAGTCGGACAAATAAATACCTGATGTTCCCAATAATAATTTTGACAATGCAAATTTTAGGAATACATTGTTGAGCGATTAGTTTTTGACCATGCTCATTAGCTTAACTTTATTTAAAATTATTTTAACTCTCTTTCCTGTTCCTCTACTTTTCTGTTTGTACTTTGTCGTTTCCGTGTTGTTGTTTGTGTCTTTTTCCTTCTGAAATTAAATCCTTCATATTATTTCATTAAAAATCCAAATGTCAATTAAACAAAATTTTGATATGGTACCATCAGATTATATAGACCTTTGTGCAGCCCGGCATTGTGCATGTTGTTGGCCGGTTCTCTCGTTTTAAGTTGAGGTATCCGCACCAACTACGAAAATTGAAAAAGTGTAGCGCGCCGACAGTGATAGTTTTAATTTATTTTAAACCTGTTTCGGTGTTTTTAACCTTATTACCTATTTTAATTTGTATTTTATCAAAAGGAGTTGGACTTAGATTCAATTTTTATTTCGCCGAACCAGATCCGTCCCGCCCGGTTCTGCAATACCCACAACGCTTCGCATTGCGGTTGAGAGCCGGTTCAGTGACGGATGATGGGGAAAAATTTTATTGTATTTAAATGTAAAAAGAGCTGTCGCCATTCATTCATTTCATTTTGAATCGGATTACTTCTTTACCGACAGTTGTCTCAAAGTTGAACAGTGTTATTACGTGTAACGTTAACTTTCGTGATGGATAGTGCTCAATGTTTTGGTGAAATGCCCAAAGTTATAGTGAAGGTGAAAGCCTCCCAGGATAGAGGGAAAGTAGTTATACCCTCGGACAGACGTAGGAGGTCCGCCGCTTGTACGGTAAGACCAATCCTACATTTAGAGGTACCTAGATGGGGACTCTCGACGAGTCGTGGCTCAAAGAGAAATGCGTCGACAAGAGGTGAAGTACCTGCAGAAAGTAGGGACGATAGGAAACGTAGAGGGTCGAATTGCTGAAATAAAAGGGTAAAACTCATTACCGAAAAACCACATGACCAAAGAAAAAGATGCTGAAGAGGATTACTTCTGGATAGTCAATCTAAGACGGCTCGTACCTGAGGAATATCTTTTATCCAAGTCTAACGAGACCAAACCGGAATTTTCCCTCTTTAGACCGGTAAGGCGATGATTCTCTCAATAGGTTTAAAAAAAATAAAAAACGAAAAACAGAAATAATATATGACAGAATATTTACATTCCTTAATACTTTCATTAAAGCAGCTATGGTTCGCGTTTGAGAATTCAGCTGTCTTGAGTTACATGAAAATTGTAACATTCCGCTTATTAGAACCTACATAAACGAAACGACATAAAAAATGTTAGCCTTCAAAATTCAACAATCGGAGAAGATACAAACTATGGCTGACAAACTTATACATAATAGTCCGGTACATGCACACACGTTATTACACTACACCTTATCCATCTACGATGAAAGGTCATAGCTGTGTGCATCTACTTCGAACATTTATAGCATAAAGAACGACAGGTTTATACACCCCGACTATCCTCCCCCTTTCCTCCCTGCCTTGCCCTATCCTTATCCTATGCACTACAAAGTGCAACGTAAAAGAATATTAAACTACACAGGTATAATTGAACTTCTTTCTTTCTTTACTTATTTGCATATTTACTTGGTTACTTTCTTGTTTAATTGGTTACTTGGCTATATACTTACTTACCCCGCGAGGGGTTGCTGGTCCCCCATGGGGCACCTCCCCAGATTGCGGATAGGGGAAAGTCTCCCAGGTATGAAGGAAAAAGCGTCTGGAACAAAGGACTTAAAGGGTATATTCGATCCTTTTAAAAGGAGAGACTCTCTTCTAGATGTTCATCAAAGGATAGATGTTCGTCCGTTGGGGATATCGAACAGATCAAGGTGGTAGTAAGGAAGCCAATACCCTCAAAGAAAACACAGATCGGATCTGGGCGAAGTCTCTTGCAATAGGTCCGGTCTCTGGAAAAAAAGAGGGCGGGAGGCAACCACTTAAGAGGATGAACGGAACGAGTTTTAAAAAATATTGGCTAAACTAACGGCAAGATCTGAGGAGCTCACGAAGTTCATAAAAACCAACGTGAACACAAAAGCAGAAATAAAACGAGGTATAAAGGAAACACACTGGCAGATTGAAACTCTGAATAGGAAAAATCAAGAATGGAACGGGATGCCGTTAAAACCAAGGCGAGATAAATATCAAATAGCACAAGATGGGGCTCAAGACATTCCACACAGGGAAGTCAAAACAGTGGGAGTTCAAGCTAATATGGATTTGATAGACAAGGAGAAGTAACACAGGAGGCGAGAGAAAATAAACGAGATAAATAGAATCATAGATCAGGAAACTGACCTATGAAGGTAGCTTGGAGGAAACTTTTGTTCGATTATAAAACGGAGAATGTAAAAAAGTTTGCTTCCCAAAAGTTGTTTTTCCTCCCTCTAGTAGAGACAATCGACATAAAGTGGAGCAAAAAGTTAACAAGCGGTTTCAGAACATGTGGAGTAGTTTCACTGGATCAAGGGAAGTCTTACAAAGAATCCTCAATTACAATGCAAATGTTGCAAGATGCTGCTGAAAAGTGAGGGATACTGTCCTGAATTTTTTAGCTGAGAAGGGGGGACTGCAATCAACAGAACCAGCTGTTAAGCGAAGAGAGAACATTTGAGTTATTCCAGGAAAGAGTATCAGCGTTGAAGAAATCATCCATTTGCATTTTAAATAGAACACCTGATGAATTTTAAATTTATTTATGGCTAAATAAAATGCCTAGTAAAGCAGCTATCAATATTTTTGTTTATTTACCTAAAAACAGAAAGGAAAGTTAGTTATATAATTATATATGTTAAAATTTAATTAGATACGTACCTCGAGGAGAAATTTTCTTTGTTCAGTTTTTGGGTATATTATTCAGAACTTCATTACTTTTTAGCTTTATTAGACTAACAATATGAGAATTTTACTTACTTGGTTAGAGAAGTACTCTCAAAGACAATTTCTTTTATTTGGAAAGTATAAAACATTAAACAATAACTTAAAATATAGATTCTTTGGCAAAAAAGGATTATATTAAAATATTAGAAAAATACAAATTAAATGCGTATTCCAATATCTTCCTCACAACAGTCACATTGCACTACTTCATCATCTTCAGGATCCTTTTCGTATTCCATTTCTTCCCTAATATTTCTATCAATTAATTCTTTATACCATTTCAACGCATTGCCTTCTCTCCAATTTCTTTGGTAATGGTTCAATAAATTATCAATATTTTGTAATTTTATCTGTTTCACATCATTAACCAATCTTTTAATTCCAGTCTGTTTAGCGAACAGCCCCGTTTCAGAAAATTCTTCATATCAGATACATCACTACGATAAAATGGTTCCATTACAATTTTGCACTGTCCATTAACTTTTTTGATAACAATTCTTTTTGCTTTTCTGAAAATAGTAGAAAAATCGTTCCAGTTATATAACTTCCACTCCCTTCCTAAAAGTTTGGTACTTCCTATTTCATTAAAGATTTCCCAGTAATTTTCTTTAAGTAAAATTTCACTCTGTGTTTCCGCATTATTTTCTCCAACCTTCCAAGTATGAGTGACCCCTCACTGGAAAGAATAATGTAATTTCCTTTATCTGATTAGGAAATTTTTTCAAAAACCGAAAGGCCAGCATATTCAAGATAAATGAATTCTTATTCTGTCCGCCGCATCCGTCGGCGAACGACCTAAGTTTCTGGCAATTGTCAACTCATAAGATGACAGAAAATGGTACACCGCTGAACCTATTTCATTTTTTGTTTGTACGTCGGTAATACAAAAATTGTATAAGCCTAGTTGGCGTAAATAAAACGCTTCCCCTATATTAAGTTTTGGAAGTACTTGAACCTGCTGTAGGTCGAAACAGAAGGTTAATGAATTCTCAGATACTTCTTTCATAAACACGTGAAATTGTTTTGCTCTTAAGGTATGAACTCTGTACTCAGCTATGCGCTTACTTTTTTTCTTGCTCATTTGAAGTACTTTTTATGAAGTTCTTCAGTCGAGTGCAAAGGCTGCAAACATCAGTAGAGGGTGATCCAAAACCGACATTGTATTCGTTTGCGAAAATATTATAAAAAAATCTAGGTTTGATTTTCAAATTATCTTCAAAATTCAGTTCTGAAGGAAGATACAAACCTTTTAGATTTACTTCTAGTATAATGGCTCTCTTTCCCTCTCAATTTTTCTATGAATAACTTAACACTGTTCTTCTTTCCTTGGAATCTAGCCGACTTCCTATCTCCCCCTCTATTTTCCGTAATTTCTAATTGTAATATTTTTTCTTGCCAATTGTTATTACATTATGAGAAGACAATCTAAACGCGGACATAAACATTTTCTTGCATATTTCGAACATCGTGCCGTCTTTTTTTAAATAATACTTGATTCTTAGAATCTGGTGGGACCCCAGCGAAATTTTCCTATCAATCTTCAGTTTATTCGGAACAGAGTAAACAAATTTTGGCATTTTAACAACATCTTCTCGACTAATCTCTTTGCAGGACTTCTTATCAGATTTTTTAGCCAGATGATTACAACATATTAAAATCTTCAGGGAAATGATTGGCATATCTAGAATATTATCAACATTGTAATTTATACAAATAAAAAATATAACCTCTAACTTGATTTATTTTTATTTCTCTCGTTTAGTTGTTTCCTTGGTTCTTTTTCTAGATCCAGTTGATCTTTAAATTTAACACTACAATGCAGCAAATACCATTAGTATAACAATTGATTGCTTTAAAGTTGCAGTTTGACAATCACATGTCCAAAGTTTCAGTTTGATAATCACAATGCTAAAAGAAAGTTGCGTTTTGAAAATCAAGTCAAACTTTAAGTGTAATTTTATATGGAAAAAGACGCATTTTGAATGTCCTGCAAAGTAGAATATGAAAGTAGGCTTAAGACGAGTGCATCGCCATCTATATTGCAATAGCTCAATTTTCGTCAAAAGTTGCGGTTTGCAGATCACCTCGTCAATTGGAAACAGAAATATTACATAAAATATTCGAAATTCCAAATAATTTGTATGTTATTATATAAGGAAAAAGTATTTTCACTTCATGAAACTAAAATTAATGACAAAAAGTTAGGAGGTATATTTGTGCAAATATTACCTTTAATTTAACTTCTAATGAAGGTACAATTTTATTTAGTCACACTGGATTGGCAAGCATGAGCTGATGATAAAAAATTAAATTCCTCTTTTTTGTGTTAAGAAAAGCAGCTATACAGGTCTTTTGCAAATATTAACATATTTTTCCAGTAATTGGCTTTGTTTTTGGTAAAAGGCCTAATACCAGCTAAGGTAAATATTCCCTCTTCATATTTATGCAAATTTGCCTGTGAATTGTATATATACTGTTTCTTAGGCGATGTTATATTTTAGGCCTTTGAGCTACGTTTACGTTACCTTCAGTTCATTTTCTTTTCATGTTACTGTCGATGTTAAACACTAAGTAAATTTTGCCTATACCTGTTTTATAAGTCGTCTGTGACTGTTCGATGCCCTACGACCAGCTAATTAAAACAAAAGAATTTTGGAAGTCGTCACGGGCTCGAATTGGATTTTATCTTGGAAAGCTTGAAAATTATTGGAGATTTAACCCGCAGTTTATTTGGTTTCACTCAGTTCCCCGATTATCAGCTCCAAGAGCTTTAACCGTTTATGAATATTTGTAAAGTGCAATGTCGAGGTGCCCTAACGGGAACGTGACATACTTCGGAGAGTATCTGTAAGTACGCTTAAACTTTTTAAATACCATATTCGCTGGACATCACCAGTAGCAGCAATTTCTACAAAAAAAAAAAAGAAAAGAGGTTACATCTTGGCGAAGAGATAGAAGCTAGTGCCACGATAACTGGTAGCTCATTTTTATAAGTATTCTTATAAGTCTTACCTGCTTTACTTAATGTAAACTCAAATGGGGCAGCTGTCTGTTGAGTCTTTGGTACTAATTTATTCATCGTTGAAAATAATAAAAGTAATAAAATTATTACTTACTATTACTGAACTAATAACCAGGGTATATGGCTACACGCTATTCTTGATGTTTGACGTATAGAATCAAACCCCGCTGTTTCCAATTTTGAAAGAAATTCAAATGTCTGACTGATCTTATATACAATTTTCCAAGGAATCGATCTTTGTAAACAATAACTTGCAAATTCCACTAAAAACAGCTTAAAACTGAGTAAAAAATTGGGCTTAATTTCAAAACCCGTTATTTCCATCCAACCATTAGAATCAATTGCCGCCATCTCCATTTTAGCCAATAGCAGCGCTCTGTATGCTGCGAGAAGTTGTGTGTTTAATAAGTATTTCTGTGTTTTTAAAGTATTAAAAGGGAGTAATATAATAAACAAATTAAAAAAAAATGTGCTCCAAAGAAAGCCCGTAAATCCCCAATCGATAAAGACAATTGGAAGTCGAATAACGCTAAACAAGAAAGGTGAATATTGTATTTTTAATATTGTGTAGATTTCTTTTTTTTTTTTTTGTTTTCTACAGTATAGGGTGAACATTGTAGACTTTAATATTTTGAAGTATTTGAATTAAAGTTAAGAATGTTCTTTTCAGATACAAATCCAAGATACCGCCTAGTGTTCCAAACTGTGGTCACGCTACAAATAGTTTTAAATGTAGCGCGCGCCAATATCCATTGGCTTGATGACGGTCTCGATAACTAGGGCCGAGT
This sequence comes from Leptura quadrifasciata, assembly GCA_963675555.1. Taxonomy (NCBI): domain Eukaryota; kingdom Metazoa; phylum Arthropoda; class Insecta; order Coleoptera; family Cerambycidae; genus Leptura; species Leptura quadrifasciata. The sequence continues at coordinate 66,331,576 of OY776680.1, forward strand.
AGGACTACTACTCTTTGCTCCTAGATTATCTCTGTAGACCTGGACCGGCCTTCGTGATAGGTGGGCCTGCTTACTTCTACCAGACCCAGCCCGCAAATGCGAGATGTGTCGTGGTATTTTCTGCGGACCTCCCCTGATCCTGGCTCTTCAACCTCGCTGGCAGAGGTCTCTTCTGGCGCTCTTCTTGTCTTGATATTTTCTTTCTTCGCCAGCTTGTCACCCCCGTGGGTAGTCATCGGTCTAGTTGGGTTTTAGGAAGTTTTGGCTGGGATTGACTGCCGGTACGTAGGACACAGTAAAGGTGTGTCCTACCCCGGATCATCGGAAAGGTAAGGATATGAGCTGTGTAGCTCGGGAGTGTGGAGACCCTAAGTGCCTTTTTAGCACTTTCGGACTCCACGGAGCAGGTAGGACAACGGGCGTTGGACGGTATGTTGTCCGACGCCCGCAAGGAGGTTGGGTTTGGGTAGAAAAACGTGATGTCTCTGGTAGTGGTGGTCCGTCCTGGGGTATCTGAAACAGATCGGTTAGCGGGAAATATAAGTTATACTCACCCGTTGTCCAGAAGCTGTACCCTCGGCCGTTTGTGCCTCGGGGCGTCGGCAGGGTCGTAATCAGTGGCCTGTCTGATTAGCGGGTTCCCGTGCTCCTCTGCTTGGGCGTACAGCTTCTTCGCTCGTTCCCGGATGACTTCAGTGACCGTGGTGTACTCCAGGTCTCTGACGATGTCTGCGTTTCTCACGTACCATGGTGCGTCGACCGCCGTCCTGAGGGCGATGTTTTCCACTGCCTGGATTTTCTTCATGTAGGACTTTGCCTGGTAACCCCACGCTACCGAGGCGTACGTCAGCTGCGGCCTGATGAGGGTTTTGATAAGCGTGAGCTTAATCCTCAGGTTGAGACGGCTACCGTTTCCCATCATCGGGTAGATGAGGGCTCTTGTGCGCCGCGCCTTGGCTGTAATAGCGTCCGTGTTCTGTCTCCACGTTAGGCTTTTATCCATGACCACGCCAAGGTATTTGACGGTGTCGTGCCATTGGATGTCCTCGCCGTTCATGGAGACGTGTCCTGTGGGAATTTCTTTCCGCACTCGTCTGAAGAGTATGGCTTGGCTTTTGTCGGCGTTGACGGCGACTTTCCACTTCGTGCACCATTCTTCCAGGAGTGTGGCCATTTCCTGGAGTTTTCTGGTTGCGTTCCTGGCTTTCCAGGATCTGGCAATTATTGCTGTGTCGTCTGCATACAGGGCCAGGGCTGTGTGGTCGGTCCTGGGGAGGTCTGAGGTGTAGATAGCGAACATGTGCGGTGACAGCACCGAACCTTGCGGGACTCCCGCCCCCACGGTCCTGTAAAAATGTAGCGCCTTTTCGAAGTTTGACATTTCCGCTTTTTACTTGAACTATTATACTATCCCTTCAAAATCTCACCAAGATAACTACATTATTAACTACATAACAGTGCAAATACCAAAGCGCAAACGTCCAAAAAATAACTCGAAACCTGGAAAACAATTGAGCTACAAATTTTTTGCCAGAAATAGAATTGGAGTCCTAATTCCAATATGTAAACCTGTTATTTTTTAAAATTTTGAACATTAATTTGTAGACGTCGCTGTTTGTTAGTTTAATGAAGACAAACTGAGTGGCGCCCTCTGGTCTGCTTAAGTGACTGCCGAATTTACCGAGCAGAAACCATTTTCAAAATTTAAACATTTGGACCTATACCCGCTCCCGGCTACACAGGCTACCGCACTCATGTGGCTTTCTTTTCCAGAGGAAGGGCGCCGCAACCTCGAGGACCCAATAGGACAATCCAAACCAGCTGACTTTTTTGACATTCAATATGGCGGATGATTGGCATGTAAGTACTAAAGTGTGATTTGTTTTTGTAAATTAATTGGTGCTATGGCTCTGCAACAAAGTGGATATTTGTCCGAATTGGCAAATACTTGTTCAGAGGCAGCTACTATATACTTAGGAAAAATTAAAGTACTGCAATGTGACCCCTATAGTTTAAAGTATTCAGATTTTGACTTTGGGCTTGATTCTGTACCTCCTATAACTAACATGGTTATTGTTATTTACCTACCTAGTACTAACTCAGTTATTACACCAAGGAACAAATGAAAGGTTATAAAAGTCTAGTAGCTTACAAATATTTCGAAGCAGGCTTTGTAGAAAAGATTGATGCCAAGGATATCAATAACTATGTGTTGCTTGTGGGCAAAGTATATTTTTCATTTCAATTAGAAAACATTTGTTTTTATTCAGCCAAACTCAATTTTAAAGCAAGAGTTTTGTAATGTGTTATTAAAAATGATTTTATTATTCCAGGTACAACTCTATGAAAGCAAGAGAACCGAAACTTAAAGCTTGGATAATAACGGAAAAAGATGGTGGAGTCTGTACGGCCCATTGTACATGTATGGCAGGGCTTGAGGAAGTATGCAGTCATATTGCGGCTGCTTTATACGCTGCTGAACATGTAACAAATATTAAAAAAAAAACATATCATGCACTAACATTAAGGCAGCTTGGCCAGTTTATTTCCAAAGTGGTCTACAACCAACACCAGTTGCCTCAATGGATTGGGGAAAAAGTACTGAAAGCAAAAGATTTATTGAAGTTCCACGTATTAAAAATGGGGAACTTTGTAAGTTGGTTCAAGAAATTTCTAGGGAAATATCTGAAGCCGTCTTAAGGCGCAATTCAGCCAGAGGAGACGTGGCGCGGGCCTCGAGCGCAGGCATGGCGCGGACGTGGAGCGTTTTCGAGTCTTTTCTATATTAAAAAACGTGTCAATGCAGACTGAAAGGACGTGGCGGGGGCGTACCACTACTATGATGTCCGCACCACGTCCTTAGCCAGTCACAAGTGGCGATCTGAATTACGCGTGTCGTCGGTCTTTTAGTGAAAATGCGTGACGATATTGAATTCAACATAGCATTTTGTGAATTAGTGGAGAAATATCCATCTTTGTATAACTTTTAACGCGCAGATTACTGTAACAGAAATGTCCAAGATAAAATATGGCAAATAATAGCAACAAAGTAAAATGAAACAGGTGAGATTTAGTTATAAGTTTTAATGCAAAATTAAGTACATACTCATAGTAGGTAGTTGTTGGTTATTAATAATATTCATTATTAATTTTTGTGTGTTATTTATTTAACAAATATCTTATTCATATTTGATTACTTAATTTGGCGCAGTCGATTCACAAATATATTAATTTACACAATATCTATCTTGAAATGGAATAGGGGCTCGTTCTTTAAAGTATTTGCAAAGATATCCCTGATGTTTTTCGGAGTTTCTCTACTTTTCAACGTTCGTGGCTGTTCCTATAAAAGCATTCTCAACATGTGGCATTGAAAAAGTTCCATCACATTTCCGAATGACGTTGTGCAATACACACATTGCTCGTATAATTACATCAACTTTAGAACGGTTGCAACATATGGACGTACTAAGTGCTCCAAACTTTGACGTTAGCATTCCAAAGGCACATTCTAAGGATTTTCGTCCCCTTGACAATCTGTGGTTGAATATTCTCCGATCATCCGTCAACTGTTTCCGAGAAAAAGGCTTCATTAAATTTCTTTTAAGGGGAAACGCTTCGTCTGCCACAAAATAAAAAGGAAAATTTCGAGTTTCTCCAGGCAATGCAGCAGAATCTGGTAAATGAAGGTCTCCTTGTTGCATTGCTTGTCGAAAACTACTTACTTGAAACGCACGTCCATCACTATTTTGTCCATATTCACCAATATCCACTGTCACAAATAAGCCATCGACATCCAGTACCCCCATCAAAACAATAGAAAAGAATCCCTTATAATTGACATAGTCCGAACCTGAATTTGGTGGTGGTGCTTTGATTCTAATGTGCTTTCCATTTGGTAAATTCCACAAAGTGTAGAAACGTTGAGCTACTTCGACCCATTTTTCTGTAGTTGGTGTAGGCATAAACTCTGGTTGTAATTCATTCCATATCACCTGAGAGGTTTCATGAACAATATTCTGAATTGTGGAGTGCCCTTTCAGGAAATAGAATGAAAGTGCTTTAAATGAACATCCAGTAGCAAAGTACCTGCAAAACAGAATATTGTTTTTTAATTATCTATTTTTTTTAATTATCTATTTAAAATAAATACTTATTAATGTTTGTATTTAAGGTTATACTAGTAAATTGCATTTTTATTTTTCAGTGAACAATTGCAAGGAACGCTGGAAAAACATTAGAGGAAGATACTCAAAATATATTTTAAAAAAAATTCAACCATCGGGTTCTGCCGCTAAGACAATCAAGGAGTATTACCTTGCACCACATCTACATTATTTAGACAATTTTTTAAAATCCCGACCTCCCAAAAGAAAGAAAGAAAAATAGTGATGAGGATGATTGCAGAGAATATGAAGATGAAAGTGAGCGTTTATCAGAAGATGTTCTTTCTCAATCTACGTCTCCGCCATCTCCTCCATCACCAACTGATCCTCCTCCACAAAGTGCCCATCCTCCACAAACAGCTGATCCACCACAAATTTCTCCTCCACTAGAAACTGCTCCTACTTCTTATTTGCCTCGAAACTCATCTCTATCACCACCTAGTAATAATAACAATAAAATGAAACCTACTTTGAAGGTTGTAAATGAAAGTGCTTTTTGTTACTTCGCAGAAAGAAAAAACCAATTGATGAAAAGAAATGCTGTTGAATCCCTTGACACAGATATGGCGTTTTTACAAAGTGTATTGCCTGACATTAAAGCAATGACTAGTGAACAAAAACGGAAATTTAAAATTAGAGTTGTAAAGTTAGCGGGAGAAATTTTGGAGGGCAGCTTTTTTACATATTCTTCGAGAAACTCTATAATATCATGGACGAGCAATTCCCCTATCAGTACAATTTCAACCCAGCAGGCTCAGAACAACACAACTGTAACCTATCAAAGTTTGCCACAATTTATTACAACAAAACAAATTTTGAAATAAAGTAATTTTTGGTGTAAAAGCTTTTGCTCGTCATGTAAATCAAATGTACGAAAACTTTTTTTTCTACAGAAAAATTGGTAACTTTGTCTTCTACTAAACCTCATTAGCCGCGTACACACTGAGCGAGCAGCCTCGCGAGGCATGCTTCTTGAGGCAATTGCTCTGGCTGTGTGGACGTGCCTCGCTTGCTCAAGACCGCGCGATGCCGCGGTCGAGGGTGCCTCGACGTGAGCCCAGCATTGTCGGTTTTTCGTCCATGCTCAAAGGCGCCTCAGTCAACACGTGGTCGTCACTCTGGACGGGTATTTGTGATTTGTTTATGCCGGTCCCCGAGCATTAAATTTTATTAAAACATGGAGAAAGATCAGTGTTTAAAATTGGTAGAACTTTATGGGAATTATAGACAACTTTGGGATTCACAGGATGCAAATTTTGCAAATAAAGGTGTAAGGCAAGATGCATGGAGAAATATGTCATGAAATGGGATTACCAGTTGCAGAATTAAAAAAAATTGATTTTTTATTAGGCTCATACAGAAGGGAGAAATCTAGAGAGAAAAAAGTCGTATTACTGGTTCAGGTAGGTAATATTTTCTTTATTTATTTTATTATGATGATATACCTTAAAACAAAATAACAAACATTATACGGGGATAGCCAGAAAGTGTGAGATATATGTATGTACATATGTATAAAAACGTTATTCTTGATAAAAGATAAGTTAACAATGCCATGAAACGTCAATCTTTTAAGTTAGAGGTAGAAAATAATTATTTTTGTCTACGTAACTTTTTTGTATGCATGTTCACTCTGGAATAGTGTTATTTGACTTGAAATTTCGTCTACTTATGTATTATAACGAGATCTGCAACTAGATTATATTTTGATGTTATTCCGTTGAAAGGTTGGGGATAAGTAGGGGTAACTGAAAAATATATCTTCATAAAAAAACCTTTATTTCATGTGTATATTACTATTTTTGTTACAGGAAGTCAGGGCGTATACACATCACATTGGTATGCATATGAGTACTACCAATTTATGAGAAATAAGAACGACCCAGGAAATACGCAGGACATAGTACAGTAGATGAGTTTTGGTTTTATTGATAGTCATTTTGCCAATGAATTGTTCCGTTTATTGTAAAATATCTTGCAATATGGTCGCGTATTTTCTTAACGTAATCTGTTGGTCTTCGTGGAATAGCTCGAATGGGCAATAATGATGTAGCTTCTTGGTCCTGTCTCCAGCAGCCTGGGATAACTTCCATTTTTCTCCTTGTCATATGACCCTGGTGGTGAAAAAATATTTGACGTAGTCTTATCGCGGCGCAAATAGTTGTCAAGACGACTTTTATTGCTTTTTCTGGTTCCAGTAGTATGGGCTTTCCTAGAACTCTGTATACAGCAATTAAAATTCCAAAAGCATTTTCCATAACCCTTCGCGCCCTAGACAGTCGATAATTAAAGATTCTTTCCACTGAACCTCGGTCCGGAGTTCTTTCATAAGGTTTCATAGTGTATTCATTAAGGGCAAAAGCTTTATCCGCTAATATAAAATACGGCACCTGAATGATGTATGGTATTCGCAAAATTTCCGCTGGAGGAAGATTTAGTTCTTTTTTTCTAATTTCTTGTACAAAGTAGTTGAAAACGCCTGCATCAGAAATACGCCCTTTACTACCAACATCCACATATTATAGAAATTTATAATTAGCATCGACAAGAGTAAAAAAGAACTATACTGGAAATTTTTTTGTAATTATCATAATCATTGGCTGACTGATGGTCGAGAGGTGAGCGCACTTGCCTCTCACCCAAAAGTTCCGGGTTCGATCCCCGGTCGTGGCAGTGGAAAATACTGTGAGAGGGATTTTTTCACTATACACGGATATTGGGTGTGTGTCCCTTGTCTCTAAATGTGTAGCCCCCTCCCACACAAGGCTCTTCTAGAGCCTTCCGGGATAAAGGGGGTCGTCATTACCTGTGGTGTATTTATTTATTTATTGGCACTGTGCCTGGGCGACTGAATCATGACATGCTTTCCATCCATTGCACCTATTACATGGGGAAAATTCCATTTACTCTCAAATTCTTCTGCACCACGTAGCCACTCCTCTTCTGTAGAGGACATCTGCAAATAAGAAAGAATTTTTAACGACCACTATAGCGAAGACACACTGCATAAATTTTAGATTCCATTAATAAAAACTATAATCGAAAATAATTTTCTTCTTTGCTTTGTTTTCTTCAATTTTTTTAATTTCTGTTTTTTTCTGCAGGAGGAATCTCAAAATGAGGAAGTTGATCTACAAACAGCAAATAATGACGACGTTGAGAATGGAGTAACAGAAAGACAAGAGTCTGTAAATAGAAGACACGAAAAAAAAGCAGAAGAAACTAGAGAAATGTGAACACCTTTAGATTGCCAAAAAATCGACAGAGAAAAGCTGCTAAGGAAAGTAAAAATGCCAAGTTGGTACAAGATAAGGAATCCCAAGCCTTTGAACTTCTGCAGCAATATGCACGATCTACCACTGACCCGTACACTACCTACGGCGATTACATTGCAAATGAGTTAAGAAAATATGATTCTATCACATTGGCGTATGTTAAACATTCCATAAATAATATCATATTTGAAGCCGATACTGGAAAGTTCAAACGCTATCAAGATAGAAGTGAATATGTATCTTCTGCGGTCAGTTCTTATGCATATGTATCTAGTCCTTCGCCAACAGCTATTACAACACCAATACATAATCCTTCTGGAATGACTGTTCGCCCGATGTCTTCTCCTTAGTTGCCACTTAGTACTACTCAGGAAACCAACGATGGAATGTTCCAACATCAAGATGATGCAGAACAATCAAATTTGATTATCCCGTATACATATGGGTCCCCAACATCTTATACATCCATTTAAAAATATAAGTTATATTTACGTTACAATATTTTTTTATTTTGTACTGTATTGTTGTATTGTTTCTCAGAAGAAGAAACAATCAATAAAGAAAAAAATATTAAGTAAACTTTTTATTTAAAAAAACTGCCCTGAAGAAGGATGCAACCTTATATAAGATTCTCTAAACTGCTAAATACTGTGAGCAGGCATCATTAGATGATGAATGAAGTAGATTCTTCCGGATCTTACCGTGGTCGTCGAACTTGACGTTTCGCTGATCATCCTGTCAGCTTCTTCAGAAGGATTCTAAAGACTAAATTTGTTGTGTTACACTTCTCGTTATATACCTAGGCGCCGCTTCGCTTCGTTGGTCATTGGTCGCGCTTGATTCGCTTCGCTGCTCATTCGTTGTGTTTGGTTGACCATGACTTACTACGCTGCTGGTACTTGGCAATACCAGTCCCCTCGTGTTACTAAGTCGATACCCATCCTCTCTGTTAAAGTTGTTCACGTTTTTCATAATTTCCAGTGATTCCCTAATGATTCGCGGATAACAGCGCGTATTCCTGTCTAATATATTGACTTCCTCGTAGTCGATTTGATGGTTCCCGTTATTGTGGACATGTTCTGCTATCGCCGACCTATCCGTGTATCCAAATCTGGTATTTCTCTGGTGTTCTTTGATTCTGCACTGGATACTCCGTCCTGTTTGTCCGATGTAGCTCTTACCACATGTGCACTTCAACTGGTAAACACTTTTTGATAACAGTTTGGGGACAGGTTTGGGGTCATTAGGTGATGGTTAAAATTAAAAATGCATAACAAAATTATTATGATTTTTTTTTAAATTGCGAGGAGTGTCTTATACATGTGAAACAATCATATAAGAAATTAATAAAACTGCGAAGATTTTAACGTTTACATCTTTACACTTCACTTACCTTTACATATTCCTTTAGCACTTCAATAATTGCATCGCACACTTCAAAAACAATTTTTGATATAGACTGTTTGGATACCTAAAACAAATATTGCAAACTAGTATAAGAGTCTCCAGTTGCCAAGTATCTTAATGTTATGAGCAATCTTTCTTTAACTGTAATGGCATCCCGAAAATTTGTGTCACTCTTTTGTATTTTGGGCGCTAAAAGTATGCATAGTTTGTTAAATTCATCCAAAGACATGCGTGTAAAATTCTGCAGGCGTTTTTATTTTTGTTAGTTTCAATATCTAAAACAAAATATACATTAAACTAAACAAAATCAAGACACATTATGACTACTCCATATAAAATTGATATATTTACCTTATTTTCAACTAGGGAGACGTGATAATAGTAGTCCCAGAATATTAAACACTTACACAATACTTTTTGCTTTATAGTTGCAGTAAATTTATATTCGGTATCGCATAAAAACAATACAACAAACGTAAACATTCAGTTTCTATGCCAATTGCCCGCCATATTGGAATACTTTGACAGAAGGTTGGATTAACCTATTATACGACCTTGATTTAAATATGATGCCACTATACGACATTTAGACACTAGATTCACGTCACGTCACTCATGCAAGCTTTCAGTATTACAGCGGCTTCGGTTCTACCATGTGTTGTCCTTGAATGGAATTGTAATGACATTTGCGTAGATATTTTGAAACATGTAATTGACCAAGAAATTGACGTTTGCACATTATATGGGGTTCGATTGAATGAAAGACTCCTTTTTATGTATTTAGTGTCACTTCTAATTTTAAGTAAATCAAGTTTTGTCTATCAATCTTACTTTGTTTATTTGGTAAGTAGTAAAGTAATAGTAAGTTATTCACTGTTATGCACACATTTGCACTATAGGAATAATATAAAAATGGGCTTAAATTAAAAATATTTTATAAGTGAAACAAAAATGTCTTTAGAACCTCAACATCACTAGAAAATTACATGGCAGAAAATAAACGAAATGAGTTTATCAGCTATTCAATCACAAAATCTCATACTACTGAGGGAAAACAACTTTAGTCATTCCTCAATTTTAAATTTAACTCGCCAACAACTTAGGAATAACTCGGATATTTCAATTTTAAAGAACAGCAGTGATAATTCCGCAATGTCAACAAATGACAATTTAAAAGTGTTTTGTTTTCAACCACATTTTGCAAATTCTAATAGTTCAAATAAACAATAAAATAGTATCATCCAAAAAGAACCTAGAGGTAGTTCAATTCACTACTTTGATTAAAAGAGCTTCGGATGAGGTATAAATTGTGTCTAACACTTTTAAAACTATTACTGATATTAACGACGCATGTGATATGTTTTATGAGAAACTTTATTCGATCTTTGATTTATGTATTCCAAAGTATCGCCAGTCAGAAATATAAGTATCCTCCCTGGTTTAACTTCAATATTATAAGAGCTGTCAAGACTAAAAGCTAAAATGTGACATACATACAAAACTTCAGGTGACATTGATGCTCTTATTGAATTTAAGCGTTTAAGATCGAAAATTAAATTTCATATTAGTGTGTAAACAAACTTTGTTCGAAGATCAGAAAGTAATATCAAAACTGATCCTTGTAAACTCTGGACTTTTATTAACAGTAAAAACCGCATGCCTAATATCTTCATCAACATACATTTTAACGGTCAAACTTTAACTACCACAAATGATGTACTAAACGCTTTTACTAATTTTTTTTGGTGATTCTTATATACCTAATGGTAGCGATTCAGCTTTAAACTTCAATGATGCATGGAATAATGTTCACATACGAGCCTTTGACGAATCTGATGTCAATTAAAGCTATCAAAAAAATTAAACCTAAAATGACGATGGGGTCAGATGGCGTTCCGGCATTACTTATTAGAGACTGGGCTCGGATATATAGATAACAAATCTAGTGAATATTGTACCTTCAGTAATATTTTTGGCTGTTATAAGTTTAATTGTTTACCATTTGGGGTCAATAATGTTCCAGAATATTTTAAAAAAAGTAATGAGTCTAACTTTGGTAATATACGGTGTGTCATAATTTATTTCGATGACATTTTAATAGCTGCCAATACGAGCACAGAACATAATAAAATATTACATGCTGTAGTTGAGCGGGCGGTTTAATAAAAACAAAATCCAGTTTAAAATAAGTGAAGTTAAGTAGATGGGACATGTTTTCTGTAAAGACGAAATGAAACCGGGCCAAGACAGAGTAAAGGAAATAAGATGTCTAGAAAATCTCCACAATATCAAGGAACTGCAAAGAATATTAGGTATGATAAATTATTTGAGGCGTTTTATACCTAACCTTGCAGCCCTTACGAGTCCATTGCCTGAATTACTATACTAAAAAAGGATACTGTCTTCCAATAGACAGATGTTAATGCCATAGTTTTAAATAATATTAAGTAGGTGCTATGTACAGAACCGGCTTTAGGTCATTTTGATTCTACAAAAGACATTATAATTCAATGAGATGCTTCAAAAGATGGATTGGGCAGTTGTTTATTACAGGTAAACCAGTTTATCACGCTTCTCGTAATCTAACGTCTGCTGAAAAGAATTATTCGCAACTGTTGTCACATTCAACAAACCTTTAATCGGAATCCTGAAAAAAGAAAATAAATGAATAATATCTTATTCATTCATCGCATCACCTCGTTTACAACGGTTGAGAATAAAATTATTAAAATATGATATAATTCAGAGCCCGACCGTCAAATTTCTGGGAATAGAAATCGATAGTAACTTTTCATGGTGTCCTCAAATCGATGTAGTTTTAAAAAAATTGTCAATGAGCTGTTGTTCAATATGGCAAATGAGAAAACTGGTGAATAAACAAACTTTACTAGCATATTATTATGGTTACGTAAATTCAGTCCTTAGCTATGGCGTTATAAATTGGGGTAATTCAACTAGAATATCTGAGGTCTTAATAATGCAGAAAAGGATAATAAGAACTATGTGTTGTAAACCTATATCTTACTCCTGCAAAAGTCTTTTTAAGCAATTGAATATATTGATGGTTGTTTCTGTGTATATTCTCAATTGTGTTATGTATATAAAAAGAAATACTGAGGAATTTACACAAACCTCGGAAGCAACCACCTATAATTTAAGCCACGGAGGTCACATAAGATTACCCCCTTTTGTCAAATAGCTCCTTTGTGATGCCTGCAAGAATGTTCAATAAATTACCTTCCAGTATAAAAAATACTGAGAATGTAAGTTCAAAAAATCTGTAAAATGACTGTTACTAGAACATAGTTTTTATACAGTACATGAATTTCTTTCCACCCCGCTGTAGTAATTGCCATCACACAGTATTTTTTTCTTCGTCTAGTACTTTTTATCGCTATTGTTGTTGTTTTTAATGGTCAGCTTAGTAGGTATTATCGTATTGACTATAACATTTACATGTTTTTAATTATTTATATACATATACTAATAGTTTTGTACCCTTATACACTCTCTTTTTTTCTTTGATATATTATATGTTTTTATTACTTTTATTTATTATATGTGTGTGTTTGACAATTTCTAATACTTTTCATGTAAAAGTCATATAGAAATAAAGCTTATTATTATTATTATAAACCTTGACTTTTCTCCTGGAAAATATATGTACATTGCTGATCTTCTATCAAGATCTTTTATAAAGGATATAGTTATTGATGATCCTGTAATGAGTGATTTAGTGCACTCTGTAGAAAAATATCTGAACATAACTACCAATAAAAGGGATGAATAATTGTTAGTGCGGTTTAGTTTTAAGAAATAAATATTCATTTAGTTTTAATATTTAAAATAGGAAGGAGGGAGATGTAATGTAGAACACACTTAATATGTATGTGTGTTGGTAACACTGCATGTCACAAGTCAAGCGAACTTGGCGAAGGTGTGCCTTTTTAGTAATGTGTCACAGGATACGTGGCTAAGACCTAAATATGGGCGATGTAAGGTAAAAGAAGACTCTTTTTTATTAAGTCAGTCAGAGTTAGGTAACATTTGGAAAGACAATAAAATTTCAAAAAAGGAATGTAATGGAAAATATATTAAGTGTCAATAATACCTACATTTGCAATATAAAGCAAACCCGGTATAATAATATATATAAAGATGAAATTTTAATTTATGCTTATTATACACATAATTACAAGGTGTTTTTGTTAAAAATATTTAATATTAGCAATGTGTAAGAACACTCACTATGTGGACGTGTACAGTCCATTAATTCAGTTCAAATATAAGAAAAATATAACAGGCCACGTTCGTGGCATAAAACGTTTTTAGTAAAAAAATGAAATGCTTTACCAAAAACCCCTAGTAAAAAAGACCGAGTGACGTGCTATCTTTACACACATTTACATACTCTTGAGGCTAAAAATTTAGAGAACGTAAAGTCAGATAATATGTATAAGAAAATCAGATCAGAAAAATTGTCACAAAATGTAAGAGCTACAGATGATATTTTAAATTCAAGTTTAATGCAGAGAGAAAATAAAGAATATATCCATTTGTTCTGAAGGACCATTCTGTTTAGCTCTTCAGTTTTGAACTTAGTGAATTTAGTGTTGATACAAAGCCAGTTCTTTATCTAGATGCCACGGGTACAATTATTCGTCGACCTTTGCACATAAAAAATAGAATATTTTATTAGGCAGGGATTATTAGAACCAAATACTGTAATCTAATTTGCTCAGTTCTTGAGTTAATTTCGCATTTTGGTGTTTCTGAGATGTTTGGACTATGTACTTATAGATAATTTTTGTCTTAATAAATTATACATGCGTTTCAGAAACCACCAGATTAGATTTTGCCTCCACATCCATGCCTCGGTTGGAGAAAAATAAAGCAGCTTGCCGGACCTGTAACTGTTGCGATGTACATCAGAAAAAAATATTTCACATCATAAGCCAGTAGGTAGGCATGAGGAATTATTCGTGATTTGTTTAATTTTATGATACTATTCGCCTTTATTTGTACGTAATGTATAAAATTTTATGCACACCTTATAGATATAGATTCTGAGTTATAAATAAACATGTATTGTGGGTTTATATTGACAATGTTTTTGTTATTAACCTTCTGAGACACCTTGTTGCTCATATGGTTACATTGAAATTTTAGATTTCTTTTCTTTCTTCCTACACTTCTTACACACATATTTGGTCAATGTTGTCACATAGCAACAGCCTATCTAAAGGCACGGATTGGTGCTGCCATCTTTCAGCGGATTTAAAAAATTTAAAAAATCATGACGCCCATCAGCTATTCACACTCGGTTTACAACGTATAACGCCGAATTTGAACTCCTACAAAAAAATATCTAATATACAAAAATGTTAGTTTTGATATGTCTAATTCATATAGTTTTAACAGCAGTATAGTGCGGGAAAGAGGAAATTGAGAGGGAGGGTGCGAGGTGAGACGCTAAGAAGGCAGGCCCGGACTTAACTATATTGTGTACGTATGTCTGTTTACGCTTTTAAAGGACCACGCAATTTTCTTATGGAAAAGTGACTTGCGTTAAATTGGTTGAAATTTTGATATGTTGTGTATCCCATCTCTCTGATCAAATGCCTCAATTGGCACAAATTGACAAACTTTCACAGTCTTGAGATAAAGCTTGCTAAAGTAAGAATTATCGTTTATTTGAGGTGTATGGGTCTGGGTTAAATCAGTACTCTTTTTTTTGCTTCTAGGGTCTCACAGTGGTTTGAAAACACCTCATAACTGTCATGGTTTATTTATTGAAATATTACATCATATAATCTCAAACGTCGTCACGTCATATGACGTCATAGCATGTAATATCGTGTCATAGAACATCATGATTTAAATAACATTCTTTTCTCTTCCTTCTAGGTGCTCAGATCACAATAAAATTCAAAGTGACCACTATGAGGTTCTGTGACACGACATGGCCTGCTATGACGTCATATGATATGATAAGACAATCAATTATACTGTTTAGGTGTTATTAAACAAATCTGAGACATTGATGCATTTGATACAGAGATAGGATACACAACATATCAAAAATTCAACCAATTTAACGGAAGTCACTTTTCCGTAAGAAAATTGCGTTGGCTTTTGTTGTGTGGGCACAGTTTAGCTGGCAACAATTTACACTACTGACTATACAGTAGTTACAGTATCCTAGTTCACTTAATATTTGAGTAAATTGTTTCTACCTAGCAAGAACCACGGGGAGGTATGAGCATATCTTGCCATGATAGGATGGGTAAAGAATATTAGTACAGGATAAAGAAAATTATACAAAAAAATAAAACTAAACCTCTAAAAACAAAAAAAATTTAAAATAGTAACAGTAAAAAAATATATAGGTATCCTCAAAATAAATAAAAAAAATAACAATAAACATCTAAAAACAAAAAAAACTTAAAATAGTAACAGTAAAAAATTATATAGGGATTCTCAAAATAAATTAAAAAATAACAATAAACCTCTAAAAACAGAAACAAAACTCGAAATAGTAAATTTTCGTAAATAAAATATGTATTCTCCAAATAAATAAAATTAAATATAATTGAATTCTTTAAATAAATAAAATACTTACGAACACACAAAATGACATAAATAATAAGCTTGATATCACGATCACTATCATTGAACACAAAAACGGACACAAATAATAAACTTATATATATCACTACCACTTCTTCAATGACAAGTCATCACAATCACTTCTTCCTCAGATTCCTGTGCGTTCTCCCCCTCTTCTTCATTGTCAGATGATGAACTATCCTCTTCTAAATTTATAATGAATTTATTTTCCCCATTTTTATTAAATTCACAAAGTTTCAAATAATCATCCTCAATTCTAATCACTTTGGCAATTCTCTTTTCCCAATCTTCCTTGGTAATTTTGGACACTTCGTTTTTAATTAACTCTATCACTTTTTTGTCGAATTTTGGAAAAGTATTTCCTTTTCTGATATTTTTTTTCAATTTTCCCCAAATCAATTCTATTGGGTTGAAAATACAATAATATGGTGGTAATCTTAAAACTTTGTGGCCAAATCTTTCAGCTATACTGTCTATAACATAATTCTTCTCAAATGTTTTCGTATGAAGGACTTCCAACAATTCTGCTTTAGTATAACTGTCCATATAATATAGGTCGTGATCCGTTAAAAAAATTTGCAACTCCAATTTAGTCGAACTCTTATTAGGAATTTTATATAATTCTCTTGAATGGTACTTCGCATTGTCAAGAACAATAACACTATTTGGCTTTAATTTTGGAATTAGAGTATTTTCAAACCATTTTTCAAAATTTACTCCCTCCATATTCTTGTGATAATCCACGTTACACTCTTCCATGTTTTTCCCCGCATAGTTTCAATGCATTATGTACCCATCCATCACCTGATCCACAGTGCAATATAACCAATCGAGTCCCCTTATTTGGAGGCAATGACTGTGGTAGACATTTTTTAGTTCCATCAGTCCATCCTTTTCTTACGGTATCGTGAGTGTCATACCAAGTTTCATCTAGGTAATAAATTGTTCTATTTTCCCTTCTGAACTTTTTAATCTCCTCTAGATATGAATATCGCCAATCCACTATTCGTCTGCTTTCCATAATCGCCACGCGTTTATTAATTGTTTTAAATTTAAATCCAATTTTTTTCAGCCAGTTCCTTAAAGTTCTTGTCGTATATTTCAAAGGACAATCCATTTCCTTTAGTTTTCTGTCTACCACGTCAACAGTCGGGATTTCATTTTTCTGATAAATTACATTTTTTAAAAGTTTTGCTATTGATGGATCTAAAATTTTTGATATACCAGCGTCGCAACGTTGCTTTCTTTCGGTAACACCTGTTTTCACTAGTTTGTACAATGTGGAATAGGGAACGTAGGTTAAAGATTCTGTTTCCCTTAATATATCTAAATCACGCAGGTTAAAGTCATTAGTTTGTCGCTGTAAAAGAGTATTATACACATTTAAACAAATTTGTTTCCCGTCACTGCTTAAATGCCGTTTTTTTCTCCCTTGAAACTCATTTGGAATTTTATTTTCTTTATCACTGAAATCACTATAACTGTCACTTTCACACTCACAATCACTCGATCGACTCATTTTTGTAATAAATAAGTTACATACCAGCAAAAAGACAAATATAAACTAATGTATTAATTGCACTTACACCCGTACACTCTGCCGTATATGAAAGTAAACTAAGTCCGCCTCTGAAGTACCATATCTCACATGTCGTTCGTGCTAGTTGGCAAACAACACAAGCCTGACCTTCTCTCTCATTCTAATGCACGCGACATAAAAGACGTAAAACATGATGTGATACAAACAGCTATGCGTTATGCATAGCCACTACCCTCTCTATTCCCCACTACGTCTGTGACCGTTTTCATTTATCGTTTTCCTCTACAATACAAGACTTGTATTCGATTATTTTTAATTCGCGTATATTGTATTTTGGGTTGCTAGTGTCGTGTGAATCAAAGGTATTTGTCCGGGTAAACTATTTTGGTTGCCATGGAGACGAATGACGTCGAGTACGCACATGTCTATTTGAATAAAGAGAGGTTTTTCTAAAGGGAACTTATCAGTTCCCTTTAGACGGGAGATCGAAAATTGATATATATATATCGAACCAGCCAGCCATATTGTTGCCCTGAATTATCTAAATTATAATCATAGCTAAAGGTTTCTGAAAGTTGAAAAAGGCCATTCTTAATTGAAGGTATGTCTTAGTAAATTTTTCACTTAAATTTTAATATATAAAATCGAATAACTTATACGTAGATGCTTTTAATTGTTTTTAGATTTGAGGGCCTGTAACTTTTATGTACTTAAATTGCGACAATTTTGGTGACCAGCTAGCTAGAGCTATATTAAGTTATAACACCAGGTAACTCCAATACTCTGCCGAATTATTTATCAACCCATATGGTAAGGGCACTACTGAACCGGGAAACCGCCCTTGCAATACCCCTCTAGGACCCAGGATACAAAAGGCCAGACAAAATCCTTTTAGAATCATACTGTGCAAGATGTGCCTCTGAAAAGTATATTGCTTTTTGTGCTGTTAGATTTGAAATTATTTTGATTTAGATTTTGTTGCAAGTTGAGTTAGAGAAAAAACCTTTCGTGAAGATTATGTCAATTACAAAATAATTATTAAGTTATTTTACTAATTTTGAATGAAATTAATATGCTAAAACGAATGTAGATCTACATACGGCTCGTAGTTTTAATTTTAACTGTCAACTAAAATATTTAAGATAATTCCACAAGCGTTAACACCATAATTTTTCTGCACCCGCATAATATTACATTTAACTACCATTAATTGTATAAGTAATTCATTAAATTTTAAGTAAAATCAATTTCTAGTACACTTTCTTCATATATTAAAAGTACCTATAGTTTTCTTGATTTTCCTCTTAAAAATCAAGTGGCGCCTACAAGAGCAAAACCTTTCCAGGAATTATACGACCCACCCTAGTGCTCTCCGGCGAAGGGCTGCCGCCACGCAAGTGTGTCTCCACTTTGGCCAAGTAAGTCACAAACCATTGCGTGTGTGCGTTCATTTCAGAGCCAAATCTGGTAGGAAATTATCAGCCGGTTCATAAAGTATTAGAGCATCTATTTATACAAAAAATACAGTGAAATAGTGGTGAAAAAATTGTGGAATGAGTTTGAAAACTACCATTGCTATTTGGTAACATTGAATTTTTCCTATTTCAGATCATGAATGCCGAAGAGTTGGCAACAATTTCCGCCAGAAGCTTTTATAACAAAAAGGATAATATGCCAATTATGACATCTGACCCCCAGACATCAGATCTTTCTAATTTTTCTGCTTCAGATGACGATCACAAAGAAGAGGAAATTCTAGCCTCGGACAGTGGCTCCGAAGACGACGTAATTACCAATACTTCGGAGATTATTCACGATTCTGATGAGAACTACGTAATTGACTTTGAAAGTGAGAAAGACTAGGACATAGAAAAACGTTCAGCGTTAAGGAAAAGTAAACCTAATTAACTAATTGGCAACGAGACAATGTGGGACACAAAATTCCAAAAATATTCTCCCAGCTTGTAGGAAAAACTTGGCACCATGCAAGGCCTGAAGTTATAAAGAATGGCTTTCGAAAAGTAGGGATATATCCCTTTAATCGGGATGTAGTGCCCAGATAAATTTGATAAAAATAGCTTAAAAAGGTGGGATGCTAAAAATAAAGAAGAAAATCAAGCAAAAAGAAGAGTTCAACCTGGAAATGAAGAAATAAATCAGAGAGAGAACCAAAATCCTACTGAAGATCCAAACGACAGAGATGGAAATTCTCAAGCTGGAAATGAAGAATTAATCAGATAGAAAAAGAAAATCCTACTACTGAGGAACAAAATGATGGAGAATATAGAAATATTCAAGTTGAAAATGAAACACCCGAACGGGGGCAAGTGTAAATTTTTACCGTACAATAATTTTTATTAAATCATTAAGCGATCTACAGGGAACATTTTAAACTATACAATTTTAAAACTGTGTTGAACAATCAAGTCTACCAAAATTTACGACTTAAATTTGCATAGCCTTGAGCGATTATTTTTAAAATCATCTCTTAAAAACAAACGTTCACACTTACCCACGTTTACCTTGAATTATATTTGGGTCTCGTCGTCTAGATCACTATGGTAGTGCAGTCCTTCTCCGCTAAGCGCCGCCACGATTTACAAACATTCCTCATGCTTCCCACCTTCTACCTCCTGCATGCTCATTATTCTTTTCCGGGTCGAGTGAACGCTACATTTATTTACGTACTTAGAGCTGGAGTATCATTTATCCTGGGCAAAATGGTAAATGAAAGCGATCCGGTCTCCTGAGGATGTTAAGAGGCTTAAGAAGGAGAAACGGCGAATTAATAAGCTAATCAGAGAAGAGAAGTACTGGAATATCGCAAGAGGAGTTTTACGAAAACAGAGCGGAGAAAGGTGTACGCAGCACAGAGCGCAACCGAGTCAGGTTCTACTAGTGATAGTACGTTCATTGTGAATTCGCCATATAAATAACCCCGAAGAGGACTATATTGCCGACGTGGAAGAAAACATGTTTTCACTTCAAGGTAAACAATTAATAGTCTAGGTAATAAAATACCTACCTATTTTTAATACCTAGTTTAAATATGATTGTTATACAAAATTAAAAAAAATTCTTGTGATCATAATAGTGCAAGGGTACTTTTGTTGACAGTTAACGAGTTTTAGACTAAATGCCTGTACACGTTAGCCCAAACACTGCGCACTAGGAAATTCCTACGCAGGGCCAGTGAAGTGAATACTTTTAGGTTGGTTTGACGAATTTTAAACCTAAAATTATTAGATCTGAGTTCTATCTATTCATCTTTATGAATAACGATGATCCTATAACAAAGCGACAACTTTTAAGAACAACATTTAGTATCTTTGACCCCTTGAGAATTTTAGAAGTAAAAAATTATGATGCAGGATATTTGGAAATTGAAATTAGGTTGTGATAATGATAATGCCAGGGGCGCAATTCTCGAGTCATCGAATCGTACAAGGTCAATCGAATAGTAACCTCACTCGAAGAAAGGCATTCTTGGGTGATCGAATGACGGTTCGAATGCGAACAAAGCACGATCGAATACATCGAGCGGTCATTTACCAATCGCACACAGTTTTAAAGCATTCGTGTAGGGTTAGTGAGGTTTGAATATTTTGTGTCCTTAATACCAACAATGGAAGAACTTTTATATTTAAATTTGTTAGAGGAAATGGAAGATGCAGAAATTGATGTTGAAGATTTGCATATAATTGAGAGACATGCGGGCGATCCATTTACTCAATTATCAAATAGTATGTTCTTGCAAATTTTTAGAATGTCGAAAGAAGTTTGTCAATTTTTGATAAACTCTTTAGAACCGTATAAGAGGCCCGCAAGGAGATCCACTGACTTGGACAATTCATTAAAGGTAAGGAAATAGTCGATTACTGCTTTACTTAGTTTACTTGGCTTAGAATTTAAAATAAAATTTGTTTACAGGTTTTAATAGCTCTTCGTTTTTTTGCTAGTGGAAGTTATCAAATGGATGTGGGTTCAAATTATTTTTTAAGTGTTTCATAGGCCTCAGTGAGTCGATCAATTCGAGAGATAACTGAAGCTTTAAACCATCCAGATATTTTTAATGCGTGGGTTAAATTTCCTAAAAATGTTGAGGAACTGAATACAGTTAGACGGAAGTAGGTATCTAGGTATTTCTATTTTATTTTTGTGAAAAATATTGCCACTCGATAAAATGTGCTCTATAGACAGCATGTCTTACATAAAACTCATCGATTTGTAGGTTTTTTGAAGAACATAATATTCCTGGCGTTATTGGGTGTATTGACTGCACCCACGTGGCAATTTTCCCCCCGAATATTGACGATCCAGAATATCCTGAATATGTTTATGTTAATAGAAAAGTTTACCACTCTGTAAATGTACAACTGGTAGGTTGAAGAAGAAAATACTGAATCTGTTTGATACGAATTTTTTGCAGGTTTGTGATAGTGCTTTAACAATCATGAATATAAGTGCGTATCCAGACTCTACCAATGATGCTTTCGTTTGGAACAACTCTCATTTACAACAACTACTAAGACGTTTACATATGGCTGGCCATTTGGATTATTATTTATTAGGTACACATTAAAAAGAAATATTTTTTTAACAAAAAACCTCTAATCAGTATTTTGCTTTCCCGATGAAATATTTTGACAAATAAATAATCTGAATTAAAAATAAAATGATACGATTTGTGGCTCATATATATTGTCATGAAATTTTCCCGTTAATTTTTTTACAGGTGATTCTGGATATCCTTTAAGAACATGGCTTTTCACACCTTTGGAAGAAGAACCAGTGCCCTTCTCTCCAGGTTATCGCTATAATGCAACACACAAGAGAACAAGAAGCATTATTGAACGGTGCAATGGTGTTCTGAAAACACGGTTTCGGTGTTTACTAAAGCATAGAGTACTAAATTACGCTCCACAAATGGTTTGCAAAATTATTAATGCTTGTGTTGTCCTTCACAATTTATGTATTGAAAATGGAATGCCAGAATGGAAACGATGATTTTGATTTTGGTTTGTACAGAAGAAAATAGACAATACATCATATCATTTTTTTATATGTCTAGGCATTTTACCAAATATAGAAAACAATAATGAAAATGACTATATTCAGCGGGTTAACCCAGAATTAGCAGCGGGTCGAAGAATAATAAATAAATAATAATAATAATAAATACACCACAGGTAATGACGACCCCCTTTATCCCGGAAGGCTCTAGAAGAGCCTTGTGTGGGAGGGGGCTACACATTTAGAGACAAGGGACACACACCCAATATCCGTGTATAGTGGAAAAATCCCTCACAGTATTTTCCACTGCCACGACCGGGGATCGAACCCGGAACTTTTGGGTGAGAGGCAAGTGCGCTCACCTCTCGACCATCAGTCATACATGAGATCCAGAATAATATAAAATGTCTATAATCAATAAATTGATGCTTTTTTTTGAATATAATTAACAGTTATTCATTTACAATAAAATTAATAACTATTTGAAATAACATATTCAAATAAAAATGTATATTACAATATTTCTTTCATTTGAAACAACCACAAACATATTTGAAAGCACCTACAATCTACATATTTATTAACGAGTTTTACAAATTCTCTAACCCATCAGCAATGGGCCTTTTCACTAAACTCTTAAACTTCAAAATAAAAATATTTATTCGAAGCTAACTAATAGATATTCACCTTATGCAACTCTGTTTCGAATATAAATCTCACAATGTTTAATAAAAAAATAAACAATTATTATGGCAATTTGAACTCATTTGACCTTGGACTGAGTGACGTCACACGCCCGGAATTATGTTGGCAGCATTTGCCAGAACGCGTAATAGCCATCACATCACACCACAACTAACACATGTTTTTACGTTTAGTTTTGTGGTTATGTTCTGTGGTGTGTGCTCATTTACGAATTGTTTTACTTTGTTCCTGTACATTATTAGAAGAAAATGGAGCCAGGTTTTTCTAAGGGAAGTGCAGAAAATTTACCGAAAGTTGATTTCAGAATGGTGGACGAGTTTTACATGTCAAATTTAGATCAGCAGAAGTCAGAAATATTAAAACAAAACGGTAAGTCATAAGTAATAATTTATTTTCTTGTAATTTATTAATAAATATAATGGCATTACTGTTATTTTAACATGCAATAATTGTTACAATATTTTTTCTCTTTCAATTATACTAATCTCTAATAATTTTCCAGGTCAACAAGAGAATCGTATGGCGACAATGCAGTTGCTTATGTGCAAGTAAAGCGTGATGGACCGGTCTGTGTAGTAAAAGGTAAAATTTCACCAGAACACCGTGTACACAAGAAAAATTATAGTGTCATAATGAAAGTCGATGAAGAGGAAGAAAAAGTACTGGAATGCAAGTGCCTTGACTGTTCAGCTTCAGCAGGTGTGTTTCTGTTTTGGTTTCCAATGATGACATCTAATTTTTATTTATTTTTCAGGTGGATGTAAACATGCTGTAGCATTTCTGATGTGGGTTCACCGTCGTAGTGAAGAACCATCGGTAACTTCGCAGGATTGCTACTGGCGGAAGTCTGCCTTATCCAAAGCAGTAAAGGAGACAAAAATAATGGACATGCAAGCACTTACTGGAAAGAAAATCCCTGACTTAAGGCCCAAGACAGGAATTTTTCTAGAAAAAGTAAAAACCCTGGACGCAAGCGGCGGCATTTTTAGTTTTATGAAAGCACCAGCATTTTCAAATATTTCAATTTACCAACTAGCTTTTAAATTTAAAGAAGAAAGCAATTTGATAACTGCAGATGGCTTCATAGAGTTCACGAAGCGTAGTATGATAGATGTTGATTGTCAGAGGGGAGAAGTACTTACCAGGGACCAGTCCAAATCAAGCGTTTGGTACGAACTGAGATTTGGTAGGATCACTGCTTCCCGATTATTTGAGGCTTCTAGGTGCCAAACAACTGATGGTGTACTAATGGAAAAAATATTGGGTGCAACAAGACCAATCGTTACAGAACCGATTAGACGTGGATTGTTACTGGAAGACAAGGTTTTAAAAGAAGTGGAACAAAAAAAAAGATAAAAATCCAGAGGTGCGGGCTATTATTGAATAAGGACTTCCCGCTGTTTGGTGCTTCGCCTGATGGACTCACAGTTGAATTCTGCATCGAAGTAAAGTGTCCATATTCAGAAAAAACTATTAAAAATTATATAAGTGATGGTATAGTGAACCAAAAATACTTAGCGCAAATGCTATTCAGTAAAAGGACAAGGGGTTTGTTTTGTGTTGCGGCACCTAATTTTGAACAAAGCATGGACTTACAAATTAAAGAAGTTGCTTTTGACGAAAACTTTTGTTTTAGTTTGATGGAACCGGCCCAAGCATTTTGGAAAGCTGCAATATTTCCAAAGTTGAAACAGTGTAGTATAGTATCTTTATGTAGTACAAAGTATTCCTAGATTTTTCTTATTGAATAAAATGTTTTATAAATATTGTATTTTTTTCTTTTAACAAATAATTTAAAAAGTTTGCTTTTTAAATTAAATATACAGTTTATATAAATTTTTTGTTTGGTATGAATATTATGTCCTAAAAGTTTATTAAGCATATACATGTGATTTTTTTTATTATATTATTTAAATTTGCCCTTACTAACAGTGTAAAATCTGAAAAATTCTAAAGTTGCAGCCTCTTGCTTCTATAACAATTTTTAATCGTAAGCTCAATGTACTTAAATACACAGGGTAGAATGAAATCTGTGCTAATAAACCGAGTTGTTATATTTCAAACTATTTGTTTTCAACATGACCTAATGTTTTAATCTGCGTTTAAAATTGTTTAAAACGACAATCGAAAAGTTTAATTTTTTTTTCTCCGTATTGATAAACTGTGTGGTTCTTGAAGAAATTTTTTATTATAGCTTACTGAAACAAAAATTTAAACAACTCAAATACATACAAATATGTAATAGCATGCGTTTTAAACGATAAAAACATGTTTTGTTTAAAAATAAAAAAAATTTTATGTTCAACCCTGCTAATACATACAGTGTGTCCCACTTCGTACTAAGCCACCCCTATAACTTGGCTATTTGTATTTGGATTTGTATATATTTTTTATAGCACATAATACCCATAATGAACTAGCTTTGGAAGGTAGAACTGTTACTCAATCTCTATTTCAAAGCCAACTGTGATGTTTTCAAAATGAGAATTTTGCAAAAATAACATTAGCGATTGAGACAGAGGAAATATATATTTAGGGCCAGTTTCTTCATCTCCTATTAAAGTTCCGAATAAGTATTTGCCAAATAACTTATTTGGAAGATGTTATTCATCGAATAACGATAGCTCGTCTTTCCAATTTATCTCAGGCCCTGTTATACGCCAAATAGCTATTTGGTCAATATTATCCGCTAAATAATGTTGGCAGCACTGGAAGGCAGCTAATTTCAAAGGAGACCTCACAATGACAGAGAGAAAACTATACCATTAGAAATGATATAGACAAAGATAGCCAGTAATTTATCTTTACTGTCTGTGCAACATATAAAACAAGTACTCTATGCAGTGTTTGTAGTTGACTAGAAAGTATTAATTGTGTGCTCTGTTAATTAATTATTAATTGAAAATGATGCCAACGATGGTAAAGAAAATAAAACGTGATCGCGCAGTAAATTTTACACCGGGAGAAATCAGAATTCTAATAAACCTTGTGTTAAAATATGTGAATATCATTGAAAATAAACAGACTGATGCAGTTTCGTGGCGGGAAAAAGACAGTATATGGGAAACTGTGGCAAATGAATTCAATGGATTGTCTGGTTCGATACACAGAACTTCAAAAGTTTTGCGATTAAAATATGATGTACTGAAAAGAAATTAAAAAAAAAAAAAATTCAAGGAATAAGCAAGAAGTTTTTAAAACAGGCGGAGGCAGTGCGGTATTAGAGACATTGACTGATTACGAAGACAAATTATTGCAAATATTAGGATTAAGTGTGGAAGGTTTGTCATGTCAAAATGATAGTGACGGTGTACTAGTAGCTACAGGTATTTATAAATTAATTTTTAATGCAGACTTGGATATTTGAAATATATCTTTTAAATTTTAGATATTGATGAAACGATAGTAGTGGAAGTGGTAGATGAAGATAATGATCCAGCTGATTACGATTTCTTTGCTTGCGAAAGTAATAATTCTCAATTTTTACAACCGAATGAACCTGTCAATATTGTAAGTATAATTTTATAATTGAAAAATGTGTAGGTACCTAAAATTGTATATCTATTTGTCTGTAAATTATGCTAAATTTTATATTATAGTCGAATTTTACTTCAACCGGTTCAACCAAAAAACCAATCGAAGAAGACCGCAAACAATCCATGGCAGGAAATCTGCAATGTTCATTAGTAGCAGATGAAAACATACTACCAGGAAATGATGAATCTACAGTTGAGGTAAGTAAATGATTGTTAATAATTTAGGTAAAAGGATTAGCCATTAATAAAATAATTACTAATATTTATAATTTTACAGTCCCAACAGCCAGTGATCAACAAAAAAAATAACCAATCGTGGGCAAGATGGAATCCTACATCGTTAAAACAGGAAAAGAGTAAACAACTTTGTACTCCCAAAAAGAAACAAGACAGAAATCGCCGAAATAAAAGCAAATTGTTCGGACGGGCCATATGGCATCGCTTCAGTGTGCGAGACCACTTATACTACAGTATTTTCTCTATCGCTGCTACTTGATCCACTGTCCATATTTTTTTATATTTTCTTCATAAGTGGACTCACGCTCGTGGTCTAAATAATTTCTTTCCTCTGAAAACTTGTCTGTTGTTTGTTTTCTGACCTGCGCAACCCTTACAACCAAAAAAATTTAATGATACTAAGAAATAAACAATGAAATCGAATTAATTAATTGTTATGAAACTTTTATCGGTTGATCTTGTCGTTTTGTGAGTAATGCAACACTAGGTACACTTGAGTGTGTTTTAAAATGCTACAGGCTTACAGTATGCTACGTCTAAATATTGTAGAATACCTTAACAATCTACGGAATATTTTACCGATTTTGCCTTTACAGTATAAAAATATGTAGAGAAGGACCGGTTTCCTTGTTTAGAATCTCTAGGATATGGACCTCTTGGTTGACATGGCTTGCAATCCAAAAAATAAACCATCGTTTTTGTTTATCTGTTAATTGGCAATTTATAAAATGTTCAATATCTGACATCAATTCATGTTCGGGTTGCATGTTCAAAGTGGATAAATTTTCAATATCGGTACCGGCTGGGTCACCCGACTCGACGCTAACCGGTGACTGTTCGTGTGAAAAAACGTTATTTGACTATTTGCTGTTGTGTACTTATATTTCTATGTCATTGTTAGTGCTAGACTCATTGGGAGTGGAAGAATTATTTTCTTCGATTTTTTCTACTTGTTTCCTGTTCGTGTTCAAGTATGCTACGTCTAAATATTGTAGAATACCTTAACAATCTATGGTAAAGTGGGGTAAGTGCGACCCAAAATTTTATTAGTTCACCTTTAACAGCAAATGTGTCAGGTATTGTTAATGTTTTGGATTGGAATTTTTAATGGCATTATTCTTACAATATTTGATAAATGTTCTTACAATTTTAAAAGTATATCTTCATTTTTCTAAGGCTGACATATGTTTTTTTTAAAACGATGTTTATGGTACACACTTCCCCGGTCACCTGGGGTAAGAGTGTCGCTCGATGTACATTTTACTTGTGTTAATATTAAGCTAAGATACGAGGTAAGTGTGTCTAGTTTAAATATGTATCAGCACATTACTTTTGAAATTTTTAAAATATGATGCAAAATGTCTGACTTATGAACTTTTTAGTGTAACAAAGTCTAATGATTCAACAAAGTACATGTTGTCAATCTAATAAAAGTACATTTTTATGCATATATGAATCAATTTTAAAATTTTTGATAATAAAACAAAGTGATAAGTAACTAATATTTTTTATTAGAAGTAATATATACTATTGCATATTATAGCTGGCAAAAGAAACTTCAAACCGAAATAAACTGCGACGCCCTAAAATTGTCGGCTTTGGCAAAACAAAAATAATATCGTCTCGTCACCTAATACACGTACTGCCGCGACAATAATCGCTTCAAAATCTGAAGCGGTTACCCGCGAGGAGCATCCAGGATTTAGAGTATCCGCCGTTCGGCGAATATCTATTAAGTTCTGAAGGGAAACCCCCTTCGTGTTATCTTCTCCACCTTCGGACATTGCTCGAACAAGAGAGGAAAATGAAGGAAGAATGAGAGCCAAAATTTGTGTTCTCAGTAAAAACTGATTCGGAAAACTCGCCAAACGTGAGTAACTTACGAATATTGAGCTGTAGATATCTTCCGGATGAGCCCACTTAAATGTTGTTGATGCACCTAAGGAAGGAACTTTTCTAGCGTATTTGACTTCATAGTCGGTTTCTGCTTCTGTACAGATTGAAATGATTTGTCCAACATAGTGCTTCCTAGTTTTTTTGGTAGAAAATAAAACTACTACCCAGTCATTGACTTCTAAATCCTTGCTATAATTGTTATCTATTTCGTTGGTGAACTGGTTCAACATTTCCTCTTCTTCAATGTCATCTATAAATCCACTATTATCACTGTCATCACATGTTATCTCTGGTTCTTCTACTTCTGATTCATTTGAAGAATCATCATTTGTATTTTGTTTCCATGATTTTTTTTTACGTTGAACTGATACATTTGTATTTTTTTTGTTCTTTTTCTCCTTCAAGCGATCAATGACTTCTTTTGTGGTAATCACTTCAGCTCCTCCACCAACCTTTGTCTTGCGCTGTTTTATGATTTTGTCTTGTTTAACAGTAGCCATGAGCAGCTCTTCAAATGAGGTATAAGTGCCTGACGTTCCTGCTAAAGTGCCTGATGTTCCCGCTAAAGTGCCTGATGTTCCTGCTACATTTAATTGATTCGTATCTGCTGCATCAAGTGGCATTTCAACGGTTGGTTGTATGACGGAATCAGTATCTGGCACCACGCTATTTATTATTTGAGGTGTATTCTCCTTTTGTCGGGAATTTTCCCATCTTCGATAGGCATCAGGTGCAAACTGCTCTTTTGGAATAACATTTGCATTATATGGGTAAATTCCACCTTTGCGGAATCCGCTGCAAATTATTTCAGAACTGGTCTCCAGCCACATCTTCCCTAACAATCTACTGAATACTTTTTTGGGCATCTTTTGCCCATGATGTTTTCTCTGCCAAACTACAACTAAAGCATCCCATTCTGATTTCAAAGAACGAAAAACACTCAGATCTAGTGGTTGGAGAATATGACTTGAGTGAGGGGGGAGTTTAAGAATGACCACATTTTCAGCCATTGCCAAAAGTATTAAACGTTCATCTACATGAGTGGAATGGCCATCATAAAGAAGCACAACAGGACGTATTGACCTGCAGCTCAAAAAAGGCCAACTCCCAAAATGGTGGACGACACAGTCGACCAATCGATGAAGGACTATATAACATTTAAGAAGTCAGCGCCAAAAAAGAGTAGCCCTGATCTCGATTTTTTTAAAAGCTTGCTACCTGACGTAGAAAAAATGACCGATTCTCAAAAACGTCTATTCAAGAGAAGAACACTTGAGCTAATAGATACTATTTTGGGCGACTTTCCTCAACAAAATATGCAGGTCACTGTACCCCTTTCAAGTCCTGCTACGTCCACCTATTCAGTTACTTCAGGTTCAAATCAATACAGCCCCGCCACTCCAATTGATCAGTTTCCAGAAAATAATGAAAGTTATAATATACAAATAATAAAAATAAATAAAAAACTTAAAGTTTTTAAGACCCAAAACATATGTCAGAGAAATCTGAACAAAACTAATGAAACAATAAACCAAGTGCGTATTGTAACTATTCTTTTGAATATTTATAATTATTCTATTGAATATGTTTCATCAAAAACTTACCGCAGATTACATCTAACTAAATTTTATTTTCGTTTTTTAAACCAGGTGTGTTTAATCAACGACTATATACAGGGTGTATCAAAAATACCCTTCCAGAATTTTAAGCCTTTATAAGGAAAGTGAAGTGTCTCCACGTCTCATACAAGGTGAAGCATTGGCCCTGAGACAAGAAACACTATTTCTCTGAAACATTTAGTTATACAAAACTAAGTGCACGAATACCCTCTGGAGTCTCAGAACAAGCTCTCCGACTGGCCGATTTTTATTTTCCCCGCCAAGAGGTTCGTATTCGTGTTCAGACCCCTGTGTAATATTTCCGTCTTCTTCTTTATCAAAGGTGTCTGGTGGTGTATAACTGGAACCGGATGTTTTACTCTTTCTTAGAAAATTGTTGAGGAAAGCACAAGTCATTGTAATTTATTTTGTTAAATAAGTACGCACTACTCATAACTAAAAATGCGGCTGCACACATTTGCGAATTGTCCATTTTGATCGCCTCTCTCTAGAGAAATGAAACTGTTTGCCGAATGATTCGCCTGTTCCGGTATCTCAATTCGTCACACTGAGTATCGGCAATTAAGAACATGTGTGGATCAGTGTACTTGTGATCAGACAAATATTCCACGAATAGTTCGCCAAAAGGCGAATGTTCAGAATTAGGCGAATACCGCATCTGTGGCGCCGGCTTTATACGTTATTTTCTTGTTCTTTCTTTTTCAAATGCGTCGGTCGAGAGTGTATTTAGTGATCTCAATAATATTGAAACCGACAATAGAAATTGTTTAAATACCGAAAATATTGCTGCCATCCTGTACAGTAGACAAGGTATTCCAAAAACCTAACACAAAAATGTTAAATTGTAATATTTGGTCAAAAAAATAAATATTTTTTATTGGCAGCTGATTTATTTTCTATTTTATAAATGTAATAATTTTTAAATGTGGTGTGTAATTTTATACGATTTAGGGGAATATCGCTCTATGAGGTGGGGAAAACTGAATTGCTGCATTGACAGCCCTGGTATTTATCACGGCAGTGTCTAAAGGTACTTCTTCTAAATTATACCAACCAAATAATGGTAATTTTCCATAGAGATGATAGCACAATTTGATGCTGTTACACGTGAACATGTATCCCGCGTTGAAAAATCCAACTGAAAGTCGCCATCTTCATTATTTGTGCAGTATAGTACAAAATGAAATGATGAATTTA
The DNA here is from genome assembly GCA_963675555.1 of Leptura quadrifasciata. NCBI lineage: Eukaryota > Metazoa > Arthropoda > Insecta > Coleoptera > Cerambycidae > Leptura > Leptura quadrifasciata. The sequence goes on from OY776680.1 coordinate 66,362,797, forward strand.
ATAGGGACGAAAATAAAAGAGTTTCATATTGGATTTGATTAGAGCCGCTAAATATTACTCCATCATACTGGATTGTACTCCAGACGTGAGTCATACCGAACAAATAACTACTTATTGTATTTAGATTTGTTCTTCTTGGCGAGGAAATTAAACAGGTAGAAATAAGAGAACATTTATTGAATTCTGTCCATTATCTGATTCAACTGGTGAGGGTCTTTGCGATTTTTTAACTAACTTGCTCGATAAATTACACTTGAATATCTATAGTATGCGCGGGCAAGGCTATGGTAATGAGTCTCATATGCGAGGCAAACATAATGGTTTACAAAAGAAATTTTTGAATATAAATCACAGGGCGTTGTTCGTACCTTGCTTTGCGCATACTTTAAATTTAGTTATCAATGACGCCGCTAATGTGTCTCATGAGACAACAGGTTTTCTTGATTTAGTTCAAGGATTGCATGTATTTTTTCCGCCTCTACAAAAAATTGGTCCAACTGTAACTTTAAAACCACTAAGTGATACTAGATAGTCGAGCCGAATTGACACAATAAAACTTTTAAGGTATTGCGTTGGCAATGGGTATGTGTGATACATTATTTGAAATATCGTAAGATTCATTATTTTACGATACCAGTAGTCGACATAAAGCGGAGACCCTAGGATTGAAATATAAATTTTTATGCGCGGTAATTGTTTGGTATATTTTATTTAAAATAAATCTTTTAAGTAAACTGATGCAAAGCCCTTCCTTAAATATAAAAATTTGTGTGGAGTATCACAAAAATTTTATAGATTTTTTTCCCCAATTGCCGTTCTGATAAAGGCTTTGTAGATGTACTAATTAGAGCTAACGAACTAGCAGAACAATTACAAATAGAAAAAAAATTTCCCGACCGTCCCTGATAAAGACCACGTGAGTTTGATTACGAGTACGAGAACAAAACAGTGCAAGACCCCTCAAACCACACTTAATTAAAGCAAGAAATAAAATTTAAAAAAAAAGGTTTAACGCCATTTGAATTTATAAAAATATGCTAAATAAACATATGTTTTTGGAGGTATTGTTTTAAAAAATTCTTCGGTCACAGGGAGGACATGTAATGGTACCAAAAATGCTACAGCAAAATCAGCTCTAAATGGGACCAAATTACAGGCCATACAAGGTAATAAATCAATAATTTTTATATTCGTGTGATAATATCAACCTGTACGCATACCTGCCGTACATTATGTTTTTATACTTTGCACAAGATAATTTATTTTATAGATATCTTTCGGTGATACTTGAGAAAAAGAGTACAACTCCAATATTGGTGGACATAACCTGTTCCTGTCCGATATCCCCTCCCACCCCACTACTACCTCCTTACAATACGCAGACGACGCCGTCATCTGCGGGCGGTCGTTTTACGCAGAGACGGCCGTCCGGAAGATACGACATCACCTGACAATACTCGAGACGTACAACAGACAATGGAAAATTCACATAAACGAACAGAAGACGGAAACGATTACGCTGCACCGGAAATTCACCAACACGGCGACGTTCAGCAAAATCACAATAAATGGCAAACAGATAGGGGAAAAAGGCAGGGTCAAGTATCTAGGGGTAACCCTGGATACGAGACTCTGCTTTGGACCCCATATCACCAACATCTTGCAAAAAACTTATGCCACGCTGAGCAAGCTATATCCGTTGGTGAACCGGCGCAGCAGACTGACTCTCGACAATAAACTGACTTTATACAAAGTGATTTTCAGACCAACTTTAACATATGCCTGTGCGTCCTGGAACTGCATCTCGGACGCACAGTGCCTAAGACTACAGACGACGCAAAACAAGATTCTACGCCTACTACTTAACGCCGACAGATACACTCCGGTTGTTGAATTACACGAAAGGGCCGGGGTCCCATTCATACGGAATTATATAGATGACACAGCTCAAAAATTTTTCACTACAAAAATTCAACAATCGGAGTTGACCAGAGACATTGCAACAAGACGAAGACACAATGACCCACCACACGCACACAGACTGTTACACCAGAGACTTCCTATATACAATACCAGAGACTGACATTAGATTTATACATATAACTTGAACTCTACATATACCATAACAGACCTCCAGACTTCCCTATCCCTCTAACCCTTATACACCCTTGTACATATGTATATAGCATTAGAATAATCCCCTTTTTTTCATTCATTTTTTATATAGATAACTTTAGAATAGATTATAATTTCCTTTTTTGTACATAATTTAACCGGATAAAATTTTTAGTTTTTCATATAAGCACATATTTAAAGTAGGTTTTTCATTGTTTCCTATATAATAAACACTTAATAAAAATAAAATACCATAACAAGATCATAAGCATGTAGTTTTTTAATCTTCAGAATACACACACAAAAATGATAAAAACCTGCGGGAATTATCACGACAATACAATAATTAATTAATTCTAGCGTATTCATTCAGGCATCCATCGGCCGCCCTACCCCTTGAAGAGGACCTCTAGATAGGATAGGGTATATATGTAACAACCTATAGGATTGTATTAACTTTAGATAGATAGGAATGAAATAAATGGAATGAATTATACATAAAACAGTTAATAAAAAGTTTTTAATTGGTAATTGGTAATTGGGACATGATTGACACGAAGGTTGGACAATATATAGTCTCAAAACTATGTGAGTGGAATAGAGTTAAGAGTGGTAAGTTTATAATTATATTAATATTTTACTCTTATTATAGCAGCTAAATATAACTGCTGTAGCGGTTACTTTCTTTGGGCCACTGTGTGCAAGTAAGTTTTGGACTCACTCTGTGTAAATTACATCTTTCCACAGAATGAAGTAGAAGATATGCAACACAAACTACATTTTAGTCTCTAAAATATATATTACATTTATTACTTCAAGTAATTATTAGCCGTTACTCGAGCCCGAGTATAAAAATGTTACAGTCGATAGATTGTGTACAATAAAAAACAAGTAAAAGGTGTAGTTTATTGTAATTCCCATTCATCTACGGTGCATACGACTATGGCTATAGAGGCCAATTCGGGAGAGCACATGTCGACCGCAGTCAGGGCAAACATAGACCTGGTTAGGTATTGGATTCGGCCTTCTTGCAGCAACATTTACTTGATAGCTGGCCACAACCCCTCGCCATTCGGTTCTGTCCGCTGCAAGTTGTTCCCATTGCTCGTCTGCAATACCGCAGGATTTTAGATTTTCATGGAGAGCGTCTTTGAACCTCTTTCGTTGACCGCCACGCCTTCTTCTACCGCTTAGCAAAATTCACCATAAAGTGTACATTTAGGAAGGCGGTTATCATGCATACGATGAACGTGACCTGCCCATCTTAGGCGTGCTCTTGAAATAAGCACCTCAATTGGAAGGCTGTTTGCTCTCCTGAGTACTTCCACGTTTGATATGTGATGGAACCAAAGGATTTTCATCATGCTTCTGAGGTGTCTTTGCTGAAAACGTTCTAATTCTTTCACATGACGATGGTAAGTGACCCAGCTTTCACATCCATATAGCAGTGTTGGAATGACAACTGCTCTGTAGACAGCCATTTTCGTTGACAAAGCAAGGTCGTGGTTGTCAAATACTCTCTCTCTAAGTCCCCAGAGTGCTCTAGATGCAGCGTTAATTCTATTGCGAATCTCGCTGTCCATGTTTGCTTTGTCATTAACAACGTTGCCTAAGTAATTGAACTGATCCACCACTTCAAGAGAATTTCCGTTAAGAGTAATGTCTATTTGGTTCACTTGATGAGGAGTTGACATAATCTTAGTCTTTCCAATGTTGATTTTAAGTCCCAAGGAATCATAGCTCTGGGCATACACATCTAAAAGTTCTTGAAGCTCTTCCGGCATAGAGGCTAGAGTGCACAGTCGTCCGCATACTGGAGATCACAAATGAATCGTGTGCGTGTCTTCGTGAAAGCTCTAAAGCGCCCTATGTTAAAGAGACCGCCATCAAAACGGTATCTGAGACTTACTCCTCTGACTGACAGTTTGTTGTCAACAATAATTGTTAGAGCAGTGGTAAACAAATTAAAGAGTAGGGGTGCCAGGACACATCCCTGCCTAACTCCAGTGAGGGTTTGGAAAGGTTCGGTTGCCTCATTATTATACATAACCTGGGCGTTGTTGTTTGTATGTAGACTGCGACATACTTCCACAAATTTTCTAGGGATACCTAAGCGGAACATTCCAGAGCACTTCCCTGTCCACCGAGTCAAACGCCTTGGTTAAATCAATGAAGGCCATGTGAATTTCTCCTTGATGTTCGAGTGCTTTTTCTTGAAGCTGTTTAAGTGTGAAGATTAGGTCCGATGTGCCTCGGTTTGGTCTAAAGTCACTCTGTGTTTCAGGAAGTAACTTTTCCATAACAGGTGTTAGCCTATTTGCCATCGCTTTAGTGAGTATCTTCCCTCCAACAGCCAGGAGAGCTATACCCCTGTAATTTCCACAGTCCGCAGCGCTCCCTTTGTTTTTGAAAAGGTTGATTAAAAGTGTATCACGAAACTCCTGCGGAGCTTTGACCACTTTCCCACACGACATCAAACAGTTTTTTGAGGTAGGGTATGAGCTCTGACGACACAGCTTTAAAGATCTCAGCTGGGAGTGAGTCGGCGCCGGGAGATTTGTTATTTTTTAGCTGCCCAATGGCGGTTAAGATCTCTTCCGTTGTTAGTGGTTTATCTAAGTCTTCGAAGGTGTCATATTGAGGGATAAGATTTATAATATCGTGATCGGCTTGACTTTGCTGGTTAAGAATGTTAGAGTAGTGTTCTTTCCATCGGGCTCTTATTTTCTGGTCTTCTTTGAGGAAATTTCCATTTAAATCTTTAATAGGACACATATAATACTGAATATACTTCAGGCCTAAAGTTGCACAATCGCCTTTGGTCCACTCCCTGAAACAATGAAAATGCTTTAGCATTTATTTGTGGATGCTAGGTGGGTATTTCTACTAATATCAGTTCAGATTTAAATCTCCATGATAGTAAATTTTATGTGATAAAATTGATTGGTAGCCTTGTACACAGGGTTATAAAAAAAAGTATGATAATACAGGAAAGAGCGTTTTTGTTCCAACCAAAGCGGCCATATGTAGACTTGACCATGCTGCAGTAAATTTTTAGTAATTTCACGAATTGTGGAAAAAGAAAAACCTCAGAACAACTAAGGTAAATAATAAAATATCCTTGTAAAAGTTTATACAATTTATGTAATTTCCCATAACTGAGGTGAAATTAATATTTCAGGTTTTTTTTATACGTTAAAAATTACTAGTGTTCTGATGCCAGGACAGAAAATCTATATCTTGAATGTTTTGTAAGGAAATTTATGATTGGATACATACATTGTTAATGTACTGGAGATTTAAGTTGGAAATCTGGTGTTAAGATAATACCTACCTACATGTGATTTGTCCTGTTCCGTTCCCTTATTATTAGTTGCCAAAGCCATATTCGTCGGATGTCGGTGAAGTATCACAGAATTTCACTACAAGCAGTTAAGCGTAATAGTCATAGATACTGTAAGTACAATATTTGTATTTTCTTGTTATCGTTGTATGTATACCAGGACTACGTGATACCTAGCGGAAGCCTCTGCAAGAAGTTTATGCAATTTATGTAATTTCCCATAACTGAGGTGAAATTAATATTTCAGGTTTTTTTATACGTTAAAAATTACTAGTGTTCTGATGCTAGGACAGAAAATCTACATCTTGAATGTTTTGTAAGGAAATTTATGATTGGATACATACATTGTTAATGTACTGGAGATTTAAGTTGGAAATCTGGTGTTGAGATAATACCTACCTACATGTGATTTGTCCTGTTCCGTTCCCTTATTATTAGTTGTGTAATAAAAACGCTGTTGGCTTTTTAATGATTCTATATTCAATCAAAATTATATTAATTCATTACATTATAATTATTGCTAGGAAGTATCAAATTAGTCTACATCAACATTTTAATGACTGCGCAGTATGTTGACCTGTACTGTTAAAGTCCACAATTCGATTACCTATACATTTATTTATAATTACGAAATATCTAATGCTTGACTATGTATAATTATTAAGAAATATTCTAATATCTAAATCAACTAAGTATAAACCCTTACACCATCCCTTCTAGGAGAATGACCTTCACTATGGCCACTTGTCAAGGGCATTCTTTAGTCAGGATGAAAAATATCGAGAGTGGTTTATATGTAGTTAAGTTTAACGATATAATTACATTTGCTTATTAAGGGTTATTAATATTACTTACAACTAACAATTAATTATTATCTAATTACATTATGTATATTTTCGTACACGATTTTTGTGTACTGTGGTTGATTTGCCTTTCTCATTCTGAATTGTACAATTCGAACCATCTACACGAACAACGGGGAATGGACCATTATACCACGCGTCAAATTTATGACGGTTTTCGTTAGTTACCGTAACAAGATCTCCTGGTTTTAATTCAATTTCGCTTGCCTTGTTGTCGAAACGAATTTTGCGATTTACCTTTGACTTTTCAAGATACTCCTTCGCTCTTTTATGTGCTAACTGTAATCTATATCTAAACTCTTGATCGTAAGCGTCGATATTGTAAAGAGGGTCGACGTGCGATCCGATTAGTATTACTGGAAGGTTTGCTTTTTTCCCAAAAACAAGTTCAAATGGTGTGTAGTTATGGTAAGTGCTTGGAGTTGTGTTGTAACAAAATGCATAATATTGACACCATATTGGCCAATCAGCCTTTGAATCATTTATGTACATACGAATGTACTCATTAAGAACGCGATGATTTCGTTCGCATCCTCCAATTGATTGACTATGATACGCAGTAGATATTTTATGACTTGTCTTCAATAGTTTTGTTAAATTTTCGAAAACTTGATTTTTATATTCGGTTCCCATGTCCGTTCGAATTTCTTTCATAGGACCGTATACCAAAATAAAGTTTTTTACGATGCTAGAAGCGACAGTTGCTGCTTCTTTGTTTACAATTGGGATTATAAAGCATCTGCGGCACGTGATCATATGAGCGTGGCTAATTGGCTTGGAGGATAAACAAAGCAGATACCATAACCTAAACGCATTTGGATAGCATTGTGTGAAAAGTTTCAGTTTATTGTGAACGCTATATTTGCTTAGTTTGTGTGCCTATAACAAAAATTTTATTTTAATAATGTTTAGTGATTATTACTACACCTTAGACGCTGAAAGTGCGGTTAGATATAGGGAAAAAATCGCTGTAATTGGTATAGATCCGTACTTGGTAGACATCAAACAATGCAGTAGTAAAATCGAAGATTTTCCCAAGACGATATATCCAGATATTGTTAATTATTTACTATATACTAAGAGTGCGTACACCCATGAAGATTTTAAAGCTTATAAAGGACTTGATGCCTACAAACAAGCTACTTGTGGATGGGTTAAAAATATACATGTAAAGAAAATGTATGAAAACTTCTTGATATTGGGAAGAGTAAGTTACTATAGTTGAGGTTTAAGCATGTCAAGCATTATTCTACTTTTTTACAGGTTATGCATTCCCAAAAACTAAGTGAGCAATTTTTAAAACCGTGGATTGTAACAAAAAGTGATGGTAGTATAATATGCGCTCACTGCAATTGCATGGCAGGGCTAGGCGAAACATGTACTCATGTTTGTGCTGTATTGTTTTACTTAGATGTAGCACATAGAAGGTCTCTTGAAATATCACCGACAGATATAAAAGCTTGCTGGGTTGTCCCATCCAAAGCTTCTGAACCAAAGAGAGCTGCCGATATCGATTTTGCAATACCCTCGACGTCCAAATCTAATGTAAATCAACCTTTATATATACGAGAGAAAAAATTAACAGAAGTACCACCTTTAAATAAGGAAGAAATGAATTTAATATTAATGAATTTAAAAGAAACAAGAAAAGGATGTGTATTGCATGCTATCATCCCACCATTTTCAGAAGAAATTAAAGAAATGCACAATGAAAGGACCACCCACATGTTCAGTAGCTTATATAAACTTGAATATGAACAAGAAACGTTGGAGAAATTAGTGGAAATTGGTAAGTAATGCCCCTTAAAACATTTAGTGCCCATTCATAATTTAATTATTTCTAGGATCACAGCTGGACTTTCAAATTTCAATAGATTCATGCAAGGAAATTGAAAAGGCAACTAATAAACAGGCTAGTTCAAAGGCATGGTTCAATTATAGAGCGGGTCGTATAACGGCTTCTAAATTTAAAGCCGTTTGCCGAACCAATTTACATAAACCCTCACACTCTTTAATAAAGGCAATATGTTATCCTTTTCGAACAAGATTTAAGACAAAAGCTACAATATATGGGTGTGAGCATGAAAAGGAAGCTTTAAATAGTTATACGTCGCATATGGAACATAGTCACGAGGGTTTTGGTGCAGAACCAGTAGGTTTATGTATAAACCCCAGTTTTCCTCATTTTGGAGCTTCACCAGATGGTCTAGTTTCCTGCGATTGTTGTGGATTAGGATGTGTGGAAATAAAATGTCCATATTGTGCTAAAGACTTGGATGTGACAGACATGGAAGTCTTGAAAAAAGTGGGAATACAAAATTCGGATGGGGAAAGCCGCCTGAGTGAAAATCATGCTTATTATTATCAAATACAAATGCAGTTAGGCATCACTAGGTTAGGTTATTGCGACTTTGTTGTTTGGAATAAAAATAAGTTTATTATGGAACGGATATATTTAAATGAGACTTTTTGGGAAGCAGAAAGTAAAACTGCTTCGATGTTCTTCTATAATGTAATAGTACCTGAATTGTTGGGAAAGTTTTACACAAGAGGTAATGAAACTGAACACTGGCCTGCCCCTCAAGAAGAAATTGTTGACTAATGACAATATACCTACTCAATCTTTAAAGTGAAATACCCTCGGAAATACCCTATTAAATTATGCGTTATGTGCTGCGATAATAGTTCTTTGTTTATGAACAGTAATAAATGGTTTCTTTTATTAGTCTGAAATTAATTTTTAAAGGGGTGTTTTATGTAACTACTTCTGCAAAATTTCAAATGTGTGCAAATAGTATATTGTATACCTAGTAGGAAAAGTGTAACATTCCCGGACGACTGTGAAGATTGGTTGTCGAGGCGCAAGCCGAGACAAGCAACACGGAGTCCAGGAATGTGGCTTTTCGTACGAGGTATACATACTATTTTTCCGAAAATCGTTTAAAAAACGAAAGAAATTAAAATCTTGTTTAATTTTGAAAAAGCATGATTAATTTTATTCATAAATAAGTATTGCCATGAAACTCTTAGTAACATTTGTTGCGTAACTATGGAAACGTATTAATATTAAATTGTCAAATTTAACAGAAGTTTTAATCATTTTCGTAGTACATAAATAATAACTGTAAAGAATAGTTATTTATTGTACTAGTGTGTAATTATGCACATTAGTCACGCAAGAAAAAGTTAGCCACGAGACCGTTAGGTCGAGTGGCTAATTTTCTTAAGTGACTAATGTGCAATTACACACGTGTGCAATACAAAATTTTATCCAACACTTTCTTTTAATGGAATTTTATTTGAATAATATTTTTTTAAATTTGACAATTCATTTGACAAATTAATTTTTATATTTGTAAAAATCATTGTAATTGGGAAAGTCATGGAATGGTTGCTATGGTGTTGACTGTTATTTATTGTTTACTAGTTTATACACATAAACAACATATAAAAGTAGAAAATAATCATTAGTTGTGAAACAGTTATTTTTCGTTGCCTGGCAATGACTAACTGCAAGGAAATATTGACTTTTGCTTCTAGAAATTTTGTCAGAAATGTCAATATTTACGAACGATTTTCGGAAAAATATATTATTAGACAACTCATTTCAAAGTTATTATACTTTCCTCCTTAATTTAATGGGTGGCACCTGTCCTAACCATAGTTGTTTGTAGATATGTATGTTCGCTTAAATGTAAGTATACATAATTCCCTTCCTGTGTGAAATGGGTTTTCGCATCCCAAACTGATCACGTTATATTTTCATATAAGTGGTATAGGAATAATTTTGTTGATTTCTTGAATTAGTTATTATTCTTAATCTATAAAATGGTTCTATGTTGTATTATTGGATAGTTGTAATTAAAATGAACTAATAAATATTTTATATAAATATATTTTATTGTAAATATGTTAGTTCACAACAAGTATATGTTAATAAACTCATGCATAACATGTAAATATTTTATTTCTGTGCTGTTTGCTAGTTTTAATTTTTTTTGCACGAAAAAGAATAAAAGAATGTTTTAATGTCTCAAAACAGGGAGTAAAACAAATATGTATGCCTATGTCTATAGAATTGAAAGTCGTTGAAAACTAAAGAGCAGGTGCGCAAGGTGCATAAAATAAAATAATAATGAATGTATTTTTCTAGGAGACATTTAATCTAATGGTACTATGGCAGGGCATAAATTAATAAGAGCACAACAGACAACAACAATTTTATCTATTAAAATAAATTGGTCCTCATAGCTTGATTTTTCTTTCAGCATCTGTAATGGTAAAATATCTTTTCATCATATATTTTTGACGAAGCATGCCAATTATTCGTTCAACGTGAATTCGAATGTTTGCTGTCTTTCTTGTAGTTTCAATTTCTTTCGCAGATAACTGTTTTCTCCCTTTAGTGAAAGCTGGAGTCACTACTTCAGCAAAACACATTTTAACCGAGTTTGTTATGAGAAATCCTCTATCTGCTATTACAAGATCACCAGGTTGAAGTTTATTTAAGAAGCCACAATCTTCCGTAATAAATTTATCACTCGCTCTACCTCCATAAGCATTTGAAATAAAACAAACAGAACCTTGAGGTGTACTGCCAATTAAAAACTTTATAGTGTGGTGATGCTTATAATTTGACCAAGTTTTAGCAGCTGCTTCTAAATTTGAAGATCGTTCTATAAAAATTTCGAAACAATCAATAATGACTGTAGTCTTATTTCCAAAATTTTCCTGAAAACAACGAGGCATATTTTCCATGATATCTTTACGCTCAGGCCATATAATACAGCTCTAAAAATAATATGTTTTGTTATGAATATATCACTTTTAAGGGTAACCTACTACCTTCAATCGACCATAAAGAATATCAATTGTTCTATAAAATATACGAGCTACTGTTGTATGATGGATGTGAAACCTAAAGCCTAAGTCTTTGAAAGGTAAGTTTAGCCGTAATTTCATTAATGTTAATATAACCTGGGCAAATTTTGAAATAGCACATATATTCGGTAAATATATCTCAATTACATCATACAAACATTTTACGTATTGGAATTCCGGAAGACCTGTATAATATAAGGTAAAATTATTATTCTGTTTAAAGTATTCCATATCATATTTAAATTTATTTACTAATTCCTGTAATTCATAATTTTTTGTATCTCGTTCTAAAATTTCTTTACGTAATTTCTCTATTTCATTTTTTTGTTGTAATATTATATTAGTTTCTGTATCTGCCTCATGTTCAATTTCAGGATTTACAGATTCTGGTGGTGGTCTTTGACCTAATCTGGTTTGCTGAAAAAAGAACTATCTATAAAAAGCATAATATGTTTTCAAAAAGATTTCCCAACCTCTAAAAATAAAATAATTTTCTGAAATGTAAATGTACACATAATCTACTCTAAAATATTTTTTAAAGCACCATACCTACCTATTCAAAAAAGTATAGCAAAGCAAATATTTAAACGTTCGTATCACATATAAAACAAAGGCACAGGAAAGAGCAAAGCATTATCTTCCTAATATTTGAATATCAACCATTTCATAATTGAAAACAAAATAAATCATATTAAACGTGCAACCTACATATTTATTGATGTAGACAAAAAAATCATGCAAAAGCAAAATTTCAAAATTCACTGCAACCTCTACATCGTCTCGTAATCTTTTCCTTTTCTCCATTCTAACAAATCTATCTTTACTAGAAGGTTTTGATAAGCTAATAGATTTATAACCCATATTTAAAGACGGTATCCAGTCTGGGTTATTGTGATCTTCTAACTTTGAAGGTTTACCTAAATATATTTATTTGTCATACTTACGAAACAATAATTTAGGTACATCCATGTATTTATTAGATACGAATAGTGTAAAGTATTACCTGAAATGAAATGTTTGGAGCATATTCTACCATAATCAATCTTTGATTTGGTTAGATCGTCCCTTTTTAAGGCATTTATCCAAGCATTCCGTCTAAAGTAGAAAGTAGGAATGAACTACCGTTTTTAGATGTTTTAATTAGAAGGATAAATAATACAATTGAAACAAGCGTTTATAGAAAACCAACACATACTAATAGATATCTAAATTTTAACTCAAATCAGTCAATAAATGTTAAAAGGGGTGTTGTAAAATGTTTATACGATAGGGCCAAAATAATTTCATCTAATGATGAAATATTAAATAACGAGAAAAAATTTATAAAAGAGGTTCTAGTACAAAATCAATATCCTGAAGCCTTTGTTGATAGAGTTTTCATAAATGTTGAAAATAGGGACAATCAGGTACGACAAAAACCTGAACGTCATTATACAGCAATAATTCCTTATGTATACGGACTATCGGAAAAGCTACGCCGTATAGGTGACAAATTTGATGTTAGGACGATATTTCAAACGGGGAACACTTTAAGATCTATTTTAACAAAAACAAAACCGATAAACAGGGAGCAGAATTCAAAAAACTGTATTTACAATATCCCGTGCGAATGTGATAAATGTTATGTGGGTGAGTCATCCAGACCTTTCAGTGTGAGGTTGGATGAGCACAAGAATTACATTAGAAAGAATGAAATTCAGAAATCAAAGATTTGTGAACATGCTTGGGAAAACGGACATAGAATAAACTGGGACTCGGCAAAAATTTTAACAAAAGAAACAGATACCAAAAAAAGAAAAATTAAAGAATCAGCAATAATCTTATTAAATGAAGATAAGTGCGTATCGAATTGTTCTGTAGATATTTGTACAACCTGGCTACCAATGTTAAAAGAAGAACTTAACAAACTCAACATTATCTAAAAAAAAATATGATCAGTTCTATGTTCTGTGTAAGTAGTAAGTATCTATGGAAATAACATAAACAGAATCTTAAAGCTGTGTATTTGACATACACAGCAAAATAAGAGTTCTTCAAAAAATAGCTTTGAAAACGGAAAGAGATTACTTTCCGAAACGTCAGCAAAATATATTATTTTTGTGTTTATTCCGATTTATATTATTTGCAAAACATAACCTCTGACTTTTCCTTTGGCGTAAACGTCACGGGCGCAGAGGCCTTTTTTCCAATAATTCTATTATTTTGTAGATTCGGTGATTTGTTTTGAAGAGGATAATAGTACATGTGGTAGAAAACCCAAATAATAGGAAAGAATATTCGTAGAATGCCACAAATAACTTTCAGACAATATCACAGGCAAGTTGAGTAAATTGTTTATGATTGTTAAAAACTGAGGGAATTCGAAAAAAACTGACAGCATCTCTCGCCCCGTTGCTTCCACAACCAACTACCATACAAAAACTTGGCATTTTCAGTAAAATGTGAGGAAATAAAAACCCAAATAGATATAAATGTGCCTTGTTTCTGTTATGGTTAAGGTTATGTTATTTATTTGTATATCCTCCAAGCCACGACCTTGAAAAATGTGACGTCACGTGCAGATGCCCTATTACTACGTATTTTGTTAATTCACACTGTATTGTTACAGCATATTCATAACCTTCATTTGATGTGGGAAATTTACCTATAGTATCTATACAAACAATATCAAAGGGTTTTTGTGGAGTTGGGGTAATTACGAATGGTTCAGGTTGTTTTATTTTAATTTTGTTCGTTTGGCATTTATGACACTTTTTTATAAATTTTGCAACGTCGCGCGACATATTTTTCCACATATAAGAAGCTTTTAACTTTTTTAGTAGTCTTTTTTGACCACAGTGACCTCCTAACGTGGGATTATCATGAAATGTTTCTATCAGTTTTAATTTTTCATTTTTATTTGTGATCACTTTTCTTGCATGACAGAGAATAATAGTAAGTTTTTTAAGATATTTTTGCCCTAATTCCTTAAATTTATTGACAGTGCACTGTTTAAAAATATCATCGGCTAAGCTTAGTCTCAATTTGTCAAATTTACAATCATCAGCAATAATTTGTAGCTGAGACAATACTTGCTCTAATGCAATATCGTCGTTAATGATTTGTATTGTTTTTTGAGCGCTCAATTTTCTTTTACACCTAATCACCATCCTAAGAGATGTAGGTTTTATTTCAAATTGTAATGTGGGCATTTTAATAGTCTCGTAATTGTTTAAAGTTTCGTAAACTTTGGGACTTGTAGGTAAATTTGTTATCGTGTTATTGTTTTGTTCAGGGTTCTTTGACCTTGACCGTGTAATTGCGAGTATATGAGATACGTTTCTATTAATGTCTTTAAGTTTATCTATATTTATTCTAGACAGCGCGTCAGCACATACGTTATTTTTACCTTTTACGTATTGAATTTCGAAATTGTACTCTTCTAGGTCAAGTCGCATTCTTGTGAGTTTTGATGTGGGATCTTTCATGGAAAATAAATAAATTAAAGGTCGATGATCAGTTTTTACAACAAATTTTGTACCGTATACATAACAATGAAAATATTTTATGGCCCAATGTACTGCTGTTAATTCCTTTAAAATTGTTGGTTTATGAATTTCTCCTTTCGTAAAACTACGTGAGGCGTAGGCTATTGGTAATTCGTTTCCAGAAAAAAATTGAGATAATAAGGCTCCACAGGCCCCACCTGAGGCATCAGTTGTTATTATAAAAGGCTTAGAGAAATCAGGATATTGTAATATTTGAGGAGATATTAATGATTTTTTAAGTGTTTCAAACGAATGTTGACATTCCGGTGTCCGGTATTTAATGGTAAAGTTATTTCCGCAAACCTCGGTATAAATCTGCGATAGTAATTAGTAAACGCGACGAATCGTTTTACCTCATCAGCGGTTTGTGGAATAGGATATTTGTTTATAATGTCATATTTAGAATCATCTGGTAAAATACCTTTGTCCGTTATTTTGTGACCTAAATATGTTATTTCATTTCTAAAGAACTTACATTTCTCGGGATTTAGTTTCAAATTATATTTTCTACAAGTTTCAAAAACTTTTTTAAAATTATTTAAATGATAATTTTCAGAACAACCAATTACTATTAAATCATCCATATAAAGAAATGCCTTTTCAGGGGTGATTCCTGCAAAAGCTATCGACATCATTCTTTGAAAACTATTGGGGCTGACTGACAGTCCAAAGGGTAATCTGGTAAACCTAAAAGATCCAGAGTCCACGCTGAAAGAAGTTATATTACGTGAGTTTTCTTGTAAGGGTATTTGGTGAAATCCTGAAATTAAATCTATTACTGAAAACCACTTGGCTCTACCAAGCTGATCTAAAATGTCGTCGATACGAGGAAGAGGGAATTTGTCGGCTATTAATTTTTTGTTTAGCTGTCGAAAATCTACTACTAGACGCCATTTTTTTTTACCATCAGTAGACTTTTTGGATACTACAGGACTATTGTATTCTGAAATTGACGGCTCTATTATATCGTTATCTAACATTTTTCCGATTTGATCATTAATTTCGTTTTTTTGTGCCCTAGGTGTTCTATAATTTTTTATATAAACCGGTTTATTATCTGTTAGGTTAAATTCCTGTTTGTAAAAATTATTTACAGTTAATTTATCTGATTTTAGTGCGAATATATCTGAAAACTGATTACATAATTGAATCACTTTATTTTTAACAAATTCTGGTATACCGTCGGTATTTAATTGTTTCATTAGATTTGGAAGTCGATCATTGTTTTCGGATTCAATGTTGTATACATGGAATTGATTCAAACTGAGGATTTCAAATTTGACATTTTTTAAAGTAACATTTTCAAATGTAATATTGATAATTTTAACTATTGGACAATCTTTGGATATTATTGTTCTGGCTGCAAAAACACCAGGGTGTATCTCCTTGTTTATCACTACAGCATCTTGAGGAAGCTGAGTTAGACTTTTTAATCGTCTTAGTACCTCGCATCTAGGCGGAACGAACAACCAATCCTCTTCAGGACCACTATAAATCGGAATAGTAATATGATTATTACCTAACCTAATAGTCATTGTCCAATTAGAATAGTCCAAATTGCATTTATATTTAGATATGAAATCTCTTCCCAAAACCGCATCAGAAGGTATAGGAAAATTTGAATCGACTATGTGAAATTTGTGTCGTATTTTGTAACCTTCAACAAAAATTTCAATTTCCGTGACGCCGAAAGACTTAATGACGCCTTCTGTTACACCTTTAATTTTACTGGGATTAGAAATATCTAGCATTTGATCTGGGTTAATTTTTCTTCTTTTAAAATGGATATGTCAGCGCCCGTGTCGAGCAAAAATGTGTTTTCTGAACCCGTCATTTTTGTTGAAAATATTACAAAATTCGAGAATGATAAATTAAAATTAAAAATGTTTACATTTCTTCCCCCAATCGAGCCTGTTGGGGGCTCGCTTCGTTTCCCGACTCTGTATTTATCCCAGCAGCCCTTACTGCCGTTGTACAATTGTTTCCTCGATAATTTCGCCTATCACTACCATTTATATTTTGCCTATTGTTATAATTAGCACGTCCGTGTCTACCTCGATCGTATCGCCTTCGAGCGTTATCATTATGATTATAATTTTGTCCACCGCGATTGTTACTGTAACGCCTGTAATTGTAACTTTGTCTAAAATGAAAAACATTAGACGTACTAGCTTGACTGTTATTACTAATATTAACAAATTTTGTAACGGCTTCTTGAACTGCGCCAAAAGTACCTGCTTCCATAACTAATCGTGTTCTTTCCGAATTTGAATTAGTACTGAGGGATCTAACCACGTGTTCTGTAGAGTACCGACCCGCAACATCGTAAGGTACACCTTCTCTTATAAATGCTCTTTTTAGGTTTTCAGCTAACGACTCGATTTCTGCGGCGTAGGTTACAGCATCCTTATGGTTCTGTTTCATGTTTAGTACTTTAGCTGTTAACGACTGAGAACTTTCGCCTTTAATCCCATTTTTAAAGTATTTATTATACCTAAGAGAGAATTTTCCGTTGTTATTAAATCTCTAGCCTTGCCCGTTAGACGTGTTTTAACATAAGCGACGGCGTTAGCAGTATGGTCATTTGAATTAGTATCAAGTAGTGCCAATGCATCTAAAAAGGATTGTAGTTTATCGGGAGAACCGTCAAATTCCTGTGGCAAAATTTTGCTAGCTAAATTAAAAAATTCGACGTTCGTCATCGCCATTGCTAATGAATCTTCGTCCAACACAACGTCTTCGTCAAAAATCAAAATATCAATTGGTTCTATACAATTCGTAGGAACCTTATAATTAACGTTTAATAACTGAAATGCTCTAATTATTTTATCTCTAATTTTAAGAAAAATAGATTTAACTGCGCTTCTTTGCCTATTATCTAGGTTGGACCAATGGATACCAATATATTTAGTTGTATCATTAAATAACTGTACAAGAGTATCTCGAATATCTTGTCTAGTTAGATCGCTTTTAGGTACTTCCTTTTTTATGGCGCGTTTAGCTTGATTAACTACGTTTATATTTAAGTAGATCTAGCTGAATCCGTTCCCAGTTGGTCGACATAGAAATTCAGAATAAGAAATGCGGACATTTAAAAGTAGCCTAAATATCTATCGGTACATAAACATCACTATAAATATAAGTCTAGGAAGGAAAACTTACAGTAGTTCTAGGTTATCCTTTATTTTAAAACTAATTTTGTTGTGTTTTTTCTTTAATCACCATAGTAGCGCACACTTTCACTAGTCACACAACACTCACTTAGTTTTCCATCACAAAATCTTCTGCTGGAATCTGCTGGAAGCCGGAACTTTCTGCTGGAGGCCGGAACTGGAGGCGAACCGGGGTGACTGTCTTCTAAGGATCCATACTGAGTGTTGAGGCTGCTAAGTTTCGCTTCACCTGTTTTTTTAAGTTTCTCCTGTACATTTTAAATACTTTTATGGCCAGGGAAACCACCATTAACGAAATTATAATGTACAATATGATTTCCACGTCCTTTGTAACATTGTACTCTTGTTGTTGGACGATGAAGTTAGAATTGACTACTCCATTTTCTTCCAAATTTTGTGTGGTCGACTTCGTTTGACCCATTTTGATTGTTTAACTTTAATCTAATATAGAGTCGTAGACAAAACATTTGACTATTTAACATATAACTTTAAGTTTACTTAGTTAATTTTTTTTCGCGCTGGCAGGATCGCCATGTAATAAAAACGCTGTTGGCTTTTTAATGATTCTATATTCAATCAAAATTATATTAATTCATTACATTATAATTATTGCTAGGAAGTATCAAATTAGTCTACATCAACATTTTAATGACTGCGCAGTATGTTGACCTGTACTGTTAAAGTCCACAATTCGATTACCTATACATTTATTTATAATTACGAAATATCTAATGCTTGACTATGTATAATTATTAAGAAATATTCTAATATCTAAATTAACTAAGTATAAACCCTTACAGTTGCCATATTCGTCGGATGTCGGTGAAGTATCACAGAATTTCACTACAAGCAGTTAAGCGTAATAGTCATAGATACTGTAAGTACAATATTTGTATTTTCTTGTCATCGTTGTATGTATACCAGGACTACGTGATACCTAGCGGAAGCCTCTGCGAGAAGTTTATGCTTAACTAAAAAAAAAAGGAAGGTTCGCTCAATAGTAATACGCCACGTTTCTTTGTTTATCACCACCTAAAAGATAAAGAAAATATAAAGTGCACCTCAACGACACAGAAGTAACGTTATATTATTTTAGAGTAGATTTAGGCAGTCACTTATTTATGCCTAACTTTGTTGTTTTTTTTTATAAAGAATATAATATAAATGTTATTATAAAGATACGTTACCTGTCTCACATGTGGAAAATGAACTGAATATGTGAACTCCTAACAGCTGTTACGGTAGTACCAATCAACTTGTGCTAAAATACATAGATTATATCATTTACCTATAGTTTACATAATATTAGTGATAAACACTTTATACCTGACTAATTTTCTGTCCGTAGTTATCATCTTACTTATAGGTGTAAGCTTCTTATATAATCTAGCATAATACGAGGCATTGCATATTGCATTGAACATATTTTAGGGTTATATCTAATCGCTGATGTCATAGAGGTAAAGCGCGCTATTAAGTCCATTTGCACTAACTTGCATAATTCCGAAAGACATTCTGGTGAGTAGGGCCAACATAACATAATTTTAGTGTTATATTTATACATTTAGTAGTATAGTTATTTACTTGTTTTTTATATAATATTTACATTATTACATTTTTCTACAAATTTTTTTTTTATATATATATTCATATACCAATTATTAAAGTGTCAAGCTAATGCCATCTTGGTATAATTTCTTCATCTTAATAACCTGCCTCATCTAATTTTTTTAGTCAATTTTTTTAAAATTTAATTGTTAGTAGTCTAAACAATTTGTTAGGGTTACTGACTGGCGCCCAGGCATTTATTTTAACCCTTAGCGAGTCTCTGAAAGACCCACAACCCTCTTCGACTGTTAGAGCTGCCGTGAGCACTTTATGTGACAAACATAGTTTAAGATCTAATCTTGTGGGTCACACTACCTTTAAAGATTTTGTTAATTTATACATACAGTAGTATCTGTGTAATAGTATGTATAAATAATTATATGCAGATTCGGCAAAAGTAGTTTTATATATCCTGAAGTCGGCTGTCCTATGCAAAAACACAGTAATTGACAATTTTTAAAAAATGAGTTAAGCACAAATTTGCACATACTGTGTCTTATCCCACCTATTTAAGCATAATTATTTAGGATCTGGAACTTCAATATACAAATTTTTCACTGCCATGAACACAGTAACTGACAAAGCACATAGAGTGTAACCAGTCAAAAACACAGTAGATGACATATTCCAAAGAAAAACAGAGTATCTGCATTGAAGATACTGTGTTACTGCCTGGTTCAGTGTAATTGCTGTGTTTTTAATTGGTATATTACCTTCCCTCTAGATATCATTACCACCACTCTCATATAATAAATGTATACATTCGGTCACTTACCTCGTATTACTCCAGTATAAACTGAGGATTCAAGTAAGCCACGTCGTCTTCATTTTGTTTATTATGGACGTCTTTAAATCTAGAACAAAGCTGATAATAAATGAGGCCCTAAAAAATAATGTATCGAACAAAGTGGTAAGATATAATGTTTTGATTCTTTTCAAAAATACTTATTTCTTAATATTGTTTTCAGATTATTAATGAACTTCCACTTTCTCCATTAATTAATAATGAATCTAGTTTAGAAAACAACTACGATGACAATGATGAGGTGCACAGTACATTTGACGATAGCGACGTTGATAAAAATTACGTACCAAGTGACGAAAGTGAAAGTGAATCATCGATAGACGAAAAAAATGACAATACAGGACTGAACATAAGACGAAAAAGAAAACGAGAGCCTAATTTAGTGGAAACGACATCAGGCACTAATGATATAGAAAACAAGGAAAATAAGGTAAAAATGCAATTTATGCATATAATATCATCTTTGCTGATAAAATAGTACAAAAAATATTAAAAGATTCAAATGATATAATGCTGCTACATTTTGTTTGTTACACAGTATACCTCATTTTTTTATATATATAGGCAGGTATTTATTTTTAGGATAATAAGGCACGTGAAAAGAAAAAAAATTATCAGGCTTAGTCTAGCACAAAAGATAGAAAGAGACAAAACTAAGCATCCCATGCGAAGTAAATGCTTAGGGAAATGTAAAAAGGAATGCGATAAGATGACAGAGGATAATCAACATGAAATATGGAATACATATTGGTCTCTTGATTATACTAGTAGGCGAAAATGGATGAGCTAACATGTTAAACTAGTACCGGTGAAAAGAAGGATTACAGCAGCAGCTTCATCTCAAAGGTCAGAAAGAAGAAAATTCTCTTTACCAGGCACAGATTCTATAGAAATATTAGTTTGTCGATTAACATTTCTTAACACACTAGGATTTACAAATAACTCAGTTGTAACTGAACTAGTGGCAGCCATGAAGCGCGCTCCTTGCGGAAGTATGGTTAAGGAATGCAGAGGTATAAAACCAAAACCGAAAGCCGATAGAACTCTAATTAAGGAACATATCGAATCACATCACCCATGTGTTAGCCATTATAGGAGAAAGAATGCTCAGAATATTAGATACCTTCCAAGAGAGTTAACCGTTAAAGAAATGTACTTAAATTTTAATATAAAGCACCCAGGTATTTGTAAGGTAGAAATCTATAGGCAGATTCTACGAGAAATGAATATATCTATGTGTCTACCAAAACCCGACATTTACGAATAATGTGTGCCACTAGAAAACCATTTAAGATCTGAAAATGCCGGTGAAAATAATGGTCAAGATGATACTACTGTTCGCCTCAACGCTCATCGATTGAAGGCTGAAAAAGCTAACCGAGAAGCGGAAACTGCTGAAAATAATAACATTAAACGTACATACTCTATGGATTTGAAGAAGGTTATGCTTCTTCCAATGATGCCACAAGTAAAGAGAAGTTTTTTTATTAGCAGGTTAGTTGTACTCAATGAAACCTCTAAGAAAAGCTACTGTGTTCTATGGCATGAGGCTCTATCTGGCAGAAAAGCAGAAGCGTTAGTTGATTCAATATTACGCGTCATTTCTGAGGAGCGGGACGTGTCAGAGTTTATATTCTGGGCAGATAATTGTACTGGCCAAAATAAAAACTGGATACTATACACAGCACTCATTACTGAAGTAAATCGTCCCACAGGTCCTAAAGAAATTAGGATTAAGTACCTCACCAAAGGACACACCCATATGAGTGCCGATGGCATTCACGGTAGTATAGAACAGAAACTTGGAAGAAAGCGAAATGTGTATGATTTCAAGAATTGGTTGAGGTCATCGAAAATTGTAGAAAGAACGTGAATGTGCTCAAATTAAATCAGTTTCATTCCTGGAAGAATAAAAAAGGGCCGTAACAAAAAAGGTTGACGACCCTTTCAAAGGTTTTACTTTAAATCCTCTAGTTGAAGTTAAATTTAGTAGATCCATGAAGTATAAAACAGACTTTGATGAAGAATATAAAGAAATCGATTTCTTACAAAAAAAAATATACGATACCACACCTTCCAGAATTAATAAATACACTTGGAGTTAAATCACAAAAAAAGCAAATAATTCTTAACGACCTCGTCCTTTTAATGCCGTTAAATAGAAAAATATTTTGGGAATCCCTTCCAGATTCAGAAGCTTCTGCTGACTTGGCGAATACTGAATAGATTAAGAATGATGATGAGTGATTAAGAATTTCTGGTTTCCTAAGATTTAGCATTTATGTTTGCAACAGGCCGTTGATTAATTTTATTTTTTAAAACAAAATAGTAGTGTTCCAGATGATCTTCTTTGCGATCTAAAAGAATATTACCATTTTCTAACAAAGTATGATATTATCAAGTGTTAGTAACACGGTTTATATTCATTATCATATTACCATTTTAATACACAGTATATCAGCATTTACTGTGGTTTTGTTGGTGACCTCATTTATATTCATAATTATATTACCATTCAAGTATTGGGTCTTCATGTGTTTTTGTTTATAAGATAAATAAAATACTTGCACAAATTACCATTTTAAAACAAAGTATGTGCCGCCGACCATCAAATTCTTTTGCAAAACGATCTGGGGATATTATATAAAGAAAACTAACGTAATGACAGATATGCCAGCAAAAATTGATAAGCCGATCTCATTTACTTTTGATCGGCTGATGTATTTTAGAAATTCTCTATTTCTGACAAATGAGCTTAATAGCAATTACTGTGTTTTTGCTTAGGACAGCCGAAGTAAATAAATACGAAACTGAAACAACAAAAATTAAGAAAAGAAAGTCCCAGCACGATACACATCTCATGAAATCTTATTTTTGTCACGTTGTCGTATACCAACGTTGGGCATCGATGTTGTCACGGCAAACGGTGTAGAATGCGGTTGCGGTGAGATAGGTGGTCGAGAAATATTCATGGCTGGTAATATAATAATCATCTCTCTCGCTTTCACGTAAACGATTTTTGTCTCCTTTCTTACACTAATTTTCAGGATATATAAAACTACTTTTGATGAATCTTTATAGCGTTCCGTTTGAGATAGATGTGCGGCTGTTTTATATGTTTCGAGATGCATCTTTTGCAAAGATTTAACAGTTTTGCACTACCAGGGGTACTTAGGTATTACTGGTTAAGTTGATTTTTATTGATATACTACTTTTTTTTAATGTTTACCAAAATTGCATCTTGCAGTTTTGTTGTAAAAACAAAAAAAAATAAAATTCAATAGTTTGAAACTGCTGACTCATAAACTTTACTGCGTCAAATGACCCAAGGTAATTAATTGCCCCCCGAAATTATTTGCAATTAAGGAAAACGTGTATAGTTAAGTATAGAGCAGCAAAATATTCTGGACTTGCGATATTAGCATAAATTCCTTATTTATTTAATATATCTTTACAGGGTGTGTCCATAAATGGAAGCAACAGTTTTTGTTCTCGATTTTCCAAAGATGAGAAATTCTGCCTACCTTTGTTGTTGTAGCAAAAATTAACCAAGTTGATATAGTCAAAAGTTGAATATAAATCATTATTTTTCACTTTGAAGTAAAATTATTGGAAATAAGTTGTTTGAAATGTTAAAATGCACGCAAATACTAAATTTTATAGTATTTTTTTACTCAATTTTTTTCCCCAAAATTGCTTTTGAAAAATAGTCTACTTTCAATTTCTACGCTGAATAGATTCTTGGACAATGAACATGAGGTACAACGAAGGGTTCTACAAGATTTTAAAGGTTTGTCGAAATTTTTAGCAGACAGAGATTTACTCAAAATAATTTGGGTATCAGAGGATGGCACGCGCGTCACGGGCAAAATTGAATATGATTCTAAATCTAATAAAGTCATCGGATTCGTTCTACCGTTGCGAGAAGGCCTGCCTCAACGTAATACGTTGCTTGCCACCTCAGCAGATGTAACCAAGAGTTATTTTGAAACCGGAATAAAAGCAGCGTAAGTTATAATGGCCCAGCCTCTATATGTCTATGCACCTACATACTGCCTGTCCTTATTTGGAACTGATAATTCATTTACTGCTGAGCAGGTCATTTTGAGTGGGAGCTGGATGAAAGAAGAAGCCAAAAACTTTGGAATAACGATTGCGGGTTATTGCGCGGATGGCCACTCGGCTTTTAAGAGCTATGAGGTCAAATACCGATTTAATAGCTCGTTTGCCATCAGAGTCGAAAGAAAAAAATAAAACAAACCAAAAGGGCACACACAGTCACCGCATCTTGTCTCAGTTCCCGATTGGGAGTGGTACCAATGTAGTATTGACAAAAAGCAAGAATGCTACGTACAGGACACTACACATATTCTAACAAAAATGCACACGTATCTTGAAACCAGGGATAAATCTGCCAATTGTGAAATACACTGCCACCGCAAAGCACATCGAGGAATTGATCGCAAATATTCCAAAATATAAACATCTCCATACACCTTCTGATTTCAAGGGCGAAAATAAAATGAATTTCGCTTCTGCGGAAAAAATGTGCAGTTTAATATTAACTGAGCACCTGAAAGTGATTTCACAGAGTGAGGACACTGTGACTTATCTTAAAGTTATGTATTATATGCTGGCTTTTGGTCCAATTAAACGGAAGAGTCAGTACCGATCGGTTGAAGCGATTTATCGGCGGTACTAGAAAAAATCTACAGAAGAAAGCTCAAAAAAGACCGCTGACCTCAACTTCGTAAACGACTAAGAGGAAGAAAAATTGAATTAATCACACAAGTGACAGTGACTCGACTTCAAACATTAACTCTGAAGAAGATGCAATGATGGAACTCGACGATTCCGATTCAGTTAATATAAACATTATTACGACCTATAGTCGGGATAAGTAAACGAGGTCCCAGATCTTACAAATCCTTGTAGTGAGAGTGACAAAATAAAAGAAAAAGTAAAAACAAATACAATTTATTATAAAAATCAGTAGAGACAGTACACAAAATTTAACGGTAAAAATATTACAATAAAATAATACAGCAAAGTCTAGGGTTTAAAGTTAACGCTATGGAAAAATGATTAGTAAATTGAAACAATTTGACAATAAAAAGGAGATACAGTTGTTACTTAACTTATACAAAGAAAATTGGAGAGTTTCCTGGCGCTCCAGACTTGAAGGTTGTTAATAGAGGAGAAGTCTTCACAACACAATTTGATAGGTTTTACAAATCTTCACAATAGTTAGATAAGTTTTCTCTTAATCGTAATGTATAAAACAAAATGCAGGGCCAATTCGTATACCAAAATTCGTGTACCAATAGCAATGATCCAAAGTCCAAAAATCCAATAATCCGAAAATAACAGAACAGTAGGCAAGTTCTGTGCTCAAAATCTGGCCTCTCCCAAACCGTCTACAATTAAAGTTACAAGATTAACCCCTAACGTGAGCACGTGGCTATAATAAATCAAAGAAATTCAAACTTACCTAGAATATTACTTCTAGACGATACTTAACTTGCTTATTTATCCGAATAATTCGAAATTTCAATTTAAACAAACCAAAATATAAATTGAAATATTAGGTTAAATCTAGTTATTGATCCGGTATTAAACCGATTAGCATTCACGTGCCTTTTAACTAAATTAATCCTTAGCGAAGTTTTCAATTCAAATTCTTGATTTAAAAAGAGGAAGTTTTAAGCAATTTTAGTGATTTATAACCTTTGGTTACTCACAAAAACAAAAGGAAATGACAACAGCTGACAATTCGACAGTCAGGGTACCAACTTGTGAAATGTAAAAGACTGAATCGATTTTTATGGACTATCCTTACACTATTACTTTGTAAACAACTTTTATACGTTAATTATTGCAATAATCTATATTATAAATTCCCCTAAAATATACACAATAATACACCATTATTTAATAAATTTATATATTTTCTACGGAGAGCCATCTGTTGGAGAAAAGCTTAAAGTGGTAATTTGCACCCAATATTAAGCGTGGTGACATTTATCGCTAAAGGTAATTTCTACTATAGGTAAATTTGATGAATTGATCTACTTATGATCTTGCGGACACCGGTGAAAGATGGCATGTCACAACATGTATTAATGGAGTACTCTCACATCTTTCATAAAAATAAAATATTCGTTTTTCATGGGCCTTTATTACAAAAATACTCGCAAAAAATTGACATATTCTTTTTATTTTTGAAGAAAGTCAATTAGCAAAACCAACTAGTTCCGGCCTGATGATGGCCTACCGAAACTAGTTGTTTTTTCTGATTCAGTTTATAATGAATTAGTGGAATTGGTAGAGAATTAGTGGAATTTGTAAGGAATTAGTAGAGAATTAGTGGAATTAGTAGAGTATTAGTATGGAATTTGAGGAATTACTAACTCTCTTGGGAGTTAGTGTCCCTAATATCTTTCCGCGGAATACCTTTCGCCTGGATCTATACATGATGAACGGCTATTAACAATTCGTTATATAGTAGTAGCAATTAACAGCTATATTCAAGTTGTACTTTATATCACTTATACTTATTTTTTCCTCAGGATGGCTGATGCTCAATAAAATAATATACCTCCGACAGAACTCACGCCTACAACACGAAGTTCTACTTGGATGTGCCAACACCAAAGCTAAGTGTAACATATGCAGAACTGATTTATCCTGTAAATAAGAGGTCCACTTCCAATTTACGGAAACATTTAAATTTAAAACATCCAACCATGACTATTGAGGACAGTAAGGATGCAAGCAACGTACGGGAAATGATGTATTTGGTAATATGGTGTTGAAGTAATAGGACGCGGAGGGCCTATAAACGTCAACATCAAATCAAGTACCAAAAAAAAAACAATCTTCACTTACAATATACCAGCAAAACCCGTTCCACTGTCTAACCAAATTAAAATTAATGATCCAATACTAAACGTAATTATCAAAGAACTGCAACCATTTTCCATCGTAAAAAAAGATCAAGGATTTACTCGGCTGATGACTTATCTAGAACCCAATTATTCAATGGCCAGTAGGACTACTTCAACTAATACTCTGTTGGCACAAAAACACGGAACAAAACAGAAAGTACTAGAAGCCTTCCGAATTTATTACATTAACCACCGATGCCTGGACTTCGAAAAACCAATGAAAGGAATTATGCTGTAACCGCCCATTATATTTCGAAAAATTGGGAAATGAAATCATTGCCATTGGAGTATAGTGAAAGACACATTGCAGAGAATCTGTACAAGGAGCTTTAGTCAATGCTTTAATAGCGTTTATTTGACTGATACAGTACCATATCATATAAGTAACCTACCATTCATAAATGTTGATCAGTTATCAGAGTCAGACATTATAGGAGGCATTAAAAAGCTAAAAAATAAAGTGACATCGAGACATTATCAAGTTCCAGATTTCTAGTTACAGACTGCGCAAATGTGCTTATCGCTCCACTGGGAATTCTATTTAATATCGCACTACAAACCTCTACCTTTCCTGAGTATTGGAAATTGGCAAAAATAAATTCCCTAGATTTTTTGCATACCTTCAATAACACGGAATTGTCAAGAGCCCAATCCATAAAGTACTTAGGAATATTGTTCGATTCTAAATTGGAATATGTGGAACATATTAACTCATCCATAAATTCGGCAGTAAAATTTATTAGGCTTTATAATAAGAAATTGTAAACAATTTCCCAATGTAAATACCCTTAAAACGTTATATTTCTCAATCGTGCGATCGAAACTTGAGTATGGTGCTTTAATTTGGAACCCAATTTATATATTCATATTTATATATTCACTTACAAGCAGTAGAAAACATTCAACGAAAGTTTATGAAGTAATTAGTCTTCAGAATTGATGCGAATTATCCAGAGCAGGGATATTCAAACTAATTGTTATTGGATAGATTACGATATCTTTAGAAAATAGAAGGACTCACATTATATTAGTATTTTTGTACAAATTATTTAACAATTTGATCGACTGTCAAATGTTATCAAAAATTCATTTTAAAATCCCGAGGTTAGGATCACGTCAAAATATTCTATTTTATTGTCCCACTAGTCGTACAAACGTCTTAAAAAGTCTCCTATTTATTCTATGATGGAACTGTATAATAATCTTAGCGATCAATACGATATATTTAACATATGTTTGAGTACATTAGGATCATCACAAATGCTTATTGAAATTCTCAAGTAACAGCAGATACTATTATTATATCTTCAATAGTAGGGTAATTGGAATATTCTGTTGGACAATAAACCTATTATTAAACGAGTAGTCCTAGGATGCGGTATATACAATAAAATTTGCTTAGCTGTGACCGATAATGCGTCAAAAATTGTTGCTGCGATAAGGCTAACCAATTTCAATTCAATATAACTTTATTCTAAGTTATTAGTTACAGTTGCCTCCCCAGAACCCATTCCTGGTAAGGCCGTGTAACCACTGCGCGATTCGCAGTGGTGGATTGCAGAACCGGGAGGATTGGGTCTGGTTTGACTAAAAAAAGACAGTTAAAACTTAAAACCTATACCCCTTCTACTGACAAACAGATTAAAAAGGGTGCTAAAATTACATATAGGTATCTAAAAAACAGATTTTATAAAACTTAAGTACACATTTTTTAAAACTTCCACTTCTTACCATTTAATTTTAACACTGACGCTGACATCTCAACCTAAACGAAAAGCCTTCCGCGAGGTGTGATAAGGCTAACCAAATGTGTTCACGTGCCTTGTTTTGTGCATAGTGTGAATTTAGTTATGAAAGGCGGTCTAAACATCACCATATGTGAATGAAATTAGAATAAAAGTTAAAAAAATAGTAAAAAAATTCCACCAAAGCATGTAGATGGAATTACAAGAACCTCTTTAGGTCATAATCGGACTGTTAGGCAATCCAATGGAACAGCTCAGTGAAAATGAATGGATCATTAAAAGGATTGTTTCAACCTCCCAAACCTTTTGATGAAGCAACTGAAGAATTAAGTACAGAAATGCATGTGTGTATATTGAAGGTACTTTCAATATTAAACGACTTTGACCTCAGCGATGACTACAAACTACAAAATTAACTAAACCTGATTCAAAAGCCTTAATTTTAGAGACGACTGTAGAATAGAATTCGTTAGGTTAAGTATTCTCACATTACAATGTGTTTATATCTTGCAATGTTTATTGTATATAAAAGAAAATAAGGCGAACTTCACAACGCATAGTCAAATATATAAATATCCTACACGAAATTGCGATAAAATAAATATAAATTTCTTAAGGCTAAAGCAGACACAGGTAGGAACCAATTATTATGGGATAACTTTTTATAATGTGTTGCCTGCCCGTGTAAAACAACAGAAATGCGTTCTATTCATTTGAAGAATTCTTAGAGGCAGATTTCAATGATCTTTAATGCTGGGTGGTCATTTTAGAGTTTTCATATTTAGTATTATCCAATTTTAAATTTTATTTTATTTTTAATATGTTGCGTTACGTATGCATATGTTTCACTATTGTATTGATGTTTGATAATTATTGTTATCACTCCTTTAATTTTTACTATTAATATTAAATGATTATATATTGCATTTTATTTTTTAATTGTTGTTTGTATATGTCTTATTTGTATTCTAGAGGGCAGAAATATTAAAACATAATATTTCAGTCGCAAGCTCCTCTATAAAATCCTTATTTTACTATAAGGAATGTAACCAGACTGCAACCAACAGCTATTCTTCGGGCTATATGCTCCGCCGAGCGCTGAATTACAAGTAACAAGCCTGGTGCGTTAAGTGTAATAATCGCATATTACCAACAAAACGCTAATGCTTCGATTGCAACAAACACCAGCCGAAAGACTGATCCTACTTAAAGCAGCTCTCGTGCCAGTCGTCCCATACCACTTGCAGACTGCAGTTTCGAGCTTTTGGCTCTCGTCAGTGCAAGGTAGGCATGTGACGAACGACACGAGGATCCCTTGACTATTTGGCACATCTCGGTATTCTTATGAGAGCGAGATGTAAAATAGTAAGCAGGCGCCATCTAGCGGTCCAGTGTCTGCTGCAATCGAAAAATAAATAGCCTGGCTGGGCTTAGCATCGATCAAGTGTGCTTCTAGAGAGCAGAAATATCCTTATTTTACTATAAGGAATGTAACCAGACTGAAACCAACAGCTATTCTCTGGGATATATGCCCCGCCGAGCGCTGAATTACAAGTAACAAGCCTGGCGCGTTAAGTGTAATAATCGTATATTACCAACAAAACGCTAATGCAAAAAATTCGTAGGAGAGATAAAAAATTCTGTCCACGAAACTGAACTGAACTGAAGAAAAATCAGTGCACTTAGTAGTAGTAGTAGTATATGTACCGCCGAACCGAGTACCCCGTGCACTTCAGATAATTAAAATATCATAATGGAAAATTACTTCCAGGCTAGGTATTTTAATTTGTTTATTATTTTAGTTTTCTTATTATTTATTTTTCAGGATTACCTCTGGAATTATTAGCGCACCAATTTAATAATGAAAATGCTGCCCCTAGTCGTCGACGATACACAGAATTAATGAAGCAATTTGTACACACTTTGTATTTTTATTCTCCAAAGGCATACAATTTTGTGGGGCAACATTTTGTTTTGCCAAATCCATGCACCATTCGTAAGTAGTGGAATTTTTAAAAATGGAAGTTATTACAACGCCTTGTTTATGTAATTGTGCATTAATTATTATTAATATTAGGAAACAAATTATATGGATCATACAGGGGGAAAATTTGTTGTGAATGTAGATTGTGGTGGAATCATTAACATAAATCAAGAAACTCCAGCTTCTGAGTCACTTTTTTTAAAATTATGTCTTATACTAACAGATATAAACGTCCAGTTGCTTACTTCTTAACAGATAAAATAGATGCAAATGTTCAGAATCAGTTGATAAACTGTTGCCAAGGAAATTTGTTTAAAATTGGTATTGTCATACGTTCCATCACTTGCGATGGTACAGCTATGAACATAAAAACTTATCAAAACTTGAGGTGTAATTTTGATATCATAGAAAATGGTGATTTTCTTTCGTTTCAGCCATATTTTTCACATCCGTGCTCCTCAGAAATAAAAGTACATTGCATAATGGACCCTTGTCACATGCTTAAATTGGCACGGCAGAGAAATCTTTGATGTCAGAGAATGGTTATACAAAGAGGGAATTTGTAAGAAGACTTAATGACATTCAAACTGAGGAACAATTGCACTTGGCAAATTCTGTAAGTTCAGGTCATATTCAGTAGGGGAAGGTGCTGTACCTAGGGATAGTTGTGCCTGCGGACATTCTATGTAAACGCAACATCGAATGCCAGAAGAAACTCAGATTTATAAGGCAATTTGGCAACAATGACTGCTTTCCACACGTATTTAGTCTTGTAAGTTATCGAAGAGTGTTAACGCGTAATATACAATTTAGTCATTTCCGGCTTCCTAAGTAAGTATTTTGAACGTTAGTATTACTTTTTTTGCAAGTAACTGATTCAATTATTTTAAATAACAATCTCGCATAGTGAAAGGACAGAATATTGACTATTTATTTTAATAATCAAACTGTTACATTTCTAACCTAAAATATATTTTTTGATTGTTTATGAAATTGCATTACTCCTGTTGTACCTAGGGACGAATATTTCAATGTACCCAGGTACTACAACATATTATTTTTGTTAACATTCTTGTGTCCTTCTTCCAGGATTCAATATGCCAAGAAGTAAAGAAAAAAAGAAAAGACCGGGGCCTTCCAAAGTTAATGTAGGTAGAGGCGGCTGTTCAGGAGGTTTTAAATACAAATACAGTTTGGAATTGCAAAATCGGCATTAGCAAGACATATTAAAAACTTTAAATCTTCCAGCCAAAATCAATTTGTGTATAATCCTAATTGTCAGGTTAAGAAAGTTTTCAATGAGACTGAAGAGTCTGAGCTGGTAAACTATTTAAAAATGGCTGCCAAAATGCACTATGGTCTGAATTTGGCAAATCTTAAAAAATTGGCGTATGAATATGCAATTATAAATTTAAAAATATCCATCTCAGTGGGACGATAAAAAGGAAGCAGGAGATAATTGGCTTAGGTGTTTTCGTAACCGACATTCTGCATAATTTCACTTAGAAAACCAGAGGGTACAAGTCTAGCAAGATCCACATCATTCAATAAAGAAAGAGTTGCAGCCTTTTTCAAAGCCTATAAGAGTGCTTTAGCTAAAGGAAAGTTTGAACCATCAAGAATTTACAACGTAGACGAAACGGGGATTACGATAGTACGACTGCCTAAAATATTGGCGCCAAAAGGAGTAAAGCAAATCGGAGTAATGACTTCAGCAGAAAGAGGTGTTCTAGTAACTATGATATGCTGCATCAACGCTACTGGAAACACGGTGCCTCCATTATTTGTCTTTCCCCGGGCAAATTTTAAGAACCATATGTTAAAAGGAGCACCAGCTGGAGCAATCGGAGCTGCTAATAAAAGTGGATGGTCAAATGAAGACATCTTTTTTAAATATTTACAACATTTTATCTCTCATGTCAAGCCAACTATAGAAGATAAGGTTATTTTGTTGCTAGATAACCATGAGAGTCATGTTTCCATCCCAACTATAGATTTGCAAAACGTTCTGGAGTTATTTTAGTGACCTTTCACCCACATACGTCACACAAGATGCAACCCCTAGATTTATGTGTTTATGGGCCCTTTAAGACTTACTATAGCAACGCAGTGAGCAACTGGATGAATACACCAGGTAATGCTGGAAAACCTATTGCTATTTACGATGTCGCTGAATTAGCAAACATAGCTTATCTCAAGGCGTTTACACCAAGCAATGTCACTAAAGGATTTCAAGTATCAGGACTTTATCCCTTAAACAGTGACGTCTTTGATGAACAAGACTTTCTAGCATCAAACGTATCTGACAGAACGGACCCAAATTTAGACAAAGCCTCACCTCAAATCAAATCTCTTTCTTCTAATCAAACATCTGTAATAAGAACTGCTGTCTCGCCTCAAATTATGTCCCCTTCATTAAATAGTAGTTTTGTTGAAATGGAAAACCGACCTTCATCATCTGGTATAACAGCGCCTCCTCAAAGTTCGGATAATTCTATAATTACCAATATTATTTTACCACATGAGATTCGGCCTATTCCGAAAGCCCTCCCCTCGAAAAGGAACGGCTTCAAGAGGACGTAAGAAAGGCAAAGCGAGGATACTTACAGACACTCCCGAGATCAACGAAATTCAGAAAGACAAGGAGAAAGCTATGTAGAGAAAACGAAAACTTGAACTGAAAAAAACAAAAAAAGTTGTAAAAAGAAAGTTGAACATAGAAGAAACATCATCAGAGGAAGATAAGGAAAATGAATGGGAAGTGTTGATGATGATTCTGACAATGACAGTTCTTTGCCAGATTTAGAAATATATCCTACCAGTTTTTTTCCAGAAAACATCCAGCAAGATAATTTCATTTTGGTACAACTTAAAGGAAAAAAATATTCTGATCACATAATAACGAATTCATCATAAAATATTTAAAGAAAAAAGCTTCTTTTGCACATAGATACACATTTGTTATTGAAGACGAGACAGAATACACAGTTCATATTAATGATATTGTTATGAAACTTCCCCACCAAGCACAGCAGGTACATCTTCTCGGCAATCAAATACATATGTATTTCCAGTATCTTTTAACACAATTAATCTAAGCTAAAGAAATTCGTAAAGCCATATTTATTTTAAGTTTGTTTCTTTATATAGGTATTTTTTAATAAATGTTTCCGTAATATTGACTGATATTTTGTTTTTAGCTACTATTTCCTTTTGTCCGTAGGTACATTACATTGTGTACAACCACTCATTGTACCTAGGGACACTGCCATAGGTACATAAAATTTTCTAATATGTTATTTAAATGCATACTCAGAATGCAAGAATAGTCTGACTTTGAATATGTTTGCTAGAAAAAAATATAAAAATTAAAATGCTAAAAACGTCCCCAGGTACAACAGTCTCCCTATAGAAATAAAATAATGAATGTTAAATTAGCAGCACAAACTTTAAGCAGTTCTGTTGCAAATGCATTAGAATATTTACAAAAAGAAAATTATGCAAATTTTTAGGGTTGTGCTGCAACTGTTGAATTTATAAACATAATAGATAAAATTTTCGATATGTTAAATGCTCGAAATCCATTTGGAAAAGGCTACAAATCTCCAATTCGCCCTGAGTCTGTGATTTACATTCAACAGACTTTTAGTACTGCCACTACTTATATAAAAAGCTTAAAAATCGATGGTGTACCATTACCAGTGGCGTAACTAGCATTAAGCGCGGTTAAGCACAGCTTAGGGGCCCGGGGGACTCAAGGGGCCCCTCGGGGCCTACGTTTAAAGATACTAAAAAAAATTTATATTTACTATGCCTAGAAATTTTTACACAAAATATCCAGAAATTGTTATTAAATAATTTTGTTTTCAATATTTGAAAAATGCGGGCTTTTTTCTAGCGCGCACAGCTGTGCTGTGCCGCACAGCACAAGTTTGTGCAAGTCTATAGTTGCGTAGTTGTCTAGTTGTCGGCGTGCCGTAAACCGGGGGCTATTATTGTTACGCTGTTTGGCCTGTTTTTAATCACTACACTATCACAGATCACAGAACAACATATACTATATTATTATATACTAAACTGACCAAAATAATATTTATTTAATAGACTACATAGACATACAAAATGGCTGATAAAAATTATAGCAAAACAAGCGGAGCTGCAAAACGAAGACGCGCAAAAGAAATCCAAGAGAGATTAAATAAAATATCAAAAATTTCATCTTTTTTCGCTCGTCAAGATGAAAATGAAGTTATTCAAGTTGAAAATGAAATTGCTACTACGAGTACGAGTGTATCAGAGACATCAGAGTCAGAATCAGAATATATTCCCAAAACATCACATGAAATAGAAGAAAAAGAAAGAAAAAGTGATCAAGAATTAGTAACAGAAAGTTCAGAATTAGAAGAAAGAAGTGTATGCCTATGCAAAGAAACAGTGTTTGAATCACTAAAAAACTCAGAACTAACTTATAAAATTAAACAGTTAGTAATTAGTTTAGAGCCATGCAAGCCAAATGGTCCTTTTCCAAAAGATGTAAATCAAGACAACAGATCATTCTCAGAAAACTATTATAAAGTGAAAACTGCTTATGGTTATATTAATAGAACATGGTTGTGTTATTCGGCTGGTTTAGATGTTGTGTATTGTAATCCGTGTTGGCTCTTTTCATCATCAAGTAACTGGACAGAAGGAATAAGGACTTGGAAAAATCTGTCATTAAAAATATCGGTTCACGAAAATTCCCGTGCGCATATTAATGCT
The DNA here is from genome assembly GCA_963675555.1 of Leptura quadrifasciata. NCBI lineage: Eukaryota > Metazoa > Arthropoda > Insecta > Coleoptera > Cerambycidae > Leptura > Leptura quadrifasciata. Next base: position 66,398,549 of record OY776680.1, read on the forward strand.
TGGTATATACGAACGATGCAAGAAAAACAATACAATAGGCAAAGATCTTGAAGATAAAATTAGGTCTGAAACTAACTTTTGGAGACAAGTTCTTGAAAGATTGGTGAATATAACGATTTTGCTAGCGAAAAATTCATTAACATTTCGAGGACATAGAGAAAATTTTGGAGATAATTTTAATGGAGTTTTTTTGCAAGAAGTAAAACTCTTATCCAGGTATGATTTGGTAATGAAGGAAGTATTAAATAAAGGAAAAGGGCAAATTAGATACTTAAGCCCAACAATTCAAAACGAACTAATTAATACAATTGGAATATATTTGGAAAAAAAACTGGTTGAAGATATTAAATCTACTCCATTTTATGCAATTATAATGGATACTACTCAAGATATTAACAAAGTAGATCAATTAAGCCATGTTTATAGATATATAGATATTGAAAGAAACTCAGAAGACATTCCCATTAGTATTAAAATTAGAGAAACATTTTTGGGTTACTTCTTAGTAATAAATGATCGTTCAGCTACTGGTATAACGAATACAATTTATGAATTGCTTCAAAAGCACAAAATAGATTTGAACAAATGTAGAGGTCAAGGTTTTGACGGGGCAAATGTAATGAGTGGTCTATATAATGGTGTACAACAAAAAATTCGAGAAATTCAACCAAATGCCGAATATGTACATTGTGCATCTCATAATCTAAACTTGGTAATAAATGACTGCATTAAAAATTCAAAGGAAGCTGACACTTTTTTTGTCAATCTTGGAAGCATATATAACTTTTTTGGCTATAGTTTAAATAGATGGGAAACGTTGGCTTCATTCACAGAAGAATCAACAACTACAATCAAAAGATTAAATCCCACAAGATGGTCAGGACGTGTTACATCACTATTGGCTGTTAAACTAAGGTACGTTGACATATTAAAGGCTTTAACAGAAATAGCATTAAAAAGCACCAAGAAAGAAGAACGCAATGAAGCAAAAAGAATTAAAAACATGATGACCAATTTCCAGTCTGTGTTTCTTTGCACATTTTTATTTAAATTATTAAATGAAGTTAATATTACCTCAAAATTATTACAATCTAAAGAAATAGATTTGGAAAAAGCATCAATTGCATTAAAGACAACTACTGAAGCATTAATTAAACTGAGAGAACCTTTTAATGAATGTAAAAATGAAGCTAAAAAAACTGCTGATAAATGGGGAGTTCCGGATAATTTTATAGAAAAAAGAATATCCGTACCAAAAAATTTTTTTGACGAACAGGAACAAGAACAGGAACATTATGTCACGTTTAATAAAGCCGAAGATAATTTTAGAATAAAAGTATTTTTCAAAATTTTAGACGTTAGTATAGTCCAAATTAAAAGTAGATTCAAGGCAATGCAAAAAATTGTTGATAATTTTTATTTTCTAAATCCTATAAAGTTATTAACGCTAACCGAAGAAAATATTGTAACTTTTGCAGAAAATTTACAAAAAATTTATAGCAATGACTTAAGTACAAATTTTCCGATTCAACTTGTACAAATTGTTTCAAGCAGCTTTTTCAAAGAGCATCTAAATAAAATTACAACTGTAAGAGAATTTGCTGAATTATTAATAATAAAATATTATAATTTAACATGTAATTTCAAAGATGTTACTACAGCACTAATTTTGTATTTAACTTTGCCCGTAACGTCGGCAACAACAGAAAGATCTTTTAGTAAATTAAAGATTATAAAAAATTATTTAAGAAATGCAATGCATCAGGAACGGTTAAATTATTTATCTTTAATTTCCATTGAAGGAGATGAAGCTGATAATTTGGACACAACAGAATTAATTAAAAATTTTGCAGCTATGAAAAGTAGAAAAGTAAATTTCATGTAGATTTGAAAGTAAATATTGTAGAATATATGTTACTGTTTTTATATTTTTTATTATAAACAATATGTTTATTTTGTTACTTTTTAAATTTTTTGTTAATTTTGAGGATTATTTTTTATTTTTAGAACTTTTATATAATAATGTTGACTTTTTAAAATGCATTAAATAAATAAAAAAATTTTTAATGCTTTTTGTTTTGGACCCATGTGTGCGTTATGTTAGGGGCAAGTTACAATTTTTCTGGGCTTGTAAAACGCATGACCTTGATAATTTAAGAAAATTTTGCCTACGGCGAATTTTTTTGCGCTCGTTTCGCTCGCGGGAAGGGAGCCCAAATACAATTTTGCTTAAGGGACTAAAATTTCTAGTTACGCCACTGACCATTACTCATGCATGCCAGAAAGACGTTTGCATTGGGATTCATTATTACGATGACAAGCATAATAGAACTAGCACAAGATCTATTCAGCCTTGAAGACAATTCCCCGAAATATTTTCTTCCATATAAATGTTCGCAGGATCGGTAAGAGTTATATTTTAGCTGTATACGAAGTCGAGGAGGTTGAAATAATAATCCAAATGTATTACAACTGAGATGGGCCTTACGCCAATTACTATTTAAAAATGCAGTTAAATCCAGCACCTCTGCAAATTGTTTCGATTTTGGTACCACACGTGATATTGCAGCTTTTCATTTTACAAATCAAAAATAGATGTATTCAAGATCAAGAAGTTGAAAATGATGAAAACTTTGATTTTACATTGTTCAATTTAACGAATTGTTCTTTAAGTGACTACAAGGAAAATGTTTTGTATTATATCTCAGGATTTGTTGCTAACAAAGTAGTGAAAAAAACATCATGCTTTGATTGTGAGAATATATTATTTCATTGTGAGGAAAATCTTTATGGTGATCACATATATAGTACAAATGTAAATGAAAATTTTAAAAGATTTATGAATTTTACTGCTAATGGGGGCTTATTATTTGCATCTAACATTGTATTTCAAGTTGACAAAGTGATGCAAGGGATGGGACTATCAAATACCGGATATGTTTCGCGTAGATTTTTCAGGGACGCAGCAAAAGCTGCGGAAATAACCGGGGTGAAAGTGAAATTAATAAAGAAATTTGGAACTATTCTGACTGTGCTTTCGAGTGGCCATGAAGTGGACCCTGAGAAATTTGATAACTTTGCAAAAGACACTGCAGCATATTAGACTTATATCACATAGACTGGACCTGCATTTCGTCATTTAGTAACGCTAACGATGCAACTCTCTATATGTACAACTAGATCGTATTTTTTCAAGAAATGTTCCCAGAACCACACACATAAATAAATCGTATCCCCCATGGTTTAATCGTAGAATAATTAGAGACTTTAAACAAAAATCACGTCTTTGGCGTACATATAGAGATACCGGACACGAAAATGCTCACAGAGATTTTAAATCTTTAAGGAGAAAAATCAAACAGGAAATAGGCGTTGCGCACAAAGACTACCTTAAAAATATTGAAATGCAGATTAAGTCAAACCCGAACAGATTTTGGTCACATATTAATAATATGTGAGATGTTACTAGTATTCCAAGTGTAATGACGCAAAATAATGTACCTTTGAAGGACCCTCAACAAATTCTGATCGGATTTGCATCCTTTTTTCAATCTTCTTTTACAACGTCCACTAACTTTGGTATGGAAGCCACTGACTCAAATAGTAATGTACCACATCTCGCTATTCCAATAATTAACGAAGTAGACGTATTAAATGCGCTTAAATTGGTCAAACCGAAATTAACTACTGGTCCGGATGGAATAACCGCATTTCTATTGAAAGATTGTGCTGTGCTATTTGCTTTTCCTTTGTCAGTTATTTTCAATTTATCTCTTCAAACCGCTACGTTTCCTAACCTATGGAAACAAGCTAAAATTTGTCCCGTTTATAAAAAGGATGACAAGGCTGCAGTTGAAAACTATAGACCAATTACCATTTTATGTAACTTCAGCAAATTATTTCAAAGTGTCCTTTATAATATTTTTTTCCCATGTTAAATCCCAAATTTGCTTTAATCAGCACGGGTTTCTCGCTGGTAGATCGACGGTTACAAATCTGGCTTGCATAGCTCAATTTATTGCGGAGACGGAGGAGGTCAAGTTGACGTCATATATACAGATTTCTCTAAAGCCTTTGACACACTCGATCATGGTATCTTGTTACAAAAATTGTTCAACTTCGGCCTTACCGAAACATTTACTAACTTTTTTATTCATATCTATCTAACAGGAAACTTACTGTCCAATACCATGGATTTAAGTCTGATGAAATACCAGCAACGTCTGGCGTTCCTCAAGGTTCCGTTCTTGGACCCTTGTTATTCATAATATTTATAAATGACATTAACTGTGAACTTCTAAATAGCACTCTGCTGTACGCTGACGATTGCAAGCTGTATTCAGCCATCAACAATTTAAATGACTGCTTTAACTTGCAAAAAGATTTGCAACAAATTAGTACGTGGTGTGACAAAAATAAACTGCATCTAAATATTAATAAATGTAAATACATGACTTTCGCAAGAAAGCTTAATCCAGCTGAGTTTACTTATTCTTTAAAAGATATTCAGCTATCTAGATGTAGTCAATTTAAAGATCTTGGGGTCATCTTCGACAGTAAGTTAGCCTTTAATAATCACATAAACGATATCGTTCTTACAGAAACTTAGGTTTCATAATCAGAAATACTAAAGACTGTGGATAATAACACCTTGATACTGCTGTTTAATGCATTTGTCAGATCAAAATTAGAGTATGCCTCCATAATCTGGAGTCCAGAATACGCCGTGCATAAACTTAGCGTTGAAAAAACGCAAAGAATCTTCAGTAAATATCTTTGGTATAGAAATGACGGAATTTATCCAGCAAGGGATACACCTCAATGTGATCTATTAAACAGATATCAAATACATGATTTGAAATCCCGCCGTAAGTATTCTTCGATTGTGTTTTTATATAAAATTTTGAATAGTGTGATTGATTGCCCTGAGTTATGTAGTTATGTCAAATTACATATACCATCAGTTCATACACGCTCAAATAATTCTTTTTATCTAAATACGCCTCGTACAAATTTACTTAAATCTTCACCCTTGCATATAATGTGTTCAAACTATGCATATATACAGGACGATGTTGATATATTTTGTACTACTGTTAAAAAAATTAAGCAATCTGTATTGCATTCAAACTAAAAATATTTACGAGTTTTATTTACAAATAATTTATGTAATTATACTTAAGTTTTTCATATGTATTTATCGTACAAAATTCTGTAACAATGTTTTGTTCTTTCCTACCCTGTAATTGGATTTCTTATCTGTTTGGGTATTGTGTTCTAAATAAATAAATAAATAAATAAATAAATAAATATTATGTACAGATGTCGCATGCCCCCAAGTGTGCACAAAATATTAATGCACGGGTCACAAGTAATGTTATACAATATGCTAGTTCCAATAGGTGCCCTTTCTGAAGAAGCTCAGGAAGAAGCTTCCAATTTTGACCAGCTAGAAATTGAATTGGTCCCACTGTGCACCGCCGTTATGCATCCACTTTTCATACGGGCCAATTAGTGCCTCCCACTCGAGTGGCCAATCTCTAGTTTATAGGATCTATAAGTAGTCGCATCGGTGGTAGCCATCTAACAGGTGAAAGGGTACCCAAACCATTCCTGAAGTTTGGTTTGTTTAATAATTTGTTTTTCGTAAATCGTATTTACATTGTGTAAGTTCTATACATGTATATATTATGAACAATAAGAATGAAACGGTGTTTTTTTGTATAAGAGCCAGCCTAAGTTTGGTCGTGTCAAGGACGCTAACCTATCCTATCATAGGACCAGCCTCCATTCATACTCGTAACATGCAAATGCAATAGAGGGGATTGGCCGTCAAGAATCGATGTGATGACATGCGTCTAGCTATCATACACAATTTAATCTGACTGCGCGCAAGATTGCAACGTCACACGGTTTAAAAACCGAAGATTGTCAGAGCTTTTTAGATTCAATTTATGGTTATGTTGTTTTTTGTATGGTATTTCCTTAGTGGTGTGTGGTGATAAAAGTATAAAGTTTTGTTAGGGCTTCCAACGTCTTTCAGGCTTATATACGTAAAAGTTATTTGAGTTACATATGACGTCATCTTCAGGTTCCTAGACGAAACCAAAATTTGAAAATCGAAAAAAAAAATAAAATTTTTATGCCCATATTTGAAAAAATTGCTCCTAGGAAGACATAATGTATGTGTAAATTTGAATTACATATGGCGTCATGTTTAGGTTCCTAGACGACCTTAAATTTTGATAATTTCCGTCAAAATTCAATTATATTTATAACTAGTGTATATTACGAATGCTAAATGTCACTAAATTCTTACCTCCTACCACCAGATCACCAGATAGATGTTCTGTGGCTATCAGTAAGTAAACGGATATCAGACAAGCCGGTGCTTGATACGTATGCGCAGGGTTTTATAAATAACAGTACGCCGTTAGTGACGAGATAGTGCAAATCGTCTGCTTTTTATGATCATAATTATTTAGTGTCCCTCAGTAATACTTGAACATAATTGTTTAAAATGCCTAAAACTCGTAGAGAAAGTGAGTGTGAAGTGTTTGGTGCGTCTGCTGAATTAAAAACCAATGTGATCCCAACTTATTCGGATGTAATGAAAAATTATTTGTTCATCAGATCTTCGCTCAATGAGAAAATGAATAATAAAGATCCAAATGTTGGCGAAATATCCACAAACTTGATGTTAAGTATAAAAAATGTATGGCAAAAAGCATCACTTCCTGTTGTTTCTGATCAACAGATTTTGCACAAGATCAAAATGTACAATGAAAAATTCAAAGCTATTAAGAAAAACACCAAATCAGCATACAATAAAAGATATCTTGAGAAACTAGATTTATTTAAAACACAAGTTATTTGATAATTCGTTTTGCAAATGTGAAGAATTCCTTCTTTGCCATTGCACATATCAGAACGCGAATTTTTAGTTGACCAAAGAAAAACACGAAGAATGGTGATTGGAAATATCGATATAGAAGCCTCTAAAAATAATAAGAAAAAGATGGAACGAAAAATATATGAGTCTGGAAAACTGAAGTAGCTATTTCTAGTGATGATGATGACAATTTTGAAATCCCTTCAAAGGCTATCCCATCTACGTCGAAGACAGTTTTTTGATCGCAAGCTAGAATAAAACTGCCACATCTAGCTACAGCTTGTGATAGAGCAGGTATATCCGATAGGTCAGCATCAATTATAGTAAGTTCTCTTAAAGATATTGGGGTTATTACTAAGCAAAATCCCTTATGTGATTATTATGATTCTTATGGAAAAAAAATTACATCACTTTCAAAACAGACATGATATTATTGTGACGCAGAGTAGTCAAGAATTTATACCCATTACAAGAGTTTGAGAATTGGAAAAATGGCATAGAAAACAAAACCAATTAATGGGATGATCGATGATTTACACAGAAGAGTTTTCTAATTACACTTTTGGCAAAATAGTGCTTTTTGGCTGCTGTTTAAAAAAATAATACTTAGGCCAACATGCCGGAGTCATTAAGAGAAAGTTATAGCAAGAAAACTGAAAGATAGACGGGCAAGAAAGTACAATTCTAAACTGAAGAAATTTTGCTTGACGTTGTTACAGTTTTATTCACATGGGCATATAGTTATGTACGAAAATATTGGTCAAATTTATTACCTCATCAATAAAAAATTTGTATAGTGTTGTCAATGGGTTACCAGGATTTACATGGGAAGCGTTCGACTCCATTGTTCAAAAAATAAGCAGTCGTCAGTTATATGTAACACTGTAATCGATTAAATGTTTATAAAGGAAACCCTGACCCATGACAAAAATAGATGTTATGGGGGTATTGATTTAGGTGCAGATGTTGATTACAATAATGATATGTCATTGGCAGCTACATCAGCATCGGTTTTTATAGCAGCAATCCTCGGTGGTGATTGCGAAATTCCTCTCGGGTATTTTTTGATAATATGTCAAGGTTGAAGGAAAAGGGCAAATTTGTTTACAATATGTTTGCAGTTATTTAATGACACGGGGACTAAAGTGTACTTATGATGGAGCCCTGTTAACATCACAATGTGCACAGCCCTAGTAGCAAATTATGATTTTCCTTCAGAAAAATTTCAACCTTGGTTTAAGAGCGCCTTTACAGCAGAACCCGTTTGGGATCCCTATGGCCCATAAGATTGCTAGACGAAATTGGTCGGCAGATAAATTGGGTTACATAAAATCGCTCCATGATTTAGAGACAGAGAAAGATTTGCGTGCAGGTAGAAAGTTAACAAAAAAAATATATATTTTACAAACAATAAAATGAATGTAAAGCTTGCTACCCAAACATTAAGTGAAAGTATTTATAATGGTTTTCGATTTCTTATTGAAACTGAAATACCTGGATCCAAAGATAGCATGTCAACTGCAACGTTTTGCTTTCAATTTAACAACATATATATTTTTTAATTGTAGAACGAAATATGGCAAACGCAGCAATTATAATGGTCCTATTTCTGTGGAAACAATAGATTTTTTTAAGAAAAATGTTTTGGATATGGAACAGTATATAGCAGACTTGAAAGGTGGTTTTGGAACACCAATATTACAAACAAAAAGGTCCACAGGTTTCAAAGGATTTATAATTTGCAGTAAACATATATTTACTTCACACTTTACATGAACTGGGACAAGAATATCTATTTTAAAATTACGCAGGCCATTCTAGAAACTTTCTTTAGCGCGTTGAGAAGTAGAGGAGGATTCCGAAATATAGAAAAAGGCAGCAGTAATAATGAAGCGCCATAAGTTTCAAACAGATGAGACGGAAATGGATATAATAAACACGCTAAAACAAAACCTATCGGCAAAGCCAAATGAGAGTAAGTAGATACAGAGTAATAAACATGAGAAGAGACGCACGCAAAATAGAAAATTTAAAGCTAATCAAAAATCATCGAAAAAATAAGACTCACAAAAGACTGGAAAGGAAACGCTACCAGATGTTGACAGCATTAAAAACTTTTGGGAAGGAATTTGGCACAACCCTGTCAACCATAAAACAAAATGGCTGTACGAAGAGAAAAACAGGATGACGAGGCCTAGACAATGATGTACTGGAATGTAAATCGAAGTGCAGATAGCAATTCAAAGCACGCAAAACTAGAAAACTCCAGGCCAACATAAAATCGAAAATTTCTGGTAAAAACGGTTTCCGGCGGTACATAAATCTCTAACGAAGATGTTCACACAAATTCTAGAACAACCAGAACGAATACCAACATTCATGGTTAAGGAGATAGGATATTTGCTGCCAAAGACTGACAGGTACGGCGAAGAGCCCTCAAAATATAGACCGATAACATGCCTCCCCACTATTTATAAGATATTTATATCACCATTTGCGAAGATATACGAACATTTGCAACGAAATAAACTGCTGGGTGAAGAGCAAAAAGGATGTCGCAAGGCATCGCGAGGGTGTAAAGAGCAACTTGTAATAGACTCAGCAGTTATGAGCCACGCCAGATGAAAGAAGCACTCTCTATACCGCATATATAGACTATCAGAAGACATATTATATGATAGTGTACCACAGAGACCTTGAAGGTACATAAAATCAAAGAGAATATTACCAAATTTCTTAAACATGACATGACTCAATGAAAAACAATATTACCTTAACACACCCCAAACCACCATCGACGCCTGGGATACAACAATACAGAGAGGCATATTCCAAAAGGATGCACTCAGTCCGCTATGGTTTTGCCTAGCACTAAGACCATTAACATCACTACTCAATGGCATGAATAAGGGCGAGTTGTACCACTTGATTTCAAGGCCAGTTTGCCGTAGATCCGAGTTCACGCACTAAAAACCCGCTGCAGGAAGTTCGTTCAACTATTAACCGTAGTTCTGAGTAGATTTAATTTGAACCGCTGATACAAACTGTTTTAACAACATTCAAGCCGAGTTGATGTGTTAAATATAACCTCAAATATATTGTGTTTATAAATAATAAGATGGCTACAAGGGTGAAAAGGTACAAAAGTGAATAACTTGACAGATGATGAAGATTTTAACGAGCTAATCAATCTTGTTGATTGTCTCAGAAAGGCACAGATTTTTAGGCAGAGACCAAATAATTTCGAAATATGGGACGATGACAAATTTATTGTAAGATTCAGACTGTCAAAAGCAGTAGTGAATATATTAATAGAGTATTTTTATTATGAGCTTGTGCCGCAAACAGAAAGTAAGATTTTATTTTATTTAAAAAAACTACATTACATGTACTTAATTTGTTTTCAGAAGCCTTGCTCTGAGACCTGCAGATATGACATTCATAAGTTTACGTTTTTTTGGCGACTGGCTCAACTCTGCAAATAAATGGTGATTTTAATGGAGTAGATAAATCCACTGTAAGGCGAGTAATTACAAAAGTCTTGAGACTCATTGCTGAATGTAGAGAATTTATTACCATGCCCTCTGAACAAGAAATAAATCATATACGTCAAGGATTTTATAATATCGCTAGATCTCCTAAGATGTATTGGGGCTCTTTACTGCACACATTAAGATTCAGGTAAGTACCTGGCGTATATTGTCAAGTAGTAATAATTATTCTGCACTATAAAATTAACCAAAATATTTTTTAGCATATTCTCTACAAAATATAATTTTCAAATATTCAATAATAAATTAAATAAGTCACAAAACTAAATCGATAAATAAATTCTACATTCTTTCCAAGTTAAATTTTATCATTCATATTTTATTTCTACAATATAAATTCGCTATTTAACAAACATAAAGGATGTAAAGTTTCATATTTCAATATCAGCTTGTAACCGCGTTAAGACATAAACTTTAAGTCTACCTTTATAGGAATATTGCTGAATAAGTATTTAGGAATCATATAAATAGTCCAGGATTGATATACACTTACTTACTTACTTATTGGTAGTCAGTCAACGAGCACCTACCTGACGCATCTCCCCCATTATGGACTGGTAAGATCTTTTTATTTTATATTTTTTATTATTTGAATTATTTTGCAATAAAATGTTGGTATCTTTTTGTTTTACACCTTTATTTTACTTATAATTTAACCTCTCGCAAGCCAAGCACCCCCGGCTTGTGGCAATATTTTGTTTTGTAATAGATATTTCCATTTATATACATTTTTATTATCATTCACTGTATCATACCGTTTACACTTTTATGCACTTTTACTGGATATGTGCAAAACACATTCAATTTTAATACGTTGAATAAGTGTTTACCATCTTTTATAGATAATGACTATTAGTAGTATTTAGTAAGATTTAAGTTTGCTTTATTATATGCTTGTGTTTCTATTACTTATTAGGTATATTTCTTTAGTGTTAATTCTTACTAAAATACCCCTAGGATGCCATTAAATCGACATCATAATTATTTGATAAAAATTTATTTTTGGTATGAAATACAGTTTTATTACAACTTAATATCAATATAATTACAGAGTGCCTAGATTATATCTTTTTGAACTTGAATTTACAAGGCTTAATAATTTACGCGCATAGTCTTTAGGTGGTATTGAGGGGATATTTATTAGACAGCCGGACAGAAGAGGCCATTTCTTGATAGACCTTCTGCACCGGTAAAGTCTTGATACTTCTATTTGTTAGTTTTCCGGCAGATGCCAGTTTTGTTAATTAATCGGCAGTTATATAGTGCAACATACTTCATCCAGGTAATTTGATATATTTATTATATTCCTCCAATAGATATTTTGCGGCCTTCAGCCATATTTTTCATGTTCAATAATTTATTTAATTAATATAAAATTCGCTAACTGTATTTCATGACCATATTTTAATTGGCATTTTCTTTTATTCCCAACGCAGAAGTTTTACCGGCTTGATAAAGAAATTATAGTTGTTTATCAATTATAGTTGTTTATTGATAATTATTGTATTGATTATAGATATTGATTTATCTAGATATCTAGAACTTAAAATAAGTTCGTGGCCACCTTACCATAATCTTAGTTATGAAACCACGTGTAAAATTTTAAGCGTTATGTAGGCATTGCAGAGTCCATCTCAACATTCTAGCGACAGGGGTACTTTAGTAGGTCAACTGTAGTAACCAGGTTACTGTAAATTCTGTTAGCAGTAAAGTGTGGTGAGATTGTGCTATTTTTACCACCTAAAAAAAAAAAAGATATTCTCTCAGTGTTTTTATTGCAAATGAATAATTTTACCACTTATTTATGACTATTTTATGGAGCAACCATCGCAGGGGATACCAAACTGACAGCTATGGCATTCACCGATGACATCATTGTCTTCAGCGATAACGAAGCAGAAGTTCCTCCTCTACACAGCGACTTGGAGCGCTTATTTGAATCCAGAGGGATGTCTTTAAACCCTAAGTCATACGTCATATTAGCTGGCGTCAAAGACAAAAAATCGGTACCGCGCACCCACCTTTAAGATCCAAGGTTCATGGTTGGCCCCTATCTCCGACTTAAATACATTCAAGTATCTAGGACATCGAGTTGGCACCTCCGGTGTGTCGCGACCTACATTAGCCAATCTCGCAACCAATTTTATAACATTTTTCGCTCCCCCCTAAAGCCCGACCAAAAACTCATATTATTTAAATCCTCTGCGACGCGGCCCGCCTTATCAAGGCTGCGGTCAAGAAGACTCTGCATCTCTTCATCCACACCCCGGATTCATTTCTCCACGTGAGAATTAAGGGACGGGGAGTTGGATTGTTCCATGATTGCATTCTGAAGCTACATGAGGCATCTGATTGCGTCATCTTACAAAGGGTGTTGCTTTCAGCCGCAACAGTTAATTTTATAAACAGGATTTCGAGATTAAGCGGTCTTACCCACGCACAACAACATTGGCGTGAGCGGATTGCGTCTGGGCCCACCTCCAAAGACGTTGAGAATGCCTCTGATGACCCTGCCAGCCGGCACTGGATAGAAACTAAACTTAAGGGATGAACCGGCCGTGACTTCGTAAAGGCGGTTCAATTACGTGCAAACAACCTTCCTTTCGCAAATATCAAAGAGTTCGGAGCTCGAAATTATCGCTCGTATAAGTCCGAAACGTTGGAAGTAGCTATAAGACTAGTAAATTCTAATAAGATAAGCTTACGAGAAGCTCATAAAAGGTACAAAATTCCTCTAGGAATATTAAGTTATAAATGCAGAAATAAACATGAAGGAAAAGTAGGCCACCCAAAGGCATTAAGTGACAAAGAGGAAATTCTTATTGTTCAAAATGCTCAACTTTTGACGAAATGGGGTTTGTATGTCTGGTCGATAGCCGAGTGGGTTAAGGCGCGAGGTGGCAATCGCGATTAATCACACGGACATCGCAACACCGGATTCGAATCCTGGCTCCGACACTGTCGGAGGAAATGGTTGTATGTCCGCATAATACCCCATTTCGGATTAAACACCCCTTACCTTACCAGACGTTGCCAATCTTCCGGCAGCCACTCTAGCCAAACTTTCATCAACTATACCTTCCCTGATACTATCCACCTTTCACTGATATTTCATACCTTTCACCCGCTTTAAATCTTTCCTGTCCCCCTCTTCTTTTGTTTTTGTGTATTTTTGTGTCACGTTTTTGTTCCTTCGTTTCTGTTTGTACTTTTTTGTTTGTAAATTCTTTCTTCTGTCATTAATATTGTAACAGTACTCAAATTTTCTAAACCAAAACAATCAAAACTTAGAATCACAGTTTAGGCCTGCCTTGCGCAACCCGTAGTTGAAGCAACTGGCGGACGGCACTTCGTACAAGTTATGGTGTCGGTGTCAGTGCAAAAATTAAACAGTGTAGTTCTTCGCAAGTGTTTTCGTTAAGTGTTTTTAGTTTTATACAGTTCTATTTTAAGCTTTCTTTTACAAGCATTTGTTATTATACCACCTGATTTTATTCGATTTTTTAAAAAGAAGTTTAGGTTTTAGTGTTTCATGTTTTATACAATTTTTGCTTTCGCCAAACCAGTCCCGTCTCGGCCCGGCTCTGCGATTCGCCACCGCGTCAACGCGGTGGTCGCAGGGTCGGTCCCGGGATGGGTGCTGGTGAGGCAGCTTATGCAATGTACCATTATTTTGAATTGAATTGGTTGTATGTCCGCGTTTTTTCAATGTCTAACCCCCTTCCGCATAAGCCCTAGCTTCTGGAATTGGGGGTTGTCTAATTTCTGTGGTGTTTATTTATTTTTTTAATTTTATTTTTTTATCTTGACGATGTAGGCATAAGAAAATTAGTAAACTATTATCTAGTAAAAGCAGGAAAGACTGTTCCGGAATTTAGAAACAACTTGCCTTCCAAAGATTGGACATTGGGTTTTTTAAATAGGCATAAGGACAAAATAACACTACGAACATGTCAAAACATAAAAAAGAATAAAGCAGCTGTTTCAGCTGAAATAGTTGGAGATTACTTTAAAAACTTAAAAGACTGCATTAACGAAATACCAGCAACAAATATCTTTAATTTAGACGAAACGAATTTATCCGATAATCCCGGATCTAAAAAGTGCATTTTCAAAAGAGGAGTAAAATATCCTGAAAGGATCCGTGACTATTCTAAAAGCGCAATTTCGCTCATGTTTTGTGGGAACTCCGCTGGTCAGATGCTACCGGTATACGTCGTATACAAATCGGAAGACTTGTGGACCACCTGATGTGAAGGTACTTACGCCATAACTTTTGTCAAACAAAAATATTGTACTTTAAACATGTCGACGGTAATATATGATTTTCATCCAATCCTTTAATTAAGCAAGTAAATAATACTTCTTCTCATAGCATTTCGTTCGTGGTTTCCACATTTCTACAAAAAAATTACAGCATTTTGTAGTATTTAGTTAATAGCACTCACGTAACATACACATAAAATCATAATACTGGGTAGACCGTCCCACAGTGAATCAAGGTACACAGCGAACCATTTGAGATTCGTCCCGGTTTCTTGGTCAGAGGGTGAGGTTACGCATGTGGTGTACTTCCTACACTTGTATCACTGAGAAATACAAGAAGTGAAACTAAAACAGGAGGGAAATTAACAATGATGGAATTAAATAATAAAAAGATTGAATATAAGCATTTTGATGACTATAATGAAATTATAGACCGATTAAAGCTACTCATAGCTTCACAGTTAGCTGAAAATACGGGGCATAATAACGAGATAGTTTCAATAATAGAGGAATTGAGAGAGGCCAAAATAATAAGATAAATGGTGCGTTGAGAAAGTTAAAGTTTCATTTGCCATCTGTCAAAAGTAGAAAAATATTGTTTATACACTTAAATTTTGTACACATATCCTATAAGTGACAAAAAAGAAATGGTAAACGAAATTCATAAACCGGCTAGAAAATATTTTAAACGAAGAAGAGTAATTGTTAAAGGTATTAATGATATTTTTCAAGCAGAACTTGTAGAGATGATCCGTTACGCTAAAAAAACAAAGGTTATAAGTATATTTTAGTGGTCATTAACGTATTCTCAAAATTTGTTTGGTGTGAACCCGTGAAAAGTAAAAGTGGAAAAAATGTTACACAAGCAATGAAAAAAATCTTGTCAGATCAAAGTGCGACCCAAAGATTTGCAAACAGACATGGACAAAGAATTTTACAATAAAGAATTCAAAAAATTAATGGATGACCGGAAAATTAATCATTATACTTCTTACATATACCTTAAAGCAAGGGTTGTAGAGAGAGTTAATAGAACTTTAAAAAATAAAATGTGGAAATTATTTAGCCTACAAGGGACTTTTTTTTGACAAGCAGGGGAAACCCTCATGGGCTCCCAACCTGAGCTGGGTCAGTGTCAGACTCTTACTGACTAAAACCCCTCCTCACAGGGTCGTCTGTAACACTCCGAGGGCACTGCAGCCTCTTGGGCTTATTGTGCACTCCCTGTTTCGATTTACACTGCCCATTTTAATACTCCTGTGCCACTGATGAGGTGATACAGGTCTGAGAATGGGCGAGTTTTAACGCTTTGCGGGTCTGTTTGTGTTTGCCCGTAAATATTATATCTTCTGCAGGTCACTGCCTCTCATTCATATCTAATATGGTATACTGTCTCTGGTACCTTGCCACATAATCTGCAGTCAAGGTCGCCATCGAACATGCCAATTCTGTGCAGGTGTTTCTTAACAGGAAAATGGCCTGTTACAATTCTCAACTGTAACCTGTTCTTTGAGAGCAGTTCTGCAGTTTGTTTTGGACATGGTCCTTCAATAAGTGTTTTCCCATGTCGATTACCTGGTATGTTCCTCCAGTAATGATTGTGTTTATTCCTGACCCAGTCTTTAATTGCCCCTCTAGCTGAGCATTTGGTAATGCCCAGCACGGGCTCTCGGCCATAGAATGTGTTAGCTGCTCCTTGTCTAGCAAGTTCATCAGCTTGTTGCCGACTATTCTGGTGTGTCCCGGCACCCAGAGTAGTTTAACTCTGTTCTGCTTACCCAGAACTTCGAGCTCTTTATGGCAGTCCCACACCGGTCTGGAAGACACTTTATTAGGGGCTAATGACTTTAGTGCCGCCTGACTGTCAGATGCGATGCAGATCTGCTGGTTCACATGTCGTCGTTTGACATTCTCACGTATACACTCAAGTATAGCCAGAATTTCAGTTTGAAATACAGTGGCGTGAAGTCCACAAGAAAGGCTTATACTTGCCCTCGGTCTCACTCCATGTATTCCTGCTCCAGCTCCTGATTCCATCCTGGACCCGTCAGTATACCAGACCAGGTCTTTGCGTAATAACTCAGGAGCTCCTGTTGACCAATCCCCTCTCTCTCCAATAGAGATACTGAAGGGCTTGTTAAATGTTATTTTTGGGACCATGTAGTCTGACCTCATGCTCAATGGAGGATCTACTACAATGTTGATTATCCTCATATGTCCTGGCTCGCCTGTGTGGAGAGCCAAGTCACGTGAGTTTTGTACCCTATATGCCCCCATTCTTGCCTCTCCCTGAATCACTACGCTGAGTGGGGGGAAGTCCAATAAGGTCTCCATGGCTGCTGTGGGGGTGCTTTTAATGGCACTCGTGATTCCCAAGCAAGCCAGTCTCTGTACCCGGCTTAGCTTGTTGGCTGCAGTTGTTTGAGTGGCTTTAGGCCACCAAACTAAGGCAGCGTATGTAATGGAGGGTCTTATTACACTGGTATAGAGCCAGTGCACCATACCAGGCTTGAGCCCCCATGTTTCGCCATATAATCGTCTACATGTGACCAATATGGCCACCGATTTATGTGTTACCCTGTCTAGATGTTGGTTCCAGGTAAGTTTAGAGTCTATGATAACTCCAAGATATTTTACCTCCCCCGACATCCTCAGTATTGTGCCTTGAAGAACCAGAGGACCCAATCCCGCCAGGTTTCTCCTTCTAGTAAATGGAACGATATTGGTCTTTGAGGGACTTATTCTCAGCCCCTCGTCATCGATCCATTCCTTGACCATATTCAGGGCCCTTTGTAGACGGTCCCAAACTATGTTATTAAATTTTTCTCTTGATATGATGACTATATCGTCAGCATACCCCTGAGCTTCAAACCCCTCATTGGTAAGCTTCACTAATAGGTCGTCAACTACCAGGTTCCATAGCAGGGAAGCTAACACACCCCCCTGCGGGAACCCCCTGCAACTGACGCACCTAAAGTTTCACTCATCATGGTAGTAAATACCATCCTGCCCTTGAGCATGCAGCCAACCCACCTGCAGCAGGTGTCCTCAACGCCACGCTCTCTTACAATTCTGATGATGGAGTTGAAAGAGGTGTTGTCGAATGCCCCCTCTATGTCGAGAAAGGCACCCAGTGCCACCTCCTTATGTTCCAACGTCTTTTCCACCCTTCTGATTAGATGGTGAAGTGCCGTTTCGGACATGCCTGCTCTGTATGCATATTGGTCTTGATGTAGTGGGCTTCTAACCAATACATCATCCCTGATATGTCTGTCAAGCATTTTTTCCATCGTCTTAAGTTGGAATGACATAAGACTTATAGGTCTTAAGGATTTGGCGTGAGTGTGGGAGTTTCTCCCCGCCTTTGGTATGAATACCACCTTAACTGGTTTCCAAATTTTTGGTATACAGCTCAACGCTAGGCTAGTTCTATAAAGCATACATAGCTTTGATGCTAGCAAGTCTAAACCTTGCTGAAGCATTATTGGCCAAATTCCGTCATATTCCGGAGATTTGTACGACTCAAATGAGTTTATTGCCCATCTGATTTTCGATTGATCAATCAACCTTTTAGACACTGCCCAGTCCACTCTGGTGACCCCGTTACCAGTTGTCTCCAGTTCCGTCTCTAGCCATTCCTCTGGTGATTTTTCAATTATGTGGAACCAGGAAAGTGCACGAGGAGTAATTCCTCCATTGTTTCCTTACCTGTTTCGGTATATTTCCCTCTCGCAGTTAAGAGAGAGTTTATTACGCACCGATTGTCCATTGATAGAATTCTCTGGAGTCTGGCACAGATACCCTCGATACTCTCGCAATGTTTCCTCCAGGCGTCTCTCTTGGCCGGCCTCAGTGCCCGGTTGTACTCAGTCAAAGAGGACCTGTAGTCATCCCAATTTGCTGATCTTTTGGCAATATTAAATTTCTTTCTCACTTCCTTCCTAATATGCACGCTCTGGGAATTGCAGCGGTTCTACAACAAATAAGTTCACCGCCAACTCCCTTCAAGCCACTTACCTGTCCCTTGTGAATCCAAGGTTCCTGGATCAGCGCCACATCACACCCCTGCATAACTTTAGCAAGGACCGCCGTCGCCGCCTTGCTATGATGCAGGTTTATCTGCACCACCTTCAGCATCCGCATTGAGTTCGCCTCTTTCTTTCTCCTAAAGCTTCCTGAAGGTTACCCTCCCCAGGCCAAGATAGGGCTTGAAGTCCAAACCTTCAGGCACCTGGACTGACTTTTCGTCTAGGGAGTAGGCCAGCGTTTGCCCCTTCTCCTCGACTCTACGACTCATCAGTAGCCATTTTTCTGTATTCAAGCCTGCATTTTGCTTCTTGAGCCGGTCCCTGACCACTTTCTCCTTCACTGGCTCGGGAGCCCAGAAGAGGAACTTAGGACACCTCGGGAGGTCTTTGGTGTTGACAGCCAGCGGTCACTGTTCAAAAATTTGTTGTTCATAATTTGTCTGTATATTATTACTTATTTTATGTATTATATATATTTTCTTAATAGAAACAAATATTCAAGCATAAAACGTATTTTATTTAAAAAAAAAACGTTTTTCTTCACATACAAATATAAAAAGGGTTACATATGATTAAGTATTATTTAATTTATAATATCTATTATATACATTATATCTATGACTACTCTTTAAAATAGGACTAATAATATTGAAATTTCTTCTATTCTCCTACTAAAGCGCATTCTATCGATAGCTGCAATTTTCCAGTATGTCTTCCTTGATGATCTATATGCAAAATTCCACGACACCATAAAATGAGTTTTATTGTCTCTTAAGTTGAATGTCACTTTCTTCATATTTACACTCTACCACGACGAAATTCAGTATCAAATGCATCTGGATAAACGTAAATTAATTCCATGAGGATGCAAATATTTGCTGTATTGCAATTTCCACTTTGCTCAATAAGATTTCTTGCATTTTCAAACATATTTCCTCCTTCCTGTTGTAGTTTACTCAGCACATCATTGAAATAACCTTGAAACTGTAGTCTTTTTAAAGTGTTAATCGTATATCTAACGAGTGGTAACGCTTCCCACAAACGGCAGATTGATTCATATCCCAGGTAAATGCATGAGTTATTTTTTATAATTTTTACAAGTCTAGAATACGAAATTTGCTCAAATCTAATATAAAAACTACCAGTATCTATCTATTGATTTAACTTTGTCATTGGTGTATACATAATTAGTCATTACACCTTGATACGTAAGAAAATTGATCCACTCCTTTTCATAAAAAATTATTACATCATTTTTATTCCCACTTACTTTTACACATGGATTATAACAATAGTCACTTGATAATCCTGTTCTTGATTTGTCCAATTGATATCTTCGTTCACCAAGTATTACTATTTCATTTGTTGTTTTGCGGTGCTGGAGGTAAATTATTAAATAAATCATTAAATATTAATTCTGGCAAACTAAATATACTGTCACTATAGCTCATATTGAACACTTAAAATTTCTGGAACTGTTCTTTACAAAACTGTATTATAATGTAGGGTTACACTTGTTTATATAAGTATAATCAGTTAATATTTTTAAGTGGGGGTATTACAGTCACAATATTCCCACCACTACTATTATCCCCCACCACCAACATGAAACAAGTTATCCAGTAGGTGCCCTAATACGTTCACCATCACCATAATCATTTAATACGCTTTTACATCTAGCACATATCCACACACAGGCAGGCATAATTTTGAACACTTCAAAACGGGGCAAGACACCTTCTGCATTCCCTTGTATTTCATTTCATTACCCATGAGAATTCTATGACATTCCCCCCTCCCCAAAATAGGTGGGGTGATCTATTTCCAAATGATATTCAAATTTATTGCATTGTTCAGTAGTTTGTAAGCTGTTAAACATGAGCGATCTATACGAGGCCAGACTGAAAACATTTGAAAATTGGTCATCAAAGTGCTCAAAGATTAAAATAATTGCTCTAGCCGGATTAGTTTATACTGGCCAAATTGTGTTGTGTAATTGGCGGGAAGGTGATAATCCCACAGCAGATCGCCTGAGATGGAGTCCTAATTGTCCATTCTTGATGGGAATCCATTATATATTAAAAGGGGGGTAATTCCGTTTTATAAAGATAAAGTAACTTTTGAGAGTCGCATGAAAACATTTGAGGATTGGCCACCGCAGAAGCACCTAAAACCTAGAGAATTAGCTGAAGCAGGTTTCTAGTATGCCGGCAGAGGAGATCGAGTTGTATGCTTTCACTGCGGAATAGGTTTAATAGTGCGTTTGCATGCCCCCCGTCGATCGGGCCAAGTAATCGAATTACACTGTCCTGTCGATAACACAGAAGCCCAGTAATCTATGCGGTGTACAGGACCGTAAGAATGTAATCGCGACGTGATTTTTATGTATGTAGACCAATTGCAGACAAAACCTCGGTGACACGCAGAACATCTTGGAGTACTGTGGGTTGCATGTATTTAGTTGACTTTTGTAATATTAGTAAACCACCGAATTTACCTATATCAGGAAAACACATGTTTATTTACAAATGATACCGCCACTCCAAGTTGTCAAGGCCATTGTTTTTTCATTCATGTGAGTAATTTACGGTCAATTACGAATCGGCTCGACATTTACGTTTATGCTTATGGTTGTACATGTGCAATATACAGATAGTGAATCTGAAAGTTTTTTGCAGTGATAGCTATTGAGGTGTGCAAATACTGAAAATTTGTGCAGTGATTTGTGTATTTATTGCATCACCATTGATTGCAGTAGGTAAGTAATATACCTATTTAAAATTTATATCATATCATGATGATTTACGTGAATGCCTGTGCTTGCATATATTTCGGAGACTATAATACGTACGTTTCTTTTTGTTATCCACTGAATTTCTCAAATGAGTAGTGCCTTGTGTATATAATAATAATTAATGAAACGAAAGCGGCATATGCCTAAAAATTCACATGCTTGTACCGAGGTCGCAGATAACGCGTTAGGTACTCGATTTTCTTGGTTTTGGATGAAATTTGAGTGAAATTGAAATACATGCAAAACATCTGAAATTTAGCCTAATCACAGAATAACCCTCTCACAATTTACGGAAAAAAATGCGGCATGGGATATCCTTTCACTTTATGTCCAGCTTTTCATCATACACGCTCACATAGAGCAAAAGGTTTCAGAGGGCAGGGGTGATATGTTTGATAAACATTTACAATTGACCGTCATTGAAAGTAATAAGGATGCTGCTGTGAGATGTCAGAGAGTACCTATTTGTAATTTTTTCAAGCGGGCTATAGTAGCTAAATACATACTGTTTGTTTCTAAGTAAAAATACTTAGCGATTGAACTATTATTTCAAGCTAAAAATGCAATTTTTATATTTTTCTTTTTAGGTTTACTGATAGAAGAAAGACTTTATTGTTGGTTACTCTGTGATCTGTGTTTGATATGTTTGTTAGTAGATAGGACTTCAGGACTATTTAGTTTTAGATCAATTATTTATTGTATTTTAGATATAATTAGTTTTTAATAATAGATTAGTTTTACACACTTACACTTTACATACAATTATTATATTTACAATAACATACTTAGTTAATAGTTTGATTTAGTTTATTATATACTTAACAATTATGGGACGTCGCAAGTTCGTATATAAAAGAAAGTCAACCAAGAAGAACACAAAACGAGGGAAAACATTGAAAGAAATTTGGTCACAAAGAAAAGAGTAAGTTCATTAGTATATTTTTTAAAGAAATTGTTACAAAAATATTATAAAAAAGACTCGTCGTAGTTCCCATCCACCTCACAAAATTTTCGAAATTTTAAAAAATATTGCAAACAAAAATATAGCAATATGGGGAATTCTAATATTGTACCATTGTAGAATTGTTGAATTAAAACCTGAATCGAAAAGTTAGT